>CM065594.1:52332156-53532156 GCA_033119425.1 Bufotes viridis
TCTGCTTGTAAGAAAGGTTGTTACTTGGCCTCCCATGTGATATGTAACCATGTTCCAGAAGTCCATGTAACTGATGAAAATGCTGTTTAGGTTGTGGTTAAGGCTACTTTCACACTCGTTTTGTGCGGATCCGTCATGGATGGATCTGTTCAGATAATACAACCGTCTGCATCTGTTCGAGCGGATCCGTTTGTATTATCTTTAACATAGCCAAGACGGATCTGTCTTGAACACCATTGAAAGATAATGGGGACGGATCCGTTTTCTATTGTGCCAGATTGTGTCAGAGAAAACTGATTTGTCCCCATTGACTTACATTGTGTGTCAGGACAGATCCGTTTGGCTCAGTTTCATCAGACGGACACCAAAGCGCTGAAAGCAGCGTTTTGGTGTCTGACTCAAAGCAGAATGGAGACTGAACTGATGCAAACTGATGGATTCTGAGCGGATCCTTTTCCATTCAGAATGCATTAGAATGCAAACTTATCCGTTTTGGACCGCTTGTGAGAGCCCTGAATGGATCTCACAAACGGAAAGCCAAAGCAGCGAGTGTGAAAGTAGACTTAGTTGTCTATCTTATCAAAAACTAGGCCATCAGCATATTAAGCTGGTGATGTAAAACTCAATTAACATTAAATGCTCATCGCCTTCTTTGAAGGCTGATTAACATAAAATGGATTCATTTGTCACGAAGGTTGTCTGTCACATTTCAAGAAAAGGAAGGCTATATCTATCTATCTATCTATCTATCTATCTATCTATCTATCTATCTATCTATCATCTATCTATTCTCTCTCCTAGATCTAGTAAAGTTAGTAGTGTATATATAGAATCATTAATGTTACATGGGCTATATAAAATGATTCTTTGGGAGCATAAAGACTTACAATCTGTAGGCCTAGAGGTCCTTTTCTGTAGGCCTAGAGGTCCTTTACTACACGTGATCTAGGGACACAGTTCATTGGCATTGCACATGTCAGTAGCAGCCTGGGATCTTCAGCCATATCTACCAATATGTGATACTGTTGGAAGTAGCTGATTCCAATTACATATTTCAACAGAGCTGAACTGCAGATTACAAAACTCTGCACTTATTAGGGTGGATGTTGACACACCTGCATTATAATATATAAGTACCAGCCTATTGAAGTCACATGGAATAGCCCGCCCCGTACCAGTGAGGGTTTATTTTGAGACGTCAGTCCACAACTTTCTTTGGAAAGAAGATCATAGGTGTGTATGATTTTCTTCTGGAATGGTGGTTGGTGGTCTTGTTTATTTTTTACTTATGTAGCAGGTGGTGATGGGGGTAGAGGCCATAGACCAGTAGGTAGAGTTACATCATTAGTGATATTTTTAGCTTTCTAGTGGAAGCTAAATTACTACCTCCACTACTAAAGTTGGGTCCTGGGAGGATCATGATGGAACCCACCCCAGAGATGAGTACGTCACAATCTGCTGCACAGGAGAACTGTTTGAGTTAAAGAGGGTTCTGCTATTACCTAGGTATGAGGATCCTACTAAAATAAATCTTATCTGTCATAATATAAGATTTTATAACAGAGTTTAGTTATATGGGTATTAGACTGGCCATACATGTTAAAGGGTTTAGCCACTGTCTACCTTTTTATATAAATCTCCAGAAAAGGCTTTTCCCTTATGTCAGGCATGTCCAAACTGCAGCCCTCCAGCTGTTGAAAAACTACAACTCCCAGCATGCCCTAATAGCTGTAAGCTATCCAGGCATGCTGGGAGTTGTAGTTTTAAAAGCTGGAGGGCTGCAGTTTGAACATGCCTTCCTTAGGTTATACCACAAACACAATAATGAACTTGTGCTGCTTTTAGGACTAAGGGAAAACAGGTTAACATTAGAAATCAACGCTTCCCTTACATGTAACAGCAGCACAAGTCCATTATTGTACTGCTGCTAGGTGTAAGGAAAACAGATTAAAGTTAGAAATCAATGCTTAATCCACTTACTAATGTAATGTTATTACCAGAGAGGTGCCAATATCCTCATCTATAAAGTGGTGTTCCCTTGTTGAACTTTAAGTACCTCACTTTGGTACTAATATGGCTGCTGAAGGAGGAGCGTGTCACCAGACCCATCCATCAGCAGTCAGCATTGAATAACACAGCATGGCACTAGAAAACCAGTGCATGCGCACTGCCAGAAACAGTGTTTAACCAGTGGTGGCCACTTATAGACTGGTCTGGTTACATACCCCCCAACAGCCATGTTGGGTCTGTATCCATAATGTGATTGCGTTTGACTGTATTTAACAATGGGCAGCACTTCAGAAATGAGGACATCGGTGCTGTTCTGGTAATATTATATTATATTATATTATATTAATACCACATCTGTAACTATTAGTAGAAAGCAGCCGACCGTTTAATATTGATCGGATGGCCGATAATCTGTGTATGGGGACCACCTAATTCTCCCGATCGTAGATGTTGAGGGGGTGGGGGCAGGATCTGTTGTATTGGGTTTAAGCGTGCCTGATCCTTTGATTCTCATGGGATACTGCCCACCTCCAGAGGTAACAATTACTTAGCATGCTCTGCCCTTACAGAACTAACGTGTGTGTATGAACAGTTGGGAGGAATAGCTGTCAGCTGAACTAGTGATTATTCGACAGCTATCAGAAGTGCACAAAATGTTTAATTTAGTGGCTCACCCCTTCCTTGCTCTGGATAAGGTACTCTGACTCTATGACTCACCCCGTCAAACTTGGATAATTGAATTGTAAATATAGACAGGCACACTTCATTTGGAGTAATCTGGAGATAATTTAGTTTATATCATTCATATATTCATTTATTGATCGACAAATATATATATATATATATATATATATATATATATATAGTAAAGATAATAAAACTAACCACCATTAAAATATATTTAAAATATACAAATGTTCCTCTATTTGTTGTATATGCGGTGAATGGTTGAGATTTCCTTCACCTCCTACACAACAACCAATGAGGAACTACATATATCTCTATCTACTACATATATTTATTTTTCTCTAATTTGATCCACTTTTTAATATTCTCTTTCTTTCCAATGTTACATAAAACAAATTAAAATAAACATATAGTCTCAATGGATACTTTGTATTACTGTATGATTGTATAGTTAATTTCTATTCCCAATGCGCTGATCAGCGATGTATAGACCAAACAGCCAGTTCCAATGGATACTTTATCTTATTATATCATTATATTGTTCATTTTTATACACAATGGCGCTGATTCCTGGGTCTCTTTTATATTCATGGCGTTGTTTACACAGTAGTAATTGAGAGCCTGTACTCACTGTTTAGAGATGATAAGTTGCTACCCTCCGTGGCGTCCCACGTGGTAGCTACAGCGCATCCCTCAGATTCAGCGTCTCTCGCTGTCTCCGGCATGGATAGTCATACCTGTATTATGGTGACTAAATCTCGACTTCCCACGTGGTGAGGGAATCCCACGTCCCACGTGGTGAGATGCAGTCTGTCTTGACCGCCCATATTTCACAGTATCTCTCACGTATTATATGTGGAGTACTCCACACCTCATCTGTCCTTATTCTAAAGAGCTAAATTTTCCATATATAAATTAGTGGGTTGCTTTTGGTCGGTCCGGGACTCTGCAAACATCTGCCAGTTGTACCAGACACGTTTCAGAGTTATGCTGACTCCATCTTCAGTGGCCATAATTGTTTTGGAGTTCTTCCCACTTTTATACCCATTCCCTGGAAAGGAGTCAGCATAACTCCAAAACGCGTCTGGTACAAATGGCAGATGTTTGCAAAGTCCAGGACTCACAAAAACAACCCAATAATTTATATATGGAAAATCTAGCTCTTTGGAATAAGGACAGATGAGATGTTGAGCGCTCTACATATAATATGTGAGAGATACTGTAAATACGGGCGGTCACGACAGAGTGCGTCTCACCACATGGGATGCGGGATTCCCTCAAAACGTGGAAGCCAGATTCAGTCACCATAATACAGGTATGACTATCCGTGCCGGAGACAGCTAGAGACGCTGAATCTGAGGGAAGCGCTGTAGCTACCACGTGGGGCGTCACGGAGGGTAGCAACTTCTCATCATCTCTAAACAGCGAGTACAGACTGTGTAAACAACGCCATCAATATAAAAGAGATCCAGGAATCAGCGCATTGTGAATATAAATGAACTATATAATAATATAAAGTATCCATTGGAACTGGTTGTTTGGTCTATACATTGCTGATCAGCGCACTGGGAATAGAAATGAACAATACAATATCCATTGGGGCTATTTGCTTATTTTAATATATAATTGGATCCAATTAGAGGAAAATAAATATATGGAGTAGATAGAGATATATGTAGTTCCTCCTTGGTTGTTGTGTAGGAGGTGAAGGAAATCTCAACCATTCACCGCATATACAACAAATATAGGGACATTTGTATATTTTTAATATATTTTAATGGTGGTTAGTTTTATTATTTTTATTTTTACTTTACTTTTTGATATATATATTTGTTGATCAATAAATGAATATATGAATGATATAAACTAAATGTCTCTGGATTACTCCAAATGAAGTGTGCCTGTGTATATATATACAGTTGTGTTCAAAATTATTCAACCCCCACTGAAATTGGGTGTTTTGGCCAGTTTGACATTGATTTTGATCATTTCAGTCATCTTGTTTACAATTAAATCAAAGAGACTTGTAAGTCAGACAAATATAACATAACATTTATAATGAAATAACCACAAATGTCTTTTCTGTGCTCACATCATTATCAGTTTTATTCAACCCCCAAGTGACATTCAATCTTAGTGCTTAGTACAACATCCTTTTCCAGTTATAACAGCTTTTAAACGTGAAGCATAGCTGGACACAAGTGTCTTGCAGCGATCTACGGGTATCTTCGCCCATTCTTCATGGGCAAAAGCCTCCAGTTCAGTCACATTCTTAGGCTTGCGCGCTGCAACTGCTTTCTTTAAGTCCCACCAGAGGTTCTCAATCGGATTTAAGTCTGGTGACTGCGATGGCCACTTCAAAATGTTCCAGCCTTTAATCTGCAACCATGCTCTAGTGGACTTGGAGGTATGCTTGGGATCATTGTCCTGTTGAAAGGTCCAACGTCTCCCAAGCCTCAGGTTTGTGACGGACTGCATCACATTTTCATCCAATATCTCCTGGTACTGAAGAGAATTCATGGTACCTTGCACACGCTGAGGCTTCCCTGTACCTGTAGAAGCAAAACGGCCCCAAAGCAAGATTGACCCCCGCCATGCTTCACAGTAGGCAAGGTGTTCTTTTCTTCATAGGCCTTGTTCTTCCTCCTCCAAACATAGCATTGATCCATGGGCCCAAACAGTTCTAATTTTGTTTCATCAGTCCACAGAACACTATCCCAAAACCTTTGTGGTTTGTCCACATGACTTTTGGCATACTGCAGTCGACTCTTCTTATTTTTTGGAGACAGCAAGGGGTGTTGGAGACAGCAAGGGAGTTCTGGCATGGAGGCCTTCATTACGCAGTGTGCGCCTTATTGTCTGAGCTGAAACTTCAGTACCCGCATCTGACAAATCTTTTTCAGTTCCTCAGCAGTCACACGGGGACTTTTCTCCACTTTGTGCTTCAGGTAGCTCACAGCAGTCGAAGTCAGCATCTTCTTACTGCCATGACCAGGTAGCGTTTCAACAGTGCCCTTTGCCTTGAATTTGCGAATGATGCTTCCTATGGTGTCTCTTGCTATGTTTATCATCTTTGCAATCTTCTTATAGCCATTGCCCTTCCTGTGAGAGAAATCGCCTCTTCTTTTGTCTTCCTGGACCATTCTCTTGACTTCACCATGTCTGTAAACACACCAGTAAATGTCGAGAAGGAGCTGAGTATCACAGTCATTTTAAATCTGCCTAATTGGTGCTTATTCTGCTTGATTGCTGCTCCTTGACATCCACAGGGGTTTTCAATACCTGATCGAAAACACTTGAATGAACCTCTGTTCTTAAGAGTCGTAGTCTTTAAGGGGTTGAATAATTGTGTCAATGAAGAAATCACAAAAAAACATTAATACTGTATTACAAAAACAATTGATGTCATTTTAGTTGCATTTGGTTCTTTAAAAAGTCCTTGTAAGATTTCATTCTGAACACAATTACAAATGTACACTAAATTCCCTAAAACCCTTTACAGCATTGGAGGTTGAATAATTTTGAACACAACTGTATATACAATTCAGCTATTCGAAGTGCATGGCCAGATTTGGACTTATTTGTGACCAGCATTGGCCATTCTAAGAAAATATCACAACATTCATCTTATCTGGGTAACTTTCCTGAATGTGTGCACTGCCTTATATGAGACTATCTCACGCAACTTAAAAGGGTTGACCAGAGTTAGAAAAACATGGCAGCTTTAGCTACTTTCACACTGGCGTTTGGGGATCCGCTTGTGAGATCCGTTTCAAGGCTCTCACAAGCGGCCCCAAACAGATCAGTTCAGCCCCAATGCATTCTGAGCGGATAAGGATCCGTTCAGAATGCATCAGTTTAACTCCGTTCGCCTCCATTCCGCTCTGAGGCGGACACCAAGCGCTGCTTGCAGCGTTTTGGTGTCCGTCTGGCGAAACTGAGCCAAACAGATCCGTCCTGACTTACAATGTAAGTCAATGGGGACGGATCCGTTTTCTCTGACACAATATGGCACAATAGAAAGCGGATCCGTCCCCATTGACTTTCAATGGTGTTCAAGAGCGGATCCGTTTTGCCTATGTTCATGATAATGCAAACGGATCCGTTCTGAACGGATGCATGCGGTTTGTATTATCAGTGCGGATCCATGACGGATAAACACCAAACGCCAGTGTGAAAGTAGCCTTTCTTATAAAAATAAATAAATAAGCGGCACCACCGCTGTCCACAGGTTGTATGTGGTATTGCAACTCAGTTTTATTCACCTCAATGGAACTGATCTGCAATACCGGACACAACCATGGACAGCTGTGACACTGTTTTTGGAGGACAGAAGACCTATTTTTCTAATCCTGGATAACCCTTTCAATGGTGATCAGGACCAGTGGCCAGCACATTTTTTCTAATATGCAAAGATTATAATTTTGTTGCTACATACACATTGATTATCTATTGCAGGGCTAACAATTGGTCTTATCAGCTGCATTATTGAGTCCCAGAGCAGAATATGAGGCTGAAGTAAAACTGTGACATTTGTGTCTTTTAACCGTATATGGCGGCCCTATTCTTAAGAAAAAAAGAAGCTTAGAAGGATGTAAACACCTCTAATAAGCGAGGCCTCATAAGCGAGCACCTTGCCTGACTGCGCTCCAGGCCCTTTTCAGATAAACTGTTTTTGGGCTCCTCGCCACCGCACAATTAGAAATGTTTTCTAACCTCTCTCCTGAATATGGAGGCAGGATCCAGTGAGATGCGTTCTTCTGGTTGTCGTCCATCAATTACTCATTTAATAAGAGGAGGAGTGGCTCCTCCAGCTCCAAGCGTAAACTGGTTGCATCCTGCTATTACTATTAGTCATATTGTGTCACAAGTAGTCACTGTAATTACGTATGTAGTATTAGTGGGCAAAGAGAGTTTGCCAAATTTCAAAAGTCTCTAAGTTTATCTATAGATCTATTCTATCGGATGCCTGGTACTAGTGAAAAATCCTGGTAACTTTCCAGAGCATAGGAAAACATAATTGACTGTGATGTTGTAGCACCATCTAGTGGTCAACAGAGCAACACTTTCACTTGACCTTTGGACTTGCACATACAGCGCAATGCACAGACCTGGATGAAACGTTAATCCAGAAAACTTTTTCTTTACCGGATGACAGAACATGGTGAATCTTGATTAGAAGAACAAACTGTCCCTGTAGGGGCAATATTAGTCGAGGAGGCTACCATTATCTATTCTAGGTGTACATAGGTCAATAATCCTTCCTTATCAGCGAATTCGTGAAATACCAATCTGTGCCATTCCTGTAGGTAAAAACAAAAGCAAAACAGAGTTTATCTCCTCTGATAGCAGTCAAGCAAAGCGCAGGGATATGATCTGTCAAGGTCTCCTTAGGCCCCTTTCACACGGGCAAGTTTTCCGCGCGGTGCAATGCGTGAGGTGGATGCATTGCACCCGCACTGAATCGGACCCATTCTTTTCTATGGGGCTGTGCACATGAGTGGTGATTTTCACGCATCACTTCTGCGTTGCTTGAAAATCGCAGCATGCTCTATATTTTGCGTTTTCACGCAACGCAGGCCCCATAGAAGTGAATGGGGCTGAGGAAAATCGCAAGCATCTGCAAGCAAGTGCGGATGCAGTGCGATTTTCCTGCATGGTTGCTAGCGACGGGACCCGATCTTTATTATTTTCCTTATAACATGGTTATAAGGAAAATAATAGCATTCTCAATAAAGAATGCATAGTAAAATGTGGATGGAGGTGTTAAAAATAAAAAAATTAACTTACCTTAGCCACTTGATCGCGTAGTTGGCGATCTCTCTTCTCTCTTCAAGCATTAGCTGCAGTCTAAAGGACCTGTGATGACGTCACATCACATGATCCAATCACATAGTCCGTGATGGACCATGTGATTGGACCATGTGATGTGATGTCATCACAGGTCCTTTAGACTGCAGCTAATGCGTGAAGATAGATCGCCAAATATGCGATCAAGTGGCTAAGGTAAGTAATTTTTTATTTTTAACACCTCCATCCACATTTTACTAAGCATTCTTTATTGAGAATGCTATTATTTTCCTTATAACCATGTTATAAGGAAAATAATAAAATCTCCAGAATACTCAATCCGAAACCGGACTTCAGTGATGAAGTCCGGGTTCAGGTATGGGTACCAAACCTGCCGATTTTTACACGGAAAAATCGTGCACATTCCATAACGCACCCGCATCCTTTCCGGGTGTCAAGCGTGACGCCCATGTGAAAGAGGCCTTAGATGGGACAATTCAGCAGGCGGGAAGAAAGCGTTCCTTCCCGGCAATTGCCTGCTTGTTAGTGGAGGAGAACTCTGCTATTACGTGCAGCGATCTCTTCCACAGTATGAGGAGTAGTGATCACTAATGCCATCCCTCATCCCAATACAGACTACTTATTTGCCGGTGGCAGAGGATGATCTGCTGCCGGCAAATGACGATTTAGTTGTCTACACAAACGATCCAATTGCTTGTTCATCGTGTAATCGGCGGCTCCTTTACACTGCCAGATAATCGCTAATGAGCGCTCCTATGAACACTCTGGCGGATTCTTAGCCCCTGTAAAGTGTTGCTTAGCATTGTTACTGAAATTTATCAGAAAATCCGTATAATGTATCACATCATCCTTCTATGTGAAAGGTTGTAAGAAATCAGCATTTATATAATAGTCACATGACCATGTCCTTGCAGCTCTTTCTTACTTCCTGTGATGTTATGTCCATGGGCGGGGCAGTGATAGGGAGTGTCTATGTAACTGGCTGGGTGGGAGGAGCCATAAGCTAGCTGGGTGTTGTTAGAGGTGTAGATGGAGATGTGGCAGAGAAAAGAGAAGTGCATCATGGGTTTGGTTAGATGCAGGAATGGGAAGTGCTACATACAGGATGGAAACAAACCAGGGGATTGGTTTGCATATTGATAATGGGTCAGGAGAGTACAAATAAAAAATGCATGGGGAAGATGAACCCCTTAACCCCTTAAGGACACGGCCCTATTTCACCTTAAGGACCAGGCCATTTTTCAAAATCTGACCACTGTCACTTTAAGTGTGAATAACTTTAAAACGCTTTACTTACCCAGGCCGTTCTGAGATTGTTTTTCGTCACATATTGTACTTCACGACACTACTAAGATTGGGTCAAAAAGTTAATTTTTGCATAACAAAATAAAAATTTTACAAAAATTTGGAAAATTTTGCAAATTTTAAAGTTTCTGCTTCTCTGCTTCTATAATACATAGTAATACCCCCAAAAAAGGGATGACTTTATATTCCCCATATGTCTCCTTCATGTTTGGAGCATTTGGGAATGCCATTTTATTGTTTGGGGATGTTACATAGCTTGGAAGTTTAGAAGCAAATTTTGAAATTTTTCAGAAATTTTCCAAATACCACTTTTTATGGACCAGTCCAGGTCTGAAGTCACTTTGTGAGGCTTACATAATAGAAACCACCCAAAAATGACCCCATTTTAGAAAGTACACCCTCAAGGTATTCGAAACTGATTGTACAAACGTTGTTAACCCTTTAGGTGTTCCACAACAGTTCATGGAAAATGGAGATAAAATTTCAGAATTTCAATTTTTTGGAAAATTTTCCATTATAATCCATTTTTTCCAGTAATAAAGTAAGGGTTAACTGCCAAACAAAACTCAATGTGGGTTGCCCTGATTCTCTAGTTTACAGAAACACCCCATATGTGGTCCTAAACTACCGTTTGGCCAAACGGGAGGACATTGAAGGAGGGGAACGCCATATGGGTTTTGAATGGCAGATTTTGCGGGACTGTTTTTTTTTTTAACACCATGTCCTATTGCAAGCCCCCCTGATGCATCCTAGCATAGAAATTCCAAAAAAGTGACTCCATCTAAGAAACTACACCCCTCAAGGTATTTAAAGCTGGGTTTACAAATGTTGTTAACCCTTTAGGTGTTCCACAACAGTTTATGGAAGATGGAGAAACAATTTTGGAATTTAGAATTTTTGGAAAATTTTCCATTATAATCCATTTTTTTCAGTAATAAGTAAGGGTTAACTGCCAAACAAAACTCAATGTGGGTTTCCCTGATTCTCTAGTTTACAGAAACACCCCATATGTGGTCCTAAACTACTGTTTGGCCAAACGGGAGGACATTGAAGAAGGAGAACGCCATATGGGTTTTGAATGGCAGATTTTGCGGAACTGTTTTTTTTAACACCATGTCCTATTGCAAGCCCCCCTGATGCACCCTAGCATAAAAATTCCAAAAAAGTGACTCCATCTAAGAAAGTACACCCCTCAAGTTATTCAAAGCTGGGTTTACAAACATTGTTAACCCTTTAGGTGTTCCACAACAGTTCATGGAAGATGGAGAAACAATTTTGGAATTTAGATTTTTTGGAAAATTTTCCATTTTAACCCTTACTTTATTACTGGGAAAAATGGGTTAACAGCCAAACAAAACTCAATATGAGTTGCCCTGATTCTGTAGTTTGCAGAAACACCCCATATGTGGTCCTAAACTACTATTTGGCTAAACGGCAGGACATTGAAGAAGGGGAACGCCATATGGTTTTGGAAGGCAGATTTTGCTGGACTGGTTTATTTACACCATGTACCCATTCAAGCCCCCTGCTGCACCCCTAGAGTAGAAACTCCATAAAAGTGACCCCATCTAGGAAACTACAGGATACGGTGGTTGTTGTTTTGGGACTATTTTAGGGTAAATATGATTTTTGGTTGCTCTATATTACACTTTTTTGAGGCAATATAACAAAAAATGGAAATTCTAAAATTGTTTCTACATTCGCCATTAAATTTTGTGGAACACCTAAAGGGTTAACAAAGTTTGTAAAGTAATTTTGAATACCTTGAGGGTGTAGTTTTTAGATGGGGTCACTTTTTTGGAGTTTCTAGTCTAGGCTACATCAGGGGGCTTCTAATGGGCCATGGAGTAAATAAACCAGTCCATCAAAATCTGCCTTCCAGAAACCATATGGCGTTCCCTTCGTTCTATGCCCTGCCTTGTGGCTATATAGCCATTTACGACCACATATGGGGTGTTTCTGCAAACTACAGAATCAGGGAAATAAATATTTAGTTTTGTTTGACTGTTAACCCTTGCTTTATTACCGGAAAATATGGATTAAAATGGAAATTTTGCCAAAAATTGGTGTTTTGGCACCGTTTTTATTTTATTTTTTAACACCGTTCATTCGAGAGGTTGGGTCTAATGTTATTTTTATAGGGAAGATTATTACGGACGTGCCGATACCTAATATGTCTACTTTTTTTATTTATTCAGATTTTACACTATATTATCATTTTAGGAACAAAAATAGATCATTTTAATATCTCCATAGCCTGGCAGCTGCAGTTTTTTTTTGGGGGAGGGACTATATAATGTAGGGGCTCATTTTTTGCGGGATGAGATGGCGGTTTTATTGGCACTATTTGGGGTGCATACGACTTTTTGATCGCTCGCTATTACACTTTTTGTAGTGTTAGGTGACATAAATGGCTTTTTTACATGGTTTTTATTTTTTATTTTTAACGCCGTTCATCCGGGTTAGGTCTAATGTTATTTTTATAGGGAAGATTATTACGGACGTGTCGATACCTAATATGTATACTTTTTTTTATTTATTCAGATTTTACACTATATTATCCTTTTAGGAACAAAAAATAGATCATTTTAATATCTCCATAGCCTGGCAGCTGCAGTTTTTTTTTGGGGGAGGGACTATATAATGTCTATATAATATACCGATTGTAGTCGGCGATACAATCGGGCTTGAGGACCGTTGCCGTGGTACCTCGCACAGAGACTGGGGTGGTGCCGTTACCATGGATTGTGGTCAGCATAAGGACATCCCTCTTGTCCTTATACCTGACCAACAGCAGGTTTCCACAAGTAAGGGCACGGGTCTCACCCCTGGGGATAGGTACCTGGAGGGGGTGGGCAGGGAGGCCGCGCTGATTTTTCCGCACGGTCCCACAAGCGAATGTGGATCTGGCGTAGAGGGCCTGATACAAGGGAATACTGGTATAAAAGTTATCCACGTACAGGTGGTAACCCTTATCCAGTACTGGGTTCATAAGGTCCCACACAAGTTTCCCGCTAACATCCAGAGTGGGGGACATTCTGGGGGTTCAAGACGGGAATCTCGCCCTCGTACACACGAAATTTGTAAGTGTACCCTGAGGTACTCTCACAAATTTTGTACATTTTGTCGCCATACCTCGCCTGCTTAGTGGGAATGTATTGGCGAAACTGAGTCTCCCTTGAAAGCAACGAGAGACTCATCAACCGCAACCTCCCTTCCAGGTATGTAGGCCTGTGCAAACTTGGCCCCGAAATGATCTATGACCGGCCGTATCTTGTACAGCCGGTCATAGGCAGGATCACCTCGGGGGGGACATGCTGCATTATCTGCATAATGGAGGCATTTCGGATGGCCTCAAACCGTGAGCAAGTCATGGCCATACTGTACAGTGGGGTCTGGTAGAGGATGTCCCCACTCCAGTATTGCCTGATGCTCGGTTTTGCACTAGACCCATATGCACCACGAGGCCCCAAAACGTCCTCATCTCGGCTGCACTGACCGGGGTCCAGCCACCGCGTCTAGCCAAAAAGGAGCCTGGGTGCTGAGCGACGAACTGGATTGCCAACAAATTCAGGAATCACAGGCTCGTATTCCCCTGGGGTGCACCAGACTCGTTCACCTGTAGGGGGCTCAGGTGCACTTGGCTGGTGGGCCGGAAAACTAGTACGAGCCCCAGGGCTGCTCATACTAGTGCTGGCCACAGGGCCCCTAGCATGGGGCTCCTCTGGCTCCGCCGCCTTGGGGGCTCATCATCATCAGATGATGAGGAGGAGGATGCAGATGACAGGAGGAAGGTGGGGTCATCCTCATCCTCACTGGCGCTCTCGGTGTCGGAGAGCATCTGGGCATATGCCTCCTCCGCCGAGAACATCCTGCGGGCCATGGGCGTTTGTGTGCGTGTATGTGCGTGTGTGTAAAACTTTATTGTATGTGCGTGTGTGTGGGGGTGGGTGTTCGCGTACTAATAAAAGAAGAAAAAAATGGGACAAGTGTTATGGACAAGTTCAAACTTGCAGAGGGGGGTGGCGGGGGAGGATCAGCACCCCTGGGTGGGTTTAGGGTCTCACAGCTAAGTGCTGTGGACCCCAACCACCACAGGCAGCACTAAAATAAAAGTTTTTTTTTTTCCCTAACACCTAACTGTCCCTTCTAGCCCTGCCTAAAATACCTCTCCCTCACTGACCCTAACCTACCTGATGGGTGCAGGAGGGTGATGGGAGCCGAAGGGAGGGTCACAGGAGCGGTGCGGTGCGATCCTCACTCGGGGGCAGCAGCAGCAGGAGAGGAGGGGAGAGAGGAGCACCGGAGTTTGAATCTCCCGCCTCTCCCGGACCAATCAGATCCCAGCTCCGCCACCACCGCCTCTAATTCAAGAACGGTGATTGGTGGTGTGATATCACACCACCGATCACCGTTCTTTCCGGTTCATCGGGTCACCGGAGACCCAAATGGACCGGAAGCGCAGCAAACCGCAGGTCTGAATTGACCTGCGGTTTTCTGCGATCGCCGATACGGGGGGGGTCACATGACCCCCCTCGGCGTTGTGACAGGATGCCCGCTGAATGATTTCAGCGGACATCTTGTTTCTTTTAACCCCTTCAGCGCCACACTCGTAATTTATTCATATGACGTACCGGTACGTCATGTGTCCTTAAGGACTCGGGAAGCATGCCGTATCGGAACGTCATGTGTCCTAAAGGGGTTAAAGAGGTATTCTGCTTTCATCATGAAGCATTGTACAATTTTCCTACTACTCTTGACATTTCTCAAAATCTCTGCTTGCCGACTTCAATAGGAACTTTCATTGTGTCAGAGGATAAAGATCTGCCCTGGCCATGTGATGGACACAGGTGCTCGGCTTATTACAGTCCACGGCTCGGATGCACACGCTGTACTACCAGTTCTGTATCTATGTGATCATTTATGATCAGGATTGATATTTAGTCAATGGAAGTAAACAATGAAAGTTCCTACTGAATGACTGCAAGCAGAGATCACTTGGCGTGTCTGATTGCCGTGTCTTTGTTCTAATAATTTGGCAGCTGGGATTCTAAAGGTGGATGTACACTTCATATAGGTGTCATTTTCTGTTCCTCCAGACCCTTCCCCCAATACACATACACCCGCTATGTGAAGAAGGGAGAAATTGTTTGCCAGACACCTCTGACAGCAGATTATCCTCATACAGGACAAAAGGATCAGGCATGTTGAAATTCCCCCTATACATTAAAGGGCATCTGTCAGCAGATTTGTACCTATGACACCGGCTGACCTGTTACATGTGCACTTGGCAGCTGAAGACATCTGTGTTGGTCCCATGTTCATATGTGTCTGCATTGCTGAGGAAAATTTTATTTCAATATATGCAAATGAGCCTCTAGGAGCAACGGGGGCGTTACCATTACACCTAGAGGCTCTGCTCTCTCTGCAACTGCCGTGCCCTCTCCACTTTGATTGGACCAGGCAGTGTAAACATCATCATGCCTGGCCCCGTCATTCGAAGTAGAGAGGGCACGGCAGTTGCAGAGAGAGCAGAGCCTCTAGGTGTAATGGCAACGCCCCTGTTTCTCCTAGAGATTAGTTTGTATATATTTTTCTCAGCAATGTAGGCACAAATGAACATGGGACCAACACAGATGCCTTCAGCTGCCAAATGCACATGCAACAGGTCAGCAAGTGTCATAGGTATAAATCTGCTGACAGATGCCCTGTAATTGGTTTCCTGGCACTGACAAAATTTGCACCCCATACTCATGCCGGAAGTCGTCCAGAGAAATACAAAGCTATGTCCACTGTGTAGTGGATGGAGGTGGTTACGGCATCGCTGCTTCCGCGGAAGTAAGTGCTGGATGGAGCTGTGGACTTTCAGAACTGCTGATCGATGGAGTGGGGGATATCTGACTTCCGCCGATCAGACAGTTATGGCCTATTCCGAGGATGGGCCGTCACTTGTAAAATCCTGGACAACCCTACTAACTAATTACATCAAAGAACTGATTCTATTCTGTTTTTAGTGATGAGGCCACACTTACATAGTTCCTCTCCAAAAATGTTTGGAATGGAATGCAGTGAGAATATACATGGGATTCTCATTAATTGACTATAAAACTATAAATGAATGTCTTCTCCATCAAGATAGGGTTTGGACCAGGATCAGCTTATTTTCAGGCTGAAAGAAGTTCTAGTTGCTGGACCTTCACCAGCTGTCATCTTAACCATGTTTTCTGGCTCGTAACATGATGGGTTTGGACTTCTTATATAACGTTATGGGTGAGATTTATCAAAACAGGTGCAAAGGAAAAATGGCTTAGTTGACCAAAGCAACCAATTAGATTTTACCTTTCACTTTTCAGAGCTCCTTTGGAAAATGAAAGGGTCAATCGGATAGGCTGATATGGGCAACTAAACCAGTTTTCCTTTGCACCAGTTTGGATAAATATCCCAGTTTGTGTTAATGTCATTACTTAATACCAATGTGTTTTTTTACCTCTAGGTATTTGACCATCTTCTGTCATCTAACATGCTTTCTATCTATCTTCCAGAAACGATCTACAAACAACATGGATTGGGGAAGTCTTTATGAAATCATTGGAGGAGTCAACAAACATTCCACCAGCATCGGCAAAATCTGGCTCTCTGTGCTCTTCATATTCCGTATTATGATCCTGGTGGTGGCTGCAGAGACTGTTTGGGACGATGAACAGTCAGAGTTCAGCTGCAACACCTTACAGCCCGGCTGCAAGAATGTTTGCTATGATCACCACTTCCCAGTTTCTCATATCAGGCTCTGGTGCCTTCAACTCATTTTTGTAGCCACACCGGCACTGCTGGTTGCTATGCATGTGGCCTACCTGAAGCATGAAGAGAAAAGACAACTACAGAAGAATGGACAGTGTGATAAGGAGAAGTTGGATGAGGAGTTGGAAGACCTGAAGCAGCGTAAAATGAGAATTGTAGGCACGTTGTGGTGGACCTACACTATCAGCATTGTGTTCAGAGTCATATTCGAAGCTGCTTTCATGTACCTCTTCTACTTCCTCTACACTGGTTTCCATATGCAGCGTGTAGTGAGATGTTCAAACTGGCCTTGTCCCAATCTCGTGGACTGTTTCATTTCTCGGCCTACTGAAAAGACCGTATTTACCTTCTTCATGATCAGTGTCTCCGGTATTTGCATGGTCCTCAACGTGGCAGAGCTATGCTATCTCATCATCCAGGCCTCATTGAGAAGATCCAAGAAAAATGCCAGGAAGCACTTGAACCATACTAGTGGGAAAGAAGAGAAGCAGAACATGTTAAATGAGCAGAAGGAGCAATAATTCAAGAGAAGCTGTCGTTTAGGGGTTCCTTGTTGAACCCAGCCTGCCGTTATGTCCAAAGAAAAAGACTCAGTTCATGTAGTTAAGAAGCAGAATAGCTCATGTGACCTAAAGAGAAACTTGTGGATCCAGAATAAGGATCTGTAGATTATAAATGACAGTCAAAAGTATTTCTATTTTCTGCATTTTATGTTTTTGGTGGGTTTTATTTTTACTGTTTATGTTGCAAAAGTTACTTAAGATGGTAACAGATGAATTTTGTAAATTTCATGACTGTATTTTAATGATAACACTGCCAATTTTCTTATTAAGAGGTTAATATGAGACGCGTGCAATGAGATGGTGACTGAGGTAAGTCAAGACTGAACTGTATTAATCCATTTTTACTTGCCTCGGAATGTTTTATACAAATACGTATTATGAGAAGTGTTCTCATTTGAGTGTGTGCACTGATACATATCTGAGACCATTGGGATCGTCCTAATCCCACCCAGAACTGCCTTGCAGGGTGCATATTGCTGCCTTCAATACATTTGCTGCTGAGATGGAGCAGGAGAGAAGTGAGAAACTTCTTTACTGAAGGTGGAACTTGAAACTTTCCATCCAGTGTAAAGTGTTTTTTGTTTTTGTTTTCTTTTATTTCACTTTTCAGAAGAGAATGAGAAACATTTAATAAAGTTTTTTTCTGTAACGCATTTATAATTTGACCACTTTGTATGCTGGATTGATGTCCTTCCTCTGCCTGGCGGGGTATAGGTGCTTGTAGTGTGGATTTACAGCTGGAATGTTACTTTTTAAGCAAAAATCCAGAAGAGCAATTAGAATGTTGATGAAAGAAAAATGTACTGTCAGACCAAATACTCACGTCTACCTTTGGGATCTTTCCAGCTGTAGCACAAGCAATAGGTCACTAGAGGGAGCGGTGCAAGTACAATTGTCAGAATGTAAGAATTTTTTGTATTAATGTCTAAGTTTGAATAAATAATTTTACTATTCTCTTTTTCTCTTTTTTTTTAAGTGATGATGTGTTGTATATTAACCAGGCCTTTGAATAGGTATCCAGTCTCAATGAATGAAAAAAAGTATATGCACAACACAGCTATAGATAGGATTAAGCTATCTATGGATCTCAATAATAAGAAGGTGCTTATGAATTGCACAAAAAGCTTGTCAGATTTGGAGTACTTCTAGACATCAGAGAGCATGGGCCCCCACCCGGGATGTCCCTTTACAGTGTCCCTGTCCCTTTAAAAGCCAGAGTGGAGTGGGAGAACGGCTAGGTAAAACTTGCCTTTCACTTTGGTAGACATGTTCTGTCCGTGCATTGAATGGACTACCATTCGTGTAATGCTACAGATCACCTGTAGTGGCTGCTGCAGGTAAAATGTGCAGCCAGCGGTATTTCCACTTGCAAACAGCTGGTTTTGCCAGAGGTCTCTGGAGTCGGATTGCAGGTACAATATTCAAGGACACCTTTAACATCTTTTTTTTCTTCTGCAGAATGCACTTGGATTTCTGCAGGCCAAGTGTGAATTTCACCCTCAGCAGTTCATGAATATGCTGTAATTTTTCTGGCCCTTGTTGACCCATTTCTAGGTCACTTACATGTGGAGTGGGAAAACTTTGTCATTGAAGAAGTATTGTGTATCATTCTAGGGCAGGGGTCAGCAAACTTTGACACTCCAGCTGTTCTGAAACTACAACTCCCAGCATGCTCCATTCATTTCTTTGAGAGTTCTGAGAAGAGCAGAGCAAGTGTGCATGCTGGGAGTTGTAGTGTCACAACACCTGGCGTGGCGGAGCTTGCCTACCCCTGTTCTAGGGAATATACAGTGAGAACCAACTTGTATTTCGGTCATGTACCATTGGATAATTTATTGGATCTTCCAATAGCGGAAAAGCCATGAGTTTACATAAGATATAAGTAATGCATGTCTATAGCTCAATACACTGAGCTTATGACCAGCATTTAAAGGTATTTCCCAAAATTTTAACACTGATGACCAATCCTCTGGATCGGTGGGGTCCGACATCCGGGAACCCTGCTGATCAACTATTTGAGGAGGCAGCAGCGATTTCTGTAGTGCCAAGACCTTCTCCTAGCTTTTCTTAGTCGAGTGACGACACGTTCATTGGTCACTGGCCTAGGCGCAGCTCAGCTCCATTCAAGTTAATGGGGCTGAGCTGCAATACTAAGCTACAGCCACTATACAATGTATGGCGCTGTGCTTGGGGAGCTGCCAGAAACTATTATTCAAAAGGCAATCATAAAACGTAACATTTATTAGTACAACCATAAAACCGATAATGTCCAAAGTAAGTGCAAAAAAAAAACTCCTTTGGGGATCCAAAATGAACAGACGCTTATACAAAATCACATTCACAATCCCCAACAAATCAATGTGAGTTAAAAAATTGGTGCACGGCGGCACCTAATACCAGCAACGTCCTACCAGTACCAAGAGAGGATCAACAGTTTCGTGTAGGGTCTCTTGAGGGATTCCACACCTTAGAAGAGATGATAATCCATAGACAAAGGCTGATGAAATCAAGATGTAGGGTCCCTATGAATGTCCTGTGTCTGACTAACCTCTGTACCCTACTTCTAAGTAATAGGTAGCAGCCTGACCACAGGGCACTCGTCCTGATAAGGGCGACCCCGTCCGGAACCTGTCCCTTGGCACCACTAAATCTAAATGTCCTTATATATACCCAGTGCTCCCTACATGCACGTTTCACCGCCAGGACTTGAACAGGTATCACTATGGATCCGCAGATAAGCAATACCAGATCCAATAAATATGGTGGGAAATGAAAACTCCTAATCTACAGGAGGGTCCCACTGCTGGTAAATGAGGGGGGTACCAAGAAAATGGATCTACCCATGGGCCAACCTCATAGATAAGAGGTATAAGTGGTGCGGGGGTTATCTTCTGTACCCCTACGCGTAGGAAGCCTTGGACTGATAGCAACCTGACCCTGTACTTTACAGTCACTAATTTGAAACATGGATATCTAATACCATATCTTACCCTTCAAACCACAGAGTAGTAGCTCTACGCCATATAAATGTAAGGCTTCTTTCACACCTGCAGTTGAGTGTTCCAGCCGGCAGGTCCGGCAGACAATGGCGGCAATTAGGCCTGCACAATATATCGCCAAAGCAATCGGTATCGCGATAAATGGCTGCAATTATATTACCATATTTTTCGCTTTATAAGACGCACTCCCCCCCCCCCAAAAGTGGAGGGGAAATGGCAGTGCGTCTTATAAAGCGATGGTTGACTTTTACGTGGCTGACACTGATGTATCGCCGGCCACTATGCTGCACAGCGCAGCCATTGATACATCAGTTACAGTGCGGGAGGGAGGAGGGGCTGGAGGCAAGTCGTTATTTTAATGAACACATGTTCTTATATCTATTTTATTTTATTTATCTGTTCTGTGCAGTGCTACTAAAAAATGGCAAGTTTTGTATTTTGTACTTTTGCAGTAATGCAGATATGTTATTTAATTTAGTAAAATAGGTTTTATTTTGAAAAACATTGTGCATTTCAGTTCTTGAGTTAACATAACTACATTTCAGCATTATCAGTAATTTGTGTGTGCTTTTGCCTTGACAATCCAAACAAATAGACCTCTAGCACAATTCCCTTAAAAATCGCATCGCCTATCGTTATCGCAATTTTTAGGGCCCTAATCGCAATCGCACAAAATTCCCATATCGTGCAGCCCTAGTTGGAATCTGCCGGACAAAAAAACTACGTGCAGCTGTATTTGTCCTGCTGAATCCTGGGCATATTTGTCAGGTAGCAGCTGGATCTCAGCCGGACCCCATTGTAGTCAATGGGGCTAAAAGACATTCCACTACCATTCGGCAATGCTGGATCCAGTGAGCTCAGGGATGCTGTTCTCTGCCAGAACTGTGTTTGCTAACCAGTACAACTCAATACCACCTTACAATATGTTAGCTTTGATTTTACACAGGACTACAGAACCGCACAAAATAACGTACATATACTAAAGTATACCGCAGTATAGCACTAGACCTATTGCTGTATGTATGCTCTAACCTTACCAGATGGACCAGTGATTAAATATAGAGCCTTGTGTATAACTAAGGTTTATAGGTATGTAGCCAAAAGCTCTATATAATGTAGAAAAATACTAAATAAGTAAATGTTTTCACTTTGCTGCTTAACTTTTAAGGACACAAATGTCACATGTCCTGGACCAGCACTCTTTTGGGCCATGGAGTAGAGAACTACTCTAAAATGACACAGATTTCATCCCCATTAAACTACTCAGGGTCAATGATCAAGTAATATCCTGACCTTTTCAGTGTAATCTGGGTCTCCTCCCTTCCCCAATACCTAGCATGCAAAATGTACAGCAGAGCTGTGGGCTATTAGGGCGGCTTCACCCACCAGTGACAGGGACCAGGGTTTGGAAGTGGCATGAAGGGCGTGGTCTAGCCCAGCCGGCTGCTAACTTGTTGGGTTCAGCCATGCATGCTCACAGAATGTGACAGCAGAGATGGATGAAGAGGAGACCCTGGACTCTTTGGAACATTAAGACACCCCTGTCATCTGCGAAAACTTTTCTAAAGTTTCTTTTTTTTTATCACCCTGGTTGTTACCAAATGCCCAGACGAGGACATCTATGAGTAGAGTTGACTGGCTGCGGTCAGGACTGTTTGGTAAGATGCAGATGTGGTGTACTGGGTGGTGGACAAGTGGGAGGGCTAGGTTTTTAAGGTGATTTGAGGCTCTCAACAATGTGCCATACACACCTGCTCATTGGTCATCCTGTAGTCTTGTGCTCAACTCTACATTACCTGCCTGTACAGTATGGTCCTCGGCATACAGCTTTATCCTGTATCCTTGACTCCATTGTGATGAATTGGTAGCTGGTGGTGGTGATCAATCTCGTACATTATGACGCCTTTATCTATAAAGGTTGTATGACTGCGGACAGTGCAGGTCTGCAGACGTGTGTTGTGCACTGGGTGAGATTTCCAGCTGCTTCCATGCTCACATATCATTATCTAACTCCACTGCTGAACACATAGGAGGGATCTGTCTGCGAGAACCAACATTTTTTAGTTTTCATTTTTTTGCAAGTTCGAAATAAACATTACTCACAATGTGGATGTATGTATAGATGTGTGTGTGTGTGTGTGTGTGTGTCAAGCTGTGTATTGTACAAATTGTTTATTGGACCACAGGAAGCACATATGTTTAGATGTTAGAAATTATATCTATCTATCCATATATATATATATAATTTTATTTGCATAATAGTATTTATACAAGCTATTTATCTCTCAGATATTTTTCTTCTAGCTACATATCTATCTAAAAGTTATCTGTTTAATATTCATTAATGTATGGCATGTATCTGTTTCATATTTATCTATCCATTTATTTATTTATTAATATTTATTTAAATTAAATCTATCTACAAGTTTGTTACCATTTATCTAATATTTATCTCATTTGTCAATCCCTCTATTTATTTTTAAAATCTATATATACACAATTATCTATCTATCTATCTATCTTTCTATCTATCCATATCTATCTATCTATCTATCTATCTATCTATCTATCTATCTATCTATCTATGTATAGTATCTATCTATCTATCTATCTATCTATCTCTGCATATCTATCTATCTATCTATCTATCTATCTATCTATTGTATCTATCTATGTATAGTATCTATCTATCTATCTAATCTCTGCATATCTATCTATCTATCTATCTATCTATCTACCTAAATGCAACTGCACATCTATCATTCATTCATCGAAAAATTATCTATAAATCTTCATACCTAAAATGTATCTATTTTTCACATATTTATCTATCCATTTATTTATTTATTTATTAATATTTATTTCTAAAATATATCTATCTGTTTGATCTATCTATCATTTGCATATCAGAAGGATATGATAGTGTATTTGTTATATAACACTTTAAGTGGTGCAAGTAATAATAGTATATATCACATATTAATAATATATGATTTCTAGTATACTGGTGGTGCAGTATGGAGCCATCAATAGTGGGCATGTAGTACAGGATGATGAGATTGGTATGTGTGTGGGTACACACCCATTGACAGACAATAGATTTCAGTAATTGCCCTTCAGCCGTCCTTGTAATTCCTCACTTTTAGAGGTCACTATTGTAATAACCCTAATAACCTCTATCCCTTGGGACACCAGCCTACCTATAGATCTGGTAGAAATATGTCACTTCATACAGGAGGGATGATTAAAAAACTACAAGAATTAACAGTACAAATGAGTAATTGTGCTGCTATGTCTGATTTTGCCGGCAGCTCACTGTAAGCATCCGTTGACCTGGCACTATTTCCCTGGTTCAGCACATCTAGACTTGCTGAGATAAGCATGTCCCAGAGTGGCACACAGACATGTAAAGCAGGGGATTTGCTACATACATTTGTTGTTGATGCAACTGCATTCATATATTTCGTGGACGCCTGTTGAATAGGAGACTTAACACGCCTGATTATTTATGTACAGCTGGACACAATGTGATGCAAACCTTACTACACCGCATGCTGGAGACATTGTGTTCTTGGTGAATCTTTATAGGATGATGCTAGGAGTCACAAATTATGGCTCATGTATATAAGCAATTCAGAGAGGTTGCAAGATGTGTAGTAACTAATTTATTTTTCTATTTTACTCACTTATATATCACTGACATATTCCGCAGCACTATACAGACATCATCACCACTCACTGTCCTCAGTGGAGCTCACAATCTAAGTTTCCTATCAGTACGTATTTGGAGTGTGGAAGGAAACCCACAAGATCACAGAGTCAGACTTAGGCCTCTTGCACAACTTTTTTTTCCGTTTCTGTTTCGTTTTTTGCGTACCGTATATGGAACCATTCATTTCAATGGATCTGCAAAAAAATGGAAGGTACTCCATATGCCTTCCGTTTCCATATTTCCGTTTTTCCGTTCCGTTCAAAGATAGAACATGTCCTATTATTGTCCGCATAACGGACAAGGATAGTACTGTTCTATCAGTGGCCAGCAGTTCCGTTCCGCAAAAACGGAATGCACACGGACGTCATCTGTATTTTAAACTATATATATATACACACACACACATACATATATATTATTTTCAACTTCAAAATAGTCTCCAAGACAGAAATGCAATTCTTCACTTTTTTAAATTACATCCCAGCAGAAGATGAAATTATACATTGGATTATAATGAGAGAGACTATTAGAAGTTCCGAGGCGTTCCATTATCATACATGAAAATATTATTACAGGTTAAGGGCTCATACACACGATCGTATTTTCTTTCCGTGTTTGTTCCGTTTTTGCAGCCCGTACGCGGAATTATTCAATTTAATGGGTCTGCAAAAAAATAAAAACAAAGAAATTACTCTGTGTGCCTTCCGTTTCTGTATGACCGCATGTCCATTCCGCAAAAAAATAGAACATCCTATTCTTGTCCATTTTGTGGACAAGGAAAGGCACTGTTAAAATGGATCCGCAAAAAGACGGATGCAACCCGGATGTCACATTGATGTCATCCGTTTTTTGTGGCTCTTTGTTGTGCGGACCGCAAAATACATATGGTCATGTGCATGAGCCCTAAGGCAACTCATTATAATAGTACATTTTATACCTTCTAATACACAGGTGAGCCGCTACAGAAAGGGAAATTCCTGTCTGCAACTGACTGATATGAAACACCTACATCATTTTTAAAAAGAGGTTCTGCAGCAGCTCAGGCATGTAGTAAGTTGTTTTGCAGTAGTGGGGGCACATAGTGGTCATAATACACACTGCAGCTGCTGAAGAAAATCTTGTTTTAAACAGAGAGCGGATGAGATGTCAATAAGAGGTTGTCTCATCTCTGTATCATTATCGAGTTCCAACACAATGTAATGTTATACGCAGACATGTCAATGGAAAGTTCCCACTGACCCCTTTATAACATTATAACATCATGTCTCATTAGCTTTACTGTGTTCTAAGAGGATTTGCTGTGTATTGGAGTCCATTTGAACCAGCAGTGTTTCTACTGATAACAGCCGGTAGTGCCAAGCTTGTCTTCTCAGCCGCCATTTCTTGTCCTATCATAACACCTTTGTTAAAACATAATATGATTTGTCTCTCTTGGTGTTTTCATGGTGCCGCAATGGTGTGACTGGTGGGAATGGGGCATCTGCTCGCCCATGTTATGTATGCTTCACTCACCTCCACTATTCATTAGTCTATTCATTTATCTTCTCAATGTCATTTGTTTTAGAGGCACCTATAGGTAAGTTATGCACTTTATATTACAAGCTGAGGGCCCAGATCCTAGCAAAGCAGGAAAATATTCAAAAATATATTTTATTTATTTGTGCAATGCTGAATGCTTCAGTTATAAGTCCTCATTTCTATCTATCTCCTATCTCATATCTATCTGTCTATCTGTCTCCTATCTATCTATCTATCTCTCTCATATCTATCTATTTATTTATCTATCTGTCTCCTATCTATCTATCTATCTATCTATCTATCTATCTCCTATCTCATATCTATCTATCTGTCTTCTATCTATCTATCTATCTATCTATCTATCTATCTATCTATCTCATATCTATCATTTTTTTTAATCTATCTATCTGTCTATCTATCTATCTATCTATCTATCTATCTATCTATCTATCCTATCTAATCTATCCATTCTCCCACCCATCATATCTATCTGTTTGTCCATCTGTCTAGCTATCTGTCTGGCTGTCAATCCATCCATCTATCATATCTATCTGTCTGCCTGTCCGTCCATCTTTCCGTCTGTCCGTCTGTCCATCCGCCCATCATATCTATCTATCTATCTATCTATCTATCTATCTATCTATCTATCTATCTATCATCTCATATCTATGTAATCTATCTATTGCATCTATCTTTCTAATTATCTATATATCGTATTATCTATCTATATCTACTGTGTCTATCTTTTTAACTATCTCTCTGTCTATCTCTGTCTTATCCCTCTGAGTCTGTATCTATGAAGGCACCAGGATAAATCCCTCTCTTATAGATCTGAATACTATGCTATATCAATGTATATGCCCAAATAATATATTAATACTTTGGCCGTTTACATGGGCCGATTATTGGCCAAAGAAACACACAATCCCAATCACTGGCCTTTGCTAAAGTCCTTCTGATCAGCCAAATGAGCATTTGTGGGTTAGCTGGTTGATCAGATGATTTATGCCGCCTTTAAAATGATACTTTATCAGCTGCTCATCTCCCAGGCATTGTGCTGCCAACAAAAATGTAAATGAACAGCGACATGAACGATCTGATCCATTCAAATGGGGAAGCACACGTGCCCCCATTCTTGTCATCTACTGGGGTCCCAAGAGTCAGACCCCGCGGATCAGACACTTTCCCCCAAACCTGTGGGGATAAGTTGTAATGGGACAACTCCTTCACCATG
The DNA here is from genome assembly GCA_033119425.1 of Bufotes viridis. Classification (NCBI taxonomy): domain Eukaryota; kingdom Metazoa; phylum Chordata; class Amphibia; order Anura; family Bufonidae; genus Bufotes; species Bufotes viridis. The sequence continues at coordinate 52,358,794 of CM065594.1, forward strand.
ATAATATTATTATTTACATTTTATAACATTTTACTACATTCATTATTTTAGCTAATGGTAGATAGGAAATATGGCAGTGAATTCTGCATGACTGAGCCAAGAACGTCTGATGATTTTTGATAAAAGAAAAGATTTACTATTTTATATATTATTTTACTATAGTATAAAATGTTCTCAGGCACCCAGTATCCACATATTATATATGTTGCTTGGCTGAGCATGCATGTCATTTTATGGAGGGAGGAAGAGTGAGAATCTGTCACAAAAAGTGTGGTCTTGCTCCTAATGTGGGAAACAGAGGCCATTGTCCCTGAGACCAGATGTACAATAGGACCTCCAGCAGACATAGCTGGCAGATCACATTAAAGATGGCAGCATCTAGTAATATAAAGCCAATGTCTATTCCTAATTTTCCCAGAAGATCCCAAAGTTTCCCCAGAAATTGGACTATTTGTATGAGTTCTTTTAAATGCACATTCGGTGATTATATTTAGAGATGAGCGAGTTTGTTGAATTTTCCAAAAAGATTCAAATCGATCCAAATTTATTTGTGGCGAATCTCGTTAAAAACTGCTATTTCCTGGCTGCAGAGAGCCTGTATAGTGGTGTAGAACACTGTGCCTTGCAGAAACACACATAGGGAGTCTGCTGTGGTAGTGAAACAATACTGTGAGTCAGTATGACATGCAGATAATAGGCATCGCTCTTAGAATCACTTCACTCATTTGGTCAATTACGGGGCCAAAACTGACCAAATAACTCAAATGTGAACTCAGCCTTACAGGCCAATGTTAGCGCCAGGTATAAAGAACCGTGCAGAGGCCCAAGATCCTACTATAGCATGAAAGAGCGCACTCCTTTTACACCGTTATCAGCTGATTCCACATAGATGTCTACAGAACCTGTTCTATTAAACGCTTATACAAGTAGAGCCCCCGACAGAGTGGAAAGGGTGTCAGCAGTAAGTTTGTGTTGAGCGTCACTGATTATTTTGCCCCTCCTCTGATCCGTCACAACAATAATCCCCAAAATATGGATCCTGTCTGTTGAGCATCTGCCTTCACTCAGTCAGCATTTTGTCAGTAATCCATCAGTATTGCTGAAGCCCCCAAAAAAACAAAAAACAGGAGTGGATCCAAAACATAGGTGACACTTGAATGGAGTATTTGCATGTCTTCTGTGTTTTGTACCCACTCCTGCTTTGACTATCCAATCATAAGCCAATTCTGATGCAAAATAGGGACTATGTCATGAAGACATTACAACTGCAACATAGACAGGATCCGTTGTGTATCTCCTTTTTCCTTCCTTCTGACAGATCAGAAGAAGGTTCAAATAAATTCTGATTTCATCCAGGCCAAAAAGGCAAAATAATGGCCCATTAATGGAGTGCGGAGGGTGGGAGCAGCATGAAAAGTCCAGAGAGTGGCCCAGTGACAGAGTGGTAAGGTAGGAGCAGCATGAGGAGACCACAGAGTGGCCCAATGAATGTGTTGAGGTGGCAGCAGTATGAGGAGACCACAGAGTGGTGAGGTGGCAGCAGCATGAGGAGACCACAGAGTGGTGAGGTGGCAGCAGCATGAGGAGACCACAGAGTAGTGAGGTGGCAGCAGCATGAGGAGACCACAGAGTGGCTCAATGACAGAGTGGGGAGGTGCCAGCAGCATGAGGAGACCACAGACTGGTGAGGTGGCAGCAGCATGAGGAGACCACAGAGTGGCTCAGTGACAGAGTGGGGAGGTGCCAGCAGCATGAGGAGACCACAGAGTGGTGAGGTGGCAGAAGCATGAGGAGACCACAGAGTTGCCCAGTGACATATTGGTGAGCTGGCAGCATCATGAGGATACCGCAGAGTGGGTGAGATGGCAGAAGCATGAGGAGACACAGAGTGACCCAGTGACATAGTGGTGAGGTGGCAGCAGCATAGGAGACCACAGAGTGGCCCAGTGACAGAGTGGTGAGCTAGCAGCAGCATGAGGAGACCGCAGAGTGGCTCAGTGACATAGTGGTGAGGTGGCAGCAGCATGAGAAGGCCACAGAGTGGTGAGGTGGCAGCAGCATTAGGAGACCCCAGAATGACCCAGTGACAGAGTGGTGAGCTGGCAGCAGCATGAGGAGACCACAGAGTAGCCAAGTGACAGAGTGGGGAGGTAGCAACAGCATGAGGAGACCACAGAGTGATAAGGTGGCAGCAGCAACATGAGGAGACCACAGGGTGGCCCAGTGACATAGTGATGAGCTAGCAGCAGCATGAGGAGACCACAGAGTGGCACAGTGACATAGTGGTGAGGTGGGGGGCAATACCAGTACCAGCTGGAGATGGTGGGTAGCAATAGGAGCACCTGGTAGCAGGTGTGTGGCATCAGGCAGGTGGAAGCATCAGAATAGTAGCTGAAGTTAGTAGTTTAGATGTGGTACCATGGATGATCTAGTCTGATACATCAGGCACTGGTGTGTGGAAATCCTGGCTGATCCACGCCTGATTCATCTTCACAAAGGTCAGTCTTTCCACATTTTGGCTGGACAGGCGAGTTCTCCTTGGGGTAACTATGGCCTCCACCACACTAAACACCCTCTTTTGCCACCTGCTGCTCGGGCAGGAAAGCTTGTCCAGGGCAAACTCGGCCAGTTGCGGCCACAAATCGAGTTTGGCTGCCCAGTAGTCCAGGGGATCTTCGATGTGGGGTGTCAGGGTGCACTCCAAGTATGCCACAACCTGCTGGTTCAGGTTCTGCTCTATGTCTACCTGATGCTGCTGGTGAGTAGTTTCTTCAGTAAGCGGGTGAAGAAAACTGGTCATCAGCGACTCTAGACTTAGGTTGCCTCTGATGGAGCTGGTACTACTCCTGCCCACCCCACCCCCAACCCCCTCAGTAGCCATGGCAGTGAAACATGAGCGCAGAGAGCCCCCGGTCATACCTGCATGCGGATGGGCGATGGCACACATAGGCAGCGGCCAACTGACTACGTAGGATGTCTCGATAGTAGTTCAGTTTGTCCTCCCTCTCACTGGGTGGAAAAAGGCACCCATTTTTGACCAGTAGCGATGGTCTAACATGGTGGAGATCCAGTAGTCATCCCTCTGCTGAATGGTAACAAATCGGCTGTCACTACGGAAGCAACTAACATGCATCGGGCCATTTGTGCAAGTGTGTATGGTGACAATTCGTCTGTCACTACGCAAGCAACTGAGCATGCATCGGGCCATTTGTGCAAGTGACTTGGAAGGACTCCCTTCCTCCATCTCTACTGCATACTGCCACGGTGTGTCTGGGTCATCTGCCTTGTCTTCCTCATCGCCCTGTAGCTCCTCCAGCTTCTTCTGCTCCTCCTCTCCTGTCACGTGTGTAGAAAAAACAGCCATTTCTCTACGCATTGCTTGTGCTTGAATGTCCTCCTCCTCCTCTAGTTCAGCCCCCACAGGGCTCATGTGGCCGTGAATGTAGTCGCCACGTCTCCTGTCCCTTGGCCAGACAGATTTAGCAGCATCTGCTCCAGGACATGAATCAGTGGATTGACATTCATCCTGTAGTCCTGGTGACTGACAAATAATGTGGCCTCCTCAAAGGGGCTGAGCAAACGGCAGTAGAGTTGAGCGAACACCTGGAAGTTCGGATTCGCGGGTTCGGCCAAACTTCGTCACAAAGTTCGAGCTCGGGACCCGAACTTGACCCGAACTTGCCCCTAACCCTATTGAAGTAAATGGGGACCCGAACTTTGGGGCACTAAAATGGCTCTAAAAAGTAATGGAAAGGGCTAGAGGCCTGCAAAAGGAAACAAAATGAGGGTAAGAGCTGGACAATTGCCATGCAAACAAATATGGATTGGGAAATGACTTAAAATAACATTAAATACATAAATATTAAAAATAATAATCTTGAACTAGGAGGTCCATATGGAGTAGGAGATTGAGGAGGCGGTGGACGTGGCGGTGTAGGTGGAAGCGGTGGTGGAGGAGGTAGTCGCCAACAACACAGTTTTTTTTTTTTTTCAATTTGGATAAACCCCAAAACATTGGGAAATATAGAAAACAAAACAAAGAGAAAGTGCGCTGGAGTATAACAAAGGCTGGGTGAGGCCGGTATACATGTTTATTCTGCACAAGGTACGGACAAGTCCTGTGGGATCCATGCCTGGTTCATTTTAATGAGCGTGAGCTTGTCCACATTGGCTGCGGACAGGCGGCTGCGCTTGTCTGTGATAACGCCCCCTGCCGTGCTAAACACACGTTCAGACAATACACTGGCTGCAGGGCAGGCCAGTACCTCCAAGGCGTAAAGGGCAAGCTCAGGCCATGTCCCAATTTGGAGACCAAGAAGTTGAATGGGTCAGTACATGTAGGCATGTGCACACATACTGTTCCACCATGTTGCTGAAATGCTGCCTCCTGCTAAGACGTTCCATATCAGCTGGTGGTACTGGTTCTTGTGTAGTGCTGACAAAGCTTTTCCACATTTCGGCCATGCTAACCCTGCCTTCTGAGGTGCTGGCGGTGCCCCAGCTGCATTGGCGACTTCTTCCTCCTCCTCTGCCTTCGCCTTGTGCGTCCACTGAAGCCCCAGTGTCAGGTGGGAATGCCATCAGCAGCGCGTCTACCAGCGTGCAGAATATATTTCTCAGTCAGGTATGCAGTGCAGGGGTAGTGTGAAAGAAAAAATGGGTACAGATCACCCAACAATCTAAACGCCGCCGAATTTACAGAATTTTTTTCCCAGTCAGGTATGCAGTGCAGGGGTAGTGTGAAAGAAAAAAGGGGTACAGATCACCCAACAATCTAAACACTGCCGAAATTACAGAATATATTTCCCTGTCAGGTATGCAGTGCAGCAGGAACACAACCTCCAAGACACTTGTGAATGACTGGCCTGATAACCATGGAAATGTCCACCCACAATCTAAGAGCTGGATTTACTGATTATATTTCACTCTCAAAAATGGAGTGCAGGCTGCAAAGGTACTTTATGGTAAAAACAAAAAAAAAAAATTTTTTCACCCACAATGTCCAAGTTGTATTTACTGATTATATTTCACTCTCAGAAATGCAGTGCAGGCCGCAAATGTACTTTATGGCAAAAAGAAAGTGATTTTTTTCACCCACAATGTCCCAGTTGTATTTAATGATTATATTTTACTCTCAGAAATGCAGTGCCGGCCGCAAATGTACTTTATGGCAAAAAAATTAAATAAAAGGTGATTAAAAAGTCATACACACCCGAGAATGGTATCAATAAAAATATCAGATTACCCCGCAAAAAATTAGCCCCCATACAGCTCTGTACACATTATTGAAAAAAAGTTAGAGGGGTAAAAATATGCCGACAAAAAAGTAAAACTGATTTTTTTTTTCCACTTTTGAATTTTTTTTCACTATCAAAACACAAGAAAACCTATACATATAGGGTATCGACAGAATTTGTACTGACCTGTAGAATAAAACTAACTGGTCAGTTTTATCGCACATCGAACGTCGGAATTTAAAAACTCGCAAAACTGTGGTGGAATTGCAATTTTTTGCAATTTCACCCCATTTAGAATTTTTTTCCTGCTTTTCACCACATCATATGTAATATTAAATGGTGGCGCTGGAAAGTACAACTTGCCCCACAAAAAACAAGCCCTCATATGTCCATGTGAACCGATAAATAAAAAAGTTATGGCTCTGGGAAGGCAGGGAGCGCAAAAAGAAAACGCAAAAAAAAAAAAAGGGGTTACATTTGGATCGACTTCCTCTTTGTCAACTTCGATTCACTCATCTCTAATTATGTTATACAATTAGGATCAGCATCAGCACCAGGCAAATTTGGGCAAATGCCAAGACCTAGTGGATTTGGGAGATTTTGGAGCAATTTGGGCAAGCATGCTCTGCCCTTATTCTGAGCACACTTTGGGGAGATTTATCAAAACTGGTGTAAAGAAAACTGATCAGATTTCACTTTTCATATTTCAGAGCTCCTTTGGAAAATGAAAAGTGGAATCTGATTTGTTGCTATGAGTAACAAAGCCAGTTATCCTTTACATTTTCCTTTTGATAAAGCTCCTTCATTAACTATGAACTATGTAAAGAAAACTGTCTTAGTTGCCCATAGCAACCAATCAGTTTCAACCTTTCATTTTGCAAAGGAGCTCTTAGAAATGAAAGGTGGAATCTGATTGGTTGCTATTCGCAACTAAGACAGTTTCCCTTAAACCAGTTTTGATAAATCTGTCTGACACTGTCCAAAGGACAACATGAAGTACATTCCAAGACAAAAACGGACAGCTCCCACTGTCGCTGCTCTCAGTCTCTGATGAAAGGAAAATAAGGGATCAGCTGCAGTAAAAGATACTTTTATGGCACTGATGGGAGTTGTCTTTTTCCGTCTTAAAATATACTTTTACAAAGCACTGTAGGAACCGTTTGGATGGCGTTGCTATGGTGCGGACAATATTGCTTGAAACTCTAACGGGGAGATATATGAAAAGTAGTGTAAAGGAAAAATGGCTTAGTTGCCAATACCAACCAATTAGATTCCACCTTTCATTTTCCAAAAGAGCTCTGAAAAATGAAAGGTGGGATCTGAATGGTTGTTATGGGCAACTAAGCCAGTTTCCTTTAGACCACTTTTGATAAATCTCCCCCTTCCGCGGGCTTACGGGTCTGTGCCTTCGCTCAATTCGCGATACGGAGTTCACATGGATGGTGCCCATCTGTTGCTAAATTGTGGACTGTGGTCCACAAAGCGGGCATGGCGACACTACGGTCAGGTGAATGGGGTCTAACTGAAATCTATGTCAGTTTCTCGATTTCAGTTTCTGGTGCACTGGACATCACATAGAAGGCATTTATTAAGAAGCTTGCACATCTATCACTATCAGCATCTGCACTATCTATCTATCTATCTATCTATCTATCTATCTATCTATCTCTCCAGTAATTGCTATTGATGTATATATGATGATGGTGGTGTATTTTATTTGTCATGTCATGCACGTTATATAATTGACTCTTTACACTCAGAGGAGGTCATTTATTATCCAGAAATACACCCCAGTCTGCAATTTTCCCCCAGTCACGCCAGGTCTAAAAAAGTGGGCGTGGTGTGGGCAGGGAAGGAGATGGGACGGCAAACATTAAGACTGGTGTTGGATGCGGCAAAGTTATGTAGAGGTCCATCGCCAGATACAGGGGTTAATAACTAGTGTTGATCACGATTAGAATACTAATATTAAAAAATAATTTTTATTGCGAATAACGGCCCTAATAACGGCAATATTAAAAAATAATTTTTATCGCGAATAACGGCACTTCGAGAATTCGCGAAGATCTAGAAAATAGTGCTACATCTTTGTAATCGCCAATATTCTAGATTTTCACCAGTACCCTCACTGCTTCTTGCTTGTGGGCCAATGAGAAGGCTGCAATATCTTTGTCTGAGCTTATCAACATCCATAGCAGCAAATAGGAAAGTTGCCTACCCCTTACTATATATAGAACTCTCCAGCAGCCATTTTCTGCTGTTTTTGCAGTTCTGAGAGAGAGAGCAGTGTCATTGCTGTGCTCTGTGCTTTCAACTGGATCATATTCCTTATCCAATTACGTTAGTTAGTTAGTTAGTTAGTTAGTTAGTTAGTTAGTTCATATATATAATACAGATAGTTAGCGGGAGATAGTCAGTGTAGGTTAGATAGTGATATAGTGTAGCTCAGGCATCCTCAAACTGCGGCCCTTCAGCTGTTGCAAAACCACAACTCCCATCATTTCCAAACAGCCTACAGGTATCAGCCTACAGCAGGGCATTGTGGGAGTTGTAGATTTACAACAGCTGGAGGGCTGCAGTTTGAGGATGCCTGGTGTAGCTGATAGGAATTACTGTGCTGTGATAGGGATTAGTGTCTTGCAGCTTGAAAATGTAACAAAAGTCAGCCACACCTGTATTGCGAGCGCAATACGCACATATTACATTGCTGATTTTCGCAATCAAGAAAATAATGACTGGATATCACAAATTCTAGAATTCTAGCATTTATGGTGAATATTAGGCCAAAAATTTGCGAAATATCGCAAAAATAAATATTGCCTATGCTGTGAACTTGTGGACAAGTAGGAAAATGCTTAGTATTTTCTGTGAGCTGTGACTAGTTATATAAATTATATAAATGCATAATATTTCAGCAGAATTAAAGGGAATGCGTCATCAGAAAATGAACTATTGATTAACTCACGTTTTTATGTTAAATATTTTTGTGGAATTTTTGGTGTTTTTATTTTTATTTTCCATGTCTCTATCCATATAAAAACAATTGTATATAATCCTGCAATTTTGCAATGGCCACTAGGTCAAATAATAGGATATAATTTCTTTCTATAATGTCCAGTACAAGTAACCTTTCAGTAGCTATTATCATTATTATAACAGGCACAATTACAATGACTAGTAACACCTCTATACGAATAACGCACAATCCACCTTTCGCCATAGGTGATATCACAGCTTATCTACTCCCTCCTAACTTCTGCACAAGTCACAGAGCATGCCTACAAAACTCTCCCATAGAAGTCAATAAGTCCCCTCCAGTTGATTGTGTCTATGGCCCACATAGCTGCTCTTGAAGGGCAGGACGTCTTGACATAATATAAGCCTAGTGGCCAATGCAAAAGCTGAAAATGTAAAAGAAGGGGAAAAAGACCAAAAACTCTAATAAAATGTTTAAGATAAAAACATGATTTAAACAATAGGTCATTTTCTCAGGACACATTCCCTTTAAATTGTAAGTCAATAAACAGTTTTTAATTGATCATGTTCAGTTGGTTGATTGAATTTCAAAGTTGGAGATGGTGGAGCCTAGCTGAGGTAACTAGGTGGTGGAGGCCCAGGGCAATAGCCCCACCCCGCCTTCTATAATCTGGCCATGAATATAGGCTCCATATTGTACAATCATTGATAAATAGTGAATATCTTTAAAATATCTTACTAGTAACAATTATTGGCACGATACATTTAAAGGAGTTATCTCACAAAGACAAAGCTGAGTTGGAAATCAGCTCTCCTCAGGTTCATCTTCTCTATCTCCTGGTGACCAGCTGTTATCATGGGGGAAGCCATGTCTGACCATTCATTTCACCACCAATGGTCGCCACAGAGGAAATATAATATTACATGCCGCCATTTAAATGAATGGCCACCCATGGAATGCATGGACAGTTGGTCCTGTCAGAGCAGGTGCTGCCCCTCTATCATAACAAGACATATAGACAGGGGTTGACTCCTTAAGGCACCAGGTTTTACAGTTTTTATCACATACAGTAGCCCATATACACAAGGCAATAATGGACCAAACAGTAGTTTGTATGACCTATCCCTCACAATCATTGCTGGCAGTCAAACGATGGATGATAATGTGCTTGTTTGTCGTGGATGACATCTTTTATGCTGAACTCAAAATCAACATATTAGAGGGAAGAAAACGTCAGTTCGTGCAAACTATTACATGTAATAACAATCCACATTATTATAGTTAAATACAAGTAAATTGACTGACTTGGTATATCGTTGATCGGCACTCAGTTCAGGCAATTTATCTGCCAGTGAAAATTGACACGGTTTACAACAATGCTCTGTCATCAGTAAATCTGGGCTAATGTATGCAGCTATGGTGTTTCAGGGTAACAGATAATTAGCATGGGGTGCTGGGAGTCAGACCCCTGTCGATCTGATATTGATGACCAATCCTGCAGAAAAAACCCTCTAAGTTAATGAAAGGTAAAATGTTGGAATGCAGAATGCACTTACACTATAACATTTTTAATATTCAAATAAACACTGATTTCACTAATTTCTAAAATTACAGTCTTAAGGTCCATTGACAGTGAAAGATTTGAAGGATCGTCTATAGGAATATTCGTTACCAATCATTGCCCTGTTTAAACATGTCTGCCAATCATTTGTCGTTTATTAAAAATCCTGGGACAGCAGACATACCCTCATCCATGTGCTCATCCCCATTACTAAGGCTTCATTTAGACTTCCATGTCTGTGACAATGTTCATGACAAGACTGTCGGTGTCATGTGCTGTCAAGGGAGAACACAGACAGCACACTCCCATGATTCACTAACAGTTAACCTACTGTAAATGGATCAAGTATATGCAGATATTTAACTCGCTCCATTTGCACTGAGTAATCATCACTGTATGTGGCTGAAGGGTCATTAAGGTGACCAGTTGTTCACATACCGTTTCATTTTGTTAGCAGCAGATCCTCATCTGCACAGGGAGAAGTGCTGCCGATAATGATTTTAATGTAGATTGTAGACTTAAAAGATGGGATCATCTGATACACTAAGGTTTTCTCGTTGTTGGCTTATTGGCGGACATGTTTGCATGTAGTAATAGTTGGGAACGGCTGTTTAAAAATGGAAATATTTGTCCGATCATTGGCCTGTATAAATGGGCCTAAACAAAGTCATTTTCAACAGATGAACCCTATTGTATTGGTCATAAAATGTAATAATGCATATTACATTAGCAGGAAAATAACCTTGCTGTGATTAAGGTTCAATAATAGAGATGAGGGTATCTTTTGCGATTTGGTTCGCTTCAGGTCCTACCTGAACCTAAGTGGCTCCAATTGCCCTTAAAATTGGTATATCACATTCTCCAGTCTCATAGGACTCATAATTTTAGAAAATCATTTTATTTATTTTTCTTATTTATAGAATTTTTGCATTTTGTTTCCCCCTCTAAGCTCTTGAACACAATGACAGCAAAACAATGACACAGATAGCTATGGGTAAATGCATGGTTGACGGTGTTAAAAAAAACCCAGCATGTTTAAAATTACACTGTGCCATCACATGTGTTTATGCTTTTCATAATACAAAGATTTCAAAAATTGTCCCTTATCAAGGGCAGATGGTGTTTAAACACACATGGTGTTATGGGGAAAAACAGTGGCTTGTTTAGGGGACCAAGCATCCAGAAATTATGTCTTAGTGGGGGCAGAATGCTTGCCCTTATTTATACTTGTACAACTGATAATAGTCAGAAGAAAAAGGGGCTGGTTCTGAACAAGCCAACATAAATTCTCCCTCTTAATTGGGAGCAGAAGGAGTACAGTGTGGCTGTGGAAAAGGTAGTAGCAGCATAGCATGGAACAGACAAGGCAGTAGATCGGCTGATTAGGCATAGTAAGAGTAATGAAGGCTTTGTAGCGTAAATAGTGATGACAGTAAAGGATTAGCAGCGGTGAGCAGGAGTTGCAGTGGTGGTGGCACAGCAGCCAAATGGTATGGGACATGTTGGCAGGTAAGCAAACAGCAGCAGTGGCATGATAGCGTCAGCAGTAACCATATGCTATGGAATACGATGGTAGGAAGGCAGACAGCAGCAGTGGCATGATGGCAGCAGCAATACAGTACAGAACATGATGGTAGGCAAGCAACATGTTGGTTGGTTGGTTGGCAGGCAGACAGCAGCAGTGGCAAGATGGGGCACCGTCAACAAGTCCAGATCTAATCATTTGTCTCAGCCACACAAGTGTGAAAATGCTCCTTTATACATACCTTGTTCATTGTGACAAAATTGATTACATTTTGGACACTGGCAGAGGACAACTTGGGTGTCACCAGTCTCTCTCTGAGATGACACTGGAGGCTGGGCAAGAGAGAACAGAGAGAGCATACTGGGCCAGTTTGGGACACTATTCCAGTCTGCCTGGCCAGAAGTCCATGGGGTCAGGGAAAACAGTGCGTCGGGGAAAGGCCACAGTCATTTAGAAAATGAGACAATCTTAAATATTTTTTCATAAATAAAATGGACAGCTGGCCAGAAGTGCGCCACCTTTCCACATTGACAAAACAAGTTTTGGCAGGTGTCGTGGCAACAACTTGCAAACTGAACTAGCTGCTGCAGCTTCTGCTACTTGTTATAGTAGAGACAGCGGTAAAGAGGTGACTAAAATTTGGTTGAAAGCACGGGAGGTGTGCCACATTTACAACTAAGAGGTATGGCAGCAACTGAACCCCCAGCAAATCGGCCAGGTGGGCATTTAGCTTGTACATAAGCTAATAGCTGGTCGCAAATAGTTTTCTCAGGGCCACACATTCTGTTACGGATGTCTCATGATGGAGGGGAGGACAAGGAAGAGCAGTAGAAGAAGCAGCTGATGATGATGACAAGGACACTGTACTCCTTGGGGATGCTGTCTGTCTGCCACAATGAAGACCAAGAGATGGAGGACAGACTTGTTCTGATTGAGAATGCTGGCTACTTCTATTTTCCCACAGGATCCGTTGATGCCACCTCATGTGCTACAATAGAGCCCTGGCAGCTATGTTGTTTTTGAACACCCATGGCTTTTTTTAATCCTGCAGATCTTGCACACGGCTGTGGATTTGTGTGCTGGCCTTGTGGAAAATAACCCCCATATGGTAGTTTCTTGCACAGAGCTAGAAGTATCTGAGCTTGCTCACAGTATCAGCTGCATCACCAGTTCCCAAGCTGTAAACAATAGAAGCAGATCTAGCCCTGCCAGTTCTTTTGGAGGTTTTGGCCCTACTTTGCCTCCACTCCTTATTGCCACCCCGATCTGGCTCAAAGGCCCTGTCCAACACACAATCATCATCATAGTTCTCACCTTCCCCACCACTTTCATGGTGGGTTCCTGAAGCTCCCTCCTGATTCCCCATTCTGTATTTGCCCGAGTACCACTTTTGCTATTATGGCCCCTAATGCCAACACCGTGGCTACAGGTGCCATCCCCCTACCACCAACACAGCTATGGATGGTGTCCACCCTCTCCCCTGACCCTCTTCCTCATGGCAGTACAAACACTGACTGCTTTCACTTAAGTCATCAACAACGAGACTCTCTTGACTATCTGCTGTAATGCATGGTAAGGTTCTGTTGGCTCTTCTTAGGAAAAAGAAGGTGATCTACTAGGATGGGAAAGTGAAAACAGAGTGGATGCCACTGAAAGGCTTCTCTGGGGCTACAAAGAGGAGGAGCAATAGGAATGCTGTGACCCCGGTCTCCAAGGCAGGGTGTCAGACTCAGAAGTGACAGGTCATCCTACTGTGACTGAGAGGAGGAGTGAGCCATCCAGTCCACATTTTCATCCTCTTTGTCTTCAATAATAAATGTGCACCGTTCCCTAGCCAAGGAAGACTGTGGCTTACTAATGCTACTAATTCTGGCCAGATAGCTGGTGCTGCTAGAATCCACATTCTAGCTCTGGGAGGACAAGGTCTGGGTCTTTCGTTTTGAAATCCTCTGTATTCTAGAAATTTTAATATGAGGTCTAATGAAAACTGACGATTTTCCTAAATGAAAAGTCACGGGTTTGGTACACAGTCACAGAAATTATGGAACGGTTATAATAAAATTGCTAGTGTGTTTTCTATAATTTAAGTCAGAGGCACAATTAAATATCCTTCCCTACTACAAACACACTGAACACTGCTGTTGACAATTTACTTTAGTAATATTGCAGTATCAGCACAGGTAAGATTTTTGCCTTATATGTTATTTGCATTTAAAAATGAAGATATAAAAAGATACCTTTCTTTACTGTCTAAACACACATTGCAAACTTGTAAAGCAAATATTCCAACCCCCCAACCCATTAAAATAACGATGCAGGAAAAGCAAGTAACTGATTTCTGTCTGCTGTGTTATTTGCATTTAAAAATGCAGGTTCAAAAAGACCTTTCTTTACTGTTAAGACATATGTTGCAGACTTATAATGCAATTATTCCCCCTCCACAACACCAATATAACATTGCAGAAAAGGCTGGTAATTAATTTCTGTTTACTGTGTTATTTACATTTTAAAAAACGCAGGTTCAAAAATGACCTTTGTCTACTGTTAAGACACACATTGCAAACTTGTAATGTGATCCCCCAAACCACCAATATAATGATGCAGTAAAGGCAGTTTCCGTCTTCTGTATCATTTGCTTTGATATAAAAATGATATTATTTCCTATAATGCAATGGATTGAAACATGTTTGAAAAGAAATGGGAAATTGCTCAGCAGCAGAATGCTATTGGGGTGCTCTGCTGGCAGTAAGCCTATATTTGAGGGGGACAGCTCTCTGTTCAAATAAAAAAATATATTTTTCTTGCAGGTGGCTGGTTTTATAAACACAAAACTGCTAGACTGAGATTCTTCAGAAGCTGTATTATTTGGCACTGACTGTGCCCGGTCCCTCAGGCCCTCACTTCTCAAGTTTTCCCTAGTATTCTACACAATTATTTTTCTATTCTTTCCCTACACTATCCCTGTTACACTAGAATAGATGCTTTATGTCAGACACTGCATAGACCCATCTATCCTCATGAACAGCTCAACAGAGAAAGCTTTTCTACATTTCCCTGCCTGCTGCCACACCTGATTGGCTAATGAGATGTTTTTCAGCCTCTGAGCCAATCAGGACAAGCCCTCCACTTCCTCCTAGGGTCATGTAAGCATCATTCTTCCTCTCTTGTGGTTTTGCCCACCAATATGTGCAGTAAAATGGCTCTGCGTGCTGTTTTACTGGATTCATATGAAGCAAACCTGAAAAGCTTTGGACTCGCTTGGGGGCGAATTTTAGCGAAATTCATTACAAACCAGGTTTATCACTAAACGATTTGCACATCCTTAGTCCTTACACAAACAAAATTTGTTTGGACCCTTTTTCTCTATAGGGGACAAACGTCATGACGAAAACACAAGTGGGCAAGCACACTGCAAACTCATATTTGGGGTTCCCATCCCGTATTTGCAGATAAAAATTAACTTGAGAGCTCCAAGTAATGAAGTGAAAATGCTTCTTTTATGGTGTTCTTTGCACTTCCTCGGATGTAGTTACTTAGAGCTGTACTTCTTGCTATTCTTCCTTTTCTTCTCCTAAATTTCCACGACAATGCTGTTTGAAAAAGGTTGTTTGACCAACATGCCATGATTTTGATTGTCTTGTCTAAGAACACAATAAAAGAAGCATTTTCATTTTACACTGCAAAAAAACACCAAAAAATGCAACAAAAAATGTGGCAAAAGACAGTGGGAAAGAAAAACAAGTTGTTATTCTGGCATTTTTAGTAGTAAAAAAATGGCAGACAAAACTTGTATGTTTAGGAACCATACTGAAGATGATGTGAGAATTTCTGAAAAAACACCAAGAGCTCAAGCATGCTGTGCTTTTGAAAAGTAGCAAGAAAGACAAAAAGACAAATTATACCACCTAATTAAGAAAATTCAAACAAGACAATAGCTGATCTTAGGAAGACCAGCTACAGAAAACACTGTGGAGCCTCATTTAAGAGTCTGAACACAGCAATCCAAAGTGCAAAGCTCCCTGGGAAACAGTAATATGCAAAATAACTGTGGAGCCCCAGTTTTGGGTCTTCAACACAGTGAAAGCCAGATATCCCTCAAAGGAAGGAAAACCGGGCAAAGGGGTGTCCCCATTACGGAGATCACCAAATCCGCCATATTAAGTGTCCCCTATGTCAAGATCCCGCTCTTTTACAAGCCTTAGGGATGTGATGGGGAAAACCTAAGCAAGTTATCCATCCACAGACAGCTGTTTCAGAGTGTTGCCCCTCATCAGTGTAGAGTAGGATTCTGGCTAACCGGGAGCAATGCCTTGGTGACTACTCAAACAAGACAATAGCTGATCTTAGGGAGGCCAGCTACAGAAAATTGCCAGGAACAAAAGAATCGTTTGTATGTCCTGAATTTCATACTTCTAACAGACATGTAGCTAAAATCTAAAGTATTTTTACTGCAAAAATGCAGATACAAACTAACCCACTAAAAAGGCAAAAGTGCAGAAAAATGCCAGCCAAAAAAACGTGTGGACCCACCATTTGAAGAGGACCTTTCACCGGTCCAAAGTTTGTTAGTGAAAGGTATGTACATGCAGAGCGGCACCCAGGCATGTCCCTGGACTTACCTGTATCCCGGGTGCCGCTCCGTTCGCCTGCTGTAGCCCCGGTACCGGCGCTCGTGCTTCTGATAATTTTGCCTTGGCCGGAGACGTCCTCTTTTGCCCTGGCCGTCTCCTTCTCCCAGGCTGGAGCGCTGGCCAATCGCAGCGCTCAGCTCATATCCTGGGAGGTTACAAGTGACTATGGGACTGCCAGGATAATACTCTGAAGAGTAGCCACAAGCCAAATAATTTCAGTGGCACAGCGGATCCACGCCCAGTTCTATAACAAACATTTTATTATTGTACACTTAGAGTGAAAATTCAATAAACGTATTGTGTCAGATTTCCTAATGAAAATGCACCAGAATTATGGCACACATGATATATACCACATTTTCTAGGTGTCATAGGCTTGCCTTGAAAATGGGCATGGCTTAGTGGGAAAGGGATTGTCTTAAACGAAAGGGGCATAAAAATTCTAGTACTAAGTAAGCCAGCTAATAGGTGGTTTAATCTAGATAGTCTAAAGATGTACCAAATGTACAATCTATGATTAAAGATAATGATAGACTATTTAGTCTACATTTACACTGTCTAAATCTTAGATGTTATTGGTAAATCTTTCACAGTGTTTTTCGTGTTGTTTTTAGTCTAGTCTTGTTGTCTAGTTCATCAGTAAGTAGAATATTGCTGAGAGGCATAGTAGTGATCAGACGTAGCCAAAGTACAGATGTAGTAGGGTTAACACACATGCTTTATGAGACATGTTATCTAGACTAAATGCAACTAAATACGTTAAGAAATTGCTTTTCAATGGCTTTTGTTTCAAGATAACGCGATGAGTTAAGAAATTTGAGTTAAGAGTGTGTATGTTACCCCTGCTACATAACCATCTCCAAACGATAGGTTCTTTTCATTTTAATGAGGTTTGCACAGAATAGGAGATCCATATCTATTCACTGGGAACATGTACTCTACTGCTCTATTCAAAGTGTATGAGGGTCTGTGCTTAGCTGTTTTCATCAGCCCCATAGACATTGAATATAGCAACAACCCTCATGCTCTATGTGCCATTCAATCTCCTCATTACAGTTGCACAGTGAGGAGAAATTGGGGGTGTGGACAAAATAAGACTTTGAGTGGTTTTAAAAAGTAAATACAGATGACCTGGTTTCACATCACCTTGAGTGGTCCCATAAATGTAGATTTTGCTGTTAAAGCGGACATTCCGACACAACAAGAGAGCTTAATTTCTAGGTTCATCAAATGTATTTGTTTATAATCATCAGTGAAATAGAAAGCTATATTTCCCAGTGAGGTAATTAAGGTGTCTGGTTCAGCACTTTAGCTAAGCCAGGCTCCCAACTCCATCAGGGCTGATGCACAGAAGGGGGCTGGTTTAGCCTATGAACTCATTTTGTAATATTCTCAGAACTCAGATGAAAAGTTTTTGAAAACTCAGTTACCTTGTCCTATACTGCTTGGAACACAAAACTGAACAAAAATGTATGCAATACAGAACTGAAAATGGAACAACTTGTAAAAAAAGTATCTGTAATGCACATCTGTATTTCATCTGTCATTTTATACTAATACCTAATTTCAATATATTAATCAGAAACATGTTAAACTTCTGACTAGTATTTGGCTACCTCATAGATCTGTATAATAAAAAGTGAAGTTTAAATGGCAATAAACATCCAAAAAAGTTAAAAATTACCCTCCGTTATGTTTGGATGATGAGTGAAACAAAGATACTTACTTGATTCCTTGCTATGGTATTTCTGTGAAAACCCACAGTTAGTTAGGTAGTTACATAGATGCAGATTGTTCATACTTTCTAGTTTTAATTGTTGTATTTATTCTCTTTTCTGAGATGTACAGGGCTGCGCAAAAGATTGACAGTGGAAAAAATGCTACAAAGTAAGAATGCTTTAAAAACTAAAAGTGTAAATTGAAGTTAATTTTTATCAATTAACAAAATTCAAAGTGAATGAACAAGAGAGAAATTTAAATCCAATCAATATTTGGTGTGATCACCCTTTACCGTCAAAGCAGGATCAGTTCTTCTAGCTACACTTGCACATAATTTTAGAAGGAACTCTGCAGGGAGGTTGTTCCAAATATCTTGGACAACTAACCGCAGATCATACATAGGCTTATTCAAATCCTTCTGTCCCTACATGTAAACATAGACAGACTGAATGATGTTGAGATCAGGGCTCTGTGGGGTACATATCACTTTCAGCACTCCTTGTTCTTCTTTATGCTGAAAATAGTTCTTAATGACATTGGATATATGTTTGGGGTTGTTGTCCTGCTGCAAAATAAATTAGAGGCCAATTAGGCCCCTCTCTGATGGTCCTGTATTGATGGATAAGTATCTGCGGCATTTCTCTGCATTGAAGACACCATTAATCCTAACTAGTGTTGATCGAGCACCCAAGTATAATAGAAGTCAATGGGAGAACCCGAGCATAAAACCATGCACCCCTGCTCTGAAGAGGGAGAATGCCTGGTTCATAGGAAAAGGTCAGAAATTGATGGAAACACCACAGAAATGGTTTGAGAACAGAATGGGGAGGATGTCTGGATGCATCTTGGACTCTCAGGTCACTGCTGGGAACAATGTTGTCCGAGTAGTACGCTACTTTTACAGACTGACAATAATACACACAAAACCAAAGATAAAATAAATTTTTAGAGGAAAAATTGTTAGGATTCAGGAAACATTCTTTCCGTTATATTTACTTGTATATAAAGTGCAAGTGCTGCCAAAATTACAAGCAAGAAGCACTCCGATCCAACCTGTATATCACATAAAGAGGGCCTCATTTACATTGTGGTACAATTGTTCATGTAGTGGGACTCCTACATTCATAAAGCCTATGCACTAAGTGAAAGGGCTGCCAAAAATTACAAGGAACTGGCACTCCAATACACCCTTTGTTACACATAAAGGAGGGCATCATACACACCTTTGAAAAATTATGATTGATGGCCTGCTGGTGACCCTCAAAAACATTTGGAGCAAGGGCCTGCTGATCTGGCCATCTAAAATATTAGGGGTGAGGGCCTGCCGCTGAGCTGACCCTCTAAAACATTAGGGTGAAGGTCTGCTGGTGAGCTGACCCTCTAAAAGATTGTAGGTGAGGGCCTGCTGGTAAGCAGAACCTCTAAAAGGTTGTAGGTGAGGGCCTGCAGGTGAGCTGACCCTGTAAAACATCATATGCGAGGGCCTGCAGGTGAGCTGACCCTGTAAAACATTATATGGAAAGGGCCTGCAGGTGAGATGACCCTGTAAAAGATTGTAGGTGAGGGCCTGAAGGTGAGCTGACCCTTTAAAGATTGTAGATGAGGGCCTGCTTGTGAGCTGACCCTTTAAAAGGTTGTAGGTGAGGGCCTGCAGGTGAGCTGACCCTATAAAAGTTTGAAAGTGAGGGCCTGCAGGTGAGCTGACCCTGTAAAACATTATATGCGAGGGCCTGCAGGTGAACTGACCCTGTAAAACATTATATGCAAGGGCCTGCAGGTGAGCTGACCCTGTAAAACAATATATGCGAGGGCCTGCAGGTGAACTGACCCTGTAAAAGATTGTAGGTGAGGGCCTGCTGGTGAGATGACCCTCTAAAAATGATATGCGAGGGCCTGCATGTGAGCTCACCCTGTGAAACCTTATATGCGAGGGCCTGCAGGTGAGCTGACCCTGTAAAACATTATGTGCAAGGGCCTGCAGGTGAGCTGACCCTGCAAAGATTGTAGGTGAGGTCCTGCTGGTGAGCTGACCCTTTAAAAGGTTGTAGGTGAGGGACTGCATGTGAGCTGACCCTGTAAAACATTATATGTGAGGGCCTGTAGGTGAGCTGACCCTGTAAAACATTATATGCGAGGGCCTTGGCTACTAAGACTGGACTTGGTGGAAGACAGGGTGGTGCTCAACCGAGTGGAAGCATTATCTGCTGCAATCCAACCGACCACCTAGTTGCACTGGTCTAACTTCAAGAGTGGTGTCCTGCGCTGCCCTGCAAACTGGAACATGAAGCTAGGCATCGTGGATGATTGTTTTTCTTGTGCTCTGGCAGCAGGCACAGTTTCAACACACCCAGGGCCACGGCCTCTGCATGCACCATCAGCATCACGGCCACTTCCCGTCCCTTACTGCTCGCCTTCTAATATTAAATTTTATATATGCTTGAAAGTATGTCACACGTACAGTAGCATACAGTACCACGGTATTTGGAAGTGTATGAGCAAAAAATGTAAAAGGTATTTGGGATGTGGAAACGTCACACAGGAGATATCCCGCAGATAATGTCAATGCTGTCACCAGCGGCTAATAATTGGGATGAGGAAACGTTATACAGGAGCGGTACCACCGGTAATGTCATTGTCCGCAGCGTCTACGGAAAAAGTACACTGTATGTCACAGATACATTTTTAACCGCACACGGTACACTGAAGATATGGCACTGGTAATGTCAATGTCAGAAGCGGACACCGTCTATTGAAAAAGTACATTGTATGTCACAGATACATTTTTAACCGCACATGGTACACTGGAGATGTGGCGCATCTAATGTCACTGTCCGCAGCGGACACGTCTACGGAAAAAGTTCACTGGACATCACAGATATTTTTGGGATGCGCACATTTTACACAGGAGATGTGGCACAGCTAATTTAACTGTTCGCAGAGGACACTTTCTACGGAAAAAGTACACTGGATGTCACAGATATTTTTTGGGATGTGTACACTTTACACTGGAAGGAGATGTGGCACAGATAATTTAACTGTCTTCAGCAGCCTATTAGACGCCATTTATCGCAGGATGCGCTAAAAATATATTGCTGCTGCCAGACACAATAGTCCTTAAAAGGACTTTTGGGTCTGTAAAGTTTTAGCAATTTAACGCAGGTTGTGCTACAAATATATATTGCTGCTGTCAAACACAATAGTCCTTAAAAGGACTTTTGGGTCTCTGAAACGTTTTTCAAATAAAAGTAGTGCAATATCACTCCCTACACTGTCTGTCCCTTCCTATGCACAGCTCTCGCTGACTAAGACTGAGTCGAACATGCGCCATCTGGTGCTATATAGCACCCGATGACGCGTTTCGGCCAGCCAATCACTGTAATGCCAGTAACCAACATGGCTACGGCATTACAGTGAGGGCAATATCTACCTGGACAATTATTGGCTGCGTAGCAGCCAAGAAACTTGCAGGAGGAGACTCGATCATTGCGCTCGAGCACCTGCGGTATTCGGTCAAATACCGCCATGTGCCGAGCATAGTGATGCTCGAGCCAAACTGGTGTTCAGCTGAGCATGCACGCTCAACACTGATCCTAACCAAATCCCCAACTCAATTTGCTGAAAACCTAGTGCAGCAAATAAAAGACACATGTTGCTTATTTCCTTTTGAAATCTGAAGATGTTCAGTCGTACCATCAGTTCAGAACTGGCAGAAACCAGTGGGTCCCTGGTCCACCCATTTTTCCACCCCTGCCTAAAACTTGAACAGTACTGTATATTTTTATAAAAAAATTGTCCCCTGCCCATGCACACATGATAATCCCAGTATTTTGAGAAAGTTTGCACCCTTGATGCATTCCAGCTCTGTTGGTCCATAGACTTTATTTAAAATATTAGATTAATAAAAAAACTCTGACAACCTATTTAATTTAGTTTTTTATTTATTTGCTGTTTTATAAAATATATAATTTCTTAAAAAGAGGATGCTTTTCAAATCAGATTTGGGACTCATTCACACAACTATATTATTGTTGTATGAAACCATAATATGGCGCCTCTAGTTTGCTATTGACCTATACTGTGCCTCCATGCTCCTGTGTACCTCCATGCTCTGAAAATTTATACTTCAAATGCCTAAATTTTTATGTGAATGGCATCTTTACAATTCCCACTAACGTACCGTAGATTTTAGGATGCACTCTAAAATGCATATCACAGCATGAACTATTGATTTGAATAAGAAAAAGGAAATCCACAACTATATTGCAAACTTTTCTTGTAGCTCTTGTAGCAGATCAGCATTGCAGCTGCAGTTGCAACTGTTTCAATAGTGGGCACGGTAAATATCATCATCAGTATTTCATAAATGTATGTTTCTGAATTGCATTATTGATTGTGTTTCTCTCAGTAGCGTTCTTTGTACTTTAAATTTTCTACTACTACATTAGAGAACTAAAAAATTTTATTTGCTGAAATCACTCATTTTACATCTAAAAAAAAGCCCACTTCTTAAGCAACCAAGTATTTCAATAAAGAATCATTTGATTTCAAAGTTTTGCATGTATTGCACATGTAAGTTGCACCTTTGTAAGGCTAGTTTCACACTAGCAGCAGCCTTCTCCGGCAGGCTGTTCCAGTGGTTGAACAGCCTGCCGGATCCGGCAAACATGCCGAGAGGCGGACGGAATAAAACTACGACATGTTTGCCGTGCTGCTGCCGGAACTCCGGCCCGCCACCATTATAGTCAATGGTGTTTGAGCGGACCTCTGGCAGCACGCATGCACTAGCAGCAGCCTGCCGGAGAAGGCTGCCGCTAGTTTGAAAGTAGCCTTACCTCGTTGACAAAAATTTCAAAAATGTATTGACCTTAACAAATAGTAGGGAACCCATTTAATGTTAGAGCAAACTAAAAGTGTCTAGTGCAATTCCTAGATCTGAATATTTGTGGTTTTTGCATTTCATTATCAGAAGCAGGAATATACCCAAATCCTCCAGTGTGCAGTGTTAATTTACCTTTGCCCACTACAACAACACTTTCTTGTTTCTCACTCAGGAGCAGAAATCTATTAGGTCGTTGGCTTCCATGCCTCATGCATGACAAGGTATGTGCATTGTTATATGCCTCCAGCACTGCCATTCAAGCTGTCTGTAAACCTACTACAGCAAGACAGATTCTCTATGGAAGTTGAATTGATGATGCTCTAAGCACATTGAATTGGCGGTCGATTGATGGAAGCAGGACTGCCTCCACATCTCATTACAGTAATCCGTTTTAATCCACTAGTCTTGTTGTACAAGCTGAATCCTGGTTCCTTGATTGGGAAGGAGTGGAGGTATTGGTTTGAATCCAAGTACAATAAATATTTTGACATTTTTATTTTTGCATAATTTAGTTTCAAACTACTCTGGTAAAAGCTGATAACCTGAATTTACAGATATACAGCTGGTTTACGTCAGACATTGGCCCACCAATGTATGATCCATGCTAGCATTGACCACAGACAGTAACCCAACAAGGAGATAGGAGGCTGGATTGGTTATCAATAGAGATTAACCTTATGGTTGTTTCTTACCTTCTTAAAGTAGAAAATAGCCAAGATTATGATTGCAGTTAGACATTGAATTGTGGCAGACTAAAGGTGGCCGTACACATTTGATAAACGGTAGCTAAACCTGATGATTTTGGCAGGATCTGTTGAACGTCTAATGTTTATGGAGGTGTACCCCAGTGGTAAATGATGTAGTTAAAAGGGTCAATCATGCTGAATTTCAACATGCCCATACTTTGTATTCTCAAGGGAGATAAGCCACTAGCAGAGGTTTCTGGCAGTGGTTTATTCCCCTCTCCTGAGTGTGCATGTCTATGCTGGTTCAGAAGGAGTAGCTGTAAGCTGAATGAAAGCCGAAAGCTGTAAGCCGAATTTTGTGTTTAGGGCGTCCACTTGAAGAACACATTATTACATGCCATAGGTATATAACTCTAACAGATACATCTGACATACTGTATGCAACTCTATACATATACCCTGTGGTTTTCTATGCAACAAAAAAAAAAAAACAGTTTACTGATGTAGACCACCCTGGTGAATAGGATATAGAAATAATCCTTATGACTGTTGTGATCATATAACGTTTCAACCAATACACGGCACCAAAATAATTGGATCATATGTTTACCTCAGTAATTTAGTCATAAGATATGTGCACATTTATCACAACCATGTAAAATTCTAAAAAAGCAACCTGAAATATATGGCTCCTTTTCTTAGCATTGAGCAAATGGAAAACAATAGAATTTCTAGAAGAGCTACATACAATTTTTAAAATCTATTCCAGATGACTTCCTTACATTTCTTATATTTCTTCTCCAACTCCTCTTCCATCCCTTCCATCCTTCATATGTTTCATTTACTAGAATAGTCATTATCACAGGGGTTTTCCACGATTTTTATACTCATGACTAGGGATGAGCGAACTTGTGTTTTATAAGTTTAATTTCGAGGAGAGGACATCTGCATAATGGAAACCAGATGGATTCGTTAAGCGGCCCAAAGACTTTTCTTATGACAGATTGCAAAACTGAATGCCTCTTCATCAGTCATAGAATTCCGTTATGGCCAGTGGTAACGGAATCCATATCGGAATTGTAATAAAACCCGAACCCCAAGTTCCCTCATCCCTTCTCATGATCTTCTGGATAGGTCATCAGTATCTGGTCGGTGGGGTCTGCTGCTTGACAAGGCACTGGCACTTGCAGCAGTGTCACGGCCTTCTCACAGCTTAGCCTAGGCCATGTGATGTCACTTTCATAGATCACATGGCCTAGGTGCAGCTCAGTCCCATCGAAGTGAATGGGGCTGAACTGTGATACCAAGCATAGCCACTATACGATGTACGATGAAGTTTTGTCTCATCACAGACATTGATTACAGATTATAAAGATTGCATCCAGCTCACCTCGACGGCATGCATGTATCCCCGGTGACTCGGAACAAAGACAGGCACTTGTGAAGATTCAAACAAAAATTGGTAGCTCCAGCACCAAAGGTATTCTTTGCATAAAATCTTCCTTTTATTTGAGATCCATAACATGAAGATACAAACATGTTCACCTGGCAGGCAGCAGTTTACGCGTTTCAGACAACCTTGTCCTTAGTCGTATTGATTACAGATTATTGGGATATCCTGCAAGCCCAACCATGCGGCCTCCCAATAAATGCACATTGTTTTTCTGTCTGTCATGAGAAAAGCCCTTGAAATCAGTAGTGTGCTTGGTGAGCTGAGAGAACTGCGAGTGCCAGTGCCTTCTCAAACTGTTGACTGGCAGGGGTCCCGGGTGTTGTACCTCACTATCAGATACTGATGACCTATCCAGAGGATAGATCATCAGTAAAAAGCTACGGAAAACCCTTTAATAGCTTGATGAAGCATAAAAATTTGAAAACCCTTTTTATACATATTTTGGAGGATTCAACACAAGTCTCATTAGAGTCTTGTTTGATTGATGTATAGAAATACAATAGTAATTGACAATTATTTAATTTAATCCTTCTATAAATATAATGTGAATAGAATAGACAATGTATTCACTTTTTAACAGTCTTTCCAACCTCTTCAAAATTAATATTTGCGTGTTCATTTTTCAGGTTAGAAATCAGAAATAATGGGTGACTGGAGTTTTCTGGGAAGACTATTAGAAAATGCACAAGAACACTCCACGGTCATTGGAAAGGTCTGGTTGACAGTGTTGTTTATCTTCCGGATCCTGGTACTAGGAGCAGCAGCAGAAGAAGTGTGGGAGATGAGCAGTCTGACTTTACTTGTAACACCCAGCAACCAGGTTGTGAGAATGTCTGCTATGACAAAGCCTTCCCCATATCTCACATTAGATTCTGGGTGCTCCAGATTATCTTTGTGTCCACCCCCACACTCATTTACCTGGGCCATGTCCTGCACATTGTGCGGATGGAAGAAAAGAAAAAGAGAAAGAGGAAGATCATAAGAAATGTATTAAAGGTAATGATGAGAAGGACCTTCTCCTCAGGAAGGAGCTGAGAAGAAAGAAAAACCCCTATCAGAGATGAAAGGGAAAAATTAGAATAGGAGGTGCCCTCCTCCGCACCTACGTCTTCAATATTATTTTTAAGACTCTGTTTGAGATTGCCTTTATTGTAGGACAGTACTTCCTGTATGGTTTTGAGCTAAAGCCTCTTTATCGTTGCAGCCGTTGGCCTTGCCCCAATACTGTGGACTGTTTCATTTCCAGGCCAACAGAGAAGACCATTTTCATCATATTTATGCTTGTAGTGGCGTGTGTATCTCTTTTGCTGAATATGTTAGAGATCTATCACTTGGGGTGGAAGAAACTCAAGCAAGGTATGACTAACCAATATATTCCTGACCCTGCTTGCAATAAAGCAGATCCTCCTAGCCCTGTCCCGCGAACTGCCCCTCCAAGCATGGCATTTCCACCATATTATACTGATGCAGCTGCTGCCCTCCTCCAACTGTGCAACATTTATATGCTAGATCTCCACTTTCTGATTTCAAAATGGCGTCTCTTGCAGAAGAGGCTATTGACCCATCCTATTTCAGTGGCCACCTTGACCACGATGAGTCAGCCAATGAACAGAACTGGTCCAACCTAACAGCAGAGCGGGAAAGAAAACCTGGATCGAGCAGTGCCAGTGCGTGCAGTGCAACTACTTCTGCACCAAGCAGCGGGAGAAATGAGGGCGTGAGCGATGAGGGGGTGACTCCAGTGGTCGACAGAAGTGGAAGCAACACAAGGTCATATGTAGATGATAAACCAGTCACTACCACGGTAGAGATGCACCAGCCTCCAGTGTTGATAGACACAAGGAGACTCAGCAGGGCTAGCAAGTCCAGCAGTAGCAGAGCTAGGTCAGATGACTTAGCAGTGTAGACATGAAGCTAGAAACAAGCAGAGAGCCTATGATGTCAGCAGTAAAGTTTGCTGGGTACACATTAAAAAGAAATGAGCATATTTTGTTAACCTATTGAATGATGGTGGTATCTGCTTTAGTCACCTCTGTCACTGAATGAGCTTTATCAAATCATTACTATATAAATTAAAATGAAAAGAGCCGTGATGAAAGAGAACATCTTATGCCAAAATTCAAGTTTGCTGTTATTGCACACTGTGAGTTGTAGATAGCACTTTGTCATTTTTAGATGAATTACACATTTTAGTGGGTAGCTTATACGCTAACATCAATATAGTATCAAAAATGCAAAAATATATTACAATACTAAGAACTGGTTCTACAAAGGCATCCAGTCAGGTGCTGTGCTATAGCGGTAATATATCCTGTTACTAGTCTCTACTGTGGCATTTAAAGCACAGAATTACAGCTTTACCACTGTTCACGTTCTGTAACCATACTGTAATTTATGTGTATGTAAGATGGTGGTCAATACAGCCATGTTGGTTGATGGCACTTTACGCACTAATAAACCATCGAATGAGTCAGGTCTATAAATTCTGGACCTGATTGATCAAAACTGTCTTAACAGAAAAACTGGCCTTGTTGCCCATAGTAATCAGTCACAGTGCAGCTTTCTTTTTGTAGAGCAATTTAAAAAAATAATGGTTCCATAGTCAATAAGGTTGAAAAACACACGTCCATCAAATAACCTATAATCCTACAATGTTCATCCAGAGGAAGGTAAGGACCTCTATGAGCCCTTTGCCAATTGCTCATATTAAGGGACTAAATTCTTTCTGGACTTCAAATATGGCAATCAGAATAAATTGTTGGACCAAAACCCCATCTAACGTAATCCAGTATCCATAACTTGTGATATTATATCTTAGGGAAAGGTACCTTTTGGACTCAATGAACCAACCCCAAATCACTTAACCACCAGCACAATATTATGTGGCAGAGTTCCATGGTCTTACTGCACTTCCAGTAAAGAATCCCGTCTATGATGATGAAACCATCTTTCCTCTAGATGTAATGGATGGCCCCTTGAGATTGTTACAGGCCTACGAATAAAAACATCATGAGACAGGTCTCTAAAACCAAAATGTTTCTCGCTCAACCATATTTTATCAGTTGCCTAGAATTGATTAGTTATATTGCAGAGGTTGAATGAAGCCTAATTTAATGTACATGATTACAGAATGAAAAATCTATATTTTTATTAGTACAGTTCAAAGTGTATATTGCTCAGGTATGTATCGTAGTTTAAAGAAAGAACAGCACAATACATAACATTTCAGGGAGACTAAGAACTCAAGTCTTGTTACATCAATTCCCCTTGTATGTTGAATATAACTTTATGTCTAAGGCCTCATCCACACTATGTTTTCTTGTAGTTTGGCTTTTGATGACTTGATACAAACTAATGCACTTTGGAAGCAGTTTGCCCCAAACAACTGGACAGAGTCCATCTACTCATTTGCATCTACTGCAAAAGATTATAGTGTTGACCTGGCCTAAAGCTATCCTAGTTATATTATCACTTTCCTAGTGATTTACCTAAAGGGAAGCACACTGGACCAAAAAAACAGTTGTTGTAATCCTGGACATACTACTGAGGCCCACCTAGGGGATATTCAACAGAAAAAATCTTAGCATGCTCCATGGGATGCCATTTTAATGAGGCGTTCTCAATGCTGCTAGGGGAGAGTATTGCCATAATGTGGCACCATATGGAGGCATCATATGAGGGCTCCATAGTACAGAGCAGTAGGGACTCTATGTATCTTCATATAAGCTCAGTGATTCTAGCTCTGATATATGCATATGGCTTAATTCAAAATCATACATGTGTAGATGTGACTGCAGTTAACCTACATTTTCTATTGCCTTTTATACTCTCATAAGGTGTTAAGATTTATTTGGTGAGGTCTTCACCCCAGAAATTCAATATTCTTTCGCTCGGTAGTGTTAATGTACCTTCCAGCTTGGCCTTGACATACATAATATACATGTATAATGCATATCTGAAGTTGAGAAGTTGAGTTGAGAGTTGAAAAGTTTTAATACTTTTCTCTTTCATTTAAAACCATTGAAAATTTGAAAATCCACCAATGTATTCTCCCAGAGTTTCCTATTTTGTTGGTATTGTCATCGGATTGAATGTATCCAAGCAACCAGTGTATGAAGACAACATGTTTACATACAAAACATGCCCATCCTAAAATGCACATTTTATATATATTTTTATTTATTTTCAAGATTTCTTATTGCTCATTGTATCTGTATGAACAATGGGTCGTTCTGTTTTCTTATATGCTATTACTTGTTTAATCATGTATGGCACATACCCTATCAAATTGGTGCTCCTTGTTGGTCTTCTTTGAGGAGATGCAATAGTAAACATTCAAGAAGTCAACAAGCATTTGCTGTCAAGGTTCTCATTCATCCAGGTCATACTATATCAGTAGTAATAAGTCACAGCAACTGGACTTGTATATCTTTTTCTTTACTTTTCTTGAAGGCATTTCACTAGTCATCAGACCGGCTTGTATGGGAAATCTCCAGCTTTAAATACTTTTGTATGCCACTTACATTGCTGTTCTAACACCTCCCGAGGCAGTTTAATCACACCTAGTATCTACAGTTATACGAATGCAATCAACATCTTACCTCCATGAATGAAGCACCGAATCACTGGTAATGTTGGAGATTTCTGTATAAGCCATTCTAATTGAGAAAGCTAGTGAAATGTCTTCAAGATAGAAAAAGATATACAAGTCCAGTTGCTCCGACTTATTACATTTCTATTTATTCTAGGTGCAATAATGTAAATTAGGAGAGTCGAGAAGGCAAATCTGAAGTTTTGTCTCATCACAAAAATTGATGGCAGATTATTGGGATATCCTGCAAGCCCAACCATGTGGCCTCCCCATAAAAGCACATTGTTTTTCTGTCTGTCATGAGAAAAGCCCTTGAAATTAGTTGTGTACGCACATGTCTTCAAATGTAGAATGAATACCCCTGTATAACCTATACTATATCTTAAGGAAAAATTTACTTAAATTGAACCTGTCCTAGGCTACCTTCATGTAGGGCAGTATAGTATGGTGACAGACCCACCAATTTCAGTGGTCTGTCACTTTTGAGTCATCCGTCAGTACTTTTATAACACTGACATGCCAAACCTCACAGTGTTCATCAGCACTGGGAGGGAGAAGAATCCGATGAGACTCGCTAGCCTTCTCAGAAAGGCAGGGCTAGCGAGTCTCATTGACTCATCTCCCTCACAGCACTAGTGCACACTGTGAGGTACAGCATGTCAGTACGATAAAAGTACTGATGGATGGCTCAAAAGTGACAGACTGCTGAAATCAGTGGGTCTGTCACTATACTACACTGTTCTCAGTGAGGTTGTATAGTACCGGACAGGTTCCCTTTAAGTCAATCCACCGTGTTATTTATCAATTTTTCATTTGATGGCATTATTATTTGTTATATGTAATATAAAGTAAAATCGACAACTCACAGTTTGCATGTTATCAATTTTGTATGATACAGTAACAGCAAAGTGACACAAAGTATAAAACTATAAATAAGATTAAGCTATTCACTCCATATAGACAACATCAAACACATGGTTTACACTGAAACATCTTCTGCCACAAAATACCCTCCAACAAGCTCCATAGCTATGTCTTACTTAGATCAGCTGATCTAACAAAAGGAAGATGTCTTGTATAAGTCAGAAGATTGCTGTGGCAGAATACTGATGAGAAATGTCATCATCATCAGTGGTACTTGGAAGATGAAGTAAACATAGCAATTAGTGGAAAGTAACGTATATTGCTATTTTAAAAATGATGTCTTCTATTGGAACAAACAATGTCATATTATACATGAAATATTTTTTCAAGATAGGTAATCGGTTAGAAATTCTTGTCACGTTTCGGGTCATTTGTCTTTAATACACAATGGTAGCTGAAGTTACCCTTAGGTAAGGATCCTGGAACTATTCTACTGGTTGTGTGAACAGGTGGGCTGTTTGAAGATTCCTACCTACTTAGATCGAACGTTGAATTGTTTTAAACTTCTAAAGTATAGAAAGAGTTGCACTTTTGAAAATGATAAGTAATGCAGTATGTTCCCGGCAATTTCTAGTTCACGACAAATCATGAATTACCTTTTTTATGAAGAAACATTTTTTTGATTTGACGTTTTCACAAAAAAAAACTTGAAGATATACCTATAGTAAAATCGTGTCTGCTTTTAGCTGCCATAAATCATCAATGTAACGGTCACTACAGCTGCATGATTCACTATGATATATACTATGATATATGATTCATTATGATAAATTAAAAAAAAGCCTATGAAATATGAAGAAACAAACTAAATTATTTTTCTCTACCGTAATATATTATGGCTTTACATTTCAAATGCTCTATTTGCACCAATTTTTATTGTGAAATGTGTGCAATATATTTGTAATTTTGGTTTCTGAAAATGTTACAGTTCATTTATTAATTGCACATTTGGACAAAATGCAGATTTTGAAGTTTACATTAGTATAAATATAGAAATTTGGCAATATTTTCCTAAAATGTATTGATCCTAAAAACAAATGTCTTAAGAAAACACAGGAGCTCTTATAAGACAGTACATTTAGACTTAAAGGGGTTGTCTCACTTCAGCAAAAGGCATTGATCATGTAGAGGAAGTTAATACAAGGCACTTACTAATGTATTGGTATTATTCATATTGCCTCCTTTGCTGGCTGGATTCATTTTTCCATCGCATTATACACTACTCGCTTCCATGGTTATGACCACCACTGCAGCACAGACTTGAGGCGGCCTGGATGGGAGCTGCTGCGCATGCGTGCCTAGAGAGGCCGGTCCTTTTTCTACAATGTGCAAGAACGACCACCACTGCTGGATTGCAGGGGGTTCATAACCCCTGGATACAAGCAGTGTATAATGTGATGGAAAAATGAATCCAGCCAGGAAAAATATGGATAATCACAATACATTAGTAAGTGCCTTAAATTAACTTCCTCTACATGATAAATTTGCTGTTTGCCATTTGCAGAAGTGAGACAACTCCTTTAAATACCAGAATATCATTTGTTGCACCATCTTCCCTGTGTTGGTTTAATCTTATGCTTTTGTGAAGTAGTCATGTTTCATTTATGTTTTCTGTAGTTTTAAGAATAAAGTCATATTATTTAGATAACAAATCAAATAAAACCCAAAAATTATCAGAGTGAGTAATTAGTTCAATGGTTTATATTTTGGGGACTACAGTTTAAAATAAAATTCCCAATATTGTATATGGTTTAACTTAGTAATATTTTTTTCTAGCTAATTTTTTAAATTTCTTTATTTTAAATAAAAAAATGTAGCTATAATTCAAAGTGAATATTCACCTTTAACCACCTTTTAGCATCATGGTATTCTAAATATTTTTAATATATCTTTCTAGTGGTCTGAGCGCCATGTTTTTAGGTAGAGCTCCAAATCATATAGTTAAAAAGAAATTTCAGATACCTGTAGGAGGAGCTCATGGCATACCGTTACACATTGAATGTAATAATAAAACTGTATGCTGAAAGCCGGGAAGGTCCCTCTAGTGGTGACTGCAGGTAACCATAGTTTTACAGATAATAAAGCTATATTTTAAGAAAATAATCTGCACAAAACCTGGACCTATATTGATTAAAAATCATAGAGAAAATCATAGTCCTTAACGTGTAGCCCATTAACTCTATTACTGCATTAATTTACCTTATGTTTTTACGGTTGTTTTGCTTATTTGCACCTTGGTAGCAACAGTTTTCCCACAACTTAATGTTTGTATGACATTTTCAGCAGTTTAATGCCGAACATTTCCTAAAATTCCTATAGAGTCTTTCAGAGCTACAATGGCTTATGCAGAAAATAAAATACAGACAATCTATTGCGAAATCGATTTATTCCATATTTCCATAACATTAGAGGATATATTTTTGAGTTTAGAACCATATTATTAACCTGACCTTTGTATGTAATGTACAATGAAGTGACAACAAGGATGTGTCCACACATTCTCAGGTGGTTCTAGCTGTGTGGCCCACTCCTGTATACTTTCAAATGAAGCTCAAAGATTTAGAGACACGGCAATGTCATAGCAGTTCATGACCTACAGTATGTCTGAGAGTTGCATGTACTTAATGAGTTGCTTATTGTTTTTAAGAAATAAGCCTTTCCCCCATGCAACAAACTGTTTTGCAATAGCCAGGGTATCTTTATCATTTCTCTATTTAAAGTTTTTTCTAGGAATAAACTAGTTTGCATAGGTTAGGGCTCCAACCCCAGGGATTGCCACCGATCAACAGTACATTTCAAGTGAGCACTGTTCGGTAGGAGTCTCGGGGATCAGAGGTACTATGCTCTATTCCAGGGATGCCCAACCTCCAGCTGTTGCAGAACTACAACTCCCAACATGCTCAGACAGCCTACAGCTATCAGCCTACAGCAGGGCATGATGGGAGTTGTATTTTTACAACAGCTGGGGGCCGCAGGTTGAGCATCCCTGCTCTATTCTAAGGACAGGTTAGGTATATTTTCCCATAAAACCCCTTTAAGTCAAGAACATATATTCTAAGTGTATGGGAATAATACTTTAGTCTAAGAATGGTATATGGTATAATTTCAGCCCACCTGCAACATTTATATCAATACTGTAATTTGGGAACATACATTAATTTACAAATATGGGTTTGTGTTGCAGCTGAAAGCTTATAAGGAGGTTTAATGTTACCTAACAGATGTTTGTCATTTCATTACCAAAACCTCATAAGAAAGGAAACAGTCTTTCTGGGCAGTCAGGGACTCGTAATATCAAAGAAAGCAGCAAGATTGTTTAAAGTGCTGTCTTTAAGGAAGTGCCTCGTGTATTAAATTCTGTAAGGACAAGTTGATGTAAATGTTAATTTACCTCAAATGTTTACAAACCTGTTACTAAATAAACTTTTTGTACCAACTTGCTGACTTCTACATTCTGTCATTTCTCTTCGTTTGTAGCTCAGTGTTACATAGTAACGTATTAACATAGGCTGAAAAGAGACATACAGTGCGTCCATCCAGTTCAGGCTGTTCCCCTGCAAAGTGGAAGGCAGAAAAACTTTCATGAGATAGAAGCCAATTTTCCTCATTTTAGAAAAAAATTCCAGTGTTGCCATAAACACCCAAATATACGAATATAAACGTCAAGGAGGAACTTGTCATCTAAACTATAGGTGTCATTTGTTAATCAAAACAATAAAATATAGGATGTAAAACTATAAAAATCAATCAAATCTGCCTTGAAAGCGGCTCTTATTGCTTGCTGTGTTGACAAACCAGTTTTTGTTTTATTTAGACAGTGTGGATTAATACAATACTTACTTGTTGCCACTGGCGTACCGCCCATATAGGCAGACTAGGCGGTCGCTATGGGGCCCTGGAGTATGAAGGCTGAATGGCCTCGCCCACTTTCCAACCTAAATGCACAGCTCCTTTCCTCCTTGCCCCTGCAGCTGCTGCCATCTGCCCAAGATACCGAGCTGGTCAGAAAGCGGGAAATGCTGTGTTCCCTGCTCTGCTCATTGACCGACACACAATGACCTGACCTGTCCTCCTGTCTTCACTATCTGCTCCATTACCAGCAACTTCAGCAGAGCTTCACTGCCCTGACCTCCTCCAGACCACCGACCTGCAGAGGTAGGGATTAACTCTTTCAGGGACCAAACTGAGCTGGTACAGAGCCAGCAGATAGTGAGCTCACTAGTCACTACAATAATCATAGGTGTCTGCTGGCTGAGGCTAGGGGTGTCATATACAGTATGTGTAGCAGGGACAGGGCTAGTAGGAGTGCTGCTGTGTGTTTCTATACTGTGTGTGTGTATATATGTATATATATATATATGTATATACACACACACACACTGCTTAGGGCTCTTTCACACTTGCGTTCTGAGGATCCGGCGGGCACTTCCGTCCCGCCGGATCCGTCAGAACGCAAGTCGTCTGAGCATTTGAAGACTAATCAGGATCCTGATCAGTCTTCGAAATGCTTTCAGGTTACCATGGCAGCCAGGACACTACTGAAGTCCTGGCTGCCATGGTACTCGCAGCAGCGTACTTACCTGCGCTGCGGCTGTCGGGCGTTCCTTCATGACGTCACAGATCCCCGCGGTGCATAGATCAATGCGCTACCTTGACCTGTGACGTCAT
The DNA here is from genome assembly GCA_033119425.1 of Bufotes viridis. Classification (NCBI taxonomy): domain Eukaryota; kingdom Metazoa; phylum Chordata; class Amphibia; order Anura; family Bufonidae; genus Bufotes; species Bufotes viridis. The sequence goes on from CM065594.1 coordinate 52,393,645, forward strand.
GAAGGAGCGCCCGGAGGACGCAGCGCAGGTAAGTACACTGCTGCGGAGTACCATGGCAGCCAGGACTTCAGTAGCGTCCTCGCTGCCATGGTAACCGATCGGATTCCCAGCTTACATTGGGGCCCCGATCGGAAGTGCTGCTGCGCATGCGCAGAGCTAAACGTCGGATCTGGTGTTGCACCGAAACGACGTTTAGCTTAATTGCGGATCCGGATTAATGCACTTCAATGGGCATTAATTCCGAATCCAGCGTTACGGCATGTCTTCTGGATTTTTGGATGGAGACAAACCTGCAGCATGGTGCGGTTTTGTCAATGTCTAAAAAACGTTCACATACTGAACGGAAGACATCCTGATGCATCCTGAACGGATTTCTCTCCATTCAGAATGCATTGGGATAAACCTGATCAGTATCTTTCCGTCCTAGAGCCCCGAGGACGGAACTCTAGGACGGAAAGCAAAAACGCAGATGTGAAAGGGGCCTTACTGACTACACAGCAGCCTCCACTCACAGATATGATTGAAATTCAGGGAATTCAGTCTTTGGCCCTCATTGCCCTATTACGAATAGTCTATTTCTAATTAGGCAATGAGACAGAGACTGAACCCTCTATATATATTTTTATAGATGGATAGATATATATAGAGAGAAAGAGAGAGATCTCTCTCTAAATATATATATATATATATATATATATATATATCAAACTGGTATAAAGTAGAACTGGCTTAGTTGCCCATAGCAACCAATCAGATTCCACCTTTCATTTTGGACAGCTCCTTTGGAAAATGAAAGGAGGAATCTGATTGGTTGCCATGGGCAACTAAGCCAGCTCTACTTACACCAGTTTTTTTAACCGTTTCCTGCTCTGCTATGTAGATGTGTAGCACAGTGATCACCTTTTGGTGTCAGCTATATTGCTGAAACTGTCAGGTGTGAATTAGCTTCAGTCCTGCCATTTTAACCCTTTGGGGGGCAATTCTGAGTTTCGCTATGGAGCCCCATGATTACTATGTACACCCCTGCTTGTTGCACCTAACTTGAGACAAGGGGCACAGTTTAGAGACATGCTTTATGCATATTTTAGTTCTGTTCAAAAGCTTTAAGAAATAATAAAGAATAAAATGAACCTTTCCTATACCATTTCTCATTGAAAATTCTCTAACGAATACAGTGGTCCCTCCAATTACAATGACCTCGGTAAACAATATATTCAACATACGATGGCCCAGGAAAGACTATTGCAACTTGAAACTAGACTAAACATACAATGTCTCAGACACTGCTGATCTGTGGTTCATTTAATTGTCTGGAGGATTCAACCAATCAACATGTCCATTTCACTGGTAAAACACCTGTATTAGCGGTCTAGTAGCGCCTGTCTTCAGCACAGTGGTGGTACTACATGTTCTGTCCTGCTCTTACCAGTTTTACATTGAGTTACTGTGTCAAGTTAAAATGGTTTCAACAAAAAATTGTTATTCTGGAACCATTTCATTTTGTAACTTGAGGGACCACTTGAGTTATATTGGATGTACAGATACAGTCGGATCATAGAAGAGTGGTGGTTTGCAAAGATATGGAATAGTGTTGACGTGGATATGGTAATAGGTACACTTTTCTATGTATCCCTCATTGTTAGGTTGTCACAGGAGAGAACCTCTTTAAGTTATTGGTATGCAATAGCGGTCAGGTTCGGCCAACAGCTATAGCTCCTAACTCCCCCTGACTCCACCATACATATACACATTTGGTTTGGCCAAGCATGCATTTTGTTGTCAGTTGGGAGAGAGGAGAGACACCGTCAGACACTCTAAGGCCCCTTTCACATCTGCGTTTTTCCTTTCCGTCCTAGAGTTCCGTCCTCGGGGCTCTAGGACGGAAGCATACTGATCAGGATTATCCCAATGCATTCTGAATGGAGAGAAATCCGTTCAGGATGCATCAGGATGTCTTCCGTTCAGTATGTGAACGTTTATTGGACGTTGACAAAACCGCAGCATGCTGCAGATTTGTCTCCGTCCAAAAATCTGGAAGACATGCCATAACGCCGGATCCGGAATTAATGCCCATTGAAGTGCATTAATCCGGATCCGGCATTAGCTAAACGCCATTTCGGCGCATCTCCGGATCCGAAGTTTAGCTTTTGTGAATGGTTAAAGTCCCGGCTAAAGTCCCGGCTGCCATGGTAAAGTGTAGTGGGAGGTAGGGAGAAGTATACTTACCATCCGTGCGGCTGCCGAGTCCCGGGTGCTCCACAATGACGTCACAGCGCCCCATGAGCATGGATCACGTGATCCATGCGCGTGGGGCGCTCTGACGTCATTGTGGAGCGCCCGGAGCCACACGGACTGTAAGTATCTGCTCCCCTGGCTCCCACTACTTACTATGGCAACCAGGACTTTAGTAGCGTCCTGGCTGCCATAGTAACACTGAAAGCATTTGAAGACTGATCAGTCTTCAAATGCTTCAGTTGTCTTACATTGTGACGGTTCCGGCGGGCATTTCCGGCGACGGAAGTGCACGCGGATCCTCCAACGCAAGTGTGAAAGAGGCCTTAGAGAAAACCTCCGAGAAAACAAATAGATCCAGCAAAAAAATCAGGTTACCCGATTCTTCTCTCCCCAACATCATCTGCTTGGCAGGGATAAAAAAATGACAACAAAAAAAGAAAGCTGGCTGTGGTGCCAAAGGGTTAAAAACCAATAAAAATATACTGTGTAAACGAGCCCCAACAGTCATTTGCAACAAGTGAATATAAAAACCCCATACATATTAGTACATTATCGGCCAAACCCGCCAACGATGGAATCGGCTGACAATCTTTCCTTTGACATAACTGTACGACAGCTTGTTTATTTGTAGGAAGAGTAGCCTTAATGGTATCATTTGCCATCATATATTGCACTGGGGTAGAAATGACATGCTAACTTTATTCACCAGGTCTGTATTATTACAGCTATGCCAAATTTATATAGTTTCTGTTATTTACTTCAGTGGGTGCAGCGGACGCAGCTGTGCAGTTCCAGAGCCAACCTCCAGCTCCAACCTGAGCAGCGAGAGTGCAGGTGTCAACCCCTCCCCCAATCAGATAGTGATGTCCTGTCTTGAAAATAAGCCATTGCTTGTAAAATCCTGGAATACCTCTTTAATGCCTTCACGTCAGTGTTTTGGTCAGTGATTTCCATCAGTGATTGTGAGCCAAAGCCAAGTGCAGCTCAAAACACAGAGTAGGTGCAGATCTTTCCCTAAGGCCTCATGCATCATATGGCGGGTCCGCAATACATGGGGCACCGGCTGTGTGCACCTCGCATCACAGATGCGGACCTATTCACTTGAATGCAATCACAGAGATGCGGTGCGGTGCGGAGCGGAAGCACAGATCGGAAGCCCTAAGGAGTTCTTCTGTGGTGTTTCTGGCCATGCCTCTGCAACGCAAAAAAATAGAACATGTTCTATTTATTTTATTTTTTTGCGGAGCGGATGGATCACAAACCCATTCAAGTTGAATGGGTCTCGATCCGTCCCGGCGGCTGCACGGACGTTGCCTGTGCATTGGGGATCGGAAAATTGTGGTCCCCGATGCACGGAACAGACACACAATGGCCGTGTGCATGAGGCTTTATACCTTATGTCTGTGGAGGCTCCAATCCTGGTTTTGGCTCACAATCACTGATGGAAATTACTGATCAAACACTGACGTGTGAATGAGGCTTAATACTTCTGAATGGGAAAAAACTCCAAAAATTGACTTGGCAGTGACTCATCTTGCAAAAGATTAATCTTTCTAGCATAGCAATCCACTTTGTTCGAAGATCCCATGGACAGGAAGATTAATTCAAGATCAATTCTTAAGCACAGTTATCCCCTTTCTGCTTCTATTTGTAAAGTATTTAAGGCTGAAAAGCTCAGCCTGTATTTGTGGGAGGGCCCTGGGCCGCTACTTATACCCCCTCTCAAGCCATCAGTCTCGGCTCGAACAGCGGCCGTGCACTTCCGGCTTCTGGGGCGTGCCTTTAGTACCACACTGTCGCGTGTTGCACGGTCGCCGGGTGGTAAGTTTTTGCTTAATGTATCGCCAAGGGTAAGTATAGGTGGCATGTCTCTGTGCCACCCGATGTCCTTCTTCCTTTCCCTTCATTTATTTTCCATCCCCCGCTCTGTTACTCTCAGTCACAGCGCAGCAGTTCCTCCAGCCGCCCAGGTCGAGGGTAAGTTAGGGCTCCCGCCGGAGTCACGCTCGCGGGTTCCCCGCTCCTTGCAGTTGCGCGGCACCCACCATCTCTGGGTGCCACACTGCCGAACTCCCGGCTTCACGGCCAGTCGAGTGCACTACATGCTGGCCCACATTTCCATAGAGCCATACCGCTCACCTCGCTTGTCAGGTACATCCCCCTCCCTGTGTACTCTGGGCAGCGGCGGTAAGTAGCCCCTTCCTTCCAGCAGCGCGGCTCCCTTACGTACGCTCCAGCGTGGGATGCTCCGGAACTCCTCCTCTGCTTTAGTCACTCGCACCAGTTTAAAAGTGGACGGTACAGATTTTAGGTAAGAACAAAGGAGTAATAATAAGGTGTACAGCCTGTCCTGGATCCAGCCGCAAAATGGGCACCTCAGTTCCAGCTCTATGCACTAAAAGGAATGGGACAGGGTGTCTTTTCTACTCTACGTTACTTGCTCCTGGTCTGTATCTCCTGGGCCGCTCACCGCTCGCTTAAAAAAAAAAAAAAGAATGTTTACTCATTTCCTACAGATTTTAACGCAGAGGGCCGCTCAGATATTCTGCACAGGGCATACTGGTTTCAACCTCACTTTTCTATGCTATGCCATACTACATTACCTAGCTGCTTCAAAAAAAAAAAAAAAAAAGAATCATCATGCCGTTTTCCTTCTCTCTCCACGCTGATCCACGTCCGATTCAATTTCCCGCCACCTTCATTTCTTCCGTCCAGCTGGTGGCGCTTTAACACACATCTAATTTACAGGGAGTAAGCATTAAATCCGATCTGCAGCCCTTCACCAACCTGGGGTTGTAGCAGTGAAGCAGTACGGTACCTAAGTCTGTATCACTCAGTCCGTTTACCCTGTTAAAAAATAAATAAAAATAAAATAAAATAAAAGCTCGCTAGCAGCTTGCATTGTTTCAGCGCACGTGGTCAGTTATTTGTCGAGGTAAGCGACATACCACTGGTCGTCAGATAGGTATTAACCACAGTGGCTCTCAGGCAGGGTCGGTAGTGTCATTCAGGACATGCACGCTCACGTTCAGTTCCCTGATTCGCTTAAGTTCTCCTTAATTTTCTATAATATTAGTCCCTGTACTGTTCAGGTCATGTATCTTGCATATCTTGTTGACTGAATTGTCAGGTCAGGCTGCATCCATATTCTGTGGCCTGAATCGCTCAGGTCATGTATTATACTTATGTCGTGGCCAGATTCACTCAGGTCACCTACCATTCATGTATAGTAGCCTGAATCGATCGGGTCATGTTTCTTACATGCATAGCTGCCTGTTTGACTCGGGTCACGTTCTCTCGGCATAGTTGCCTGAATCGCTCAGGTTGGTATCACACATGTTTGGTTACCTGATTCATTCGGGTTACATTTCTTTCTGCACAGTTGCCTGAATCGCTCAGACCCCTTTAAAAAAAAAAAAAAAAAAAAGTGCGAGGTCATGCTTCATCTATGTCCATATGTGTTTGCTTCTTTTGCGCAGGGTATGTTCCTTCCAGTATTGCCTCGGTTTCAGTATCATTTTGGGTATGTTTTTCATGTTTTATTTTCCTGTCTCGCTCAAGTTACGCTTCATTCGTTATAATGCTGGTTCCTGGATCGCTCAGGTATTGTATCATTCATGTATAGCTGCCTGTATCGCTTGGGTACTATATCATTCATGCGTTTCGCCTGAGTCGCTCAGGTCAGGGTTCACTTATGTTTAGTTGCCTGAATCACTGAGGTCTGGTATCATTCATTCATTCATAATTGCCTGAGTCGCTCAGGTCACATTTCATTCTGCATAGCTGCCTGAGGCGCTCGGGTCATGTGTCATACATGTATATTTGCCTGAATCACTCGGGTCACGTGTTTCTTGCAGTTGCCCGAGTGGCTCAAGTCATGTATCATACACGTATAGTTTCCCGAATCCCTCAGGTCATGTATCTCACATTTTCAGTTGCCCGAATCGCTCAGGTCATGTATCATTCGTATATTGTTGCCTGATTCGCTCAGGTCTTGTTTCATGCATGTATAGTTGCCTGAACCGCTCAGGTCTTGTATCATCCATATATTGTTGCCTGAATCGCTCAGGTCATGCATCATACATATTCAGTTGCCTGAATTCCTCAGGTCATGTATCATTAATATTCAGTGGCCTGAATCGCTCAGGTCATTTTCCATTCTTGCATAAGTTGCCTGAATCGCTCAGGTCAGGTACCATTCTTGTTTAGCTGCCTGGATCGCTCAGGTCATGTATCTACTTGTATAGTTGCCTGAATCGCTCAGGTCATGTATCATACATGTATAGTTGCCTGAATCACTCAGGTCATGTTTCATACACGTATAGTTGCCTGAATCGCTCAGGTCATGTATCATACATGCATAGTTGCCTGAATCCTCGGGTTACGTTTCACTCTGCATAGTTGCCTGAATCGCTCAGGTCATGTATCATACATGTGCATTCCATAATGGCCTGTATCGCTCAGGTCACATTTAGTTCGGCATAGCTGCCTGAGGCAATCGGATCGTGTATCATACATGTATATTTGCCTGAATCGCTCGGGTCACGTGTTTTATTTGCAGTTGCCAGAGTGTCTCAGGTCATGTATCAAACACGTATAGTTGCCTGAATCCCTCAGGTCATGCATCTCACATTTTCAGTTGCCAGGTCATGTATCATTCATATATTGTTGCCTGAAATTGCTCAGGTCATGTTTCATACTCGTATAGTTGCCTGAATTGCTCAGGTCTTGTATCATTCATATATTGTTGCCTGAATCGCTCAGGTCATGTATCATAAATATTCAGTGGCCTGAATCGCTCAGGTCATTTTCCATTCTTGCATAAGTTGCCTGAATCGCTCAGGTCAGGTATCTACTTGTATAGTTGCCTGAATCGCTCAGGTCATGTATCATACATGTAAAGTTGCCTGAATCGCTCAGGTCATGTATCATACATGTGCATTCCATAATTGCCAAATCGCTCGGGTCATGTCTCATACATATTCAGTTGCCTGAATCGCTCAGGTCATGTAACATTCTTGTATAGTTGCCTGAATCAGTCAGGTCATGCATCATACATGTATAGTTGCCTGAATCCCTCTGGCCTCGTCTCAGTCTGCATAGTTGCCTGAATCACTCAGGTCATGTATCATGCATGTTTAGCTGCCTGAATCCTCAGGTCATGTATCATACATGCATAGTTGCCTGAATCCCTTGGGCTACCTTTAACTCTGCTTAGTTGCCTGGTTCGCCCAGGTCACGTATCTACATACTCAGTTGCCTGAATCGCTCAGGTCTTGTGTCTACATGCATAGTTGCCTGAATCGCTCAGGTCATGTGTTTACATGCATAGTTGCCTGAATCGCTCAGGTCATATATCATACATGGATAGTTGCCTGATTCGCTCAGGTCTTGTATCATACATGTTTAGTCACCGGAGTCCCTCGGGTCATGCATTATACATATTCAGTTGCCTGAATCGCTCTGGTCATGTATCATTCTTGTATAGTTGCCGGACTTGCTCGGGTTTTGTATCATACATGCACAGTTGCATGAGCCGCTTGGGTCATGTCATACAGGTATGGTTGCCTCAAATCTGGTCACCTTTCATTCTGCATAGTTACCTGAGCCGCCCAGGTTGTGTATCATACACGTGTTCCATTCTTGTACAGTTGCCTGAATTTTCTCGGGACATGCATTATATATATTTAGTCGTCTGCATCGCCCAGTTCATGTATCATACATGTATTATTGCCAGAACCGTGCAGGTCTTGTTTTATTCTGTATAGTTGCCTGAATCTCTCAGGTTCATGTATTTTTCATATATAGTTGCCTGAGTTCCTCAGGTCATGTATCATACAAATATAGTTGCCTGAATCACGCAGGTCATGTTACATTTATGTACAGTAGCCTGATTCGCCCAGGTCAGGCACCATTCACGTACAGTTGCCTAAGTTCGCTCAGGTCATGTTTCGGCAGCATGGTGTTGGTTCTCGAACCGCTCAGCATTCTCTTTCTCACCTGTTCCAACTAAGCCATTCACCTTTCAGCCCATTCGGTATCATTCTGAAATCACTGAGACGTTCTGTCGTGTTCTCTCGGTCGCTTCCGGTCCTGGGGCACTCCTCTTCAGTCACCAGTCACTCGTCGGCAATTTCATTTCTCACGTTTCAGTTTAATCATTTGAGCGCTCTCGCATTTTAACGTATTTGATTCCCATGGCTTCGGCTGGTTTATCTCTCTTCCGTTTCCAGTCCGGGTCCAATATCAGTGGGCGTTTTCATCCTGGTTCAGGTTCACACAACCTTTTGTATCCCGTCCAGATGGTCAGCACGGTCTCACGGCTGTATCATCCAGGACCGGCTCGCCGGAAGGTCGGGTACTTTGTCAGGCTTCTAGTTCAGGTGTTTGGTGTCAAGTCCTATATTAGCCGTCAGTTGATGCACGTACAAGTTCAATTGTTTGTCTAGGTTCATACGGATTACCCCTCCACATCATTCCCGTTCATTCTGCAGTTCCGGGTGTTAGAGAAAGCTAGTGGGGGTATTTTTGGGCCCTTCTTCAGGGCAGGACGGTTCCTCCGCAATGTTTTTGGTCCAGGCCGCACAACAGGTCCCAGCACGGCGGCCAGCTTGGCCAGTCTCTCGGTTCAAGCTGGTCCATCGCTCCCTTCATCCCGCTCCTTGGTAGTCGTAATTCCACTACTTCCTCCTACAGGTGGACTTCACTTTTGCCCCCTTCTTGGCCTACCCCGTCCTGGCTCTGGGCACACATCAGCCAGTAATAGGTATAGTCAGGCCGTCCGCACCTTAGGATGGTCATCGTCATCTCCTCCTCCCTGATGGAGGCACCGACCACAAGTATTTAAGGCTGAAAAGCTCAGCCTGTGTTTGTGGGAGGGGCCTTGGGCTGCTACTTATACCCCCTCTCAAGCCATCAGTCTCGCCTCGAACAGCGGCCGTGCCCCACCCTCCCTCCCCTTCTTTTATCATTTCAATTAGGGTGGGCCCCTTCTTGGCCTACCCCGTCCTGGCTCCGGCACACATCAGCCAGTAATAGGTATAGTCAGGCCATCCGCACCTTAGAATGGTCATCGTCATCTCCTCCTCCCTGATGGAGGCACTGACCACAAGTATCTTTAGACTTCAGTCAGGGGTGGGATTCAAATTTTTAACAACCGTTTCCCGACTAAACAGCAGACACGCGGTGTCATGACACATGTTTACATATACATACACCATATATATGCAAAACACATGCACATACAGTAAATACACAATATACATGGTACACATACATAAAAACACTATAAATACACTACACACACATATACCACCCAATATTTGAAAGGCCTAAGGAGCCAAACTATCAGTGTTTTTAAAGTTTTTAAAGCGCTGACCCATACCTCTAACTCCTCCCAATGTCTATCTGTACATGTCCCAACCCTGCCTAGTCTCCATTGTGCCCTCCACACAATATTTTTGCCAGATCTGGGATGGTTGGGAGACTATATAGACACTACAATCACATAATCATATATACAATATACACCCATATATGATACACCATACAGTATATAAATTACACAGAGGCTACACTTACAGTAGATTTACCTACTCCATATACATTTTATACATATTTGTACCTAGCACTAAATACATATTTGTATACACGTTATATTCAGTGCTATCCAGAATACAGCGCCCCATACCTCTTACATCCAGTGATGTCTCCTTTGATGTAGATGTTCTCTGTCCTCATCTTCTCCTTTCAGACCACAACGCCTTGATGATTTTTCACCCATCTCTTGTCTTTGCAGTTTGACAAAAAGACATCTTTAAATATTTCTAAATAGGATTGGCACTCTTATATGGAATATAAGGTTAATTTATTAAATAACTTCCGTCTAGCAACATATAAAATATTCAATAAAACATCAAAACATCAAACAAAGCTATATGATAAAATCTAAATTAAAATGTATAGACCAAATCACAATATTTTTTTCAAATGTGCTGTATAATCTCCACCTATATATTCGATACTCCGATCCGCCCAGTAATAGATGCTATATATCACAAAATTTGATTTGTGATTTTAGGTGTATTGGTACATTAAACTGTGCACTTTCAAAATGGTCATTCTACAGCACATTGGTGTATGTCCCAAAAAAAACTGTAAAATTGCGTATATTTCACCTATAGTTGTTACATATATCCAAATTCATTGATTTAAATAGATGTCGGTTCTGAGTCCAACCTGGATATCTCAGATGGTTTGCTGTTATTGAATCAGATCTATATCACTGATATCTAACCATGATATTCGGACCAGACATCTATTCATTCTAGTGCTAAAAATGACAACAGTGGAAAAAATTGCTTACTGGTACCAGTAGTTCTAACTAGCGGTACTTCTATTATAGTCCACCTGTATGTTACTCCTTTGTTCCTACTTATGTGCAAATATACTTGGTTTACAGCAAACCATTAATATGAAACACTTGCTGGTGCCAGTGGTTCTAAATGGCGGTGTTTCTATTATAGTCCACCTATATATTTTGACATTCTACAATGTTTCCGCCTGCATAAGAATCCTTATCCCACATGTGTGGGCTTACCTCCGCATCTCTTACTGTCCGATATTGCCATCGGTATGAGACTCCTTACCGCTCACAAGCCGGCGTCCCGGCTGTGGTGTTGTCGGCGTACCTTGTGTAGTCCATGGTTGTCTGGTCACGTGTTGTATCTATCCGGAGGTCAGAGGCTCTTTAGTGGAGGCAGAGGTTTATGCAATTAAGTTGTCTGCAGGATCATTCAAGGTGGATAATTTGTTTTGCTTTTTCTCTTCCTAAAACAGTGCACTATTCTCCAGCATAAAGGATAGGGTGGCAACGCAAAAATATGCGTCAAACGCGTTTCGGTGACTGCTCTCCCTTCCTCAGTGGGGAAAACAGTACCATGTGTTATCTCTGTGTGTGACCAGCAATGTGGTATGAACTGTTTGACATGACTGAAGTTTTTGACAGACTCCCTTTAACTTAGAATAATTAAACCTTTGCAGTAGTCTTCTAGAGTACATACCTACCAACTTTTAAAAACATAAGGAGGGACAATAAGTGTGGCACCATTTCTTTCATACTAGGCCACACTTCTAACTCTACCCAAAACTATACACACCTAGTCCCCTTAATGACCCCCACATAGTAATTATAACCCCTTTGTGCCAGCACACAATAGTAATGCCCACATTGTGCCCCCTTTACAGTAATTATACCCACAATGTGTGAGGGCATCGTTTGCTGCTAGGGAGCGCAGTCAGCTGAGCTGAATGGTGAAGCAGGGAGTGGACGGTGTACAATCAGCTGCATCCTATGGACACAGAGACAGCTGAGAGTGGGACATATGTAACGCCCCAGAGTGGCATTACCACTTCTTCACCCCACTACTATCTCTAATGGGCTAACAAAACGTCATCTTATGTATTTTGTTCAGGTCCTATACACTGTGCATTTCTAATGTTTGCAACTGTTATGTTTACGTGTAATGTGCCTGGTTCACCAGCAGGTGGCAGAAAACATGGCAGAGCTACATGTAGATAGAATGGAGCTTTCCATTCTATTCTGACATCCCTCTGTGGAGGAGTGGGCGAGTCCCACTTCCTGCGAGAAGGGTGAGGACCAGTTCTAGTCAGTCGAGCATACCCCTGCCAAGGGAGGGTGTGCTGGGCACGTCTCTGCTGGACGTGCCCAAGCCAAACCAAACCAAGCCCACCAGCCAGATCACCTTAAGCTCTGCAGGACATTGAGGCCAAAGCTTGAAACCTAAGGAGCCAGGAGGAGTGTTCCCTGGCCAAACTTATAGTCAGACTACCAAGTGTTGTGCAGCATTAAGAAGAAGCAAAGTCATACAGTCAGCCTGTCAGTACAGCAGGCCAGATAGAAACAGATGTAGCAGAGACGAGTTTGCCTGCCAGAGTTTTAATGCTAAAGCCTGCTGGGACCAAGACAAAGTTTGAAGATTGTGTCTGATGAAAGTTTATCAAAGTAAAGCTGCTTTTCAACTGCATCTTAAGGTCTGGACTTAAGTTATTCTTTTATCCCTCAATTATTCCCCTATTTGTTTGCTACGGAGCCAACGCCTGGGGTCCAGTCGTATCCAGGTAGGAGCCCCGTGACACTCCCAATGTAAAGGGACATTTTAGGCCACCCTATACCACTCAGCTATTTCTACACCTGATTACCCCGATTCCTCTAATAGGGCCCCAGGGGTGACCCGTTGCAATACTGGGACCGCAGGACAGCCACCGAAATCCAGGACTGCCCTACCGGATCCAAGACTTTTGGAGGTATGAGTTTATTAATGCACATTTACTTTCCACGTCAGAAAGAGAGACATTTAAGGGGCAATGAGGGACATTTAAGGGGCAATGAGGGACAGAGGGATTTGGGTCAAAATGAGAAACTGTCCCTCCAAAAGAGGGACACTTGGGAGGTATGGGGGCACTGCACTTTGCCTTCACAATGCAATCATTTGTTCATTTCTACAATGCTTTGGTATGGCAGTATTACCTGTCTAACTGACAAACAATCTATTAGGCCACATCTTCAGCAAATATCAAGGACTAGTCGGATGATGAAGACACAGGTCCTGTGCTCCATCATCCAGTGAGCATAACCATACAAGGCACTGCAGGCTCAGACTGCTTCACAAGGGAGCAGGTGAATCCTCCGGTGGACGTTGACTGTACTACATACAGATTAGCAACATACAGCATCTCCTCCAGTCTATGCATTCGTATGAAAGCTGTGTAGATTATTTAACAAACTACCCATTTTATTATTATAGATGCACTGGGTGGCTGAGATGACTTCTAGTCACAGAGGTAGGCCAGACATCCTCTTCCCCAGGGAACCATCTTTTCAACATCCATGCAGCAGCCCGATCATTAACCATCCTGCAGCGTTTTATTGCTGCGTGAGCATATGTTCCCGGCTTAAATACGTGAAAGAGCCCGAGTCCAAGGCAGGAGCAGGATATCCAGGACAGAATAGTCTAAGCACAGTGGGACTGCAGACTACACTTAAAAAATGTGTGTTGACATAGTCTTAGGAATTTGCAAAGGGGCGTCAGAAAATATAATCATGTAGCTGCACAGTGGGACCCCAGAAAGAATTTTACTGGTGGACCCTAAGCGCCCAGTCAGACCCTACTAAAATGGATGCACAGTTACATCCTAATATGGGAATGGGTTAATATACAGCATATATTATAGTTCTAGTTAACCATATCTGGGGGTTTTCTGTGTGAAGCCTGTCTACCTAGTGCCTGTAGTGTATTACATACACAGAACTAACACATAGATACAGCACTAATGGAAGCCAGTACACTCCATGGACTTAAATGGTCACTAGCTTTTCAGACAACTTTGCATATAGTAATAATGCAAGTGACTACAACAAACTTTGTAATACAGTATATCTTATTAGAGAAAATTCTTTATTCTGGAGTTACCAAATGTTTCTTCCTTTCCCCCATTTTTGTAAGTTGATTTTCTTTCTGAAAAATATAAGAAATCCATCTTGGTCTGTAAGACGGGTTGTCTGATCATTTAAGGATCAGATTACATCGTCTGATTAAAAGGGTTGTCCAACGAAAAATATTCTACTGTTTTCAAACCAGCACCTGGATCTGAATACTTTTGTAATTGCATGTAATAAAAAAAATTGTATAGCGTTATTTAATAAAATGTATCTGTGCAGTGCCACTTCTCTTTGTTCTTTTTCTTATTTCTTTGTCCTGCTCACTTAGAAGGTCACACATGCTCAGTTTCATCCTGCCTCCTGAGCTGTGATAAGGAGAGAGCTCCAGCAGATTGGAGACGCTCCTGAGCTGTCAGCTTGATATAAATCTAGCAGAGCAATTATTGGAGAGATTTCTGGATCCATATGAGGTACAGGGCTTTGTTAGAAATAGATTGTCATGTACTATATGATGTCTGATTTTTAATTTTACAATAATCATGGGAGAACCCCTTTAAAGTGTATGGTGAGGGGAAGGGTGAGGAGGAGGAAGGAAGTACACTGAGATCAGGCATGATTCAGCAGTTAATAGCAGCTGCATAGCTGTAGGCTCTTGGGATACCCTTTCCTCAGTGCTTTGTGGCAAAGGGCAACCTCCGCCCCCCATGCCGAATTCTTAACCTAACCCCTTCCCTCCAGCCCTACTGATAAAAACATTCTTGGAAAACATAACATAAAGCGCTACAAAACATACAGAGTAATCCAGTGCCACATACCTCTTACATCCAGTGATGTCTCCTCTGATGCAGACATTCTCTTTCCTCATCTTCTCCATTCGGACCAGACCGCCATGATGATTTCTTTCAGCTATCTCTTGTCTCTGCAGAGTTTGACAAACAGACATCTTAGTTTCCTACTTTTCCATCATCCTCCTCACTTTCTGAACACCCCATCCTGCCACTTACAATACTGTACCCACTCTGCTCCCCAATACTATACTGCACAAACAGCCCCCTGAAAATACTAGTACCACGCAGATAGTGCCCCCTTCAATAATTATTACAGTACTCTAAAAATGTTACCGCTCAAATTGTGTCCCTGGCACTAATAATGTAAACATAATGTGTCCAAAAATGATTGTCCTAAGCTGATACTGTGCCATAGTGCCCATACTTGTAATCGTGTTCCCCAAAGTCCCCAGTAGTAATAATTCTTCTATTCTTCTTATGTTTTAGAAAAATACCCGCTACAATGTGCACCAGCAGTATTTTTGATGGGAGAAAATGTAACGCAAGTAGGACTTTTTCTCCCTTCAAAATAATTGATATCTGATGGACGGATTTGACATAAACTGAGGACAACTGAAAAAACTAAAAATGCTCAAAATAAAGTAGATATCTTTTTCATTTCTCTATTCTTCTGACGGATCAGAAGAACAGAAAGCTCAACACCCATGTGAACATAACACTGAAAATGTATGGTGTTGAGTAGTAAGACCTCTTTCAAAAGTCAGTAAATTATGTGTTTTTCTCAGCCAGCACATGGATCCATTAATTTTAATGTGTCTTTTCACAGATCCTTATTTTTCCACTGACTGTGGTCTGGGATGCAGACCAAACACCATTGAAGTCTATGGGTCAACGAAAACCACTAGCAAAAGATAGGTAGCATTCATTTTCTGTTAGTGGTTTTCAGTGACCACTGGTCGGAGATGCTCTGAAAATCCCTTTTCAGCCCAGCATTGGGCCTACAGACCAACAACAGACCTTTCACAGACATCTTAATGGATGAAACAGACTGTCTTGTCACAGACGCCATCACTAACATGGATGGACATGTGAAAGAGGCTTTAGGGTACATTCACATCTGTGTTCAGAAATTCAGACAAAAAGTCCTGCATGCATGATTTTTTTGTCCGACTGAGATCAAGCATTTATGCCAGGAAGCAGCCAGATCCCTACAGGATCCCATTATAGGTCCTGCCGGATTTCTGAAGGCAGATAGGTAGGTTCAGTCAAAACTTCCTATGCTGAGCATAATCTGGAAAACTTGTTTCTTCTATCCTCTTTGTTCATGTTCATACCTTAGTTCAAGTTTATATTAGCTTAAATGGGTTATTGCCTTGTATACAGGTGCATTTCTACAAAGACTATGATTCTTGCTATCAGCATATTGGTATATCACTAAAACTGCTTAATTAAACTATAATTTCGTGTGATAAGGCTAATTTGTTGATCGAACACCTGGAAGTTCGGGTTCGCCGGGTTCGGCCAAACTTCGTTGCAAAGTTTGAGTTCGGGACCCGAACTTGCCCCCGAATCCGAACCCCATTGAAGTCAATGAGGACCCGAACTTTGGGGCACTAAAAGGGCTCCAAAAGAGTCATGAAAGGGCTAGAGGGCCGCAAAAGGCAGCAAAATGTGGGTAAGATCATTACAAGTGCCCTGCAAACAAATGTGAATAGGGAAAAAATGACTTAAAATAAAATAAATAAAAATTAAAAATAATAATCTTGAACTAGGAGAAGGAGGTCCATATGGAGTAGGAGGTTGAGGAGGCGGGGGATGTGGCAGTGTAGATGGACGTGGCGGTGTAGGTGGAAGCGGCGGTGGAGGAGGAGGTAGCCAACACCTTTATTTTTATTTTTATTCAATTTGGGTAGACAACAAAACATTATGGAATATATAAAATAAAACAAAGAGAAAGTGGAATATAACAATGGCTGTGTGAGGCCGGTATACATGTTTATTCTGCACAAGGTACGGACAAGTCCTGTGGGATCCATGCCTGGTTCATTTTAATGAACGTGAGCTTGTCCACATTGGCTGTGGACAGGCGGATGCGCTTGTCTGTGCCGTGCTAAACACACGTTCAGACAATACACTGGCTGCAGGGGAGGCTAGCACCTCCAAGGCGTAAAGGGCAAGCTCAGGCCACGTGCCCAATTTGGAGACCCAGAAGTTGAATGGGGCAGACCCATCAGTCAGTACGTGTAGGCGTGTGCACACATACAGCTCCACCATGTTGCTGAAATGCTGCCTCCTGCTAAGACGTTCCATATCAGCTGGTGGTGCTGGTTCTTGTGGTGTGCTGACAAAGCTTTTTCACATTTCGGCCATGCTAACCCTGCCTTCTGAGGTGCTGGCGGTGCCCCAGCTGCGTTGGCGACTTCTTCCTCCTCCTCTGCCTTCGCCTTGTGGTTCCACTGAGCCCCGGTGACAGGTGGGAATGCCATCAGCAGAGCGTCTACCAGTGTGCGCTTGTAAGGGGTATAGATCACCCAACAATGTAAGCGCCTCCGCATTTACAGAATATATTTCCCAGTCAAGTATGCAGTGTAGGGGTAGTTTGAAAGAAAAAGATGTACAGATCACCCAGCAATCTATACGAGGCCGAATTTACAGAATTTATTTCCCAGTCAGGTATGCAGTGCAGGGGTACTTTGAAAGAAAAAAGAGGTATATATCAGCCAACAATCGAAACGCTGCCGAATTTACTGAATATATTTTCCCAGTCACGTATGCAGGGCAGGGGTAGTTTGAAAGAAAAAGGGGTCATGGAGTGTCCACGTCATCCGCCATTAATTCACCCCTCTAAAGGATTATTTTGAAAGTGTATAGAAGCCACACGGGGCCCCCACACTGCAGATTTATCATGGAGACATCATGGAGATTTTACAGCATATAACTACAGCACCCAACAATCTAAACGCTGCCGAATTTACAGAATATATTTCCCAGTCAGGTATGCAGTGCAGGGGCGCTTTGAAAGAAAAAAGGGGTATAGATCACCCAACAATCTAAAAGCTGCCGAATTTACAGAATATATTTCCCAGTCAGGTATGCAGTGCCAGGGGTACTTTGAAAGAAAAAGGGGTATAGACCACCCAACAATCTAAAAGCCGCGAATTTAAAGAATATATTTCCCTGTCAGGTATGCAGTGCAGCAGGAACAGATGCTCCAAGCCACTTGTGAATGACAAGCCTGATAACCGTGGAAATTTCCACCTACAATCTAAGAGTTAGATTTACTTATTACATTTCACCCTCAGAAATGCAGTGCAGGCCGCAAATGTACTTTAATAGACGTTTTACTAAATTTAGTTCCCTGTCAGCAATGCAGAGCAGGGCTTTTTCACCAGCAAAACTGGGTTAATGTCACCAACCAATGGAACAGAGGATTTTTAGAAATATAGGTCCCTGTCACCTATGCAGAGCAGGGGTTTGCATACGGCAAAATGGGTTAATGTCACCCACCAATGTAACAGGGGATTTTTAGAAATATAGGTCCCTGTCACCTATGCAGAGCAGGGGTTTGTATACGGCAAAAATGGGTTAATGTCACCCAAGAATGTAACAGAGGATTTTTAGAAATATAGGTCCCTTTTACCTATGCAGAGCAGGGGTTTGTATATGGCAAAAATGGGTTAATGTCACCCACAAATGGAACAGAGGATTTTTAGAAATACAGGTCCCTGTCACCTATGCAGAGCAGGGGTTTGTATACTGCAAAAATGGTTCAATGTCAACCACCAATTTAATAGACCAATTGAAGAAATGTATTTCCCTGTCGGCAAAACTGGGTTAATTTCACCCAACAATGTAACAGATGAATTTTTAAAAATGATTGCCCTGTCTGCTATGTAGAGCAGGGGTATAAAACAGCAAAAATGGGTTAATGTCACCCAACAATGGAACAGACGAATTTTTGAAAATGATTGCCCTGTCTGCTATGCAGTGCAGGCCGCAAAGGTGTTTTTTTCACACACAATTAAACAGATGGATTTATGTGTATTTCTTTCACTGTCAGAAATGCAGCGCAGGCCGCAAAAGTACTATCTAGCGCAAAAGTGTGCTTTTTTCTACCAAAAATGTAAATGCTATATTTAACGGTTTTATTGGACTGTCAGAAATGCAGCGCAGTTTGCAAATGTACTATCTAGCATAAAAAGTGTGCTTTTTAAACCAAGAGTGTAATATTTAACGATTCAATTGGACTGTCAGAAATGCAGCGTTGGATAAGTCACTGAAGTCACAGACGGATTAACTATATTATTTTCCCTTCCCCAGGCACATATGCAGTGCAGGCGCACTTAAAAATGGGTATATGTTGCCCACTGAACTAAAAGGACAGGATTAAATTATTGTCCCTGGCACATATGCAGGTGCACTACACTTGCACAAAATGTTATTTTTCTGTGTCACGGGGCTCATGGGTAAAAAATGTAGCAGAGCACCCACAAAAATAATCGCTGTAGTTTGCAGATTTAACACCAAGTACACCAGACCAGAATTGTTTTCTAATCTTTCCTCACAGCAGCAGAATCCTATCCCTACACTAGTAGGAGCAGAGTGACATGCGGCGCCACGTGACTCCAGCTATATAGAGGCATGGTCACTTGCTGCACTTGGCCAATCACAGCAATGCCATTAGTAGGCATGGCTGTGATGGCTTCTAAGGGACACTAGTTAAACGCTTGTTGATTGGCTGCCCTGCAGCCTTTCAACAAGCGCCATTATATCGCCGAACACCAAATTCGAACCCAAACTTTTATGAAAATGTTCGGCTTCGGTCCGGGTACCAAAAACCCTAAAGTTTGGTACGAACCCGAACTTTACAGTTCAGGTTCACTTAACCTACTAATTTTGCTTAATAACAGAGATTTTTATGATGTGGAATGTATTGTACTATGATTTACATACATATCTGTATTGATCTCGTTTAATTAAAAAAAAACTTCCTATGCTGTATGTTCAAAAGGGTTTAGCTCTAAACCCAGACATAACCCAATCTATACTCATTCACAATGAATCGCGCAGAGCAAGGGTTGTTTGTTTACATTTGTAAAAACAGGTTAGGGCAGCAATAAAGCCCGCCCATTAGTGCCGTCACCGGGCTCACTGCTAGGCAGAAGACTTCGCCTAGTTCAGTGATGGGCAACGTGCGGCTCTCCAGCTGTTGCTAAACTACAACTCCCACCATGCCCTGCAGTAGGCTGATAGCTATAGACAGGCTTTGCATGCTGGGAGTTGTAGTTCTGCAACAGCTGGAGAGCCCCACGTTGCCCATCACTGGCCTAGTTTATCACTAGAGAGCCTGGTACATTCCCTTTCCCAGCAGAAATGGGCTAATGATGCTGTGCTCTTATACAAATGGTAGATAAACTGTGTAAAACCGGGATTTTATTTTTTAAATCCTTTTTCAAAAGTGGAGCTAAGTCTATACCTCCCTATGTATGCCAAAAGGACACTCATTGGTATATGCTGGGTCATCAGGTCCTATGGGTATATTCAGCAGATGCACTGAGAGCTTCCATATGCTGAACATACCCTGCAAATGCAGTATAAATACATCCTTAGGCTCCCTAAGATGGGCTTGGCATTTCTAGAGCCCGATGCAAAGCTATGTCAGGGTGCCCTAATCAGGATAGCCAGCCAAGAATCTTTATTCCTGGTAGCAGTTCCCTGTTTGTCCAAAACTGTATCTGCGTCCGCGAAAATTAATATTGTGCCCCCCATGCCAAATTCTTAATCCAACCCTCCCCAGCCCTACTGCAAAAGATATATTTGAATTGGACATTGCATACAGTACTACATACTGTATCTCTTACATCCACTGTCTCCTCTGATGCAGAAGTTATTTGTACCTGTAGTGGCCCCAGTATTTATAATGCCCTCTGCAGTAGCCCCAGCATTTATAATGACCTCCTGTAGTGCCACCAGTATTTGATGCCCCCAGTATTTATAATTTCCCTTTATAGTTGGCCTAGTATTTGTAATGGTCTCTTGTTGTGCCCTTAGTATTTATAATGGCCCCTTGTAGTGGCTCCAGTATTTATAATGCCCTCTGCCTATTAGAGTAAGCAGCAGGGTCGCATCCCACCTGAGGCATGATAAGGCCCTGGTGTGATTCACCTGTATGGGGGCCCATGCAGTTGCATGGTTTGTTGGGTGGTAAAGACCACCACTGAAGACACCGAAAAGTGACCATACACCTGCCGGCCTCAGTAGATTTTTTTTGTGGACGATCTGTAGTTTTTATTGATACCATTTTGGAGTGTATGTGACTGTTTGGTCACATTTTATTCAATTTTTGGGTGAGTGAATCAATGAAAAATGGCAAATCGGCCACTTTTGCTTTGATAATTTTGCTTTTCACCATTCGCCTTATAGGATAAATATTTTTATATTTTAATAGTACAGCAGTTTTCAGACACAGTTATGCCCATGATGTTTATGTTTTTTTGTTTATGTATTTATTTTTTATTCCGGGAGTGGTTTAAATTTTAACTTTTTTTTTCTGGCTTTTTTAAACGGGAGGCCGCCTGCAAAAATATTACTCTCATGAAGGCTTTATGAGCCATCCATAAGGTCGAGGATGAGATGCCGGAGTGCTGTTTAGAAGAAAGAATTCCTTCAAATAACCTCGGAATTCATCCAACCTTTAGGGCTTTTAAGTAAGTATTGATTTAGCCTCCATACTGGGGGCGATTGGGGAGGGAGACCCATGTTAAGCTCCATCAGCACGGGCGCATGATCTGTCCAAGTAGCCAGCAGAATGTCCGTTCTAATTACCCCCTGCAAAACATCCCTAGAGACCAGGAAGTAATCAATACGCGACTGTGTGTGATGCGAGGAAGAAGTGCGCGTGTAGTCCCTCGCTTCCCCATGCTGGTACCGCCAAATCTCGTGTAAGGAGGTCCTTTTGAGAGCCTCTTTTAGGCCCACCCGGCGAGTACCAGCATGAACGAGACAATCCAACCCCACATCAACTGGGACATTAAAATCGCTTCCTATTATGATAGCTCCTTGAGCCACCTTCAGGACTTTCTTATGGAGTCTATTAAAAAAGGATATCTGCCTAACATTCGGCGCATAAATCGAGATGACCGTGCATAGTTTACCTTCAAGGGCACAAATCAAAATGATATATCTGCCTCCCCTATCAGTTATATATTTGTGTAGTGTAAAAGCAACAGAAGCCTTAATACATATAAAGTGCCAGCCTTACGTTTGTGAACAGCAGGGGAATGAAAAATATGCGGGTATAAACGATGAGTGCATCTGTGCTGGTCTGCTTTCACCAAATGCGTCTCTTGTATTAATGCCACATCACATTTGCTACGAAGCAGATCACCACCACAACTGGGACCGCCTAAATGGGGAGTTTAGGCCACATACATTATTTGAATAGAATTTCAACCCCGCCATGAGTAAGCATGTACAAAGCCATACATGGTCAAAGGGGCCTTACGGCATTAGGGCCGAGGTAGGGATAAGAATATGTGGACCACATTATAAGCTGCAGGCAAGCTGGGACAACAAAACACATACACAACATTTGAGAACAAAAACAGAACAAGTAAAAGAAAAGAGACAATAAGACATCCCAAAACTAAGACTAAGCAAACCTAAAAGGGGGTCTGCTTAGTGGGTGATCTCCACCCCAGCACCAAACGAGACCTTGTGGGGGAAAAGAGGTAAAGGTCTTACAGAACTCCTAACCCGCACGTCCAATTGAATAAGGCTGGGAATGGGATCCAGAGAGTCACACTTGTTCCCACTCGGGTGCAATTCTGTCCGGCTTGTGTCCAGGGTCTCCTCCATCAGCAGCTCCGTCTGGAAGTAGTCCCAGCTTGTGCAGAAGGGCAGATGCATCCCGTGGTGTACTGCAGGGAATCAACTGACCTTGCACCGAAATCAATAGCTTTACGGAAAACCCCAACCATAGCGGATATTCTTGTCGCGAAGAATTCGTGTGCATTGCGCAAACTCCTTCCTTTTTGCTAGTGTAGCTGCGGATAAGTCCGCGAAAACCTTGATATCTTTAAACGATGTGGTTGGAGTCAGATTATGCCGCAGACTGCGAAGAAAATGCTCCTTAGCATGATAAAAATGGATTTGCGCTATAGCATTGTGTGGGAGAGAAGGATCTAACCCTTTTGGTGTGGGGATGCGATGAATCCTGTCAATCAGTAAGTTACGCTCGGCTAATTCAGGCACAGCTTCCTTAAGTAAGTTTTGTAGAAAAAACTTCAGCTCTGCTGGGCCTACCGTCTCCGGCACTCCCTGATTCGCACATTGTTGCGCCTGTGCTGATCTTTCAGGTCTTGAATCTTATCTTTAATGGCCACCACCTCCTCCTCAAGTGCTTCATGTGCATCATTTAGGAGTTATGTGATGCAGCATATTCAGCCATCTTTCCACGTGGGTGACTCTATCTCCCACACCTTGTATGTGCGCTTCAAATCTTTAATCATGCTGGAGATGTCAGCCTTCAGGGATGATCTTAGGGAGTCTAGCAGAGTGCGCAGGGTCTCTTCAGTGATTGGGAGCACCCCAGTTTCAGAGGAGGTAAGGGCATCAAGACTCCATCTGTTGCAGGGGAGGAGGCAGGAGACGCAGAGTGTCGGGAGAAGCAGCGGGAGAGCCCGCAGCCCCAGCGCCAGACGGAGGTGATCTGGGGAAAAACTTCGTCATCTTCTTTGGCGCTTGTCTTTTCTTTATCTTGCCCATTCTGGAAGTCAGATAGGAGAAGTCAGGGTGTTCTTGGGTCCCTCAAGAGTACTGTGTGAGCCGCTATGGATATGCGGGAAGCGGAGGTCCACACTCAAGCAGCCGCCGCCATCAACACGCAGGCCACGCCCCGTAATTTCCTTTTATTAATCAAAACTTTTCCACTTCACATTTCTAAAAAAAAAAATGGTTCCAATCCCAGTCATTTAACCCCTCAGATTCCTCTGTCAATAGTGACCATGGCATTTGTGGGGTTAGATAGAGGAGGGTGCTCTAATCAAAGCCCCGAAACGAAATTGTAAGGCTCTGTAAGGTTTCTGTGGCGGACTGGGGTCTTGTGAAGGCTCCCAGGTCTGTCATAGGCTAGTTTCACATCTGTGGCAGGGTGATCCAGCCGCCAGTCCTGGCAGATAATGCCGGGAATCGGCCAGACACAAACTGCAGCATGCATTTATGCCGGATTGTGGATGGATCTACACCTTACCCCATTATAGTTATTGGGTCCAGCGGGCATTCCAGTTGCATCCATCAGTGCTGGATCCGATCCGGAGACCTCCTGCCAGAGAACAGCCTGCTGTAATTGGTGCCACAGATGTGAAAGTAGCCTTAGAGAGCTACCTGCAAGCCAATGGCATGGCCTCACAGGCAGCCTGTAAAATACCTTAGACTGCAATCGTATTAGATTGCATTCTATTATACAAGCGATAATAATATGACATGCACAAAAATAAACACACAAAAAATTGATATGACTTGTATCGGCACATCCAAACTAATAAAATATATAAATATTTATTATGTGCAGTGACTGTCGAAATTGTACTGAGCCACAAAATAAGGTTGTGATGTCACTATAAAACCAAAACTCAAATTCATCCCACAAAGAAATTTTTAGTTGTGGTAAATGGTAATGGTATGGTACACTATTTACACTATGGTAAATTAAATGATGCTTTTATTATATCATTATTATTATTATTTTAGCCCCTTCCTAACATCTGCCATAATAGTACGGCAGATATCCAGTCTTTAAAGATGGTGTCCGCTCCGAGCAGAAAGAACGCCATAGCCTTTGGGTGCCTGCTGTTTTACACAGCTGACACCCGGAGCCAATGTCTGCGATAGGCGATAATGCAAATCACAGATATTTAACCCAGTGGCGTAGCTATAGGGGTCGCAGCGGTCAAAATTGCAATCAGGCCCCTAAGTCAGGGGCCCACGGGGCCCCCTCCAGGAGAGAGCTGCCTCCCGACAAGTTATTTGAGGTCTTGAGGACCTTTTTCACTCAGCCAATCAGTGGCTGCAGCTGTGTCACATGTCAGGCCAGCGATTTCCTGCTGAGCCAATCACTGGCCTGACACATGACATAACTGTGGCCACTGATTGGCTGAGTGTGAAAGGTCCTCAAGACCTCAAACAACTTGTCAGGAGCCCAGAGAGAAGATACCAGGACCAGTGCCACACAGAGGAGAAGAGGAGCTGCTACAGACTGGACCATGACCAGGTGAGCAGAATGTTTTTACATAATATTAATAGAGGGGAGAAATGTGACATATGGGGGGATGTGACATGGAGGGGGATGTGACATGGAGGGAGAGGACTGTGACATGGAGGGGGAGGACTGTGACATGGAGGGGGAGAACTGTGACATGGAGGGAGAGAAATGTGACATGGAGGGGGAGGACTGTGACATGGAGGGGAGGACTGTGACATGGAGGGGGAAAAATGTGAAATGAAGAGGGAGAAATGTGACATGGAGGGGGAGAAATGTGTCATGGAGGGGGAGAAATGTGACATGGAGGGGGAGAAATGTGACATATGGAGGGGGAGAAATGTGACATGGAGGGGGAGAAATGTGACATGGAGGGGGAGAAATGTGACATGGAGGGGGAGAAATGTGACATGGAGGGGGAGAAATGTGACATGGAGGGGAGAAATGTGACATGGAGGGGAGAATGTGACATGGAGGGGGAGAAATGTCACATTTCCCCCACCATGTGACATTTCTCCCCTCCATGTCACATTTCGCCCCTCCATGTCACATTTCGCCCCTCCATGTTACATTTTTCTGCCTCCCTCCATGTCACTGGACACCATTCGGCTAAGTTCACATCAGTGTTTGGCCTTTCCGTTCTCCTGTTCTGTTATAGGAGCAGGAGAAAGGAAAGTACACATTCGGCACATAACTGCGCTGAACGGGAGCTAAATGGAGCCTACGGACCCCATAGACTATAATGGCATCCGTTAGGTGTCCTGCATGCACAGCTTTTGTCTCCGCTCCAAAATCATCTTCGGAGCGGACACCTAACGGACGCCATTATAGTCTATGAGATCCTTCGGCTCTGTTCGGCTCGGTTATGTGCCGAATGCGTACTTTCCTTTCTCCTGCTCCTATAACAGAGCAGGAGAACGGAACGGCCGAACAGGGGGGGGGGCCCAAATTAAACTCTTGCACCAGGGCCCATGAGCCTATAGCTACGCCTCTGATTTAACCCCTCAGATGCTGTGGTCAAATGTGACCACGGCATCTGAATGGTAAAAGCCCAGAAGTGCACATTTCCTGGGCAGAAATGCCTTCCTTTGGCTAAGATTTGGAAATATGTTCCTTAGAAGTAATAGGCCAGAGGCTGTACAAGGCTTCTAGAACTATTACTGGAATATTCCAATTCAGGCCTGTAGGTGGCAGCACTGCATTTCAATATACTGAACTTTGAATTCAGTAATGGATAAAAACCCATTAGTGAATATAAATGTGATGATTGCATGTTGGTGTCCCCTTGTGGCCTAAAGGTAAAAAAATAATAAAGTTTTGAAAATATGTAAAAAATAAATAAATTACCCCTTCCCGAAAATTCAAATACAAATAAACAGCAAAAATCAAAGGAATCAGTGCATCTGAAAAATTACCATACTATTAAAATATCAAAATATATATCCCATATGGTGACTGGCATAGCTAGAAAAAGAAAAACTAATTCACCATTTTTTCGTTACGTCATCTCCCCAAAAAGATGCTTACCAAGCAACCAAGTGCTTGGAACTCCCATAGAAATGAAAGAAGGGTGGATGTCCTCTGTTCACTTCGGGGATCCCATTCTGGAGATAGAAACGGGTTCCTAGAGTTGGGACCAGCCACCAATCTGACATTGGTGGTATATCTTAGTGATATGCCACAAATGTCTGAAGTGAGACAACCCCTTTAAAGGGGTTGTTGTAGTGTCCCACTCGGTAATGGTGAGCACTGCTAAGGAGTCACAAGGGTCAAGTTGTTCCCCCTCATGTGGGGAGATTGGTATTTTGTCATTTCATGCACTGTTATACCCTGCATTGTCATGTGCTTCTGTGTACAGGCCTGCTAGGGGTGTAGTTTAGCCTCCCAGACAGTAGAGGGAGCTAGGGACCCCTAGTTTATATAGCTAGGCCAGGCAGGGGATAGAGAGTCCAGCCCTGGAGCCTAAGAGAGTGCAGTGCAGGCCCTGAGCCTGTGAGGGCAAGATCAGCTCCTGTGCAGTCAGTCTAAGACTGGAGCTAGCCCAGTCCAGGCCGTGTGCCAAAGGAACCACCTTCCAGGAGAGAGTCCTAAATATTCCTTCCAGGAGAGAGTCCTGAGTCCAGGAGGAGGTTCCCTCCTGAGTCCTGCAATCAGCAGAGAGAAACCCAGCAGTGCCATTACCCAGTCCAGCTAGAGTCAAGCTGAGAGGCAGAGAGAGAAAGTGAGTTCAAGAAGATATTACAGATCAGAGGTGGTACTTCAGTGTTCCCAAGGATAAAGCCAGCAATTAGGCATACGGGCCTTGGAAGTTTTTACCAGTCAGGATCCTGAGGAATGCATCCTGTACTGTGAGTCTATTAAACCCTCTGTGTAACCTTGCCATGCTATACTTGCCATTAATACTGTGAAGCCTGCTGTAATACCAATTGTCTTCTGTGGAACTACAAGGAGTGTGTATGAAGTTGCCATTATTCAGTAAAGAAGAGTTCTGTTTCAATTCAAGTGTCTGCACCTCCATTATTCCCACTGTCAATCGGTGTGCCACCGTTACCGGCACTGGCGTCACGAACCGTATGGGAACTGGCCATAGGCACGTTAAATCATAACACGAAGGGCACCTCACCTAACACCCGGCCTGTGTCCCCAAATTAGAGTGTGCCCCAGAGGACCCACATGTCTGCCTCTCCATCACTGGCATCTCTCTCCCTTACCCCGGGATGCTACATTGTCTCATCATTGACAATGGGGGCATATCGCTAGGATATGCCCCTATTGTCTTATAGGTGCGGATCCCACCGCTGGGACCCGCACCTATATTGAGAACGGAGCCTGGCAAGGTGGTGGCTGGAGGACTCCGGTCTGGCCACCACCAAGCCGGCTCCCCATAGAAGTGAATGGGAGCGCATCGCGTATGCGCGGCCCGCTCTTATTTATTTCTATGAGGCCGACGGAAAAAGTCATTTTGCCAGTGTGTGACTTTTTGATGACTTTTTATTTAAAAGTAAATTGCCCATTTTGATTTTTTTTCCCATTACGGCATTCACCATATACCAAATATTTTTATATTTAAATAATATGAATGAATGTATTTATTGTTTATTTATTTTTATTTTCTCAGCAGGGGAAGGCTGTTGTGGGCACTGGAGCACCCGACTCCTGCATCGTTAAATTTGACCACGGGATCTGAAACAGCAGAAATCCGGCGGCTATGGCAACCGCTGTGCTCGCGGGTGGGCGCCATCTTTAAAGTGACAACGTCTGCAGTATATGTACAGCTGAGGTCGTCAAGGGGTTAAATAAAACAGGTCACCCACTCACACCTGATCGTCATCTCAATTATGGAAAAAAACTGACTCTAATTTCACTTTAAAATTATCTGCTAATCCTAAAGGTTTACACTCTTTTGCTGCGCACAGACATGTGATATTGGATCATTTTCCTCAATAAATAAATGGCTAATATTTTTTTACTCATTTGTTTAATTTGGTTATCTTTTTCTACTGTTCTGGGTAAAAATGTGATGTAGTTTTAGGTCAAATTTATGTAGAAATATAGAAAATACTGAAGGGTTCACAAATTTTCAAGCACGAACTGTGGTTCTGATAGTTTTCCTGCATGCACAGCCCGTTCCAAATCCTAGCATCTCAATGAGATTGAAACTTGACCCTCCATTTTTCAGCCATTCCCTGGCCCATTTAGGCTACATGCACACGACAGTTGTTAGTTGTTTTTCTCAGCTTCCGTTTCAGTTTTTTTTGCGGATAGGATAGGAACCCATTCATTTCAATGGGTCAGCAAAAATGCTGACAGTTCATCCGCTTGTGTTCGGCATCCGTTGTCCGTGTTTCCCTTCAGCAAAAAAAAGTAGTGCATGTTCTACTTTTTTCTCATTTGTGGACAAGGATACAAGGAATCTGTGAAAACAAAGGAATCCTCCAAAAAACTGATGGACCATCAGTTTTTTTGCGGATCACGATTTGCGGACAGCAAAAACAACTGCTGTGTGCATGTAGCCTTACTGATATGTTTAAGGACGTTGTCATATTTGGAGGTCTGCCATAGAGGGAGTTCTCCTCCATTATGAGCCAGAATGGCAAGTTAATCTGTAGGACACAGCACATGCATCTGTTACATAGATCGCCATATTGTTAAAGGGGATGTCTGGCCTTGGGGCTGAAAACCTCTGGGAAGGGGCGGACTAGGAATTTAAAGTGTGCCTGGAAAAAAAAAAACTAAGTGGTCCCATTTTGTAGTCGGATCTAAATTGACAGGAGGCGGAGAAACACAAGTAGGCGGGACCAGCAATACCATATTGCAGCACATTATACCTGCCCAACAGAGGCAAATACCACAGTGCACCATAAAATAGTGCAATAGCAGCACAAAAACATTGCAAAACCTGCCACTGGCCAGCCATGAGGAGGGCTCAGGTGGTCCCCTGGGCATCAGCCCACAAGGAAGTTTCCCTGTAGGGTCTATGGCCAGTCTGCCCCTGCCTATGAGGTCCTAATCTGTGCCTCTGAACATAAAAACCCACTCAACCATCACCTTTCCTGTCCGCTTCTGTGACATTGTGTTCTAGGAGCTGTGACCACTGAGGCTTGTGACTGGCCAGAAGCTATCACGGAACCAAGCTGCTTCCTGGTCCTGTTGGGACCGGAAGCAGCCATAATCAAACCAGCGGTGGGACTGTGGGTAGGTTAGTAGTTTTTTTATTTTCAGGGACACAGGTTAGAACCCCAGGGGTTGTTGGCTGCAAGGCTAAACAACCCCTTTAAATGGCTGCCATATAATGCTACAGTTCCCCTCCACGGAATTTGTATAACCAGATGTGAGTTGAAATCTAATAATGAATAATGCTTTGTCCATGCTGCTTCATTGTTACCGATAAATCCTGTTAGAAAGATGATGTTTTATTTTGCTATCTAATTAATTTAATTACTTTGTAGTTCTCATTTAAATGAGGTTCTTTTAATCATAGGAAACATTGTATTAAAATAAGCTTAATACTTCTTCATTTTAACATTAACACTTGCAGTTTTTACTTTGATCGCACTGTAGTCTCTTAAACAAAACATTTAAAAATGCAGCCGTCATCCATTCTGCTCCTCCTGTAGCCGGACACTTTGTTGTTTTATAATAAACGGTGACATTAGTTCATATCATGTGATTAGAAAGGATTCATCTCACATTAGAGCCCATAATCACACCCTATAGTCTCATTTTCACGTTTCTCACTGGCATATCCTACTTGACCCTGCTTACTGCAGCACTTTTATTATCCAGTCTAAAAGGACAAGGGATTGAACAGAAACAAAAAAATGCAGGGGTGAAAATTTGCTTTCACACTCACAGCTATGGTTTGGGTACTGTTATAGCTCCCGAACAGAAAAAAAAGTCTGGGGTCTAGGCCATAAATGTCTACATCTTCCAGCTAGGCATACAATGCATATATGCAGGAAAGAAATTAATCAAAAGATATTTATTTAGATTTCTCAAATTTATAATCACAGGACAATCCTCATGTGTTTGGTATCACAGCTCAGCCACATTCAAGTGAAGGCTGCCATACCAAGTACAGGAGGATTGTCCTGTTCTTGAGCTGCTCCTAGGCCATGTGACTGATGGACATGTCCTAGGGAAAGCTGCAAGAAGGCTGCGGCGCTACAGGAGTACCAGTGCCTTCTCAGACTGCTGATCAGCGTAGGTCGCGGGTATCGGACCTCCACCGATCAGATTCTGATGACCTATCCAAGATTAGGTCATCAGTTAAAAAGTAAAATAAAAAACGTAATTTTTATTTTATTTTTTATCTCCATGGACTAGATAACTGGACAAGAAATCCCATTGTGGGGAAGGAAATGCAGGATCTCATTATATGGTAGAAACAATTATTTCATGTTCTCACTGGGAAAAATATGTCAGACCACCAGTTGTCTGAATGGTGTGACTGATCAAAGCTAAAATTCACAACCCAAATTTACATATCTAATCTTGTTTAATCTTAATCTGGACTTCCATTGATGGGATATAGACCTGTCGTTTGGCATTAACAACTTCACAACCACAGTTCCCTACAATGACTAAAGGAAATCGAATTGTGGCGGATCAATTCCTCAACAGATATCAATAGGTCGAATTTGCCATTCTTGTTTTTGTCATGAAAAGGCACCGGTGGTCGGCAGTATATAATCTCAATCAGTCTTTTTCGCCATCCAACTTCTCTAGTGTATGGCCAGGTGTAACTTCTCAACCCAACACTACAGTAAGACAGTGATCTTCCCAATTGTTAACCCTCAGATTTGACTTAATTGGGTTGTCAGAATAATATAAAGAGTGGTAAAGCGCCAACTCAATACATGTTTTTTTCCATATTTAGTGCAGGAGAATATCAAATTGGATAGCAATAGTACTTACTCTACTAGGGAGGGGTTTGCAAGATAAACTCAAGACACTAACAAACCTGCTCCTCCCCGCAGAGATCGCTTATAGATGTTAGGCAGAAATACTGTCCAGAGTGTCACACAGGGACTTCCAAATCATCAGATGCTGTGTATTCAAAGAGAGTCTGATGCGTTTCGGAGAGTGTGCAGATCCCCTTCATCAGGAGCACAAATACACGTAATAGTGCTCCCAAAGTCTCACCAATAGAAATAATGATCTCCCAGAGGGCATAGTGTTAATAGTGGCCCCAATAGTGATAATGACCCTATTTTGCCTATACTAGTAATTATGTTCACCAGTCCCATTACCAGGGGCAAGGTAATGTGACTGGGGAGGAATGGAAGAAGGGACTAGAACAGTTCAGAAGGAAAGGTGTAGGGTAAAAAATATACATAAACTTCTTAATTGTATGTATACTAGTGTTGATCGAGCACCCAAGTGCTCGGGTGCTCGGTAATGGAAGTCAATCGGAGAACCCAAGCATTAAACCAGGCACCCCTACTCTGAAGAGGGAGGGTGCCTGGTTCATAGGAAAAGGTCAGAAATTGATGGAAACACCACTAAAATGGTTCGGGAACAGCATGGATAGGATGTCTGGATGCATCTTGGACTCTCAGGTCGCTGCTCGGAACGATGTTGTCCGAGTAGTACGCCACTTTGACTGACTGACAATAATACGCACAAAACCAAAGTTAAAATCGATTTTAGAGGAAAAATTGTTAGAAACATTCTTTCCTGTATATTTACTTGTATATCAAGTGCAAGTGCTGCCAAAAATTACAAACAAGAGGCACTCAATCCACCCTTCCTGTCCGCTTCTGTGACAAACAAGATACAACCTGAATATCACATAAAGGCGGGGCTCATTAACAATTGTTCATGTAGTGGGACTCCTACACTCATAAAGCCTATGCACTAAGTAAAAGGGCTGCCCAAATATACCCTTTGTTACACATAAAGCAGGGCATCATACACACCCTTGAAAAATTATGATTGATGGCCTGCTGGTGACCCTCAAAAACATTTGGAGCAAGGGCATGCTGATCTGACCATCTAAAACATTAGGGTCGAGGGCCTGCTGCTGAGTTGACCCTCTAAAACATTAGGGGTGAGGGTCTGCTGGTGAGCTTTCCCTGTAAAAGATTGTAGGTGAGGGCTTGCTGGTGAGCTGACCCTTAAAAGGTTGTAGGTGAGGGTCTGCAGGTGAGCTGACCCTGTAAAACATTATATGCGAGGGCCTGCAGGTGAGCTGACCCTGTAAAAGATTGTAGGTAAGGTCCTGCAGGTGATCTGACCCTTTAAAACATTATATGTGAGGCCCTGCAGGTGAGCTGATCCTGTAAAACAGGCATCCTCAAACTGTGGCCCTCCAGCTGTTGTAAAACTACAGTACAACTCCCACAATGCCCTGCTGTTGTCTGATACCTGTAGGCTGTTTGGGCATGCTGGGAGTTGTAGTTTTGCAACAGCTGGAGGGCCACAGTTTGAGGATGCCTGCTATAAACATTTTATGCGAGGGCCTGCAGGTGAGCTGACCCTGTAAAACATTATATGCGAGGGCCTTGGCTACTGAGACTGGACTTGGTGTAAGACAGGGCGGTGCTTAACTGACTGTAAGCATTATCTGCTGCAATCCAACCGACCACCTAGTCGCACTGGTCTGACTTCGAGAATGGTGTTCTGCGCCACCCTGCAAACTGGGACATGAAGGTATTGTGGATGATTGTTTTTCTTGTGCTTTGGCAGCAGGCATAGTTTTACCGCTCCCAGGGCCACAGCCTCTACGTGCACCATTAGCATCACGGCCACTTCCCCGTCCCTTACTGCTCGCCTTCCTCATTTTAAATGTTATATATGCTTTAAAGTATGTCACACGTACAGTAGCGTAGGAAGGTATTTGGGATGTGGAAACGTCACACAGGAGATATCCCATAGATAATGTCAATGCTGTCACCAGCGGCTAATAAAAAATTACAGGGAATGTCACAGGTATTTGGGATGAGGAAATGGTATACAGGACAGGTACCACAGGTAATGTCACTGTTCGCAGCGTCTACGGAAAAGTACACTGTATGTCACAGATAAAAATTTTAAACGCACACGTTACACTTTAGATGTGGCCCTGGTAATGTCACTGTCAGAAGCGGACACCTTCTATTGAAAAGTACACTGTTTGTCATAGATACATTTTTTAGCCGCACACGTTACACTTTAGATTGTCCCCTGGTAATGTCACTGTCAGAAGCAGACACCTTCTATTGAAAAAGTACACTGTATGTCCCAGATACATTTTTAAAATGCACATGTTACACTTTAGATGTACCCCTGGTAATAGTCACTCTTAGAAGCGGACACCGTTTATTGTAAAGGTACACTGTATGTCACAGATACATTTTTTAAATGCACATGTTACACTAGAGATATCCCGCAGATAGTGTCAATGCTGTCACCAGCGGCTAATAAAAAATTACAGGGAATGTTACAGATATTTGGGATGAGGAAACAATATATTGGAGAGGTACCACAGGTAATGTCACTGTTGCAGATATTTCTGGTAAAAGGGTATAGGGTGTATTACAGTCAAAAAGAAAAATATATATACGCACTGCACTGTTGCAGTGATTTTGTTGAAAGCGTATAGGGGTGTATTTCATTCAAAAAGAAAATATATACGCACTGCACTGTTGCAGTTATTTCTGGTGAAAGCGTACAGGATCGCATTTCAGTACTACAAGAAAAATATATACGCACTTCACTCTGTAAACTGTTTTCTGGTTAAAGCGTATAGTGGCCTTTTTTCCGTCCAACAAGAAATATATATTCTCGGGTCACTTCTGCAGTTATTTCTGGTGAAAGGGTATAGGAGCCTATTGCAGTAAAAAGAAAAATATATATACGCACTGCACTGTTGCAGTGATTCCTGTTGAAAGCGTAAGGGCGTATTTCATTCAAAAAAGAAAAATAGGGCGGAGCTTGGACGCCGAGGTGAATGGATGCCTGAACTTACTGCTCGTCCGCACCCAGGCGTTTCAGAGCACTGTTAGTGGCAGAGATCCCGGTTGATATGGGTAAACTCAGCAAAGAAAGGGGGTCTGAGCATCCCGGACATCCCGAAGAAACAAAGAAGTCAGCAGGACATGCAGAAGTTCTTTAAGAGAAAGCACTCACAGACCCAGCGTGGCGGCTCCAAGATGGCGGAGGCGGCAGCGCGCGAACTTGGAGAAGATTCAGAGGAGGAGGACAGCGCACATGGCGATGATGAGGACGGATGTGATAGCTCCCCTGTCTCCAAAGCTTTCCTCACAAAGGTACTGGGGCAAGCTCTAGATAGAGCGATTAAGCCTGTTCTCACAGAACTGTCTGACATTAAGACCGAGCTCATCCATGTGGGGCAGAGGGTGGAGAGCCTGGAATCCACCACACAGAGACTTATCAGACACTCTGCTGGGATGGAGGAGTATGTGGCGATGCACACTGCTGAACTTAACAGAGCATTCCTCCTACTTGAGGATCAAGAGAATAGAAGCAGGCGCAGAAATATTCGCATAAAAGGACTGCCGGAAGTCTGGGCTATGGAATCACTTAGGAAAGTGGGTATGGAAATATTCACGGATCTGCTGGGTGCAGAGCTTGCCGGCCAGATTACTATTGAACGTATTCATAGGGCTTTAAGGCCCGTGCCACAGTCTAATGAACGACCACGAGATGTCATTTGTGGGATATTATCGTTTGTGGACACGGCGCGAATCTTAGCGGCAGCCAGGGAAAAATCAACTGATCTACGCGGGTGCAGAAATTGCTATCTACCAGGACAGTGCGGCCTCCACGCTAAACAAACGGCGTATTATGAGGCCCCTCTTAGAGGCCTTGAGAGCGCATAAGTTGCCTTATTCCTGGCTGTACCCTTTGGCCTGTCGGTGTTAAAGAATGGGAAGCGTATCATTATCCACACTCCGCTGACTTGGACAAGGCCTGGCCCACTTTGGGAATATCCCCGATCTCAATACCAACATGGATGCCAGTAACCCCGCCAGACGCATGGCGACCGCTGCAGTACGATGCTGGGAAGAAACTTTTGGAGCCCCGTAGGAGCAAGCTGATGAAGACGCGATTAGATGTGGACTTAGAGTCTACCTGAAATGTGCTCGGTGTTCTAGAGAACTGCTCCAGTTGTCCTACTCAGTTGAGGACTTATGTATCCTGATACTTGCATTGAAGTCCCATTGCCTGAACTCCTCCACAGTTAAAGATCTTCTTCTTTCTTATGATTCCTTTTATACCAAGCCCTCAACTACTGTTTAGAATGCATTTCTTGCTCCATTTGGTAGGGTGATGCATGTCGCATGCCTATAGATGTTCCTGAAGGTGGCTGTATGCATTGCCTGGGGGCCTTCTAGATGCAATGTACCTACTTGTTTTTTCATGTCCGCGTTTGTGTTCTTACCGTTTCTATGGTTGGCCCGTTATCAAGGTCTTTTGCTTTCTAGGAATGTTGGATCTCATAGGATGCCTGGGTGGGGAATTGAGGTGTTTATGATATAATATCTTTGTGCCCTTGCACCCATCCCCCCATAGCTGGAAGTCCCTCCTTTTGATGTACCCGCGTCCTCACGCTTGCATCACTTGGATGGACACTGCCAGCATATTGGCTGGCGAGCTTTGGAACTCGTGCACCCTTATATTCCTTTAATAAGGATTGCCCCTGAGGTTTATTTACACCTCAAGGACTGGGTATAGCCTCTCAGAGGTAGTTCTGAGAACTAGTTGACATTACTTGTGGTGGTGTGGTTTCATAGGCCCTTAGGCCTTTTTGATTGTTTGGCTTTTACTAATTTTTCTTTTTCTACATCTCTATTTTCCTTCTCCTTTTTTTTTTTCTTCTTCTCCTTTCTTCTGTTGGCCCTCCTTCCTACCCTTCCCCTTCCGCCACCCAACGCTCCCTTGACCTTTCCTTGCTCTTGTATCTACATCTCTCTTCTGATTGGAAGAGAGAACGACAGTTCCCGGAAGCTTACTAACAGATCCCTGGGTTTGGTCACCATGAGAGACATAAAGGTAATGACTTTCAATGTGAAAGGTATGAACTCACCGTGCAAACGGAGTCAGATAATGCTTATGTTACGTAAAGCGCACTCTGATATAGCTTTCTTGCAGGAGACGCATCTCCGAACTGGTAGACTTCTGAGGTTGCCATCTCATCCGTACAGACAGTGGTATCACAGTTCCCATCCTACCTCTGCATCTAAAGGCGTTGCAATAGCAATAGACCATACAGTGCCCTTTATTCTAGAGCAGCAGTTGGCGGATGCAGAGGGAGGATGCTCCTCCCCAAAGGAGAAATAGCTTCCAGAAAATTCACTTTGGTCAACCTTTATGCACCTAATGTGGCCACGGTATCCTGGTTGGTGAAAACGCTTGACACAGTTAAACTATTCGCAGAAGGGATCATTGTGCTAGGGGAGATTTGAACTTGGTTCTTAACCCCGCTATGGACTCTTCTACGACTAGATCGCACATAGCGCAAAAACATATCAGTCGCTTGCATGGCAAGCTCCAGGAGTTGCAACTGATTGATATTTGGCGCACACTTAACCCCACAATGAGAGATTATTCTTTTATTCTAATCCACATAAATCGTACCAGAGATTGGATTATTTGTTGACTTCTGTGTCTTTGTTATCTGCTTTCAGCACATCTGAGATAGGGGACATCACATTATCAGATCATGCCCCGTGTTCGGCCGTCTTCGCCCAAGATTCCATGGTTAAACGAGATTGGAGCTGGAGACTCAACGAATCTCTACTGAACAACATGATGCACTGTAAGCAGGTCAGATCTCATCTTGCCCTCTATTTTGAAAGTAACTCCCCGCACACAGTAGACACTCAGTGATTTGGGAAGCCCACAAGGCTTATATCCGAGGAGTCTTTATTGCATTGGGCACAAAAGTCAAAAAGAGCAACAGAAGCTAATAGACTCACTTCTGGCGCAGATAGCGACGGCAGAAAGATTAAACAAGCAGTCGGCTAGTAGAGAGTTCCAGGGGAATTAACCAACCTTAGGAAGCAGCTCCGGGAGCATCTGTCTCAGCGGATTGCGAAGCAGATGTTGTATTTCCAACATAAAATATATGCCCATGGAAATAAAGGTGGGAGACTCATGTCTGCGCTCCTTAAAAAACTAAAATCTTCTCTCATATTGCGCAAGTAAAGGACAAAAATGGGGTTGCTCATACGGACACCCCCAAGATTGCCAGTGCTTTTCAGGAGTTCTACTCCTCCTTATACAACCTGAATTTGCATTCTGGCTCTGAGGCGGACGCACAGCGGCGCTGTTCCATTGAAACCTTCTTAGCGAAACTTCACCTTCCGAGGGTCCCAGACGATAAGGCTCCCTCATTAATTGCCCCGGTCACTGAGGAGGAAGTAAAGAAAGTAATAAACAGCTTCCCACCGGGAAAAGCCCGGGTCCAGATGGCCTCCCATTGCTTTACTATAAAAAGTTCCAGGATATCCTGGTTCCGAAATTCACGGAGGTCTGTAATGCCCTTCTACGAGGAGACGTGTTACCTAGACAGACCCAAGAATCTCATGTCACCTTGATCCCTAAAGAGGGAAAAGACCCACAGAATTGTCCCCATTTCCTTGTTGAATTTGGATCTGAAGGTGTGGGCCAAGCTAATGGCTGTGAGACTCAGCGAGGTCCTACCTGTACTGATCCAGCCTGAACAGTCAGGTTTTGTAAAGGGGAGAGAAGGGAAGGATAATTCCTATAGGATATTTCACTCCATCCACTTAGCACATACTAGGAAAACACCAATGGTGCTGTTGAGCGTCGACGCCGAAAAGGCGTTCGATAGAGTGAACTGGTCCTTTATGAAAGCGGTTCTTGAGAAGTTTGCTTTGCCGGAGGCCTTCATTACTGCCATCTTTACTTTGTACCAACAACCCCATGCACGTCTGAAAGTAAATGGTACACTGTCTCGGACATTCGAGATCACAAATAGCACGAGACAGGGATGCCCCTGTCCCCGTCTTTGTTTATATTAGTGGCGGAAACGTTGATACAAGCGGTGCGGCAACATGACGGTATTGCTGGAGTTAGATATGGTGCCAATGAGTTGAAATGCACTGCTTTCGAGGACGATTTGTTATTTTTAATATCAAACCCAGAAACAGGACTAGGGCTACTGGCAGACACTATTGAGGAATTTAGCAGGGGCTCTGACTTCAAGATTAATCACTCCAAGTCGGAAATTTTGAACATCACTCTCAGTGACCTCCAGGTCACCACACTCAAGAAATCGCTACCATTTCACTGGTCCACTGGACCGATTAAATATCTAGGTGTCCATATACCGCGTTACCTCACAGACCTGTACTCTTGCAACTATGTACCGCTTACGGAATGTGTTAAGCAACTATTACAGAAATACAATATACCTACCCTCTCCTGGATGGGAAGAAAGAATGTCATTAAGGCCTATGTTATGCCAAAAATCCTATACACGTTACAGCTAGTGCCCATTAGCCTCCCCACTAGTTTCTTCACATGCTTGAAACAGCTTTTTCTAAGGTATCTTTGGGATGGGAGACGTCATAGACTGCCGTATAAACTCTTAATTAAACATAAAACAAGGGGGGGCTTGGGATTACCTGATGTTGAACAGTACTATAAGGCAATTCAATTAAACAGGTGGCTGGAGCTCGCGGAACCTAAACGGCTGCCAGATGTGAGGGACTTGTGTAGCCATAGTGTGGGTTCACTCTTCTTGAGCAACCTGTGGTTGCCACACACTACTAGGGAGCATGATTACCAAGACAAGGACCCGTTGTTTAAAGGCGTTCTAGATACTTGGGAAAAGATGGGTAATAAACTGGCTCCTTCACCCTCACCATTATTGCCTGGATCATTGTTACCGGAGTCTCTAGGTGTGCAGGGTCAATCCACGAGAGAAATATGGGACATTTACTCTAACATTAGTGCTCAAACTCTCCTTAGAGATGTGGAAGGTGCTGTCCAGCGACTGCATAGTAATCCCGACTCTCCTATTTGTGGCTCTTTTTTGGCTGAGGGCCAAGTAAAATCTGTGTGCGGGGCAGTGAAAAGAAAATGGGGAGGAAATCGATCTTTGACTGCCTTTGAAAAACGTATCCCTTGTTCGGTCTTGGGACTCCGAAAAGTCTCCATGCTCTACTCCATCCTGGGTACCGCGGAAGGCGAGCCGAAACCCTCCTTTTTGCTGGAGTGGGAGAAGGAGCTTGGG
This sequence comes from Bufotes viridis, assembly GCA_033119425.1. NCBI lineage: Eukaryota > Metazoa > Chordata > Amphibia > Anura > Bufonidae > Bufotes > Bufotes viridis. Next base: position 52,433,097 of record CM065594.1, read on the forward strand.
ATGGAATTGAGTCAGCAAGAAAGGGAGGTAGTGTTAGCTAACTCCCATGGTTTCTCACAATGTGTGAAATTGCAGGAGAACCACTATAAGCTTCTCACTCGGTGGTATAGGACTCCACAATTTTTGTTTGATAGGGGATTGTCGCCTACTCGGGTGTGCTGGAGGTGTGACGGAGGCATAGGTTCTCTGTCTCATATATGGTGGACCTGCCCACAGATACAATCGTACTGGAAGGATGTGACTGAGATGATTGAGCAAGTTATGACAAAGAAGCTTACACTTACGGCTGAGATGGTGATTTTGGCTAAACCAAGTGGTCATTATACTCCCTCTAGGGGTAATCTGGTGACACACTTGATTGCAGTGGCAAAATCACTGATTCCTCTCCACTGGCTGAGTAGCTCGCCCCCCACTGTACAAGAATGGCGGATGAAAGTCTGTCAAATCTCAAAATTTGAGGAGATGACTAGCTGGCTTCAGAGATCTCACGATAAATATCAAAAAATCTGGGGTCCCTGGAACTCAACATTTGGAGTTTAGCATAAGTACCAAACTCAGTCCCTATTTGTCTTCCTCCTGGGTGAGATCTATGGAGGGTGAGTGATGTATTAGCTAACCGGAATTTGTGTTCAGTTGAAGAGAGTAAGGTCCCCCCCCCCTCCCTTCTTTCCGCCCCCCCCTCCCTCCCTCCCCCCCTCCCTCCCCCACCCTCTTTTTCTTTTTCTTCTTCTTCTTTTCTTCTCTGCTCCTTCTTTTCTTTTCTCTTCTTTTCTTTTTTGTTTTATTGACATTTAATATGGTACTACTTAGTTGGCTACTTACTTTCTCTGAGGTTGGACCCTAGACCTCAAGAGAGGATTCGTCTTATATCAAGATGGACTGTTACATGATGTTGCTGCAATTTTTGTGACATGCCTTGATTGTCCATGCTCAGGCTTTTCTACATGCGCTGTAAATCTCTTTTGAAAAAATTACAAATAAAGAATAAAAAAAAAAAAAAAAAAGAAAAATATATACGCATTTCACTGTTGCAGTTATTTCTGGGTAAAGCGGACAGGGTCGTATTTCAGTACTACAAGAAAAATATATACGCACTTCACTCTTTAACCTCTTAAGGACGCAGGGCGTACATGTACGCCCTAGCGTCCTGGTACTTAAGGACTCAGGGCGTACATGTACGCCCTGAGAAGTTCCGATCACCGCAGCGCTGTGGGTGGTGATCGGAACAGGATGCCTGCTGAAATCATTCAGCAGGCATCCTGTGACAATGCCGAGGGGGGTCATGTGACCCCCAGCGTCGGCGATCAGCAACAAACCGCAGGTCAATTCAGACCTGCGGTTTGTTGCGCTTCCGGGTACATCGCGTCACCTGTGACCCGATATCCGGAAATGACGGTGATCGGATGGCGTGAGGACACCATCCAATCACCGCCATGCATGTCTGCATGCCCTGTGATTGGCTGCCGGAGGGCCCCTGTGATTGGCTGCCGGGAGGGAGGTGGCTGCTGCGGCGGCAGATTCAAATCTCCTCCTCTCTTCGAGCAGCTTCCTTTTGGTTCCTGCTCTTGGAGAGAGGAGACGTGCCCTGCAGCCCCAGCAGCCCCAGCAGCCCCAGAAGCACCGATCTTCAGGGTAAGTCAGGGACAGGGTTAGGTCAGGCAGGGTCAGTTCAGGGACAGATCTTTTTTTTTTTGCAGGTAGTTGGTGTCTGGGGTCCACAGCACACTCAGCTGTGAGACCCTAGACCCTGCTGTCCCCCCTTTTAGCCCTTTTAGTTGTGCAAGTTTTTTTTTTTTTTTCTTGTGCACTAATTTTGGTCGGCGCTCTTTAGTGTCCGGCCACTATTAGTGCGTCGCATAACTGACCGCTGATCAGTTTTCTACTGATCAGTGAGTTTGACTTTTTTTCCCCACCTCCCTTTTTTTAGTTAGGTTTTTTTTTTTTTTGTGGTACATTTGTTCGTGAACACCCGGCCCCACGCACACTAAATAAAGTTTATTTTACACGCACGCACGCACACACACACACACGCAACACACACACCCATGGACCGCCGGCTGTTCACGGTGGAGGAGGCATACGCCCAGATGCTCTCCGACACCGAGAGCGCCAGTGAGGATGAGAATGACCCCACCTTCCTCCTGTCGTCCTCATCCTCATCATCATCATCTGATGATGATGAGCCCCCAGGCGGCGGAGACGCCGCCAGGCGGAGCCAGGGCCCTCACGCGCTAGGGACCCCAGTGGCCCATCCCAGTACGAGCAGCCCTGGGGCTCGTACTGGTTTTCCGGCCCACCAAACAAGTGCACCGGAGCCCCCACCGTGACCTTAGCTGGTGTCCCCAGTGGACTTTGAGCCTGCGATTCCGGATTTTGCTGGCAATCCTGGAATCCAGATTCCCACAGTGGGGTTCACTGAAATGGACTTCTTTAGTTTTTTTCAGTGACCCGCTGGTGAATCTGATGGTGAAGCAGACGAACCTGTATGCCCAACAGTTCGTCGCTCAGCACCCAGGCTCTTTTTTGGCCAGGCCCGGTGGCTGGACGCCAGTCAGTGCAGCCGAGATGAGGACGCTTGGGGCCTCGTGCTGCATATGGGCCTGGTCAAAAACCCAGTGTCAGGCTGTACTGGAGTGGGGACGTCCTCTACCAGACCCCACTGTACAGTTCAGCCATGACACGTCCCAGATTCGAGGCCATCCGGAAATGCCTGCATTATGCAGATAATGCAGCATGTCCCCCGAACTGATCCCGCCTATGACCGGCTGTATAAGATACGGCCGATCATCGATCATTTCGGGGCCAAGTTTGCACAGGCCTACGTACCTGGAAGGGAGGTCGCGATTGATGAGTCTCTCGTTGCTTTCAAGGGGAGACTCGCTTTCCGCCAATACATTCCCAGCAAGCGAGCGAGGTATGGCGTGAAGCTCTACAAAATTTGTGAGAGTACCTCAGAGTACACTTACAAATTTTGTGTTTACGAGGGCGAGATTCCCGTATTGAACCCCCAGAATGTCCCCCCACTCTGGGTGTTAGCGGGAAAATCGTGTGGGACCTTTGCACCCACTGCTGGATAAGGGTTACCACCTGTACGTGGATAACTTTTATACCAGCATCCCCTTGTTCAGGTCCCTTGCCGCCAGATCCACGTTCGCTTGTGGGACCGTGCGGAAAAATCAACGTGGCCTCCCTACCTACCCCTCCAGGTACCTATCCCCAGGGGTGAGACCCGTGCCCTTACTTGTGGAAACCTGCTGTTGGTCAGGTATAAGGACAAGAGGGATTGTCGACTACAATCGGTATATGGGTGGAGTTGATCTATCTGATCAAGTTCTCCAACCATATAATGCCATGCGGAAAACCCGGGCATGGTACAAAAAGTTGCGGTCTACATGGTGCAGGTTGCTATGTACAACGCTTTTGTACTGTTCAAGCGCTGGCAGCACAGGGACTTTCCTCCATTTCTATGAGGCAGTCCTCAGGGACCTGATCTTTTCTGACCGGGAAAGAGCAGGTCGGAGTACCTCGGAATTGGAGGAGCCCGGGTCGTCCCTGGCCAACACTTTCCAGGTGTGGTCCCCCATACTGGAAAGAGGGACGAACCCAAAAAGTGCGGAGTGTGTCGCAAGAGGGGGATACGGAAGGACACCACTACTCAATGTGACACTTGCCCCGATCATCCGGGCCTCTGCATTGATGGTTGCTTCAGGGAGTATCACACTTCCATGGAGTTCTAAATTTTTATAATTTTATAATTCCCGACAGGCCCCTAGAAAATATATAAAAAAGTATGGCTCTCAGACTTTGGAGTCACATAAACAATTTTTTTCCAAAAATATTAGCTTCCTCAAACTGCGATCTTCCAGATGTTGTAAAACTCCAAATTCTGAGAGGCACACTTATTGGGCATCGCCGCGTCCGTAAAAATCTTCTCTATACAAATACCCCATAAACTGGCCCCTCTGACAAACTCTGTAAAAAATAAAATAAAAACTATATAAAAAGCCATTTTTATTGTCACCTTGAATCCCAAAAAGTGTAATATCTAGCAATCCAAAAGCCATATGCGCCCCCAAATAGTGCCAATAAAACCGCCATCTCGCCCCGCACAAAATGAGTCCCCACATTAGATAGTCGCCCAACTAAAAAAAAAAACTGTAGCTCCCAGTCTAGAGATAGTAAATTTTTTTATTTTTGTTCCCAAAATGATAACCTAGTGTAAACTCTTAAATAATAAAAAAGTAGACATATTAGGTATCGCCACGTCCGTAAGAATCTTCCCTATCAAATTAACATTTGACCCAACCCCTCAGATCTAGAGCGTTAAAAATATGGAATAAAAATGGTGCTAAAACACCCATTTTTGGCAAAATTTCCGTTTAATCTATTTTTCCGTTAATAAAGCAAGGGTTAACAGTCAAACAAAACTAAATATTTATTGCCCTCATTCCGTAGTTTGCAGAAACACCCCATATGTGGTCGTAAATGGCTATATGGCCACACGGCAGGACATAGAACAAAGGGAACGCCACATGGCTTCTGGAAGGCAGATTTTTATTTTTGCACCATGTCCCATTAGAAGCCCCCTGATGTAGCCTAGACTAGAAACTCCAAAAAAGTGACCCCATCTAAGAAACTACACCCCTCAAGGTATTCAAAAATTACTTTACAAAGTTTATTAACCCTTTAGGTGATCCACAAAAATGAATGGCAAATGTAGAAACAATTTTAATTTTAATTTTTGTTAGCTTCCCTCAAAAAAGTGTAATATAGAGCAACCAAAAATCATATCTACCCTAAAATAGTCCCAAAAAAACAACCACCATATCCTGTAGTTTCCTAGATGGGGTCACTTTTATGGAGTTTCTACTCAAGGGGTGCAGCAGGGGGCTTGAAAGGGTACATGGTGTAAATAAACTATTCCAGCAAAATCAGCCTTCCAAAACCCATATGGCGCTCCCTCCTTCTATGCCCTGCGGTTTGGCCAAACAGTAGTTTAGGACCACATATGGGGTGTTTTTGCAAACTAGAGAATCAGGGCAACCCATACTGAGTGTTGTTTGGCAGTTAACCCTTACTTTATTACTGGAAAAATGTTTTTATTGGAAACTTTTCCAAAAATTGAAATTTCAAAATTGTTTCTCCATCTGCCATTAACTCTTGTGGAGCACCAAAAGGGTTAACAAAGATTGTTAACCCAGTTTTGAATACCTTGAGGGGTGTACTTTCTTAGATGGAGTCACTTTTTGGAATTTCTATGCTAGAATGCATCAGGGAGGCTTGCAATAGGACATGGTGTAAAAAACAGTCCTGCAAAATCTGCCATTCAAAACCCATATGGCGCTCCCTCCTGCTATGCCCTGCGGTTTGGCCAAACTGTAGTTTAGGACCACATATGGGGTGTTTTTGCAAACTAGAGAATCAGGGCAACCCATACTGAGTGTTGTTTGGCAGTTAACCCTTACTTTATTACTGGAAAAATGTTTTTATTGGAAACTTTTCCAAAAAATTGAAATTTCAAAATTGTTTCTCCATCTGCCATTAACTCTTGTGGAGCACCAAAAGGGTTAACAAAGATTGTTAACCCAGTTTTGAATACCTTGAGGGGTGTACTTTCTTAGATGGAGTCACTTTTTGGAATTTCTATGCTAGAATGCATCAGGGAGGCTTGCAATAGGACATGGTGTAAAAAAACAGTCCTGCAAAATCTGCCATTCAAAACCCATATGGCGCTCCCTCCTGCTATGCCCTGCGGTTTGGCCAAACTGTAGTTTAGGACCACATATGGGGTGTTTTTGCAAACTAGAGAATCAGGGCAACCCATACTGAATGTTGTTTGGCAGTTAACCCTTACTTTATTACTGGAAAAATGTTTTTATTGGAAACTTTTCCAAAAATTGAAATTTCAAAATTGTTTCTCCATCTGCCATTAACTCTTGTGGAGCACCAAAAGGGTTAACAAAGATTGTTAACCCAGTTTTGAATACCTTGAGGGGTGTACTTTCTTAGATGGAGTCACTTTTTGGAATTTCTATGCTAGAATGCATCAGGGAGGCTTGCAATAGGACATGGTGTAAAAACAGTCCTGCAAAATCTGCCATTCAAAACCCATATGGCGCTCCCTCCTTCTATGCCCTGCGGTTTGGGCAAACAGTAGTTTAGGACCACATATGGGGTGTTTTTGCAAACTAGAGAATCAGGGCAACCCACATTGAGTTTTGTTTGACACTTAACCCTTGCTTTGTTCCTGGAAAAATTGATTATAATGAAAAATTTTCCAAAAATCAAAATTCTGAAATTTAATCTCCATTTTCAATGAATTCTTGTGGAAGACCTAAAGGGTTAACAAAGTTTGTACAATCAGTTTTGAATACCCTGAGGGGTGTTCTTTCTAGAATGGTGTCATTTTTGGGTGGTTTCTATTCTGTAAGCCTCACAAAGTGACTTCAGACCTGTACTGGTCCATAAAAAGTGGGATTTGGAAAATTTCAGAAAAATTTCAAAATTTGCTCCTATACTTCAAAGCTATGTAACATCCCCAAAAATAAAATAGCATTCCCAAAATGATGGAAACATCAAGCAGACATATGGGGAATGTAAAGTAATAACTATTTTTGGGGTATTACTATGTATTAGAAAAGTAGAGAAATTGAAACTTTGAAATTTGCTAATTTTTCCAAATTTTTGTTAAATTTGGTATTTTTTATGCAAAAATTTAACTTTTTGACTCGATTTTAGTAGTGTCATGAAGTACAAGATGTGACGAAAAAACAATCTCAGAACGGCCTGCGTAAGTAAAACCGTTTTAAAGTTATTCAGACATAAAGTGACAGTGGTCAGATTTGCAAAAAATGGCCAAGTCCTTTAGGTGAAATAGGGCTGAGTCCTTAAGGGGTTAATTGTTTTCTGGTTAAAGCGTATAGTGGCCTTTTTCCGTCCAATAAGAAATATATATTCTCGGGTTACTTCTGCAGTAATTTCTGGTGAAAGGGTATAGAGGCCTATTACAGTAAAAAAAATATATCTATATACGCACTTCACTGTTGCAGTGACTTCTGTTAAAAAGCGTATAGGGCGTATTTCATTCAAAAATAAAAATATATACGCACTGCATTGTTGCAGTTATTTCTGGTGAAAGCGTATAGGGGCTTATTTCAGTACTACAAGAAAATATATTCTCTGTACACTGTTGCAGTTATATCTGGTAAAGCCTTTACTGGCGTATTGCAGTAGAAAAAGAAATATACATTCGCCATTCGCTGGTGCACTTAGGCTATTTTCACATTAACGGCAGGGAGTCCGTCAGGCTGTTCTGGCGGGTGAACAGCCTGTCGGATACGTCCTGCCGCTAGTTCACGTGTGCCCCCGGACTGCCGCTCGTCCCCATTGACTATAATGGGGTGGGGGTTGAGTTCGCGGCAGCACGGCAGCAGCATGGCGAGAGGCAGCCGGACTAAAAGTACTGCATGTCGTACTTTTAGTCCAGCGGCCTCTCGCCATGCTCTGCCATGCTGCTGCCCGAACTCCGCCCTGCCCCATTATAGTGAATGGGGACGGAGCGGCAGTCCGGGGCACACGTGACTAGCGGCAGGACGGATCCGACAGGCTGCTCACCCGCCGGAACAACCTGACGGACTCCCCTGCCGCTAATGTGAAAGTAGCCTTATATGTAGAAAAACCTTTATTGACGTATATCAGTAGAAAAAGAAATATACATTTGCCATTCGCTACTGCACTTATATCTTGGAAAACCTTTATTGAGATATAGCAGTAGAAAAATAAATATACATTCGCTCCTGCACTTATGTTTTGAAAAACCTTTAGTGACATATATCAGTAGAAAACGAAATATACATTCGCCATTCGCTGCTGCACATATATCTTGAAAAACCTTTATTGACGTATAGCAGTAGAAAAATAAAAATATATTCAGCGTTCACTGTTGCAGTTATATGTGGTAAAGCCTTTAGTGTCGTATTTCTGTAGAACAATAAAGATATATTCAGTGTTCTGCACTGTAGTCATACGTGGGAAATTCCTTTTGTGGTATTGACCTAATTAAGTTGTGGTGAAATTTCGAATGACTTCTCACACACTGCGCGCTTACGTGACGACGTCCATAACAGCGGTGCACCAATACAGGTGAATACACTATGCACTAACCCTGCACAAAAATGCTAACTAATGCACACCAGCCCGCATCTATCTGCGGTATTGCTTACTGGACACTACGGGGACTTTTCTGCAGCACAGAAACCGCACGAGGACCTCATCTCGCTCTTCCAGCGCAGGCCTACTTCCTCCGCTACGTCCCTGTTCAGTTCAGATCACTCCGCCTCAGGCGCCGTTGGTTTTTGAAACTGACAGACAGCCTATTACCCTCTGTTGAAAAGCCTTTATTGGTGTATATATATGGAAAAGAAAAATATACTCGGTGTTCACTGTTCCAGTTATATGTGGTAAAGCTTTTAGAGGCATATATCAGTAAAAAAAAAAACAGATAGTCGGCATTCAGCGCTGCAGTTATATGCGGTAAAATCTATTTTGAATTTTTTAATTGTATTAACAATCTTGTATTTTGCGTTAAGAGCTGTACTTATATGTGATAAAATCTAGGAGCGAATAAAGGTAAATGATACTGCCAGCCTGTTAAAGGAAATTACAGCATGATACCACAATACATTTGATATCACATTTAGCAAGAGTTTAAAGTGCCCACATATAGCACATAGTGGGACACTGCATCAAGATGAATCAGGCGTGGATCAGCCAGGATTTCCACACACCAATGCCTGATGCATCAGACTAGATCATCCATGGTGCCACACCAACATTTTGACAATAGAGTCTGGTTTCTTCTGGCTACCGGCCTCCGCTACTATTCTGATGCTGCCAACCGCCTGATGCCACACATCAGATGCCAAGTGCTCCTTCTTTCACCCACCATCTTCATCGGGTACTAGTATTGCCACCCACCTCCACGGTATGTCACCTTGCCACTCTGTGGCCTCCTGATGCTGCCGCCACATCCAGGCTCTGTCATTGTGCCACTCTGTGGCCTCCTTCTGATGCTGCTGATGCCGCCACCTCCAGTCTCTGTCATTGTGCAAATCTGAGGCCTACTCATGCTGCTTCCACCTCCAGACTCTGTCATTGTGCTACTCTGTGGCCTTCTTCTGATGCTGCTACTGCTGCCGCCACCTCCACACTCTGTCATTGTGCCACTCTGTGGTATCTTCATGCTGCTGCCACCTCAAGACTCTGTCATTGTGCCGCTCTGTGGTCTCCTTAGGCTGCCGCCACCTTTAGACTCAGTCATTGTGCCACTCAGTGGCCTCCTGATACTGCCGCCACCTCAAGACTGTCATTGTGCTACTCGGTGGCCTTCTCCTAATGCTGCTGCTGCCGCCACCTTTAGACTCTGTCATTGTGCCACTTGGTGGTCTCCTCATGCTGCTTCCACCTCACCAGTATGTCATAGGCCCACTCTGTGGACTTCTCATGCTGTTACCACCCTCCCCACTCTATGACGAGGTCGCTATTGTCCTTGTTTGGCCTTCTTGAAATCACCATTTATTTGACCTTTCTTCTGATTGGTCAGAAGGAAAGAAAAATGAGACGCACAACAGATACTGTCTGTGTAGCAGCTGTAAGGCCTGTATGGTCCCATTAGAATTGGCTTATGATTTGGTAGCCAAAAGCAAATATTACCTTCACGTGTCATCTCTGTTTTAGATCCACTCCTGTTTTTTTTGGGCATTAGCAAAACTCATGGAATACTGAGCAAATGCTGACAGAGTGAAGGCTTATGCTCCCCAGACAGGATCCATTTTTTGTGGGCTATTGTTCTGACGGATCAGAGGAAGGGCAAAATAATCAGTGAAATCAACACAAACTTACTACTGACACCCTCTCCACTCTGTCGGGGGGCTCTACTTGTATAAGCATTTAATAGAACAGGTTCTGTAGAAATCTATGTGGAATCAGCTGACGAGGGTGTAAAAGGAGTGCGCTTCTTCTTGACACTAACATGGACTTGTAAGGCTGAGTACATACTTGAGTTATTTGGTCAATTTTGGCAAATTTAAGTATACTTTCTTATAATTTTCATCAAGTTTTGGTTCAATTTAATATTAAATATTTAATGAATTTACTAATAAACATGACATGTTGCCTAAGACAGCAGAGAATTGGCCAGTCTTCTGTTTATTCAAGGACGTGGTGTTGCGATGCAGAAAGCATGCAAAGAAAACAATTCCTCTCCACCTGGAGACGAATCCTGTCAAGATTGCTGCAATTGCGGCAACCTGCCTGGCATGAACAGGCCTCCAGTAGCTACAGACAATGAGAAGACAAAGGTTCAAGATAGCTTGGAGCCCGGAAGAGTCGCAAAGTTAGTCAAGATTCAAACCACCAACCAGGCCCGGTCTCATCGTCCGGTGAAACATCACGGGTTCCCAGTCATCATGGAAATCAAAAGGAGGGCATCCTGTGGTGATGGAGATGAAGAGGGTCTTCGTATCCCCCTGCACTATACTGGACGTCTCAGAAATGAACCGCTGCTCCGGACAACTTCGCCCAGCTGAAGTATTATTTTGAAAGTGTGTAGAAGCCGACGCAGGGCCCCTACGCTGCAGATTTATCATAGAGACACCGGATTTTACAATATTAAATTATTTTGAGCATTAGCAATACTGATGGATTATTGAGCAAATGCTGACCGAGTGAAGGCGTATGCTCCCCAGACAGGATCTGTTTTTGTGGGTTATTGTTCTGACGGATCAGAGGAAGGGCAAAGTAATCAGTGACTTCAACACAAACTTACTGCTGACACCCTCTCCACTCTAATTACAAGACAGAACGGCACTCGCTACGGTAGATGCTGTTTCTTTTCTTTTATTGCCACATAGAGGACAAGTACAGTGACGCATTTCGACTCTGTAAACGAGTCTTTGTCAAACTTGTGAATACAATATAACATACAAATTTAAATAGCCTGCTAGCTGTGTCGTCACCGGATGTGACGTGCTGTAGTCGAGGAAACCTATCGACAAAACAATGAGATTATGCGGGCGGAGATACTATGTGTGGGAAAGCACGAGGAAGAAAATACTGATGGAAAAGCACGAGGAAGAAAATACTGATGGGAAAGCACGAGGAAGAAAATAATGATCGAATAACATGCATGTAAATACCTATACAATGAAATACAAGCATATATACATCATTTAAGCATATTAGTGTATTCAAATGGCCAGATAATACTACTACTTATAATGTGCTATACTAAATATAGATATTTATATATATATATATATATATATATATATATATCACAAGTTTTTTTATCTATACTAATAAAATCCCTGTGTCCATGACGTCCGTGCGTGTGTGCCGAATTCTAAAGTGATGCATGCGCTGGCGCACAGAGGATTCGCCACACACTGCACAGACTTTACAGGGCACAGGAGGCATATGGGACGCGGCTGCAGGACATAGACCTGCAGGAGGTAAGCGGCCGCGTCCATAGTGAGCTGACAGGACTGCCTAAGATGGAGGAGCATGGAGCCTCCACCGACTGCACAGGGCACAGAAGGCGTATGGGATGCGGCCGCAGCACAGTGAGGTGCAGGAGGCAAGTGGCCGCTCCACAGTGAGGTGAAAGGGCCGCAGATGGAGGAGCACGAAACCGCCGCGGGAGAAGCAGCTAGCTCATTTGCACATCCTCAGCGCTGCGTCTCCCGCGGCGGTAATAAAGAAAGAGCGGCCGTCCAATGTGTAGGTCACTAGTGACGCTCCTGCCCCGCCCACTTCATGAATGAAGCAGGCGGCGCAGGCGTATACAGCACGTCACATTTAGTGACGACACAGCTAGCGGGCTATTTAAATGTGTATGTTATATTGTATTCATAAGACTCGTTTACAGAGTTGAAAAGCGTCACTGTACTTGTCCTCTATGTGGCAATAAAAGAAACAGCATCTACCGTAACTACTGCCGGTCTTTCTTGTAATTGGTTTGATGGGACGCAGACCCTAGACGCGAGCATCACCTATTTCAACACGGAGTGCCGGCTGATCTATTCTTCGACCCTCTCCACTCTGTCGGGGGCTCTACTTGTATAAGCATTTAATAGAACAGGTAGACATCTATGTGGAATCAACTGACGAGGGTGCAAAAGAGTGCACTTCTTGATGCTAACGTGGCCTTGTAAGGCTGAGTACTTGAGTTATTTGGTCAGTTTGGGCCCTTGACTGCCCAAATAAGTAAATTGTGCAGTGAATCTAAGAGCGACGCCTGTCATCTGCATGTCATACTGAATCACAGTATTATTTCACTACCTCAGCACACTCCCTATGCGTGTTACTGCAAGACACAGTGTTCTACACCCATATAAAGGCTCTATGCAGCCCGGAAATAGCAGTTTTTAATGCGATTCGTCGCAAATTAATTCGGATCGAAGGAATCTTTCCAGAAAAATGGAGAAATTCACTCATCTCTAGTGACTATGATAGTACCTCTTCTCTGTATAATGTGTGCCAGTAGAAAAATAACCCCTTACATTGTGCTTCTGTACAAAAAATACCCCTTATAATGTGTGCTGTACAAAAATATCTCCTTACCTTTCAGATCAGACTCCAAATTAGACCCCCATATCAGATCTTCAGATCAGATCCCCATCTCAGACCTCAAATCAGACCCCTATATCAGACCTCAAATCAGACCCTAATATCAGACCCCAAATTAGACCCCCATATCAGACCTCAATTAAGATCCTCATATCAGACTTTAAATCAGATCCCCATTAGATCCTCAGATCAGACCCCATATCAGATCCTCAGACCCCTATATCAGATCCTCAGATCAGACCCCCATATCAAACCTTAGATCAGTCCCCAATCAGACCTTCTTGTTAGACCCCCATATCAGGACCTCAGATCAGACCCCCTTTAGACCTGCATGTCAGACCCCCACATATTAGACCTCAGACCATCCCCCAATATTAGACCACAGATCAGACCCCCATTTAACCTCCATTTCAGACCTCAGATCAAACCCCTTTAGACCTCCATATCAGACCTCAGATCACACTTTAAAATAAATAAACTTACTGCTCCTGCTCCGCCGCTACACTCCAGGCACAGCTTTCTCTCCTGCAGTAGTGCTCACTTCACTTCTGGCCCACGCTGCACTGTCATCTGACTGCGTGCACACAGTCAGGACAGTGCACTGCGGCTCAGAGAAGACCAGGGAGGAAGGGTGAGTACAGCTCTTCACTCACCGCTCCCCGCCTCCTGCAAACTAGTGAGTGAAGGGATTGTCTGTTTCATTTCAGCATATCAATGAAAGCGAAGGAGAAAAAGGAACTTACTCGTGGGTGCTACTTGTTTCTTAGAACTTCCGAATTCGGAACCTTGGTGAATCCGATTCAGCTTCTTCGTCAAGCATACATAATCAGTTTGCCTGAAGAAGGTGCTGGTCCAGCCCTTAAATGAAAGGCCATAAATGAATTACAATTTTATATAAATAAATGGATTTATCAAGTTTTTGCATTCAAATGTTCTTTCAAATAAGCAGCGCCTGCAAACAAGTCCCCTTTCTGCCTTTGCTGTCATTGATATCTTCCAATCCAGTTTGGGCCAGGGGGACAGAGAGGCAGCAGCTCTAAATACATACAATCTGGCACGTTGGGTCATTGTCCAGCTAACACAACACCCCCAGGTGAGTGGTTTTTATAACCTCCTCTCTGTTTCTGTTTATCCCAGGTGTTGCTCTATGCGCCCTTTTGTGTATTTCTCTAGACAATTTGAAGATCATTTCAGCAAATGGCATTTATCATGAAGAGAAAGTTACAAGGCACTTACTAATATTATGTAATTGTGATTGTCCATACTACGTCCTTTGCTGGTTTGATTCATTTTTCCATCACATTATACACTGCTCGTATCCAGGGGTTACAACCACCCTGCAATCCAGCAGTAGTGGTCGTGTTTGTACACTATAGGGAAAAACTATTAAATTTTTGTGCAAATTTTCCATTTTAATCAATTTTTTCATGTAACACAGCAAGGTTTAACAGCCAAGCAAACCTTAATATTTATTACCCTGATTCTGAAGTTTACAGCAACACCCTTTCTGTGGTTGTAAACCGCTATATAGGTACACTGCAGGGTTAAGGTTACTTTCACACTGGTGTTTTGGTTTCCGTTTGTGACATCCGTTCAGGGATCTCACAAGCGGTCCAAAACTGATCAATTTTGCCCTTAATGCATTCTGAATGGATAAGGGTCCGCTCAGAATGCATCAGTTTGGCTCCGTCTCGCCTACATTACGCTTTGGTGTCCGTATGACGAAACTGAGCCAAACGGATCCGTACTGACTTACAATGTAAGTCAATGGGGACGGATCCGCTTTCACTGACACAATCTGGCACAATAGAAAACGGATCTGTCCCCATTGACTTTCAATGGTGTTCAAGACGGATCCGTTTTAGCTATGTTAAAGATAATTCAAACGGATCCGTTCTGAACAGATACATGCGGTTGTATTATCTGAATGGATGCGCTTGTGCAGATCCATGACGAATCCACACCAAACGTGAGTGTGAAAGTAGCCTCAGAAGGAAAGGTGTGCAATAATGTTTTTGGAGGGCAGATTTTTATGGAATGATTTTCGTGTGCCATGTCACATTTGAAGAGACCCTGAGGTACCCCTGGGAAAGAAACCCCAAAAAGTGACCCCATTTTGGAAACTACTGATCAAGGGGTGAAGTGAGCACCTTGACTAAACAAGTGTTTCATAGAACTTAGAGACTTGGATGTGAAAATGAAAAATTGCCCTTTTTTTCAACAAAATGTTGCTTTAGCAAAAAAAATTAATTTATTACAAGGGGTAACAGGAGAAAATGTAACCAAAAATTTGTTATGCAGTTTTTCCTGATAACAGCAACACCCCTGCTGTTTGGGGACACAGCAAAATTAAAAGGGAAGCAGCAGTATCTGGATTTTCTAAAATGGAATTTCCTGAAATGTTTTTAAGGGCCGTAACTTTTTATTTTTTGTTGACTGAGCTAAGTGAGGGCTCATTTTTCCCAAGACAAGCTGTAATTTTTATTGGTGCCATATTTTTATTTTAATTTTTTGGGGATGAGGTATCATTGGGAGAGATGCGCTGCTGAGTCACACCCTCTGGTGAAGCGACAGCATCCTTAGCAACAGGATGCAATGCTCTGTTTCTCCCTACAGCCGTCAAGTGCTGGAGGAGATTAGCAGTAGGTTGATTGCTCAGCTGCTCTATTCATGTGTGCTAGTGTTTCTGACTAATGGAGCACCTATCAGGTGCTGATCCAGGGACTTGGTGCTCTAGTTAAACTCCTTCCTGGCCATATACTAGTGCCAGTGATAGTCTTGTTTGGGCTCATTAGCTAGGTTTCTAGTTATTGTTCCTGTGCGGGTGCGTTTTTGACCTTTGATCGTCCTTTGACCACTCACTCTCTCTTGTGATTTGTACTGTGCATCCTATCTGGTTCTGACCTCAGCTTGTCTTTTGACCACTCTAAGTCTCTCAGTCTGACCCATTCATGTAAAACTCTAAAAGTCTTTGTGTTGTTTGTCTCCAGGTGTTTGTCTGTCTCCTTTTTTTTATTTAATGTCATTCTTATTTTCAATCTTGTAAAAATACAGAAGGGGGTATTTGATCACACAAGATCACAATTAACAATGTTACAATAAAATACTTCAAGTAGTTAAAACATAAACGATTAGTATATGATGAGTATAAAGTCATCAAAATTCCCACACACTGTCTGCATTAGTGATATATAGAAAAGATTACAACTAACCCAAAAAATCCCCACCCCCACCTCCACCCTTAATATCCCATTGTTTCGAGAGCCATGGACCAGAACCACCCCCTCACCCCCACACACACACACATGCAACTATGCATTCCGTGGATTGTGTGTACCCACTATGAAATATTTTACCAGGTCGGTCGAACACCGACCATGTACTAGGACCAGTATGCCCAAGTTTGTGCCCATTTCATTTTTGCCGAGGACTCTGACTTGAGATTTTCTCTTTTAACTTTTGATTTTTCCAACTAAGCTTTTCCATTCTTCCAAATCGGGTTGGAGATTTGAGCCCCATTTTCTGGCTATAACCACCCTAGCTAATAGGAGAGTTTTAAGTCCAAAAATGTCCACTTTTCCAGACTTCTCCAATGATGATGGGAACAGGCCCAACACAACCAAGGAGACATCAAGGGGGGTCTGATGAAAGATCTACATACTAGCTCATCAAACACCCTACTCCAAAAACACTGGACCAGTGGACATGTCCATATCATATGGAAGAAATTAGCTTGTTCCATTTTACATTTCAAGCATCTATGTTCTGAATCTTTATATATTCAAGAAAGAATAACGGCGGTATAGTACAAACGGTGAAGAATGTTAAACTGAATTAATCTATGAGTATTAGATAAAGAACCTTTTAAATATTCTTATATATAATCTTTTAATATAGTGCATCATTTTTCCTAATATCTTGATCCCATTTTAACTCACTATTGAACTTGATAACATTACTTAAACCCTTTTTAATTTTTTTTATAGCTCTGTGATATCGAGACTTTATTGTACCTAAAATTATAACAAAAATCTGTGAACTCATGTGCTTTCACAAATAACTTTTATTTTGAGTGTGTAGAAACGTGTGTCTTAACTGGGCATATCTAAACTTAACCACAGGTCCAAGTTTATTTGGACCACACAATTCCTCCATTCTATCCAATTTTTCCCAATACTTATAATCCTCAATTAACATAAATTCCCTAAAATTAACATTGTGTCAGATGTGTAAAAATAAGGTGTCTGTGATCCCTAATATCGATTTAACTTTTTCCCAAACCCTGCGCATTGCCCTACTAATGATGCAATTTTTCCTGCGTATTCCCATATAGCCTGATTCTAAAATGCTGAAAATGTCTTGTTGAGGGCCTGGATATTCTTTTTATAAAAACTCATATACCACTGGATTTGGGCTGCAAGGTAATATCCTCAAAAATAAGGAAGGGATAATCCACCATCTTCCTCTGAGAGCAATAAATATTTTTGTTTGATCCGGACTCTCTTCCTTCCCCAGATCAGGTCATTAAGAATACTTTCAATGAGTCTGAAAAAAAGAGTCCTCAATCCAGATGGGGCAAGCCATAATTTTATCAAGTATTTGCTGTAGAAGAATCATTTTAATCAGGGCGACCCTGTCTAAGTGGCTATGAGTAAACTTTTGCCAAACCCGAACTTTATCTTTAACATGGGTCTTCAAGGGCAAGATATTCAATTAATAGAAGTTCTGCACTGAGGAGCTAATTCTGATACCTAAGTATTCCAGCGAATCAGTTGGAGAGAGAATCCGAACCTCGGTGTCTCTCATATGAGGGAGCCAGATTAAAGGAAGTAAAACCGATTTTGACCAATTCACTTCAAAGCGTGATATGGCCTCAAAATCATTTATTAATGTCATTACATAGGGTAAGGCAGTACAGCCATCTCGTAGAAAAATAAGAACATCGTCTGCATAAAGGCTTATTTTACCGTGTACATCTGCCCCCGAATCCCCGCACCTTCTCATCAGATCTTATTCTGCATGCCAAAGGTTCCATAAAGATTGCGAATAAGAGGGCAGCCCTGACCCCTGTCTAGTTCCTCGATGTAAGGTAAAAGAATTCGAACATGAACCATTAATATTTATCCTTGCGGTGGGCTGCTTGTACAATACCTTAACCAATCTAATAAAATTAGGGCCCAAATTAATTTTTTCCATAGTCTGCCATAGGAAGTTCCACTCCACTCTGTCAAATGCCTTAGATGCGTCCAATGACAGGATGGAACGATCCTCCCCTCCCCCACATGTATATTCACCATCATCCTTCGAAAATTGGCCTGTGCGTGTCTCTTTGGGATGAAACCTGTTTGGTCGGGTGTATTATTTTTCCGATTATCCTCTTTAATCTATTAGCTAAAATGTTTGCATATATTTTAGAGTCAGTATTACGTAATGATATAGGGCCGTATGATCCAATTTCCTGTTCATCCTTACCCTTCTTTGGTATCAGTGTTATGATAGCCTCGGATAGAGAGGGGAAACGTACTCTCCTCTTAGGATTTGTTTAAAACCTGCAATAGGCAAGGGAGCAGTACATCACCATATCTTCTGTACAACTCAAAAGGCAATCCATCAGAACCTGGAGTAGAGTGGAACATAGGGCCTCCTTTAATTCATTTAGTTGAATAGGAAGATCTAGTGAGTCCCTATCCCTCTCTGAGAGAGCAGGAGGAGTAACCTTAGCAAAAAATGACTGTAAATCTTGTTCCTTCCCCTTCGATCTATACAATGAGGAGAAGTGCGCAATAAATTCCTGTTTAATATCCTCTCTATCTGAGGAAAGAGTACCATTTCTTAACCTAATACATTCTATTCATTTGAATAGAAGCCTTTTGGTTTTGCATTATCATGGCTAAAAAGCGCCCAGGTTTGCCCGCCTCACAAAATAGTTTTTGGTCTGCAAAAGGACCTCTGCTGCGTTTTATCTTGAAGATATGATTTATAATCCTCTGTTGCTTTCTTGAGGTCTAATTGTATTATAAGATTTTCCTAATTACCAATCTCATTTTGTAGAACTCTAACTCTCTGTTCTAGTTGTTTCTCCTTTTCTGCAAAGGTAGATACATTTTTTTGATTTGAGTAAAAAGTATACCCCGGATGAATGTCTTTAGGGCATCCCACACATAATACACATGAGTCGAGTTGAGGTTTAGAAGCCAGAATTCATTAGTTTTGCTGCATATTTTGTCGTGATCCTTAATTAAGTTAAACCAATGAGGATTTATTCTATATCTTCTGGACCTCAAAACCTCATTGGCTCCTTTTACCAATAACAATATGGGGGTATGATCTAAGACACTATGGGTTTCATATTTCATGAGTACAACCTTGTCTATAAAGTCATGACTTGCCAATGCAAGGTCAATTCTTGACATAGCCGAGTATGTACGACTGAAACAAGAAAATACATTTTTCCCCATACTAATGGCGCCAAATATCAATAAGGGCGAGCTCTCGGCATTCTTTGTATAAAATGGTTCAGATGTTATTGAAATTCTATCTTTCTCCTGATTCATCACGTTGTTAAAATCGCCCAAGACCAAAATTGGGCATCTACCCCTCTTATTGAAAAACTCTACACAAGAGATAACATGCTGAGAAAAAGGGGGGTATGTACACAAAAGCAAGCACACTGACGACTCCATTCCCCAATAGGCTCATACTCCACCCCTCTGTGTATAAGCACACTTACTCCCGAGAAAAGGATGATAAGCAGGAGTGATACTCATATTGTATCCATTTTTTCCTCATGTTAGATGAGTTTCTATTAATCCTACTATCGCTTGGAGGTGCCTATTGAGTACATAATTTTTTAAATCAAATCTTTTTATTATGGAATTTTATTTACAAAAGAAGCAATGAATAAACACGGAGTACATAACTCAAGAATCTAGTTCGTACAGAATATATCACATGCGTTACATATATATAACAGTCAGTATTTTAGAAGACATCATCCATAACACAGTGCACTCCGGTTGCGGTTGGAATGTTTATTAAAGATATGATAAACATGTAAACATAAACCCCCGAGTCGCACCACACAGGTGAACCTGCACCAATCCTGAAGCGATTAATCATTTTACTGCACGCGTATTGTATGCCTAAGTCATCTATCGCATCCTCAACCTGCTGTTGTGATCCTGAAGTAAGAGGCGTCCTGATGGTAACCCCGTGTCATGAGCCACGAACCCCAAATAGTGTCAAATTTCGGGATCGCGCCCTCT
The DNA here is from genome assembly GCA_033119425.1 of Bufotes viridis. Taxonomy (NCBI): domain Eukaryota; kingdom Metazoa; phylum Chordata; class Amphibia; order Anura; family Bufonidae; genus Bufotes; species Bufotes viridis. The sequence continues at coordinate 52,452,989 of CM065594.1, forward strand.
TCATGTAGATTCCCGTTCCAATTGTATTAACTCGTTCATACGAATGATAAATTCTGCCTTAGTAGGTACTTCCGGACTGATCCAATATCTAGCGATCATTTTCCTAGCATTATATAGTATCCTGCGTATACCTATGCACACTCCTTCCTCTGCCTCATCCTGTAGGAGACCCAGGATACATGTTAGTGGTTCACACCTCAATTAAATATTTTAAACCCTATGAATAATACCCAACACGTCCTTCCAAAAGTCCCCCAGATTCACACACTCCCAGAACATGTGCATAATATGAGCATTCGGAGTGTCACATTTAGGACAGTTAGACGTATCGTGTACCCCTATTTTATGGAGTAACGAGGAGTTCTTTAAACTCTGTGTATCAGATATAAATGTGAGAGTCTATGTGATTCACATAATGACAGTAATGGACCAGACTCCAACACTTCAGTCCACTGAGTTTTATCAATCTGGCTCAGGTCTTCTTCCCATTTGTTTTTAACCGTGAGGGGAATTTGTCCTGGTAAAAGGACAATAAGGTCCTATAGAAGGTTGATATAACACCTTTGTGTCCCCCCTTTTCTAATTTGGTCTGCAATGCAGGAGGCACCTATAGTTAGACTTGTTTCTCTCCCCTGTGTCTCCAAAGCATGGCGCAGCTGAAGGTAGCGGAAAAAGAAGAATTAGGCAGACCAAACTCTTCCTTCAGCTGGTCATAGCTCTTAAGAGTCCCCGACCTGTATAACTGCGATAGCCAGTAAATACCCTTGTTCCGCCACAGACCGAATCCCTCCAGACTCCTCACCTCCTGCAGGCCATCATGGTTCCACAAAGGGGTAAGGGCTGTGTAGCCGGTAATTTTGTAATCTCTTTCAATTTTTGCCAAACCTTCCGGAATAGAAAAATCGTGGAGGGCGGGTATCTGAGCTGAACTCTAGAATGTAACTCGGTGGTCTGCCCCCAATTGAGTACATCATTTACAATTATTCTCTTGGATCTGTCTGCTAGGCCCCTTACATTCCATACTAGAATTCTATGTGTCATTCTGTCGATTCAAGGTGCACTAAGTCACCATTAATAGTGGGTATACCCTAAGGGTTATCCATATCCATGACGCCCGAGACAATGCAATACCCTCCTAACCCCACCCCACTCCCCACCTGGTCTGCAAGGAAATACACCTTACACACCTCTTACTATTCGCCCTTCCCATCCGTCAACCTCCACCCCACCACCATTATATCAATATAACAATCACATCAAGTACCTATTCCTTGCTCATCAAGCCATTTTAATATCTCGTCTGGTTTAGTGAAAAAATCTCTCTCTTGGTAAACCACACGCATTTTAGCAGGGTACATCATAGAATATTTAACATTGGCATTTATAACTCTTTTTGTTAACCTCTCGGAACTCTCTCAGCCACATTTGGGTCTCTATTGCAAAGTCAGGGTTGATCTCTATTCTGTTACCATTGTGTTTTAATTCCTGAACATCTCTCTTCCACTTCATAATAGTGTCCCTGTCCTTTTGGGACAGCATCCCAGCTATAATAGCCCTAGGGGGACCACCTGGGAGGTTTTTCCTGGAACCCGATGGGCCCGCTCAATTACGAATGTGTGGAGAGATGTTCGGCCCCAAAACAGACAACAACCATTTTTGAATAAACTCTGCGGTATCTTCACTCTCTACTCCCTCTGGGAAACCTAAAATATGGAGGTTTGATCTCCTAGATGTATCTTCTAATGTGACTAACTTTTCACGTAATGATTTAATCTCTAGCTCAGATACATCAATTCTCTTAATTGTTTGTGCCATCTCTTTTTAATGTCTATTGAGAACTCCCGCTCTTTGACCTTTTCACGAATTTTGTCAATGTCATCCCTTATTAGCATAATATCTGACTGTATGGATGCCATCCATTTTAGTTGATAGATCCCCTAGAGATTGGTTCGAGAGTTGGACTGCCTCTAGGATATCTTCTAAATTCCTGTCAATAAGTTCTATTTTCTTGTCTAATATTGCTTCTCCTCCTGTTTCTACCGTGTTATGTAAAGTCCTTTCTCTATCTGAAATCCTACTTTCCAAAGTCCCCTGTAGTTTCTGGGCCAGCCTTGTTTTAGGCTGGGAAGATTTCAGATACTTGTTCATCTTAGTCAAAGGGCTGTTCGATCCTGCTCTTTAGGAGATGACAGGCCAGTTAATTTCCTATTATGGTTTTTTGGGGCATAATTTCCAACTATCCAAAAGATTTTGTTTTTCTCCCCTTTCTCCTCCGATTACACCCCCTTTATGCAATCATGAAATACTTTTGAACAAACACATGAGGGCACAAGTTGCCAATACTGAGACTAATTGGAGACTAGTCCAAACTTCAAAGGGGAAAAATATAATCCAAATATAATCCAATGTTCATGCATATGGAGGAAAGGATCAAAAGTCTGGGCCGGGGAACCGCAACACGCCTACGTTATTGCATTGTGCCACTGCGCCCATGTCCTGTCTCTTCACCTTAGTAGCATAGGGACTGTTGAGCCAGTTGCAGTCTTGCTACCTAGGGCTTGCACTGCAAGTAGTTAGGGAAAATGGGCTGGGTTCTAGGTAAGGACTCACTGTCTGTGTCTGTCCCTACCTATAGGCGTTCCATGAGGCTGGCAAAAATTGCAATTCTGTCAGTATTTTTTAATTTTATTTTTATGGGTTTGTCCATGTGGTATATATAATATGATAACTTTATTCTTTGAGTCAGTACGATTATGGCAATACCAAATTTAGCAAAACAGACAATTTCCAGATCCAGCTTCTACCAGTTCGAGTGCTTATTGAAGATAGCGATAAAAACTCACATGTATGCAGGACAATAACAGCAATGTATTTACATTGCTGTTATTGTCCTGCATACATGTGAGTTTTTATCGCTATCTTCAATAAAAGCACTCGAACTGGTAAGCTGGATCTGGAAATTGTCTGTTTTGCTAAGTGTTTACCACCACTTACCGAAGAAGTGGAGTTCTGGGCTCCCAGAGAGTGAGTAACAGGGTCGAGCTGCCTACAACCTTCTTTTTGTTTGTATGGCAATACCAAATTTAATATTTTTTTCATGTTTTCCTACTTTTACATGAAAAAATCACTCTCTTATAAAGTTATATTTTGCATGTACATACTAATATCCATAACATTTTTACTATTTATTTTTTTCAATGTAGTTGTCTGAGGTCTTGTTTTATTGACGGACCGGCTGTAGTTTTTTTCGGCACCATTTAGGGGTAGATACGCTTGCTTGATTTTTATAAAAAATGTTTTATGGGAGGTGTGACAAAAACAGCAATTCCGTAATTTTATTTTGTTTTTTTATGACGTTCCTCACACAGAGGAACAGATCAGGTTATTACAGATGGGGTGATACCAATTATATATAGTTCATTTTATTTTTCATGTTTTAATCAATTATAAACAAGCAGATATGGGAACAAGCAATTTTTAATTGGAATTTTCATTTTATTTTTTTAAATTAATTTATTAACATTTTTTTTTACACTTTTCTTTACTAAGTCCCACTTGGTTTTTGAAGATCCAGTTTGTTTTGGCTGTACAATATACTACAATAGTCAACTACTGCAGAGTATTGTTGTAATGTTAATTTTCCATTGACACTTGGCCTGCTCAGACTCTGGCAGGCCTCGGTACATGGTAAGCCCGGAGGCCTTTGTAAGGTGTCCAGCTGCCATGACAACCATCGGGACCCTGCGGGAGAGGGAGCTCCAACCCTGTGTTAACCTCACGGGTGTCACAGTGGCTACTCACACCCACTACTGATGGCGGCAGTTCCTGAGCAGCTGCCATTAAGAATCTCTAATGGCAGGGGCCTCAATGCGCACAGGAGGACTGAGAGGGCTGCAGGGAACACAGATGACACAAAGGTGGCACAAAGGGGGTTTAGAGATGGTACCTTCTTGCAGGCTCTGATCTCCATGGTCACTAATTGTGGAGATCTGAGTCTACAAACAGCATTTTTGGCCTAGGTACTCTCTGTTTGGTTAGTCTGTACAGACAAACCAATCAGAGTGATCGCCTACAAGGGGCCACTCTTATTGGTCCCTTGCCAGCTTCTTCAGAATCTCCTCTGTCTGGGACAATGAAGACTCTCGCACCGCCATAGCATATAGTGTCACACTGTCCAGTAACCGTTAGGATGTAACCGTACACCCGAATGCAGTAACTAACATACAATCTGGATATACAGTTATGTCCATATGCAGGAAGGGGTTAAAGAACTCTTCTGTCAGAAATGTGTATTTTCTTTAAATTCAATATTCATAAAAACATTTTTTTACAATATTTGCCTGTTTTCCTTTTTCTTTTTGGCAGTACTATACCATTGAAAAGTAAATGCCAAATATTGTTCTTTTTAGCAGTCAGCAAAGAAAGATAAAACTTCTATACAGATAGGTAATCCATTATCACTTTACTGCTGTTGTGAAGGGAAAATATTATCTGTTAGTATGGTAGTAGATTGTAGAATTGGGATAACAGTATGACAACGCCATTGTTCTATTGATAGGCCTAGATAAAGATTCCCACAGAAGAGCACTGCACTTATCAATTGTCACAGCAGTGGCTGTGGACCCACGGTGCCAAATAACTAGTTTGGCTTTGGGCTAAACTTAAGGGCGTTGTCCTGGCAGTCTCAAGGTATTTGCACTTTAACCTTCATGCAGGGATCTGGACTTCTGTAGGGAACCAACCAGGCTGCTAACTCCTTGAGTATCTAACTGTAGTTGGCAGCACACCAAAGGGTCATGCAATATATGAAGTCAGGAGACAGGCCAAGGTCAGGGCAGGCAGCATTGAAGCATATAAAAGAGACTAGTCTGAAGTAAGGGCAGTTGGCAGAAGAGCAATCCAAAAACAGGCTAAGGTCAGGGTAGGCAGTTAAGAGTCAGTTGGTTGTTGAGCTGGAGTTTGGTACATGGAAGTCAGACAGAGAATGACACCTTTGCTGTTAATAGAGACTAGATAACCTAAAGCTCAGGCACCCATCAAATGGGGAGGGTGCCTTAATAACCCTAAAGCAGCCAGCCATTGGCTGGGGAAAGATTTGGACATGTCTGCTAGCCCTTTAAGTGGCTTCAAAAGTTATATCCAGAAAATCACTGACCTGTTTTGTTTTTTTTGTTAAAAATAAAAATAAAAAATACAATGATTACTCACATAAGGGCTGTTAATATGTGATTACAAATTTTTGATAGCAGTGCCCTTTTAGGCTACTTTCACACTACCGTTTCTGGGTCCGCTTGTGAGATCCGTTTCAGGGCTCTCACAAGCGGACCAAATGGATCAGTTTAGCCTCAATGCATTCTGAATGGATAAGGATCCGTTCAGAATGTATCAGTTTGGCTCCGTTCCACCTCCATTCCGCTCTGGAGGCGGACACCAAAACGCTGCTTGCAGCGTTTTGGTGTCCGCCTGATGATGCTCCATCCTGACTTACAATGTAAGTCAACGGGGACGGATCAGTTTTCATTGACACAATATGGTGCAATTGAAAACAGATCCGTCCCCATTGACTTTCAATTGTGTTTTGACTTTGTTCATGATAATGCAAATGGATCCGTTCTGAACAGATACAAGTGTTTGCATTATCGGTGCGGATCAATCTGTGCAAATACAAGATGGATCCGCACCAAACGCAGGTCTGAAAATAGCCTTAATAAGTGAAGATTGTGGACGGGTTGTGTAATTAATGTTCAAGTGGGATTTAGCGAAGAGTTCTGTGGATTAAAAAATTATTAAGAATCATGAGTATGGTATGTTTTGACCAAACAGTCAGCTGGCAAGAGAGCTCGGGGTAAAAATATTGTGCAAAATAGGAGTTAGAGGGGAAAATGTGCTCTGCAGTTTTATGAGAATCTAGTACATCTTCCGAGTTGCCCCATGTGATATTACTCACTTACGGCGGTGGGCATTCTTTGCTGTGGATAGAACATAGTTGTGAGAGTCAGGCAGCAAGGTAATAGTTGTGGAGCTTTGGGGTAGGAACATGGTAGCCTGTGCAATACGTAGTTGTTTTCCTGACCAAATAAGAAAGGAGACCTTGGGCTGCAATTTTCTCATGGCTAATGCTGTGACAGATGTGGAATGTGTTCGAAAACAGTAGAGTTGCAAAAATCTGATGTGTTATTGTTATTTTGGATTTTATGTGCCTCGGCTTTTATCCAAATTTTAGTCACAAACTTGAGATTTTATGCATTTTTTGTTTCAGTACAATGTTTACAATCTCTATCTCTACTTTCAGGACTTACATAGGTATTAGTATACTTTCATGTCATTAGGTGTAAACTCCTTGATTTATTCACTTGTTTCTTCTTTCAGATATGTGGCCCAAAACCCCGATTTTGTGTCCATAAAATTTCAGTCCCCTTTATTAAATGGGTTCCCTGACCACCAATATTAATTATAGCAGAGATGGTGTATAAAATACATTCCCTTACGTCCTACCAGCAGCACAGATGGGGTTAACCACCCCCGTGGACTGGCAGGACCGGCGGAATGTTTAATAAGCCCAAGACTAATAACTCAATTTAACAATTAAGTATCTCCTTAAAAGGAGGAAGTCAACCCCCAGCCTACTGTGTTTTTTTCTGTCCTCCCGGACAGGTGGGCTAGGCGGTTTGTTCCCCCCTTTCTTATGGAAAGCGCGGGGAGCCTTCTTTTCTTTGGGTAACGGCGTTGCCCTTTTCTTAGGTACCTTGTCAGTTTGGCCGGCAGCTTATCTGCTGCCGGCCCCGCGCAGTTGCGCCTGGCTGGGGTATTTTGGCGGCGTCCTCGGTCCAGGATTCTCGGTCCCTGTGCGCCGCCATCTTCCGGAGGTGACGCGGGGACTCTCCTTTTGCATCACCTCCGGGTAATCGGGCCGTAATTTTTTCACGGGCACGATTTTTTTCATAGATGCGGTTTTTTTTTATCGCGTCCAGGGATGCTCAACCTGCGGCCCTCCAGATGTTGTAAAACTACAACTCCCAACATGCCCTTCTGTAGGCTGATAGCTGTAGGCTGTCCAGGAATGATGGGAGTTGTAGTTTTGCAACAGCTGGAGGGCCGCAGGTTGAGCATGCCTGCTCAAGTCCATCAGATCGGGGGACCATGATGTTGACCGTGGAGAGCCTCCCGATCCCGCTACTTGGGCACCTCGTGTCTTCAAAGCGGATGAGACCCTCCTCTCTGTCATAATATAGAGTGGAAAAAACCTAGAAAAGGTCCGGTTTTAACAAAGAAGTTTAAAGCCATGTTCCCGATGGCTTAACCCTTGGTGGATTCATGGGGATCCATTCCCAAGGTGGACATAGCGGCTTCTGAAGTCTCTACATTCCTCTGGTCTCGCCTGAATCAAATTCAAGTTGAGGTGAACCTGAGGTTTTTCCAGGACGACATACTGACTGCCTTCAAGACCATCAACCTGGCTATGGACTTCTTGTGCGATACCGCACAGCTCCAGTTGAAGCTAGCGAGGAGCTTCCCCATTAGCAAAGCAAGCCCTGGGAATGAGGCCAAACACAGATCCTTGCTCTTGAAGCTAAGCAGCAGGTCTGTGGTTCATGGGAGATCAAGTGCACCTTTGGCACCCTGTGACAATACTATCAAATGACGTCAGGGGCCTGTATTTAGCATGGCCCTGGGATCGGCAGCCCATATTCCATTTTGGCTTAAGCCTTGGGTCGCTGACAATTCCTCAGAATACAGCTTATGTGGCCTTCCATTCGAGCCCAACCGTTTGTTCGGTTCGAGCTAGATAAGATCATGGAGTGCCTTTCAGACTAGAAGGTGAAGAGCCTTCCCCAGCAGTCCTTTCGAGGGCAGGGCAGACAAGACCGCGGTGGCAGGTCTGGCCAGCAAACAAGCTCTCAAAGTGACTGGAGAGCGCAGCAAAAGGGTTTGAGGTGCTCTCATGGAGGAGCCAAAGATGGAAAATCCACCTCCTGACTACAGGCCTCTTCGAGGCTCTTGGTTAATTCCCGTTACTCCTGCCGTCCTGCCAATAAGCTTCCCCACTCCTATGCTTCATGTACCCGTCGGGGTCGTCTCTCCCACTTTTGAGAAGAGTGTGTCCTAGGGATCCCTGGGTCCTGAACATCATTTCCGAGGGTTATTTAGTCAACCACACCTCTATTCCTCTGGACAGGTTTGTCAAGATCAACCTTCTACAAGCTGCCAAGGAGGCGATCCTGGAGGCCTACATTCAGGACTACATTTGCTAAGGGGCTCTGGAGGAGGTTCCGGCAGGAGAACGGGGCCTAGGGATCTATTCACCAGTTTTCTGGTTCCCAAGGCTTCAGGAGATCTCCAGATGATTATCAATCTGAGATATTTCAATCGGTTTATAAGGAATGTGAAGTTTCGTATAGAAACCATCAGGTCAGTAGTTCACATCCTCAATCCTGGAGACGTGATGGCAACCCTGGACCTCAAGGATGCATATCTGCACATCCCGATCCATCCTGCTTCCAGGAAGTATCTCAGGATCACGGTCCAGGTGTCTGGTGTTCTCAGGCATCTTCTGTCTGTTGCCCTTCCCTTTGGCATTTCTTCTGCCCCTCACACTTTTACCAAGGTGGTGGTTTCTTTTGGTGGCGGCTTTGAGGCTTCTAGGACTGACCATCATTCCTTATCTGGACGACTGGCTTTAAAAGCCTCTGCTCTAGCGGTCCTAACCCAACTTCTTCAGGTAAAAATCTCCTTTCTGTTCCACCTAGGTTGGATCATCAGCTGGTAGAAGTCGAACGTGAGCCCGTCGACTTCAGTTAGATATCTAGGCTTCATAATCGACTCCACTGGGATGTCGGTCCAGTTGACTCCAGAAAGAAGATCCCGGGTTCAAAACACGGCAAGTTCCTTTCCTTTCCCGGCGAGTTCCATCTCATGAAGATGTTGGGGCTCATGTCAGAGTCTGCGGAAGCAGTCTCTTGGGCTCTATGGCACCTCCGCCCTCTACAGTCGGAGGTCCTCTCCTAATGGAATAGCAGCCCTGCTGGGCTAAGCTCCCTGTGCTCCCTGTCTTGCCGAACTCGGTATTCCCTCAGATGGTGGTGCCATCTTTTAGATGGAAAATCTATGACCCAGCCAATCTGGGTTATATTGACTACGGATGCATCCCAAGTAGGCTGGGACGCTCACCTAGACAACACTTCAGTTTACGGGACCTGGTTTCCTCAGGAGTGGCTTCTTTCATCCAATCTCCGCGAGATTTAAGCTATCCGGCTAGCCCTCCTTCACTAAGCCCCTCAGATCCGGGGCAAATCGGTGAAAGTCCAGTCAGACAATATGACTGCAGTACTTTACATCAACAAGCAGGGAGGCACGAGATCACTTCTCCTCCTGTCAGAGATCGGGGTAATTCTGGATTAGGCAGAGTTGTACCTTTCCCACTTATCTGCGATCCACATCCAAGGCTCCCTCAATATGATAGCGGCTGAGCCACGGTCTTCCGTCAGTGGATTGGTCTTTACATCCGAAGATATTCAAGCAGATAGTCCTCAAGTGGGGTATGCCAGAGGTGGATCTCATGGCAACAAGGTTCAATGCCAAGGTGAAGAGGTTCTGCTCCTTTACAGGGAGGACAACCCCTGGCATTAGACGCTCTGTCAATATCCTGGAGGTTCAGGCTGGCATACATCTTCCCTCCGTTTTCCATGATTCCGAGGGTATTGATGAAAATCCGTCAGGATCAGGCCTCGGTCATAGACATCATACTGTTTTGGCCGAAGAGATCCTGGTTTACCTAGCTCACCCAGTTGAGTCGAGGACAATATTGGAGGCTCCCCACAGCAGACCCTGGTGTCTGGAGGTTGATCAGTCCCTTCCCAGAATAGAAGGGCTTTCAGAGTCGGTCCTGAGAACGCTGTCTCATTCTAGAGCGGACTCTACCAAGAGAGCCTACTCTCGTATTATGAGGATATTCTCATCCAGTTGTACCTCAACTGAGGTGGCGTCTGCAGATCCGCCCCTCTCCGCTATCCTTCAGTTCCTCAAGACGGCCTTGATAGAGGCCTTGCCCTTCTAATCTGAAGGTTCAAGTTTCAGCCATCTCAGCTTGCCTTAACAGGCTTTTTTCTCAGGACCTGCTGAACGGTTCCTTAAAGGAGCTGAAAGATTAAAGCCTACAGTACTGAGACCCATTTTTCAATGGGATTTATCAGTAGTTCTCAGGGGTTAGCATCTCCCCCTTTGAACTGTTAGAGGAGGTGGACATCAAATTTGTCACTTGGAAGTTTGTGTTTCTCCTTGCAGTGACTTTGGCCAAGAGGGTCTCTGAGCTTCAAGCTCTCCCAGCATGAGCCCTATACCATTTTCTTACATGACCGGATCCTCCTTAGATTCCCCCGTATTTAGGCCTGAAGTTCCTTCCTTCCAGAACATCAACCAGGTTATATCCCTCCCGGTTCTGTCGACATCTACCACCTCCTCCCAGGAACCTGCTAGACATCCTCTGGACGTCTCGAGATGTCTCCGGATCTATGTGGATAGATCAAGGAGTTCAGGAAAGATGAGAATCTGCTAATCCTGTTGCCGGTAAGTTTAAAGGCTGTAAGGCATCCAAACCTTCCATCAGTCGGTGGATTGAGGAGGCTATTAAGGAATCCTTTGTTTCCCAATCTCTGGACCCTCCGGGATTCGTGAAGGCCCACTCTACTAGAGCTGTGGCTACTACTTTTGCTGAGAGGAGTCTTCTGCCTCTCAACATGATTTGCAAAGCTGCCTCCTGGAGCTCTGAATCGACGTTCATCTCCCATTATAGACTAGATGCCACTCTAGCTGAGTTTTCGGCCTTTGGGCAGACTATTCTTAGTTCTGCCAGGCAGGAAGGCCCTTCTAGGGGTTTCTTCTTGCTATCTCCCCATCTGTGCTGCTGGTAGGACGTAAGGTATTCATTAATTTCTAACAATAATTTGTTTTCCCTTAGTCCTAACAGCAGCACACAAATTTCCCACCCTAGTAAGTCTAGTTTTTTTCTTACTATAAACACAGTGAGCTGGGGGTTGACTTCCTCCTTTTAAGGAGATACTTAATTGTTAAATTGAGTTATTAGTCTTGGGCTCATTAAACATTCTGCCGGTCCTGCCAGTCCACGGGGGTGGTTACCCCATCTGTGCTGCTGTTAGGACTAAGGGAAAACAAATTATTGTTAGAAATTTACGATTTTAAAAAGCCACCTAACTCTTTAAAGAAGCTCCTTCCAACACCGAGGGTTCTATCCCTGCTTCTTCCAGTCCACAGGGGACTGGAAATGTGATGTCCCACCTATGGTCATGTGCACTGTTGCAGCCATTCACTGATCTAAATGGTGACCAGGGGTGGATTGGCCATAGACCCTACAGGAAAAACTCTCTGTAAGCCGTTGTCCAGGGGCTGCCTGAGCCCTACTCATGGCTTGTGGCAAGGTAAGTAATGATCTGATGCCCCAGAGTTAATTAACTTGACTGAAGGCATCAAGTACTTATGTACCAGGCCAACAACTGCAGGTACACTCCTGACTCCTGAGTTCAACTGTATCGCCATCCTGAAGCAACTGGAGTAGAAGAATAGTACATGGCAGCTGGCACTTGCCACCGCAGAGGGGCAGCTTCTGGGGAAATACAGTATTTTGTGATGCACAGTGGTATTTGGTTCTGCTGGGGAGGTATTTTGTGGCACAATATGGTATTGCTGGCCCCACCTACTTGTGTTGGCTCTGCTGTCTGTCAATTTGGACTTGCCTGCAACATGGAGCTTCTTTAAGTTCCCAGTTAGGGTTGAGCAAATTTGTATTTTAAGTTCAGCGTCCAAAGTTCGGGTTCGGGTTATCTTAGAATCCCGTTATGGATTCCGCTACCACAGACCATAATGGAATTTTTAATCCATAAGGGGATTCTTCGATGAACCCGAACCTTGGACAACACTAAGGACCTGGGGTGACGTCACCAACATGTGATGGGCGTGGCTCAGTACTGGATTGGATAAGAGGTGGTAAAGGGCCTGGTATAATGATCATGTGACATGAGGGGCGGAGCTCCTGTTCTCTGTGTGGAGGAGAAGGAAGTAGAGCAGTGAAGGACGGTTGCGCGAACTTGGATTCCAAATTCTGTTATGGTCCGTGGTAGCGAATCCATAACGGGATTCTAAGATAAGCCGAACCCGAACTTTGGACGCCGAACTTAAAATACAAGTTCGCTCAACCCTATTCCCAGTCCATCCTTGGTGGGGATATGCCTGAGCAGCATGTGACCACAAAGCCTCAGTAGCTCATACTACTTTATGAGTGGCTGCAGAAGTGTATGTGACTACAGAGGTGACTTGCTGTGTTAATTTTGGTGTGGTTGTTTAAATGCAACAGTAAAGTTTACATCTTTCAGTGCTGTCAAGGATGGAGTACAGTTAGCAGGAACTGATAAATAATGACAGACTGGCTTGATCCAAAACTAAGGAAAATATAGGAGGGCCCTATAAATCCCTAAGAACTCTCCCAAACTACTTAGCACATGTACAGGTCCCGGTGGTAGACAAATACACGCCCTCGTACCTATAACTGAGTGACACCTGAATTCCCTATAGTAGTGAGGGGAACGGCCACCGGCTCCCTGCACAGAATACGGAGAGAGTCAGGGTCACCTAGAATCAAGCCAGCAAACAAAACACAAAGTAAACGGAATGCACTTATCTTAGAGCAAAACAACTGCAGCCTCCAGCAGCACACACTTCATCCAGGCAGTAATATAAACCGCAAGGAGAAGCAGTAAGGGAGAGAATATAAAGCAAACCAATTAATCAAGATAAGAGGCAGCTGAGGGAGAGAAAGGAACTAAGCAAAGTGAAACCAAAACAAAGAACGTCATACACAAGACAGGGAGGAACCTCTGACCGACCGTCCCCCAGAACCGGCGGTGACAGCTGCACTTTCTCTCTGTAGTCTGACTCTTTAAGTTATGCCAGGGAACTATGCTCCTGGCTTCTGAGGCTTTAAGCCTCCATGGCCAGCAGAGACATGCCCTGCACCTGTCCCCTAGCAGGGGTAATCTAGACTAACTACAAACTGGTCCTCACCCTTCCTGCAGCAAGTAGTACTCGCCCACTTCTCTACAGAGGGGTTTAGAATGGAATGGAAGGTTCCATTCTATCTAAGATAGTTATTCCATATTTGCTGCCACCTGCTGGTGAACCAGGCACATTACATATAAACATAACTGCACAGTGTGGTGAACCTGGAACAGAATGCATAGATGACATTAATGTTCGCAGACACAGATAGAAGCAGGGTGTAGGATTGGTAATGTCACTCTTGGTGTTACACTCCTACTACCTGTCCTGGATAATGGAAGTCTCCACTATAATCTTACATTAAATTTAATTGTTTTAACCCCTTAAAATCATTTAGCAGGCACCTTGGCCGCCCCCATGTTAGCGATTGCAGCAAACCGCAGGTCAATTCAGACCTGCGGTTTGCTGCGCTTCTGTAGTCTTTGATCCCCGCGGTCAGAGACTTAAAATGTTCCCAAATCTTTAAATGTTAGCACATTGCTGACCCTCTGCTATAAACTGCTTACATCTGTGCTGTACAGATGTCAGCAGTTTAACCCTTTCATACCGCGGTCCGTACAGACCACTGTATGGAAGGGGTTAACAGGAGGGAGCTCCCACCCTCTCCCAACGGGGGCTGCTGTGCCCTTGCAGCCCTCGATCCTTCATGGGGCCCCCTCCTTCCCCATCACCCGCTGCTCTGTTCTGGCAGCAGGTGATTGTTACCATGGCCTCTGAAAGCGTCCTGCTTGCCATGGTGATGTAAGTCTGATCAGACTAAGTCTAAAGTAAAAATACAGTACAGTACACTATATAGTGTACTGTACTGTATTATATAGACTCACTGGATCTTCAAGAACCAAGTTGGTCTGGGTCAAAAAATGTAAAAAAAGGGAAAAACACATATCACTGAATAAAAATTACAAAAATAAAATACACTACACATATTAGGTATCGCCGTGTCTGTAAAAATCTTCTCTTTAGCAGAAGTCTGATCAGAGTTACTATTACCATGGCAAGCAGGATGCCTCTGAAGGCGTCCTGTTGCCATGGTAACTCATCACCCGCTGCCAGAACTGAGCAGCGGGTGATGAGGAGGGCTCCCTCCCTCTGTGATCCCATCCCAAACAAACATTTAAATCAATATGGTCCTCTATATTTAAGAAAATTAAATGGATTGTCAAAGTTTTAACACTGATAAAACTATCCTCAGGGTAGGCAATCAATATCTTATCGGTGGGGGTCTAACACCGCACCCCCCACCGATCAGCTGTTTTTGAGTAGCTCCAGCACAGGAAGTTGGTGACAAAACTATACAGCTCTATCCATTGTGTCCTGGGAGACCAGGTAACTGCAGAGCTGGTTCATCTGAAGGAAATGTAGTTCTGATACCCGCTTCCACACAGAGCTATTCTGAAACAACTGATGGGTTGGGATATTGGGCCCCCAATGATCAGATATTGGTGGCCTATTCTGAGGTTAGATGCAGAAGCTGTTCTTTTTCCGCTGTCCCTTGTTGCCTCAGCATGAGTGTTTGGTCTAAGATAAATCAGGGGGGTGACGTTGTTGATGCTGCAGTTGCCCCTACTGACAAATCTGTTAGTTTCTTTGAAGGACTCATCTCTGATGAGCTGCCACTGTGTCACTTCAAAAGAAAATATGATCCCTGCTGAGGTGGTCTGGTGCGTGATGAAATTATTCACTGCTTTAGGCTGTTTGTACAAATGGTTTAGCATTTGCAGGGTGGAATTGCAGCGAGTTGGAATGTCACAGATCAAGCAATGACTATTCTATTTCTGAAAATCCAGGAGGGTATTCCTTATCACATAAGAATGGCTGAAATGCGAGGAAAGTCTCCTGGACATGGTCAGCACCTTCTGCAAAGCTTTTTAAAAGCATTGCATTGCTAAATTTATCATGTGCGACATGCAGGGATCATGTGTTATTTCCTCTAAATGCAGTGTGGCCAAGATGTTCCTGCCATTGTGGCTGACCACCTTGCCCAGTTGAAATTGGTGGAGAGACAGCCAGCAGTGGAGGTGTTAATAGGACCTGGCCTTGTTGCTGAAGTGCTTTGACACCACTGCTGCAAAAACATTGACCCAGTGGGCAATGAAAGACATGAATTGTCTCTGCCCATAACAGCTGCTCCAGTTGTCCATCGTGGCATGCACCTTGCTGTACAGGGACAGTTGTAAGGAGTTGCTCATGTTCTGCGCCATGTGACAGTATAAAAAGTCAAAAACAAAGTGGGGCAGCACTACCTTAGTCCACAAACGAACGGTACTTTCTGTGGCGGTGCCTGTGGTGTCGGATCCCGGCCGTGGATCCCGCAATAGATTTCAGAAAGAAGGCGAAAACCACGGCACTCTTCTTGAGACGCTGTGAAGTTTATTCACCCAGTATGCTGGGTGAATAAACTTCACAGCTTCTCAAGAAGAGTGCCGTGGTTTTCGTCTTCTTTCTGAAATCTATGTGACAGTATAAAGCAGCAGACCGTATACGGCATGGAGAAATAATGGTGGCTCATTATCTACCAGTGAGGTTTAGTGCACGCCATAGGGTCCCTAAAGGCAGCAGAATCCACTAAATAGTACAGCAGCGACTGCACTGCCAGCAGCTTCAGATTACTGGGTGCCTAGAATTGTTTCCTAGCCACACATTGGTTATCCATGGCTGTCAACAGAGTGAGGTAGGAGAAGTCTGAATAGGAGAAGCAGTAACTGATGACGATGACAAGGACTTTGTAATGTATGTGGATGTGGCCTGGCTGCCACAAAGGAGATGGGGAAAAGGAAGCCACTCTTGTTTCACTAGCTGGTGGCCAGTTCTATTTTCCCACATATCTGGTGATGCCACCCCAGGTGCTGCAAAAGAGCTATGGTGCCTACATTTGTGTTTGAATGCCCAAGGCTTATTTTAATTCTACTGATCTTGCACACGGGAATGCTTCTGTCTGCCAAATTTTTAGGAGATTTTGCTTGTACGTTGCCTCTGCTCCTTATTTCCGGTGTGCCAACCACCAATCTCCTCTGCTGTCACCTCCTCCTCAGCACTACAATCTGGCTCCCAGGTCCTGTCCAACACACAATCATCAACATCACCACTTTATCAGATTGTGATTTATCATCGTGAGCTCCTTGTCCCCCTCACCATTCCTTACTCTATATTTGCCCTAACTACAGTCGCCATGGCTAACATAAAAGAAATAACATTGAAAACATACATTCCTGTTACATATCATAATACATATATATATATATCATAATACAAACAGATATAAGCAGTCTTTTACAATTATTTCAGTCTCCCATTGCACTGTTGTATTCCCCTTGTCTCCTAGTTAGCATTCCAGTGTATGTTACATTCAGGTGGCCCCCATCAAACCAACTGTGCCATGGACCCTCAAGCGGTTTATAGAGCTTGTCGCAGTCTCGTGGTTGAGTACATAGTATGGGGTGACCTACACCACAGGCCCCAAACCTTATCAAATTTTTGAGTTTTTTGCGATGTTTAAATACCAAAGCTATATACGGTAGAATCTGGTTTATTTGCAATTTCCACATGGACAGGTTTGGTGTATTGGGGTTGTACCATCTCAGAGCTATACATTTACGTGCTATAAATAGCCATTCCCTCAAAAATGTTGTTGTGTAATGATCCCAATTGTCCACGTTTAATATTCCAAGCAGGCAAACTTCGGGGATCAAGCCACCTGAACTGGCAGCAGATTGGAGAGAAAAGCTGCATCTCCTGCAGCTTTACCGCCGGCGCTCAGATACTTTCTACCACTACTGTGGCCTGATGAAGGGCGGTCCATAAAACGCCCGAAACGTTGTAATATTGTGCCTATATTGTACCAATTACTAAGTCCAGCAATAAAACAACAACTGCATTTGAAAATACATTTGGAGTTTACCGCCGGCGCTCAGATACTTTCTACCACTACTGTGGCCTGATGAAGGGCGGTCCATAAAACGCCCGAAACGTTGTAATATTGTACCTATATTGTACCAATTACTAAGTCCGGCAATAAAACAACAACTGCATTTGAAAATACATTTGGAGTGCCGTCTGAATTGCTAAAATATGTACATGTACCCTGAAGTGGAGCGGGATACAGCCCTCTGACGTGCACCCACCAGCCTAAAAGTGACGGAAGTGCCGTGGCTATAAAGTCTAGATATAGAAGTATATGATCATACAGTACAGCAGAGATAGTTCATCCCTCCTACCTGGAGAATTTAGAGAGAAAAGACTGATTGTCATAGAGGACTACTCCTTATGCAACTTCTAGGAACTAATCTGAATCATTGTAAAAGCTGCTGATGTAAATGACTTTTGCATACATTGATAACCTATGGATCTGCTTTAGTAAAGTACTGGGAGTTTGTTAAAAGCTCTAGTCTCCTTATTCTATATCAACTTTACTACTACCACCAACATTTGCACCTTACGGTGCTGGTGTCACGAACCAGGGGCCCAGCCACCAAAAGCACCCTAAACACCACCACCATCAAGGGCACCTCAAATTCCACCTGGCTGGTGTTCCCTGTAACCGAGGATGCCCCGGAAGATTTTGTGCTGTCTTCCCATCCACTGCATGCCGGCCCCAAGGGACAACTTAACCGTGAATACTCGGCACCTCATCACTAGTATGCTCACACACATCATCCCTACGGTGTCCGGTCGTCGCAAGAAATTGGCATCATGAACAGGATACAAAATCCTCTGCGCCTTATGTGAACTATAAAGAACAGGATTCCACAATTGTGCGCCATAGCCTTATGAGAATAAGCCTCACTTTCTTTATTAAAAGACTTTTGTTTGTTACACGCTTTATTGGGCTGCAGAACTGTTTTAATTGCTTGAGAATTGCATGGATGTATGATACAAGTCATCTGCAATCAAATCTCAGTGTTAGAAGTGGAAAAATCGCATGTTTCTGTGTTACTACCACTGTTTGCTGTCAGTGAATGAACTGTTGCATTGAACCTAAAATGGCCACCTGAAGTCTCTTTATTATTTGTGTTACTGAAGAGACGTGAGACTACGTGAGGGTGTACAGAAAAAAATTGGGGATCGACAGCCCTTCTCCACAGAACAAATATATAATAGTGTTCCGATTCCTCTGCAACCTGAGAGCCTGACAGGAATCTCAAAGTAAGTTCCCTGGAAGGACTTAACTTTAAGCGGGACTGTTTGGGGTCATAATCAGCCTTGCAGAGCACCATACTGCTCTATATTAAGCTGTCACAACCATTCTTAAAGGGCCAGACGCCTACAAAATAATGGTTGCCCATAGCAATGCAACAAGTGTGTAAAACTGTACTCAACCTGCATTTTATTGAAAGCCTGTCACTGCCATGTCACCTTAATAGGTCCCCTGCAGTAGCTGCCGCTGGTCCTAGTGCATCACCAGCAGCTGCAGCACCAAGCATGATGCCTTTAACAATGCCTTATTTCTTTGGAGCACCCTGGTTCCCACGATATGTTGGAGAGGCTTGTACCTTAAGGGACTTTAAAAAAATAGGCTATATTCAGATTGTACCCTGTGTCAGCAGAACAGCAAATGGAAATCCTCATTGCACAATTGGAAGGAGCTGCCCTCAGAAGTAAAATCCTGGCCAAGCTCAGAAAATAACTGTGAAGCAGATATTAGAATGACTATACACCACTTTTGAACCCAGGACTGTGTCAGAGGTCAAGATGGTGAGTCACTCAGAGACTTTGCATTATCCTTACAGGAAGCCCTGCGAG
This sequence comes from Bufotes viridis, assembly GCA_033119425.1. Classification (NCBI taxonomy): domain Eukaryota; kingdom Metazoa; phylum Chordata; class Amphibia; order Anura; family Bufonidae; genus Bufotes; species Bufotes viridis. The sequence goes on from CM065594.1 coordinate 52,471,793, forward strand.
ATGTTATACAGGTAGACCCCCATGAATTAGTGGATCAAGTTAAAACACTGAGAGAACAATTCATTGAAGGTGTTAGGACGAAAACCTTAAAGAGCCAGTTAAAGATGTTAGCTGCACAACACCTAAGTTCTACCTTCCTAGACTTCAAAGAGCTAGCTATCAGTATTCTGGGGAATGATACACAACCAGAGCCTGCTAGGCCTGCTGTAATGTCTGTGAATAGGCCAACTATATCTCCAAAATGTCACCCTATAGTCAGTTAGGAAGCCCAAGCTCTGGTTCCTGATGCAGTTGCTGCCTTGACAGATCAAGTCAACTTTCTAACCAAAAGTCTGGAAAAAGTATGCAAAAACTGTAACAGTGGGAGAAACCCTTATTGCTGGAGGATGAGACACCATTACCAAGGAAACCTTTCTCTCCTGACTATAAAGAGACTTATCCCAGAAACTCAGGTAGACGCCCCACTGACCGCTTTAACAAACAGAAGCTGACCCATTTGTAGATACTGTCACAAGACAGGCCATACAGAAATAATGGCTGGCAGTTAAAGGTCGACCCTCGAAGCCAAGGACCGCCCTCGGGAAGTAGAGCAGTAGGTCCAGAAGATCCCAGCTGGATGCCCAGATATGTAGGATCCCGTCCAGAAGTGGTTCTCCGAATCAATGGAGTTCCCTTTGTTGCCTTATTGGACACCGGGTCTCAAGTCACAATTATACAACAGACTGCATTTGAGAAATACTGGGACCACAACCAGTTGACACAACCACCAGAATCATGGATGAGCATTATAGCCAGCAACGGCAAACCTGTTACAGTGCATGGGTACTGGGAGCCAACTCTTCAAGTAGAAGCAACCACACTACCTCAGCAAGGTATCATTGTTGTGCAAGTCAGGGAAGATAACAACCCTCCAGTAGTCCTAGGAATGAACGTCCTTAGGAACTGTTATACTGAAATGCTTAAAGCTTTACACAGGTCCATGCCTACCACTTCACCTGCCTCCAAAAAGGTGATACAACAGACCATTTGTGTATTAAGTGCACAATAGAAATTTGCTAACGAGAAAGGAGAGATTTGCTGTGCTCGCTTTAGAGGTAACCAACCAGTGATACTGAAACCCAATACTGAAACACTCCTATGGTGCCGAGCTGCTCTTGGAATTCAAGGTCAAGACTACCAAGCCCTAGTAAAACCTATCAACCTAGAGGACCATCCTCTGGTCCTAGCTGCAAGAAGCCTAGTGACCGTTTCTCAAGGTGAAGTGCCAATTCGTCTTCTGAATTTAAGTAGTAGCAGTATACCATTGAACAAGCACTACCTTGTTGCTCAGTTGTTACAAGTCACTTTTCAAGATGTTATCAGTGTACCTGCAGCTACGACTGAACAGTCTACTCAGAAGCTGAATACTCAAGATAATACTCCAAATACATTATGGTGGAAAGAACTCAATGTGGGAGATACTTCTACACCTGAAAAACAAATTGAAGGAGTCTTAAAAGTCGTAAAGGAACATCATCAAGCCTTCAGTAAACATCCTTCAGATTATGGAGAGGTCAGTGTAATCAAGCACACCTTCAAATCAAAGAAAGCTACCGGTCTATACCACTAACTATGTACCAATCTGTGAAAAAGATGATCCAGGAGATGAAAGATTCAAAAATCATCAAAGACAGCCATAGTCCATGGGTTGCACCTCTAGTCCTTATCCGAAAGAAAGATGGCAACATTCGGTTCTGTGTGGACTACAGGAAGATTAATCAAATTACCCACAAGGATGCCTATCCTATACTAAGAATCGAGGAGTTCTTGACAGCATTAGGATCCTCAGCTTACTTTTCAACTCTGGATTTAACCAGTGGGTACTGGCAGGTACCCATGGCTCCTGAAGATCGTGAAAAAAGGCATTTACTACCTCTATGGGCCTATTTGAATTTAACTACATGCCCTTTAGACTTTGCAATGCACCAGAAACTTTCCAAAGACTAATGGAACGCTGTTTAGGCCACAAGAACTTTAACCCTGGGTTCACACCTGAGCGCTTTACAGCGCGTTCCTACACGCTGTAAAACGCTCAGCAGGTGAAAACCCATGTTTCCATATGGGCATGGTTCTCACCTGAGCGTTTTACAGCGTGTACGAACGCGCTGTAAAATGCCCTACGCCCAAAGAAGTACAAGAGCTTCTTTGGGGCATTTTGTCACGCGTATTGTAATTGACGCCAGAGTGGTCAATCATACGAACGCGCGTACAACTAAACCCAGAGGTCAAGTACCTGGGACATATTGTCAGTTCTGAAGGTGTCAAGCCAGATCCAGAGAAGATAGCCGCAGTCCGGAATTACCCTACTCCTACCACAGTAAAAGAGGTGAGAAGTTTTATTAGTTTTGCAGGATACTACAGACGTTTCATCCCTCACTTCGCCCAGATTGCTGAACCGATACAAGAACTCCTGAGAGAACATCCCAAAAGTACCAGAAACCAATCAAATGGAATGAAGACAGAGATTTTGCTTTCCAACTCCTGAAGAAGAAGTTGACCGGACCACCTGTCTTAGGCTATCTAGATTACCAACAGCCATTCCATCTTTACACTGATGCCAGAAGAAAGGCCTGGGAGCCATCCTGTCTCAATTGCAAGAAGGTAAAGAGAGAGTGATTGCTTATGCTAGCAGATCTCTTAGAGGTCCCGAAAAAAATGACCAGAACTACAGTTCCTTCAAGTTGGAATTCCTCGCACTACCTTGCGGCAACACAGATTGTGGCCTATACTGATAACAACCCACTGGCGCACCTCAACACAGCCAATTTAAGAGCCTTAGAACAAAGATGGGCCTCACGTCTTGCCAACTACAACTTCGTGGTCAAGTACAGAACAGGCAAGTCAAATGAAAATGCAGATGCCTTATCCCATCTGCCTACTAGAGAAGACCCTACTGAACAGGAAGACATTTGGGAAGAAGTAGAGATGCCGGCTTTCTACAAACAATTTGCCCAACAAGATGTTATCACCATCAAATACAAAGGTAAAGAATTCCTCAACTTCCAACAGCAGAGAAATCCAGAACCCCAAGTTGAGAAAGAAAGGTGGATCAAGTTGCAAACAGAGAGCAGAGTATTAGGTGAGCTACAAGATTTATTCACTAGTGGAAGAACACCAGAAAGAATCAGCAGAAAGAATGCAGATCCAGAGCTGCTCAAGCTATGGAGACACAGAAAGCAACTGTTTATGCAAAAGGGAGTAATGTTAAGAAGAACCCTAGATCCCGTCACTAATAATCGGTTGTATTAAATTATAGTACCATGCCGAGATGCCAGAATTGTCCTCGAAATGTACCACGATCAGTCAGAACACTTTGGTGTACAAAAAACAGAAGCTATCATCCGTCGAAGAAGAGAAGATATTGAAAATTGGTGTTGAGAATGTTCTACTTGTGCCATTGGAAAAAGTGAAAGACATGACCAAAGAGAACCATTGCATCCCATTGTGAGCAAAACACCTCTAGAAATAGTGGCCATTCAATATGTAAAACTAGAACAAAGTAGTTCAGGATATACCTACGCCATGACAATAATTGATCACTACATAAAATTCGCAGTAGCTTTACCTGTTAAAGACTTGACAGCCAAAACCGCTGCAAATGTTTTATGGAAGAATTTCCTGTTGACGTATGGATGCCCGGAAAAGATTCTCACAGTTCAAGGATCTGCCTTTGAATCTCAACTCTTCCATTAACTATGTTCGCTTCACAATTGTCAGAAGATGAGAACAACAGCTTACCATCCTCAAGGTAATGGACTTTGTGAAAAAATGAATCAAACCTTCATTGAGATGTTGAGAGCTGAACCACCTACTAAAAGAACTGATTGGCCAACTCTACTACCACAATTGATGTATATTTACAACAACACCATTCATTGTTCTACTGGATACACTCCATATTACCTTATGTTTGGCTGTCAAGGAAGATTACCTGCAGATCTCACCTTGGATGTACAAGTTCCAGATTCCATCAATCCTTTATCACAAACTGATTGGGTGAGTGAAAACGCCTAGCTGATGGCCAAGAGATTGTCCAGATCCGCATGGCGAATGCATGCCAAAAGCAACAGAAAGACTATGATCAGTCTGCAAAAGTGGAACCTTTAAAAATTGGTAACTGTGTGGCTAAAAAATAATCATCGCACTAGTAAGCTGGATAGTAAATGGGAAAGAGAACCTTACGTCATCACAGCTATACCTAATCCTGAGACCGATATCTACGAAATCACCAAAGAGAACAGAGCACCACAAATAGTGCATCGCAACCATCTCAAGTTGTGTTTAAAGGAAGTGGTCCAAGAAGAAACTCCATCTACAGAGTAAGTGTCTGAAAAGTGACCTGATCCAGAGGAACCAACACAGTCTATTGGAAAATTATTATTAGACTCAGATCCTCTACACTGGTTCCTTACACCATGGCTTAACGTTCTTGTTCCCGTCAAGGTTAATACAGCCCCACTTCCGCAAGAAGAAATACCTTATAAAGGATCCTCAGAAGCTCAAGATGTACCAAGTTACCTTGAACCAAGGCCTATAGAGCCACAGCCACTTCGAAGATCCGACCGGACCACCAAAGGTCAGCCGCCTGCCCGTTATAGGGAGTTCCTGCAACAGCAGCCAAGAAGGAGACTTCCAGCCCTTCCAGTTCAACTGTGATTGCATTCTTGCATCATTTGGCGCTACAGAACCAGGGTAAGAGACATCACCTTGATTATTTTCCTTGCTCTGAGGACTCTCTAAAGACTCCTTTACCCTTGTTTTGCAACGTTCAAGTCATGTGCCCAGAGATGGACTTTGACGCACTAAAACCCCCCGTGATGTTCTACAACCATTATACTTTATGCCCAGGAAATGGACTCTTGCCCTGTGAGCCTCCTGAGAAGTTTCCTTTTTGTTCACGTTATGGACTATCCTGGTCTTTATTGTCCGCTGTACTAGGTCAGCGCCCCCAGATCCCAGTCACAAGAGAAACTACGGTCCTTGTCACTCATGATATATTGTGAGGCTCCTGATACATATACCTAACCCAATTCTCTTGCAGTCAAAGAAGAGACAAGAATTGGATAATAGTATTGTGCATATGCATGCATGCTCTTTTTGTATTTTTCAGGTGATGCATTATTGTGGCAAGAGTGCATCGAGGACGACTTACATTAAAGAAGGGGGGATGCAGTGTTCTGAAACACACTGCTTAAATGTTGTGATTGTGTTTTATGTATATTGTGCATGTATATGAGTACTTATAAAGTTGCATAGGGCGGGGGAGGTTCTAACAAGCCTCCCAGGGCTGACTCCACCCTACTCTCAGTGCACAGTGCAGCAGGAAAAAGAAGGTCAGTGTGTGATGTCTAAGGACAAGCTGAACCTAAGCAGCCATTTTGCAGTTATCCAAACTCCATAATTAGTTCCCTCCACCAGGCCATAGAAGGAAAGGGATTACAGAAGAACCAGGCAACTCAGAGAGGAAATGAGAATACTGACAAAGTAAGGTAACTCGTTTATCAGACTCTAGTCTCCTTTGCATCAAGTGGAGAGGTTCCAAGCTACAAGCTGCCCACCATAGTCAAAGACAAAAAGGCCATTTGTCTGAATGTAGTATTCCTAGAAAAGGATACAGAAGTAAAGGATCATACAGTACAGCAGAGAAAGTTCATCTCTCCTACCTGGAGAATTAAGAGAGAGAAAGACTGATTGTCATAGAGGACCATTCCTTATGCAACTTCTGGGAACTAATCTGAATCATTGTAAAAGCTGCCTTGATGTAAATGACTTTTGCATACATTGATGACCTGTGGATCTGCTTCAGTAAAGTACTTGGATTTTGTTAAAAGCTTTAGTCTCCTTATTCTATATCAACTTTACTACTACCACCAACATTTGCACCTTACGGTGCTGGTGTCACGAACACAGGGGCCCAGCCACCAAAGCACCCTAAACACCACCACCATCAATGTCTTTCTCTGGATGAACACTGCAGAATAATGGGCTTTCTTTCTCTTTCTTTTAGGGTCCTTTCACACTTGCGTTCTGAGGATCCGGCAGGCACTTCCGTCCCGCCGGATCCGTCAGAACGCAAGTCGCCTGAAGCATTAGAAGACTGATCAGGATCCTGATCAGTCTTCGAAATGCTTTTAGGTTACTATGGCAGCCAGGACTCTATTAAAGTCCTGGTTGCCATAGTAGGAGCGGGGAGCGGGGGAGCGGTATACTTACAGTCCGTGCGGCTCCCGGGGAGCTCCTGAATGACGTCAGAGTGCCCCATGCCCATGGATCACGTGATCCATGCGATCACGTGATCCATGCGATCACGTGATCCATGCGTGTGGGGCGCCCTGACGTCACTCTGGAGTGCCCCGGGAGCCGCACGGATGGTAAGTATACTGCTCCCCCGCTCCTCACTACATTTACCATGGCAACCAGGACTTTAGCATCCTGGCTGCCATGGTAACAATTGAGAAAAAGCTAAACGTCGGATCCGGCGATGCGCCGAAACGACGTTTAGCTTAAGGCCGGATCCGGATTAATGCATTTCAATGGGCATTAACTCCGGATCCAGCCTTGCGGCAGTGTTCGGATTTTTGGACGGAACAAAAGCGCAGCATGCTGCGGTATTTGCTGCGTCCAAAAACGTTCCGGTCCTGAACTGAAGACATCCTGATGCATCCTGAATGGATTTCTCTCCATTCAGAATGCATGGGGATGATCCTGATCAGGATTTTCCGGCATAGAGACCCGACGACGGATCTCTATGCCGGAAAACAAAACGCGAGTGTGAAAGGACCCTTAGTCTTAGAAGCTACTGTATGTTACTATGTACCATGCAAGGTGTACTACATCTGAAACCTCATTGAAAAGGAACATTTAGGCAATAAAGGGTGGGGAAAAGTAGTTATATACAGTGGAGGAATAGAGGTTAGAGTAATGAGAGGCAGTACTCACTGTCACTGTCAGCATACACTGAATACCTTGATAATTGCTCACAGAGTATCTACACTGGAATGTGAAAGGGATAAAGATTTCAGGATTTATTTGTGTAGCTGCTGCCCTGGAGACTGCTGCACGTGCAAACTCTCATGTGTCTTGATGAAGATTGCTGAGCCTGCAACTCTTCCATTCAATAAAGTTTAGGAATTAATTCATGCTTCAGACGTCTCTGATTGTTATTCTGTGTTGATTTTGGACCAAGAAATTACAGTCAGGGATTACAATACAAATTTTCACACACCACATACATTTTTTCAGCTGTTTTAAACTCTCTATTAAGATATATAACTTCCTCTATTAGATAGATAGATAGATAGATAGATAGATAGATAGATAGATAGATAGATAGATAGATAGATACAGTTGTGTTCAAAATTATTCAACCCCAATGCTGCAAAGGATTTTAGGGAATTTAGTGTACATTTGTAATTGTGTTCAGAATGAAATCTTACAAGGACTTTTTAAAGAACCAAATGCAACTAAAATGACATCAATTGTTTTTGTAATACAGTATTAAGTGTTTTTTTGTGATTTCTTCATTGACACAATTATTCAACCCCTTAAAGACTGACCACTCTTAAGAACAGAGGTTCATTCAAATGTTTTCGATCAGGTATTAAAAACCCTGTGGATGTCAAGGAGCAGCAATCAAGCATAATAAGCCCCAGTTAGGTAGATTTAAAATGACTGTGATACTCAGCTCCTTCTAGACATTTACTGGTGTGTTTACAGACATGGTAAAGTCAAGAGAATGGTCCAGGAAGACAAGAGAAGAGGTGATTTCTCTTCACAGGAAGGGCAATGGCTATAAGAAGATTGCAAAGATGTTAAACATACCAAGAGACACCATAGGAAGCATCATTCGCAAATTCAAGGCAAAGGGCACTGTTGAAACGCTACCTGGTCGTGGCAGAAAGAAGATGCTGAGTTAGACTGCTGTGAGCTACCTGAAGCGCAAAGTGGAGAAAAGTCCCCGTGTGACTGCTGAGGAACTGAAAAAGATTTGTCAGATGCGGGTACTGAAGTTTCAGCTCAGACAATAAGACGCACACTGCGTAATGAAGGCCTCCATGCCAGAACTCCCAGGCGCACCCCTTGCTGTCTCCAAAGAATAAGAAGAGTCGACTGCAGTATGCCAAAAGTCATGTGGACAAACCACAAAAGTTTTGGGATAGTGTTCTGTGGTTCTGTTAGAACTGTTTGGGCCCATGGATCAACGCTATGTTTGGAGAAGAAAGAACAAGGCCTATGAAGAAAAGAACACCTTGCCTACTGTGAAGCATGGCGGGGGTCAATCTTGCTTTGGGGCTGTTTTGCTTCTACAGGTACAGGGAAGCTTCAGCGTGTGCAAGGTACCATGAATTCTCTTCAGTACCAGGAGATATTGGATGGAAATGTGATGCAGTCCGTCACAAACCTGAGGCTTGGACCTTTCAACAGGACAATGATCCCAAGCATACCTCCAAGTCCACTAGAGCATGGTTGCAGATTAAAGGCTGAGACATTTTGAAGTGGCCATCGCAGTCACCAGACTTAAATCCGATTGAGAACCTCTGGTGGGACTTAAAGAAAGCAGTTGCAGCGCACAAGCCTAAGAATGTGACTGAACCGGAGGCTTTTGCCCATGAAGAATGGGCGAAGATACCCGTAGATCGCTGCAAGACACTTGTGTCAAGCTATGCTTCACGTTTAAAAGCTGTTATAACTGGAAAAGGATGTTGTACTAAGTACTAAGATTGAATGTCACTTGGGGGTTGAATAAAACTGATAATGATGTGAGCACAGAAAAGACATTTGTGGTTATTTCATTATAAATGTTATGTTATATTTGTCTGACTTACAAGGGCCTCTTTGATTTAATTGCAAACAAGATGAGTGAAATAATCAAAATCAATGTCAAACTGGCCAAAACACTCAATTTCAGTGGCGGTTGTATAATTTTGAACACAACTGTAGATAGATATAGATAGATAGATAGATAGATAGATAGATAGATAGATAGATAGATAGATAGATAGATGTGTGGATTTGGGCAACAGATGATTACATACATTTACAAACAGCAATTTCAAAATTGTCTGTGTAACAAAAACTATAAAGAATAGCTTTGTCATTATGAAACTAGCATTCAGGAAATATATATTGGTTAGGGCGCAATCCAATAGATACCATTAACAATATATATCTGTATGTATCTGGTGAAGACAGTGAAGAATACTTTTACACTTAAATAACTTGTTTGTTGAAACTTCTTTGTCGTACATTGCCCATAGAGAAAGGAATTGGAATTGTGCCACCTAGTGGTGAAATTTTATACTGCACGTTGTTATAGAGTTAGACCAAGCCTGGCCATTTTCCCCCTTCAGTATTTCTTGGGAGCACATAACATTTTTCTGCTTAGTTATTTTACACAGGACCTTATTTTTATTTATGCCAATTGTATTTTAGTATTTTTGTATTATTTATGCACAAAAAGGAAAACAAATTAAAATTTTCATTTCCTGGAGTCCGTAGGCAGAGCCACAAATGTTTTTGTCACAAATCAACAAGTTAAACAGCATTTGTCAGCAGATTTGTACCTATGAAACTGGCTGACCTGTTACATGTGCAGCTGAAGGCATCTGTCTTCAGGGGCGGATTGGCCATAGACCTTACAGGGAAATTTCCAGCCAATCACAAAGGTAAAGGCTGAAGACCAGGTGGCTGCTTTGCAAACCTCCTCTAATGGAACCCTTCTGTACTTGGCCTAGGATGCAGATATAGAACGTATTGACTGATATCTAAGATTTAAAGGGAACCATCACCATGAAAATGCAATGCAATCTGCAGGCAGCATGTTATAGAGCAGGAGGAGCTGAGAAGATTGATATAGATTTATAGGAAAAGATTCATTATGTTCGTTTAAACCTTTGCTTTTTCTATACTTAGGAGTCATGTGCGATGTACAACTTAATTATTGACAGTCTTTCTTGTATGCTTAGTTACCTGTCAATCACTGATAGGGCTACCTATATGACTTCTGAATGAGCAGAGATTTAAATGAATAAATTAAAATACAATAGTCAAAACTAGGTGCTCCTGTGTCAGAAGAAGATGACCACTACTGCTTTTGCTTGCTCTCTCCTGATTTTGTCCAGGACATGAGGCCTTAGAGAAAAAAAATGCATAAATATACGTTTTGGCCCAACTCGTTAACAGCGTTAAGGGCTAATATATGATCCAGATGGTTTAGAGAACAGAAATTTGCCAGTTTGTTGTTTGCGCTCAATGCCATGACGTCTTTAGCTAATATCTGATGAAAAATCTAAGGATTGAGGCTCCATTCTCCTATTTGAATTTTGTTCTGGCTCGACTAATTTGCCTTTAACTTGAAGGAACCCCTGAAGTGAACAGCTGTGATGGAATGAACATTTTCTCCACCCAGTCCATAATCTGCTTGCATTCCTGAGACAAAAACTATTTCTTATTGTTTGAATATTGTTTGAATGGAGTATGACATCTTGATTGGTAAAAATCATGTTGGAAATCCGACAGCTTTCAGTTCCTTCTGGTAGAAGAATAAAATTAACTTGTAAGGAAGGATACCAAGTGTTCTGCACCCAAAAATGTTTAAATTTGGGCCTCCCACCACAAGCCAGAAGCATCTGTAGTGAGGTACTGAAAGAAAAGAGCTGCCTCTGGAGAAACGATCTTTCTTGAGCCATCATTTGAGGTCTTGTACAGTAGATTGAGAGAGCAACATCTTCTTGTCTAGTCTATAAGGGATCAGTCCCAGAATTGTAACACTTTCCTCTGAAGAAGCCTTATGTGGACTTTCACCCATGGAACTCCATCAATAGGCAAAGTCAGAAGACCCAGAACTCATAGTGTTGAACAAGCAGAGATCACTGTACAGGACAAGGCGCTTTAGTTACTGGAGCGGATCTTGACAGACCTGTTTGTAATAATCTTCAAGGACATTATATGAGAATCCAGCATGAAGCCCAAGTATCTGATTTGTCTACATGGGATCAGGGCGTAGCTAACGGCTCATGGGCCCTGGTGCAAGAGTTCAGCTTGGGCCCCCTTCCCTCAGTGCTTTGTGTGTCTTCTTGCGGTACAAGGGTCTTTGGGCCCCCTCAGGCTCCTGGGCCCGGTAGCGACTGCTACCTCTGCACCCCTATAGCTACGCCCATGCATGGGATGAGATGTGACTTGTTCGGATCAATCAAATATCCAAGTTTCTGAATGAATGCTTATGGTAAGTAGAAGGTGATTTTGTAGAAGCTGTTGTGTTGGGTCGATTATCATTATCGATGCTCAGATATCTTGGGCTCTGGAGGTGACATTAGCACTACTAATACCTTGGTGAAAATGAGGGGGCTGAAGACAGACAGAATGGAAGACTTGTAAACTGAAGATGCAGAAGGCAGTGTTTTGTTTTGATGGCCACACATAGGAATTTCCTGTGGGCCAACAGTATAAGAATATAATCTTGTAATTACAATTTTTAGAGCAGGGATCAGCAACCTTCGGCACTCCAGCGGCTGTGAAACTACAATTCCCAGCATGCAAACATACTTGGCTGTTCTTCTAACTCCCACAGAAATGAATGGAGTATTCTGGGAGATGTAGTTTCAGAACAGCTGGAGTGCCAGAGGTTGCCGATCCCTGCATTAGAGGAATTACTGCTCTGATGGATTCCATCTGAAATTTCATTTTCTGGATTTTTTGGTTAAAAAAATGTAAGGTCTATAAAAAGTTTTGTATTGGTGCCACAAAAACTCTGGTATAAACTGAAAATGGTTGATGGCTTGGTACTTTTCCTAGGGATTCCTTTTATAGAAATTCTTGGAGAAGGGACACAACTTGAGGATTGTTCTCTGAGATTAGAAAAAAATGATCCAGAGGAATGCTTCTCAGATACAGAGAATATCCTCAACTGATTGTGGATTGGACCCAGACAGCGATGGTTGTGTCCAACCAGGCTCTGCAGAAAAGTGAAAGCCTTGCTCTCACCAGAGGAATGGATCTGGCTACATACGGTGTCAGGGTTAGGAGCTTTTTGGATAATTTTCCTTGAAGAAAATTCACTTTTGGGATGAAAATTCATGTCTCCCTCTGATTTCTGTGAAATTTAGGAGACCTTTTAAACAGCTACCTATATGGTCCGAAGAATGGTTTTCGAGTAGTTTTGGGGGGAAAAAAACCCTTTTCCTTTTAGTCAAGGCTTCCAAATCTTTGTGAGTTGCGGCCCAAACAAAGAACTGGGAAGGAACAGCTAGGAGCAAAAATAGTATTTGGAAGAAACATCCCCTGGCTGTTGCTTAATACATCATGCTTTTCTTGCAGCTGTAGAAACATCATAATTTTAGAGGATAATTTTAATCTGTTGGGGGATAACATAAACTCAGCTGTTTACATAAGAAGCAGTAGAAATTACAAAGGTTAACTTTTTAGTACCATGTATTGGATATCATTAGAGAGATTGTTCAGCCAGATATGTAGAGTCCTAGCAACTGGAATAGTGGACAATGAGGAATAGATCATTGCTGCAGCTGCAGAATAATATTTTTTTCAGCAACGGAGTCTGCATTTGGGTCCAAATGATCTTTTAGCATGAAAGACTTCTCAGAAGGAAAAAGCAGTCTTAATACGGCTAACTACATTTTAGGAGCTGATTCACAATTCTTAGTATCTTTCGGATCAAAATAATACACTGACATGTAATGTACACTCCAAACTAAAAAGTTGATACAGCACTTTATTAGATTTTCAAAAGATCAGTGTATAATTTATTTCAGATGCATACATACCAGATTGGTGTATATGCATCTGCAATAAATTGCACACTGATCGTTTAGAAAATCTAATAGAGTTCTGCGTCAACCTTTATTTTGGAATCCGTATTAGGCGTGAGTTGGACCAAACCCCACAGTGGAGAGCACCCACGCATCTGATCTTCTATATATTATACCTGGAGTGCTGTTCCCCAGTTTTTCTATTGTAATATGCACTGATATGAATTGTTTTATCCATTTTAATAAAGTACGTTTAAAAATTACATTTTATTATTACTGTATGTTAAAATTGGTTCTCCACCAAAATAAACAGATCAGGCTGGTGGTGCGAGTTAGAGTCTGGAATTGGTATAAATATATCCAGCTCAATAGAGTTCACATTCACCAATAGATACTGAGGGCTGAATGTGGGGCCCACACACATAGAGTGGGATGAAAACAACCAGATCATTCCAGTATACTGACACCACTACATGTAGATCCCACTGATTATAGGGATGTAGGTGCAATCACTAAGCGGTCTAGTTGTAAATAAATCTCCCTCACTTCTACATATTGTTTTATGCCCTCAGATTAATGGGCTCAACATAAATGTACATAACATAAGTGGCGCTCAGCGTTGTTCACATAAACTGTGTGTCACTGATAGGAGCGCTCTCATTCGCTCAACGCGTTTCTTTACCGCTATATTGCGGTTGTTCATCAGGAGCAGTTAAAGAGCACTACTCTACTAAAAGCGACACTGTGATTAAAACCACACTAGCATATTAGAGCCTCCGGCATATAGTATAGTATGCCGGAGGCTCGAATATGCTGCACGCACGATATCAGAGTCGTGCAGCGCTATAAATAACTAAACACACCACCAACTTTGTTTGCTGCACGCACGCCATCAGAGGTGTGCAGCACTGTGGTTGGTGTGTTTAAATTACAATCAATGTCCTTGCTGCATACACATTATTAGAGGTGTGCAGCGTCATGTTCGTTAGGGTCCATTCACACGTCCGCAATTCTGTTCCGCATTTGCGGAGCGGATTGCGGACCCATTAGTTTCAATGGGGACAGACGATGTCCGGCCCGGTCCGAAATTGCGGATCCGCTTTCCGGGTCCGCAATCGCGTTCCCGAAAAAGATAGAACATGTCCTATTCTTGTCTGCAATTGCGGACAAGAAAAGGCAGTTTCTATGAGAGTACCGGCGATGTGCGGTCTGCAAAATGCGAGCGCACATTGCCGTTTCCGTGTTTTGCGGATCCGCGGATCTGCAAAACACAAACGGACGTGTGAATGGACCCTTAACCTCACACTCATCACTAGGTGTGTGGTTTTAGTAGAGTAGTGCTCTTTAACTGCTCCTGATGAACAACCGCAATATAGCGGTAAAGAAACGCGTTGAGCGAATGAGAGCGCTCCTATCAGTGACACACAGTTTATGTGAACAACGCTGAGCGCCACTTATGTTATGTACATTTATGTTGAGCCCATTAATCTGAGGGCATAAAACAATATGTAGAGGTGAGGGAGATTTATTTACAACTAGACCGCATAGTGACTGCACCTACATCCCTATAATCAGTGGGATCTACATGTAGTGGTGTCAGTATACTGGAGTGATCTGGTTGTTCTCATCCCACTCTATGTGTGGGCCCCACATTCAGCCCTCAGTATCTATTGGTGAATGTGAACTCTATTGAGCTGGATATATTTATACCAATTCCAGACTAACTCGAACCACCAGCCTGATCTGTTTATTTTGGTGGAGAACCAATTTTAACATACAGTAATAATAAAACGTAATTTTTAAACGTACTTTATTCAGGCAGTAAATCATTATACAGTTTTTGTACGTCTAATTTATCTATCTATTTTGAGCTAATTTTTTATCCATTTTAGACCAGTCTTTTGAGAAAGTCTCCTGTGGGACTGGATGGAAGGGAAAACTTTACCCTTCCTCTTGGGGAAATAAACAAATGTCAGTAATAGTAAAACAATATAGCATACTGAAAATAAGCTGGTAAGTAGTGCATCAAGATTAAAAAACCACCCACATAATGCAAGACTAAGGAATAACACATATGGAGAGCGACTGCACCACATATCTGACCTGCGCATGCTCAACAGAACCTGCGTGGACCCAGAAGTGAGTACAGAGAAGGACCGAGCACAAAACAAGGAACTACTCACCTTGATATGTAGATATGGTATACAACAGTTCTAGTGGGGAGTCAGAAAAAGGCTGAAGGACTGTAACACATGGAGTATACATCCACAAGGAAAAAGGAAAATGAAAAAACGGTTCCAAAATAACAAAATGACCCCACCACGTACAGACTGTAAGTGGGTGTCACCGAACATCAGAAAAAAACCAAAGCTTCTGTCAAACAGGAAAGAAGAAGAAAAAAGCATGCCTATTTTATTGTGTCTTATACTGCAGTTTTATAGGGAGCGCCAGCTAATTAGTTTAATTGCTAATTATATCTATCTTCTGTCTAATCAGGTGTAAAGAAAATTTAACCCCCTGCGGTGCTGCTGTAGAGTGAACAAAAATAGTATTTTTCCCATTTTTGATAAATTCTTTAATAGCACAAAGTGCAGATAAAAACAGTTTTTTTAGATTGAATAACCTTTACATTCTAGTCAAAAGGATAAATAGTTTACAGTTGCTGCGTGGCAGGGCTAGAAGCACCTTTAACATTACGTTCAGGCCTCATGCACACGACTGTTGTTTGATTCCGTGTCCGTTGCTCCGTTTTTCGTGATTTTCTGCGGACCCATTGGTTTTCAATGGGTCCGTGGAAACCTCGGCAAATGCACCGTTTGTCCTCCGCGTCCATGGTCCGTGATTCCAGTCCGTCAAAAAAATATAACCTGTCCTATTCTTGTCTGTGAAAAACGGTTCACGGACCCATTCAAGTCAATGGGTCTGTGAAAAAATGCGGATGGCCATCCGTGTGTCATCCGCGTTCCGTGTCCGTTTTTTTTCGCGGATCCCTTGGCAGGCACTTTGGAGAAATTGTCAGCCTGTCTTTTGGTAAAATCTTTTGGGTCATGTCCGCTAAAAAAAACGGAAGACACACGGAAACACAACGGAAGGCAAAAACGGACACGGATCACTGAACAACGGAACCCCTTTTGGCGGACAGCATAAAAAAACGGTTGTGTGCATGAGGCCTAATCTGGGGCTGATATATTAGCCGTTACAGGAGGAATACAACCTCACTGCAGAACTGATCTGGGTCTGCTAAGATCCAGCAGCTCCTGCAGTTACCCGGCAATCACAGGATAGGGCACATGCACACAACATATGAATTTTGCGGTCTGCCAAAAATACGTTTGACATCTGTGTGCATTTGCGGAACAGAGCAGTCCCCTAATAGAGCAGTACTATCCTTGTCCGTAATTCGGACAATAGGACATGTTCTATTTTTTTGCGGAATGGAAATACGGAAACGGAATGCATGCAGAGTAACTTCCGTTTTTCGCGGACCCATTGAAGTGAAAGGTTTCGCATATGGCCCGCAAAAAAAAAACAGAACGGACACGGAAAAAAAACGTTTGTGTGCATGAGTCCTAACTGGGACAAGAAGGGGAAGCATCATGGCCGCTTCCTGATCTATATACACAGTACTCATTGAGCACTGTGTAAACAGCAAGAGGGACAGCAGATATGGTCATACATCATCTTTGCCTTCTCTGTGGGAAGCCCTTTAAATGCATATTTTAAATGTCCAGTGGTTCATAACTGGTAAAAAAAAAACAAACATGCAACTCTCTATTATCGGTCTGCAAGGACTCTGTGTGGTCTTGGACTATGCTCTTGGATACAATATATGGAAGATTTTCTCTCCTAGAAACAATGTTTCACAGGGATAGTAGCTAGCTACAGTAATTTGATTATGGCTGTGTGCTTCTGTACTGTAAGGATGGAGTCTCCAGAAGTGGGCTTTGTTTTTCTACTGTCCTATTTGACGGCTATTTATAAGGACTGCGGAACACAGGAGCTCCTCACCAAACAAGTACTGGGGATGTTAAAAGTAACGGATCCAAATTAGAAAACATGATAGGCCTCCATAAAAAGATGTGTTTTAGGGAATGCATGTTAGGAGTTTGATTATCGGGAGTAGTGCGTCTCCGAAAAACACACAAACTAAATCCTAGAGACAGGGGTGTGAGGTTTTGGTTATGGAGGAAGTTATTTGGGGAGTGTTGGCAACACATGGAGCATGGTAGACAGAGGTAAGGAAAGAGAGGAGTTGAGTTAGGTGCTTGTAAGAGGGCTGGAAATCAGCTACATCCTTCTTCAGCTACATCTACAAAGAAACTGTACCCTTTACCATAACTGTTGCAATGGGTTACTGTTTGAACCAGTTGCAGTAGCAATACCACCTAATCGAACTGTTTTTAGAAAATGTCAGCATTGCTATAAATACTAGCCATGATTTATCATACCTTCACTCCAGAATTCTGGCATCAAAAAGTCCCAAAATAGGGCATTTGCGACTTTTCACACTCATTTGCGCATAATTTTGCGACTTTTTACATGTTTACACCACTCACTCCAGTTTTGTAAAAATGGGCATGGTTAGCCATGTTAATGAGTTTCTCTCCAGATTTATCATTGGGACTTTTTTAAAAAGTCGCAAAAAGTCCCAATTTCACTCCAGTGAAGACCATGCTTATCTTATGCGACTTTTTAATAGAACATCCGACTTTTTTGTAAATATGTGTGATTTTTGTAAAGCCGTTTACTGAAGGATGAACTGCTGCCATCAAACCACATTTATCACAGTATTAAAGGAGCATTAATAAATCTGACTGAGCCAAAAGTGACTTTGGACTTATGTGAAATTGGAGTAAGATGGAAGTGTAATGATAAATCTGGCCCACTATGTTTTTGCATGATATTATATCTCCCGGCACGGAGGTGTGCCATGTAACTGTCATCCATCCTTATAAGCCATGCTACCATGATTTACCACGTACTGTGTCTTCAAGCCGCTGTGAGATGCCGGCAAGAGAAAGGTAAATGTATGTGCACTACTGTGGGTGAAACACCCTGTTAGTATTGAGATCGTAGCAGACATGTACCGTGATGACATCATGAGCAGGCCATGACAGCATACTGACACTCTTGTAGAGTCCTATACCTTGGGCATGATGTGATGGACATGGCAGAGACGACTCTGGAGAGAAGGAAAATGGCAAGTAGATATATACTGCACTGTGGAATACTGTATATTTATTGCACTGGGAGCAGTGGACATCTACAAACCAATTGTATTATCACTGTTGGATCTTAAAGAGTAGTCCCTATAAATAGTCTAAAACAGGGATTCTCAACCTGCGGCCCTTCAGCTGTTGTAAAACTACAACTCCCACCATGCCCTGCTGTAGGCTAATAGCTGTACACTGTCTGGGAATGCGGGGAGTTGTAGTTTTGCAACAGCTGGAGGGCCACAGGTTGAGCATGCCTGGTCTAAAATAACAAAAGGGTCAATAACAGTTTTCTCCTCTGCTTCTTCTTGAGCTGCAGAGAAGGTGCAAATAGCAGTGCTCTACAGACTTCATGGTCAGGAGAAGTCAGGGGATGGAAGTCTGAGAGGGGGCTGCTGCTGGAGATCAAGCCCACAATTATTCCTGCAAGTAACTAGCGGAATTGATTGCTGCTAGTAATAGGAGTACAACATCGCAGGGCTTAGCAACTGAATTCGAATACATCAGAGGAGTTGGGGCCAGAGCAGAAGAGGAAGACACAAGCTATCTAGCCTGTGTATCCTGGAAGCAGCCAAGTACTGTGTATACCAGGCCTGTAACAGAGAACAGGCAGCCTGCAAACAACCCTAAGGCCTCATGCACACAAACATATTTTCTTTCCTTCCGTTTTTTTTGCGGATCGTATATGGAACCATTCATTTCAATGGGTCTACAAAAACTACGGAAGTTACTCCGTGTGCATTCTGTTTCCGTATGTCCATATTTCCGTTCCACAAAAAAATAGAACATGTCCTATTATTGTCTGCATTTCTATGAAGGGCAATCTGTTCCGTTCCGCAAAATACGGGATGCACACGGACATCATCCGTATTTTTGCGGACCGCAAAATACATATGGTTGTGTGCATGAGGCCTAAAAGTGAGAGATTGGGGACATTTACTATGGTGTCTCTGCACCGGTTTTAAAATTGCTATTTTAGACGGTCTAATTTTTTTAATTTAAAGGATAACGGTCACATTTAGACCCTAATTTCAGTTTTCATATATGTAGTTACTAATATGATAATATTCCTGAATCAATAACTATTAGACTTACTTACCCCTTATTTAATAAGATTCAGCCCTTAGCAACCAGTCTGCATAAAACTGCAATTTCACTATTCTGTTAAGATGGCCGCCCTCAGCCCTGAGGCTAATCCATTGGACACCTGCAGTGAAGTTAGTGAAGACCAGCTCTGTATAGGGGGTCTTGCAGTTAAATTTCCAGGTCTGGCTGATGCCTGTAGTCCCTCTACAAGCTCTCCTCTTATCAGATAAGGCTGTCATTTATACACTGAGCAGCCGGCATATGTACTTTCTCCAGGACTGCTAAGGGAGTGTCTGCCAAGCACAGGCATGTGGAGAAGTTCACACACACAGCCCAGCACTGTTATCTCCTGTCAGGAAGAACCTGGCTTTTATACATTCCCTTACAATGTTGACTCACTATCAGTTCCCAGTGCACGCAGCGTGCTCCGTCCTCTATCTGGTAGACGGAAGGAGCATAGCAACCTGATTTTATCTCAGGTAACAATAGCCAATACTGGGGACTTTTAGGTGGCTTTTAGGGGTTATTTATTAAACAATCAGAAATTAAAACAGGGCCAACAAGGTGATATTAATCACCAAAATCCAATAGTAAAAAAAAAAAAAAATTGAGTTATACTTTAACTACTGAAAACGTGCCCATCTTAGGCCCCTTGCAGACGAGCATGTCATGCTGCGAGTCTGCAGCGCAGCTCCCATCCTGACGTCCCAGCACTGACGGGGTCACATAGCATCATAAATCAATATAATGCTATGTAACCCTGCAGTTCTGGAATGTATTAGATGACACTGACATAATGCTGTTAGTGTCATCTAATACATTCCAGAACGCTCGTCTGCAAGGGGCCTTAGAGGCATTTGCACCTCGTTCACCTGTTTTGATTTTTTTAGACTAATTCAAAAGTTTTCAAACTTTTGTGTATTTTCCAACCTAGTTACATAGGTGTACCTTATTTTGCACCTGATTTAGTCTTAAAAACAGTCTAATTTCTACTCCACACCGGGGCTGGCCTACTTTTCTGCATCTGCTTGAGCCGCAGAGAAAAAAAAAAAAGACTGCCTGTGGATGTCATTTGTGTGTCCGTTCCACAAAGTGATTATGTCTTATTCCGGCCTACAAAATGCAGACCACCCACCCACTGAATTTATCACGCGGTGATCACTTGCAACATTTTACATAAATTTGATAGAGTGTACGTCACTTCATTGTATTAAAAAAATAAAAGTGTAGCTAATAAATTCCTCTTTATATTTGAACACCCCCTGTATCATACACACTGCCATTCGTGCACATCTCCACCAAGGCCAGGGGTTGGCTGAACCACAGACATTTCAATCTGGACAGGGAGATGGGAGCCACAGCACTGGAATGGCAGGTCTTTAAAGAAAAGTTTACTGTTATTTTTTCACTTTGTCCATGGATTGCGGCTTGTAATTCTGCTACTCCCCATACAACTGAAAGGCACTCTGCTGTAATACAAGAGACAGCCCATGGACAGCATGGTGCTATTGCAGGGATCTGCAACCTGCGGGACTGCAGGTGTTCTGAAACTACAACTCCCAGAATGCACCATTTGCTTTTATAGGAGTTATAAAAACAGCTGAGCATATTTGCATGCTGGGAGTTGTAGTTTCTCAGCAGCTGGAGTGCAGAAGCTTGTTGATCCCTTTGGTATAGGAATGGGAGTTTCTGATCTCTCAACCCAGACGACAATAACCAGAGATCACCCCCTTCTGTACTTGCCCCTACCAATAAAGTGTATTTTGGCATATTAACATTTAAGCAGAACTTTATTGCTTTTGCATAGTCTTAATACGTTTTGAAACCATAGAAGAAAAAGCACTAACATTTATAACAATGTAAATTGCAAGAAGATTTAAAATGAAAATGCAGTTAGTAATGTAATATCCCCTCGGTACCATCAATATAGGCTCACTGGAAACTGCCTACATCAGAAAAAAAACAAAAAAACAGGCAGCACCCCTCCTATCTATGATTATTCAAGTAAAAGTGCTATGTGACGAGCAATCCTTGGTCTGGGTGACCCCAATGTAACCTAAACCAGGCATGCTCAACCTGCAGCCCTCCAGCTGTTGTAAAACTACAACTCCCACGATGCCCTTCTGTAGGATGATAGCTGTAGGCTGTCAGGAAATGATAGGAGTTGTAGTTTTGCAACAGCTGGAATGCTGCAGGTTGAGCCTGCCTGACCTAAACCAAAAGTTTTACTGTATTGAAAAACTGCACATCTGCTGAGAACTAGGAATTATTCGAAAAAATAAACTAGGATCCCTTACGATGGTTGATGACAAATAAGTAATTGTGTGGTAAAGATGGTTGACTTTAAAGGGGGTGTCCACTTTACTAATGATGGCCTATCCTAAGGATAGGCTATCATTATCTGATCTTCAGGGGTCAGACACCCTGCTGATCAGCTTTTCTATGGTAGATCCAGTGCAGAAACTGCACAACGCCATCGGTTTAGTGGGAGCAGTGTTGCAGTTACCAGTTCCGTGCACCGCACAACAGATGGAGCTGTGTAGTTCCTGCAATGGAGCTGATCGTGGGGGTGCATGGCGATAGATCCGTGATGATCAGATCAACAATGCAAGCTATCTAAACAGAGGGGTCCTAACTAGTTTAATTAGAACCCACTGTGGCTCATATGGTCGCACAGTACTGAACCACAACGCGGCTGGGTAGCAACAGTGAATAAAAGTATCAAGCATGAAGTTTCAATAGTGAATGAGAGACTCTTCAGCGGTTGCATGAGAGGTAAAGAGGTTTTATCTCACAGTCGATATTGTGTCCACCATTAGCAATGGAACAGCTAATATTGATTTCTGACCAGGACTATTCAGACTTCCTGTGGTGAAGTAGATCAAGAAAGGGTATTCATATATACTCGCAGTCCATTCTGTTTAGGGTACATTCACATGGCTGTATGAATGGGTCTGCAAAATTTGCAGAACGGGTGCAGACCCTTTCATTTCAACGGGGCCGCAAAAGATGCAGACAGCACACAGCATGTTGTTCGTGTCTGTACTTCCGTTCCATTGCCACGCAAAAAATATATAGCATGTCCTATTCTTATATTATAGGCATTGTCTATATAGCGCCGGCCCTGTGCATTCTGCAAAATGTGGAAGGCACACGGCCGGTATCCGTGATTTACAGATCTGCAATTTGCGGACGGCAAAACACGGCATGGTTGTGTGAATGCAGCCTTATAGTCCTGAAAGAGAATGATCAAAAGTTTGATAACTTTGGCAATTTCTTATATTTTGATTAAATGGGGTTGTCCAGGAAAAAAATCATGGCCACTATTTTTATTTTTTTCTTAAGAAAAAAAGTGGCACACACGCCCAAAGGTTGGATGTACCATTGCAGTTTAGTTCCACTCATTTAGGGCAGTGAAGCTGCAATATTTCTAAAAAAAAAAAAAAAAAACAAAAACTGCTATGTTTTCTAACTACACAGACCTAACATTATTTTTTGCTGTCAATCAATTTTAGGTCTTAAAGGTTTCAAACTGAATTACTGTACGCACTGATTATAGGGTTGTATAGCGCCTATAAAAATGCAAAAAAAAAAAAAAAAAAAAAATCGGCAAAATCAGATCTGACTGTCACTAGCTGTGGTAAGGAACTCCTAAATTCTAGATGAGAAAGCCAGGCAAATTGCCTCAACAAAGCATTTGTAAGAACAAATAGCCACTTCAACCGGACTCTAGCACCTTAAACATTTGAAAGGCACTGAAATATGTGGCTTCAACACGTGGTTTTCAGCACCACACAGCCCACTGAACTAGCAGACAATTCCAATACGCGTCCCCGCATTTTTTATTTTCGTTAAATTCGTTTATACCAGTCAGAAGGATGATATTTCCAGGTCGCTTTGATGCTTTAGGAACGTGCTCTACTAAAAGGTTTATGTCACAATAAAGTACTTATCATCTATCCCCAGGAGAGCCGATAAATATAAGACTAAAGGGATTCTGACCACAGGGGATCCACACAGACCCTGAGAATAAGGCCCCTTTCACACGAGCGCGTCTGGATTAGGTCCGGATGCGTTGCGGATACGTTCAGTGAAAACTGTGCGATTTCACAGGCAAAGCCATTCAGTTTTGCCTGCGATTGCGTTCAGTTGTTCAGTTTTTTCCACGCGGGTGCAATGCGTTTTACTGCGTTTTTCACGCGCGTGATAAAAAACTGAAGGTTTACAAACAACATCTCCTAGCAACCATCAGTGAAAAACGCAACGCACCCGCACTTGCTTGCAGATGCAATGCGTTTTTCACGCAGCCCCATTCACTTCTATGGGGCTGGGGATGTGTGAAAAACGCAGAATATAGAACATGCTGCGATTTTCAAGCAACGCACAAGTGATGAGTGAAAAAAAACGCTCGTGTACACAGACCCATTGAAATGAATGGGTCAGGATTCAGTGCGGGTGCAATGCGTTCACATCACGCATTGCACCCGCGCAGAAAACTCGCTCGTGTGAAAGGGGCCTAAGGGTTTTTGTGTTCCCTCTCTGAATGGAACAGTAGTGTGCTTGCTGGTCCACTGCTCCAGTCACTTCCATGAGGCTGAAAGTAGATAGTGCTCTATCAGCACCATAGACTAAAATGGAGCAGTGGAATAATAGGACACTACCACTTCATATAGAATGAGGGGACTCGGGAACCCTTCATTCTCAGGATCAATAGGGGTCCCCAAGGGTCAGACTTCACACCATTTGTTATTTATCACCTATGTAAAGGTGATAAATATTTGAGGGATAACCCTTTAATAATAACAAAAGAAAAACAAAAGGAAAAAAAAAAAAACACCTTTATCCTGCAGAGAACATTCTAACTTTTTCAGCTACTCAAATGCAGACAGTAATTTTATTTATGTGGCAATATAAGAATCACAAAGAAAATTCATGGTAATATTTTAATTGGGAGGGGCGAAAATAAAAAAAATAGGGAGAAATGAAACAAAATTAACCAAAAGTTCACGGTACAGTACACAAATATTGACATTTTCAAAATTGTCTAGTTTTTGGTACAGACAAGAATTTCTTTCTACATAAGTCAATAGGATTTCTCTATTATCCCCAAACTCAAAATAAAAACAGTTCCTATGACTTTACAGTTGAAGTTAAAATTTGAGAAGGCGGCATAATCTAAATCTTGTTAATTCTAGCTGATTTACTTAACTAGCGAATTTAAGAAACTGGGCAAAACCTTCCTTTTTTTTTTTTTTACAGAAAGCTTTTCGACAGTAGAATTGTGCAATATGGAGATAAAGCAAATACACATGGCACATTCTCATTCGGATCTCATGTAAAAAGTTACAAACATCCCTAATTCAAATAAATAATAAAAAAAAAATCTGAGTTGTACGTGTTGAGTTTTAGGTTTCCTAAGATTCACTACAAGGAAAATGGCAAAATGTCACACAAATATTTACATGGTTATACCCGGGATGGGTACACTGCTACAAAACTCATAAAATACATGTGGAGTAAACGTGAAATGTTTTTCACTCTTCGCTCTCAGTTATTCACGCCAGCAGCTTGTCTATCTAACGTGACTTCCATTCGTGCCACCGCTTTACAGCTTGCAACAAGATTTAGTCTGTGTCTTCATCCAGTTCATAACTGTTTTTGTCATAAATATCCTTTACTAGTAAAACCCGTATTAGCATGTTTTCCAAAGTGTTGCGACCCAGGGGAGTTGACGTGAACCACAGAGAGGAATCAGAAGGGAGGCTGTAAGGAGTCAAATAAAACACGTCCATTCTCTGGTTGAGATTCTGTGGGCTGCAAAAAAAGGGAAGAATTAAACATGTGTAAATAAAAGTATGGGAGGAACAAAAAACAAAACATTTTGAATAGTGAAAACATTCCAGTACAACAAAGCGAGGACATGCAACAGAGGAAAACGAAGTACTGCTAATAAGGGATTGCACACAATCATCAAAATGTGCGCTGTGTGAATATTCAGGGTTAATAGGGTTGTCTATCATTAGAGATCAGCTTTTTCACCAGAAACGGTGCCACTGTTGTTCATAAGCTGTGTCTGGTATTGAACTTCATCTCCTATTTAACGTCCTAACAGTTCTGTCCAAGTGCTTCGGCAGCAGTGGGAGGGCTGCTTTAGCTGCCCATATCTCTGGATAGGTAGCAACTAGAGATATGGGATTCCAAGCTTCGAACAATACCAGAACCACAGCAGTATCTTCAGTACATTGGAAGATATAGCTGTTAGAAATCAGGATGGCAGTGAATGCAGCTGAAAGTGAAAGTAAATGCAGATTTTACCACGATTATTCCGCACTCAATTTCTAACTGCGATATCTCCTGTTGATGTTGTGCTAATGCTGCAATTCTGGTCTTGTATAAAAGCTTGGACTTCCGGCTTTCATATCTCTAGCTGCTAACAAATCGGAGATATGAGCAGCTAAAGCAGTTTCTTTCCAAAACAGACTTTAAATGATTTCTCTGCTTATACTCTTATTATACTATACTATCTATCTAATCAATCTAA
Source organism: Bufotes viridis (assembly GCA_033119425.1). NCBI lineage: Eukaryota > Metazoa > Chordata > Amphibia > Anura > Bufonidae > Bufotes > Bufotes viridis. The sequence continues at coordinate 52,497,436 of CM065594.1, forward strand.
TCTAATCATCTATCTATTCTATAAAGCATTTTACAGCTGGTTTGTCGGGGGAAATAGCTTCAGAATGCAAGCAAATATGAAGATAAAAATTACATAACCTTACTCCTCACCACTTACACTATACACCGCTTACTCTAGAATAGGGGATGTTTTGGAGCTGACAGATTCCATTTCAAGGGGTTGTCTTGTCTCGCCGTTACTAAGGCAAGATAAGACAGTCCCGACCACCAGGACACAGCAGAGCGGGCCAGTGTGTGCCGTTTCTGTAGCTCTTATTGCAGTGTGTGGAGCTGCAGAAACAGCGTAGAGCAGCAAGCTATGACTCAAACACCATAGCTTGCTGCGCTATGCTGTTTCCATAGATCCGATTCAACGCAATTGGAGCTACTGAAACAGAAAGCGCCATCACGCTCTGTTGTTTCCTGGCAGCTGGTGGTCAGGACTGTGCCTCATCTCGCCTTAGTAATGGCGAGATGAGACAACCCTTAAAGGAGTCTTTCACCACAAATGTCCATTATATAACATTAACACCATTTTGTCCATAACAGTCCCCATATTAAAATGCTTCTTACCATATTTCAGTCCGTTGCAAAGTTGGGATAAAAACACTTATTTGATATGCAAATGAGTGTCTGAAGGAGCCCAGGGCTGTGTTCCAACGTCCGGTGCCCAGGCCCCGCACTGATTTTCATATCCAACCACTCCCTTTCACCCGCCCTTTGTTTGGCTGATCACCTCCTTCCTCCATTCTGAAATCTCACGGGTGCGCCCGATGACAGCCCTCTGATGCGGCGCCGGCTGGAACGTGACACACGGGCTGGCACATGCGCACTCGAAACTCTGATGCCTCTGCCCATAATGGGTCATACAGTGCGCAGGTGAGGATATCCCGTTCATCGGTGCAGGCGGAGGATTTCAGAACGGAGGAAGGAGGTGATCAGCCAAACAAAGAGTGAGCCAAATGGGTTAAAGGGAGTGGTTGGATATAAAATCGGCGAGGGGCCTGGGCACAGGCCGTTGGAACGCCGCCCTGAGCACCTTCAGACCCTCATTTGCATATTGAATAAAAGTGTGTTTTTTAGCCCAACTCTGCAACTGACCGAAATATGGTAAGAAGCATTTTAATATGGGGACTGTTATGGGCAAAATGGTGTTAATGTTATATAATGGACATTTGTGGTGAAAGACTCCCTTTAAAATAAAATGCTTTTTCCTGTAACACAGAAAGGGTTAACAGGAGAACAAAACTGCTAGCTCACTTTTTATTTAGCTTTTTGGGAAGTAGGATAAAGAAAAGGCAGCAATTCTGGCATTGCTTTATGTTTTTTTTTTTCTGGCATACAAATCCTTTCCCTCTACGTTGTACATTGCGGAAGTTGCGGAAAAATATTTTACAAGTGGAATCCACACCAAAATCCGCGTAGAAATAATTCTGTGTGAACATACCCTTAGACTAAATATCTATTTAACAGCATTTGTATCACATCAAACGCATTTTATTACTCAAGTATGGTTTGTTAAATACATATAAAGTCTGCGCAGATGACTGATACTTTTACATTACCTTTGAGATAGATAGTATTCAAAAATTTTCACAGGGCAACGTGATGGGTCAGCTGTGTTTTCAATCTGTTCCATTACTGCCTCGTCATCTTCATGTTTCCTTTTCCCAGGAGCAACTTTCTCTACAAGAGACATGTAACATATGTTAAATGTTTGCACAAGAAGCACAACATGCAACATCCATGTAGTTTATGCCTGAACTACAGAGATAAATTTGGATCAGCTGGCTGAAGGAAATAAAACCATCATTCACCAAGTCATCAGAATACATGTAAGAAAAATACATTAATTAAAACGATGCAAATAATCATTAGATGGCAGAGACTCAGACAGCAATAATACTGGTGCATTTTAGCAGCGGCATCGGGGACACAAAACCACGTTTACCTGCAGTTCTATTACTCGGTATCTTCAGTTTGTTTCAGTAAAGGCCCCATTCACACGTCCGTGGTGTGTTGCGGATCCGCAAAACACCCGGCCGGCACTCCCATAGAAATGCCTATTCTTATCCGCAAGCTGCGGACAAGAATAGGACATATTCTATCTTTTGCAGAGCCGCGGACCAGAAGCTCGGGGCCGAAACCCGGAAGTTCGGGGCGCGCCCGCAAATGCGGAAGCGGAGAGCACATAGTGTGAGCACATTGAGAATGAATGGGCTCGCACCTGTTCCGCGGAATTGCGGAACGGATGCGGACGTGTAAATAGGGCCAAACAGTGAAGGACCAAAATGGATGTTTAAGTGCAGCCTAAGGCTAGAATTAGGCATGTAACTTTTGACACAAGGGAAAAATGGATCCAAATATAAAGTTTTTTTTCTTTTAAAGTTCTTCCTTCCTTCTTCCAATCTCAGCTTTTACAAAAAAAAAAAAAAGCTGCGTCAAAGACTGCATGTGTGATTTCAGCATAAGGCCTCTTACACATGAGAAATATAGAACTAGTCTGAGTTTTCAGTGAAAAACTAACATTTTGTCCTCAGTTTGCTTTAATGTTTTTTGCCAATCTGTTAAGGCCAGTTTCACGCTGGCGTTAAGCCGTTCCAGCTGCCGGGTCTGTAAAACCGCTTGCACACGTGTGCTGCTGGAAGTGCGTTACAAAACCGCAGCATGCTGCGATATTTGTCTGGCTGCCTCTCGACATGTTGGCTGTGCTGCGGCCGGATCTCCTATTATAGCGAACGAGCCCGGGCAGACTTCTGGCAGCACACACGTGCAAACGGTAGTACAGATCCGGCAGCTGTTCCCCTGCCAGAACAGCTTAACGCCAGTGTGAAATTGGCCTAAGTTCTTAAGATTTTCCTGCACAGGTGCAGTCAGTTTTTTTCAGTGTTCACACATGTGAATAAAAACTGAAGACCACCACAAAGCATCTCCTAGCCACCATCAGTAAAAACAGACCGCACACGGATGACGCTCATGGGCTATGTTTTTTTCACTGACCCACTGCAATTTTTCCAGATGGTGGGTAAAAATAAAATAAATGCTCAAGTGCATATACATTCAAATGGATCAGTGTTTAGTCCAGATGCTATCCATTCTAAAAACGGAACGCATCCACAAGGAAACTTTGTTTTCATGCAGAGCCGCAATGTGTGCATGAAATGAGTGCCGTATGACGTCTGGGCCTCCTACAGGACAGGAATTACAACATCATAGAGTTCTATGGTAATCTAAGTTTGGTTCAGTTGAACCACAGAGGACCTGACTATTGAAGACTTGAATAAAGAGCCGTATTACTGCTGTGTGAAAGCGGCCTTACTGCACTCAGCAGCACTATGTAGTTTTTTTCCCCATAAAAACTGCAAAACAGGTGACTGATGGCGAGTAATTTTATTAACGCAATGAAACTAAACGGTTTACCTTCACTGTCGCTCTCAAATAATGAAGACCCTGGTATTGAAGACAAGCCCGTTTCTCTTGCGTAAGGGATTTCTTTTCCATTGTTTTAAGACGCTACCAAAAGAAAGTCTTAAGTGCTGATCTACTGTCCTCAAATTAAAATACTTAGTATTAAAGTAGAAGAGGGTAAAAAGCAGAGACATGGCAGATTGGGTTCCAAGCTGATTTGCTAGCCACAAATAATGTTCCTCGACGCGTGAAAATATTGAGCCTACAAGTGAGATTAAAAATAAAAAATAAAAATTATATAATATCTATAAATATTAAATACCATCCACTTGAACCATTTCTATGGTTACACTTAGAACTGCATTGCACACAGAAAATCTGCTTCATACCTTTCTCTTAGGGCTCATGCACATGACCATATGTATTTTGTGCAAAAATAAATAAAATGGATGACATCCATGTGGACTTCCATGTTGCCTCTTTTTTGCAGATTCATTGTAACAATGCCTGCCCCTGTCTGCAAAATGGACAAAAATAGGATATGCTCTATTTTTTGTGGAACGGACTTAGACATACGGAAATGGAATGCATTTCCGCTTTTTTGCGGACCCATTGAAGTAAATGGTTCCGGATACAGGCTGCAAAAACGGACACGGAAAGAATATATGTTTGTGTGCATGAGCCCTTAGTCACTAAAGCAGCCCAGGATCATGGAGTATATTATCGAGAGGTACTGACTTGCACGGATGTGAGTTTAGCACGAAGACAAAGTGTCTATGCCTGGGATCAGCATAGACCTTCGGCACTTCAGCTGCTCTGAAACTACAATTCCCAGCATGCTCCAATCATTTCTGTGAGAGTTCTGAGAAGAGCAGAGGAAATATGCATGCTGGGAGTTGTAGTTTCACAATAGCTGGAGTGCCAGGGGTTGTCTACCCTGGTCTATGCAGTCTCTCTTGCTGTGCCTCCGAGTTCCTGCTTGCACACATTACATTAAAAATTTACGACAGCTCCTTGTTGGCATATGGCCCTCTATAAGACGTGCCAAAATTATAAAAAGAGGTATGCCACATAATATTTTTGCCGCACCATGACAGCGAGCTTTACTATTAAAACTGGCATAAGAAAAGCCAGTCAAATCGTTTAACCCCCAAATGCCTTGGGGGTCTTACGTTACCCTGGCAAATAAATGTGAGCTAGCATGTCTCTTACTAGCTTCTATTCTACTTTGGCATGTGTCCAATATTTTTCCCTCTGCTGAACTATTGAAATTTTAACATTGCATATAGCATGCCAGAAAAGTAGTCAGTAGGCATTTAAATCACAATATAACTACAAAACAGCAAGACATTGTACTTGTTTAATTGCTTACCATCTGGTAGAATACTTGGCTGCCAACTTCTAAGAATATTATTGAAGGTCTGTCCAAATATCTCATAATCTTGATCATAAAATATATTTTCTGTCTTCCGGCTGGCAGACAAGAACTAAAGAAAAGAAAGGAAAACCAAAAATCACAACCACCTGTTAAATCTCCATTACATGCACCAGAATTTAATCAACACAACAACTTTGCAAACTACAACCCATTTTATTAACCCCTTCAGTACAGAGCCACTTCTCACCTTAAATCCCAGGCCGATTTTTGCAAATCTGACATGCGTCACTTTATGTGGCAATAACTTTGGAACGCTTTTATTTATCCAAGCCATTCAGAGATTGTTTTCTCGTGACACATTGCACTTCATGACAGTCATAAATTTGAGTCAATATATTTCACCTTCATTTATGAAAAATCCCAAATTTACCAAAAATTTTAATTTCGCTGCTTTTAAAACAGAAAGTGATACCTCAAAATATTTATTAACATTCCCATATATCTACTTTATGTTGGCATCATTTTGTAAATGTAACATCCCTCAAATTAGTCAAAACTGATGTTACAACACAGCAAGGGTTAACAGCAGAATAAACCTCAATACATATTTACTCTCATTCTGCAGTTTACAGAAATACCCCATATGTGGCGGTAAACTGCTCTATGGGCACATGGCAGTGGTCAGAAGGAAAGGAGCGCCATATGGATTTTGGAGGCAAATTTTTATTAGAATGGTTTTTAGGCACCATTTTGTATTCGAAGACCCTGAGCCTACAGTGAAAACCCTCAAAAAGTGACCCTATTTTGGAAACTACACCCCTTAAAGAATATATTAAGGGGGTACTGAGCACTTTACCCACTAAGTTGACCCACTTTAACGGAATTTGGAAACACGTAGCTGTGAAAATGAAAAGGTTCATTTCTTCTAATAAGATTCGCTTTAGCCCCAAATTTTTCATTTTCCCAAGGGGTAAAAGGAGAAAAACACCCCATAATGTGTTACCCACTTTCTCCTGAATACAGCAACACCCCATATGTAGTGGTAAACTGCTGGGGTGGGGGCACATGGCAGGACTCAGAACGGAAGGAGCGCCATATGGCTAAGTGATTGTCTTATGTGGGGGCTCATTATTTGCGGGATGAGGTGACAGTTTGATTGGCAACATTTTGAGCTCCATAAGACTATTTGATCGCTTAGTATTACAATTTTCGTGAAGGTGACAAAAAATGGCAGTGTTGGCATAGCTTTAAATTTTTTTACAGCATTCACCTGAGGGGCCATCTTATGCGAGATTTTTATAGAGCAGGTTGTTACGGACACGGCGATACTTAATATGTCTGTCATTTTTATTTTTGTTAAAGTATAACTGTCACATTTTTTTTTTTTTTACTATTGGATTCTGGTGATTAATATCACCTTGTTGGCCCTGTTTTAATTTCTGATTCTTAAATAAATAACCCCTAAAAGCCACCTAAAAGTCCCCAGTATTGGCTATAGTTACCTGAGATAAAATCAGGTTGCTATGCTCCTTCCGTCTACCAGATGAGGACGGAACGCTGCGTGCACTAGGAACTGATAGTGAGTCAACATTGTAAGGGAATGTATAAAAGCCAGGTTCTTCCTGACAGGAGATAACAGTGCTGGGCTGTGTGTGTGAACTTCTCCACATGCCTGTGCTTGGCAGACACTCCCTTAGCAGTGAAGGACAATGTAGAGCCCAGTGTATAAATGACAGCCTTATCTGATAAGAGGAGAGCTTGTAGAAGGACTACAGGCTTCAGCCAGACCTGGGAACTTCACTGTAAGACCCCCCTATACAGAGCTGGTCTTCACTAACTTCACTGCAGGCGTTCTATGGATTAGCCTCAGGGCTGAGGGCGGCCATCTTAACAGAATAGTGAAATTGCAGTTTTATGCAGACTGGTTGCTAAGGGCTGAATCTTATTAAATAAGGGGTAAGTAAGTCTAATAGTTATTGATTCAGGTATATTATCATATTAGTAACTACATATATGAAAACTGAAATTAGGGTCTAAATGTGACAGTTATCCTTTAAGTTTCACACAGTAAAAGCCTTTTGAAACAGAATAAAATCTTGTTTTTGTGTTGCCATTTTCTGAGAGCCATAGTTTATTTTTTATTTTTAGGGCGATTGTCTTCGGTAGGGTCTCATTTTTTGCGAGATGGGATGACAGTTTGATTGGTACCGTTTTGGGGTACATAAGACTTTTGATCGCTTTGTATTATGCTTTTTGTGAGGCAAGGTGACCAGAAAATGGCTTTGACACTTTTTTTACGGCGTTTACCTGACGGGTGGATCATGTGAGATTTTTATAGAGCCAGTCGATGCGAACACAGCGTCTACTTTTGTCTTTTTCACAATTTGTAAAAATAAAAAAGTGTAACTATTGGGTGGGCCTTACTAAGTAAGGTGCTATATTTATACCTCTCTTCTATTATGTGAATTGTTTGTACCATTTTCTTTTTTTCTTTAAATTAATAAAGAGGCTAATGGGCCCTATGGTACATGTATACACCCCTGCCATACCCAAATATCCTTTTCAGCTAAGCTCTTAGCATCCTCTAGTCAAGAGAGCCAAGCCCAAAGAAGGCAGCTGCAGGCAAGTCTGATCTCTCTGTGCACACGCTAAGTGGTTGTGCAGCTAGTACATACTGATGAAGTAGCCTCAGGACAGGTCATCAATATCCGATCAGTGGGGTCCACTCCTTGCACCCGTGCCCTATAGCTGTTTAAAAGGAGGTGGTGCTCATACAAGCTCTGCTTCCTCTTCAAGATTACACTGTGGATCGTCTTGCTTGCAGTAGAGGTGCAGTGTAATTACAAGTGCTCATCCCATGCAAGTGAATGGAACAAGCACATGTAATTACACTGCGCGACAATACGCAGTGTAACCTTGAAGAGTAAGTAACACTCGCACTAGTGTCACCACTTCTTCAAATAGCTGATCAGCAGGGGTGCTGGAAGTCAGACCACCACCTATCAGATATTGACGACCTGTCCTAAGCATATGTCATCAATATGTACTGGCTGCACAACCCCTTCAAGGGGAACTTATTTCACAACCTGTAAGATAACACATAATACACTACTGATAACTCTTAACTATATGGTTTATATACTTGTAAGCTTACACTACTGACCTCCTGGATGCCAAGGCATAGATAATAAATGCTGTCTGGCGCATAGCTATCTCCATTTGGTCTTCGCACCTCCCTGATAAAACATGACAGCCAATAACTGAGAACACTTGCAGGGAGCAACAGAAGGTCTTCTTTTAACCTCACTGATTTATCTGAAAAGTAAAATTGAGGGAGAGGTTAGTTACATTATTAGTGTTAGAAACTCGAGGACCCCACTTCTACACAAAATTAGTAATGACACAGACTGAACCATAATCCAAACTCTGTGGTGTTGGTGATGTTTTAAAGACAAAGCTAAGGCTGTTTTCAGGCAGCCATAAAAGGAAAATGGACCCTCTATGAATCTTATGAGCCGAACTTGGATTATCATATGGGTCTATGGTGATCAACGTTGGCTACAGTAGGTCTGCAAGTGGCCCGGATCTTGCAAATGTAATACAAGAGGCCGAAAACCAGAAGCATTGAGGGGCATACTTACATTCTGTCAGCTCATCTGCAGCTATTCGTGCTTTTACCCACTGCTTCCAAGCATTGATGCCATAGGAATACTTCAGTGGAAACAATGATTCAGAGTTTTCATTAGAGGAGATGTCAGAAACCGCTTTCCTTTTTGCACCCTTTAATTAGAAGGGTAACTGAGTTATTGCAAATAATAATAATGAAAAGAGTGTAGTACAGAATAATATTCGCGTAATAAACTTAAAAGGGTTTTCGAGGATAGGATGGGTCATCAGTATCTGATCGGTGGGGGTCCGACACCCGGGATCCCCGCCGATTAGCTGTTTGACAACACACCTAAAGGGGGCTGAGCTGCTCCTAGGCCATGTGACACATGACCGTGTTATTACTTGGCCTAGGAAAAACAGAGAGGCCGCGGTGCTCACTGGATAGGTCATTATTATCACATCAGCAGCTCCTAGCAGCTTTCCAAGCACAGCACCTTACATAGTATAGTGGCAGTGATTGGTATTGCAGCTGGGCTCCATTCACTTCTGTGTGGCTGAGCTGCAACTAGGCCATGTGACCGATGTACTGTGACGTCACATGGCCTAGGAAGAAGACGTGACACTCAGAGCGCCGCGCTCTTCTAGCAGCTGATCAGCAGGGGTCGCGGTTGTCAGACCTTCACCAATCTGATATGGATGACCTATCCTAAAGATAGGTCATCAGTATAAAATTACCAGATAACCCCTTTCAAGGACCCATAATTTTTAGGTCAACACCTCATTTTGTATTAAAAAGTACCTTTTTCAATGGTTTAGGTTTGAGCTGATCATCATACTCCTCTTCAAATACAGGAGGCAAGAAAAACTCGCTTTCTGTATCAAATTCCTCAGCAGCTTAAATATAAATAAAATAATACCAATTACACTTGACCAAAAGTTAAATCAAAGCCAGAAATTCAACACGGACTTACAAACCTAACATCTTTAAAGTATACTCACATAACTAAAGGGATTCTGTCACGGCATTTGACCCTATAGAGCTGCGGACATAACGGCTAGATCGCCGCTAGCATGTCCGCAATATAGCAGTAGAATAGCTCTGGGTGCTTTTAGTTTCTTTAAAAATGTTTTTATTGATATGCAAATTAACCCGGGAAGGTGCCCAAGGGGCGGTACTAACCTTACTGGTGCCCAGCCACGCCCCATGGGGAGGAGGCCAGCACCGCCTGCGTCCGCCGAATCTCCTCCTTGCTTCAGTGAGATCGCCAGTAAATCTCGCGCATGCGCAGTTCCTTCCCTGAGGCTGATGCCAGAACAGGGAAGGAACACTATGTTGCAACTGCACACGCAATCTCGCACATCGATTCAAGATTCAACGGACAAAGGCGGTGCTGTTACTTAGGCACCTTCCGGGTTAATTTGCATATCAATAAAATAATTTTTTAAAGAAAATAAAAGCAGCAGAGCTATTCTACTGCTATATTGAGGACATGCTAGCGCATCTAGCCGTGTATGTCCGCAACTCTATAGGGTCAAATGACGTGACAGAATCCCTTTAAGCTGACACAGACCCTCAGATTTCTGCTGCAGATTTGCATGTACAAGGTGGCTAATCAGTATGTGACTAACCTACCACTTAACACCTCTGGATGTAAATTTCAAATCCGAATGGAAAAAAAAATGTGTTTTTCTACTACCACTTCTCATATGGGCGCTGACCAGATGCCATGTTGGGAACTGGTCGATAGGAAGCTCAGCTCATTTGTTCACCGCCTAGGTGACTATTACTTACTTTACTCTGTACATTATCTTTTGTGCAATATCTCGTAATGTAGTCTATAACAGTTTAGTAAACCTTTTTACACCCAAACCATGTCAAGCCTATCTTATTTCTGGATCTCTGAATTCACAGTGAAACAATATGAAATCTAAAATTAAACCTTACCCCTTGGGAAGTCAATTTCAAGATCAAGTTCTGCCTCATATGGCAAATCAGGCAGGCCCAGTAGACTCTCTGCAGTGCAGTTTGTAGAAGCATCTTTATCTAAGCTGCCTTCATCTGATAAGAAAAAAGGATTTCAGCATTTACTATTTTAAAAACAGTTTAGCAAAAATGCAAAGGCAGAGCCACAACATACCTGTGATACAATCTGCCTCATCTTCAGCAACAATTGTGCCCAGCACAATAGATTCCACGGACTGCAATGGACTATCATATAAATCCTCTGTAAATGCCTCCTCTTTGACATCATCTTCCTTTACTCGGCTTCCAGTGACTCACTCTCGTCTTTCAGTGACTCACTCTCGTCTTTCAGTGACTCACTCTCGTCTTTCAGTGACTCACTCTCGTCTTTCAGTGACTCACTCTCGTCTTTCAGTGACTCACTCCCGTCTTTCAGTGACTCACTCCGTCTTTCAGTGACTCACTCCCGTCTTTCAGTGACTCACTCCCGTCTTTCAGTGACTCACTCCCCGTCTTTCAGTGACTCACTCCCGTCTTTCAGTGACTCACTCTCGTCTTTCAGTGACTCACTCTCGTCTTTCAGTGACTCACTCTCGTCTTTCAGTGACTCACTCTCGTCTTTCAGTGACTCACTCTCGTCTTTCAGTGACTCACTCTCGTCTTTCAGTGACTCACTCTCGTCTTTCAGTGACTCACTCTCGTCTTTCAGTGAATCTCTCTCGTCTTTCAGTGAATCTCTCGTCTTTCAGTGAATCTCTCTCGTCTTTCAGTGAATCTCTCTCGTCTTTCAGGGAATCTCTCTCGTCTTTCAGGGAATCTCTCTCGATCTTTCAGGGAATCTCTTTCAGTCTTTCAGGGAATCTATCTCTCGAGTTTGTTCTTCTTTATCTATGTCATGCCACTCTTCTTCCTTTAACACCTCACAGTCTAGTCGGCATTCATCCTTCATCTTGTCTTCCTGAGTATCTTCTATCAGTAATATGGAATCATCCATTTCATCCACTTTAACTGGTTCGGCCTTTAAATCATCTTCTAGCTTTAGTTCTACATCTTTAGGGCACAGCTCTTCATTTAGTTCTTTAATTTTGCTCCAATCAGCTGGCACCAAAACTGGGACAGGTACCTGTCATAAATCAATCATATGCGGTTAGCAGTCTTGACTACCCATGTGCACCAATACTATGATAATGTTAACTGCTTAAACTTTTAAACAGTGTTCATAATAGATTTATTCCTGGAAGGATGAGAACAATCTTTTCTTCAACCACAATTTAAAGCGAACCTGTCACCAGAAAATGCAGTGCAATCTGCAGGCAGCATGTTATAGAACAGAAGAAGCTGTGCAGATTGATGTATAGCTATGAGAAAAGATTCAGTAAACCTAGTAATTTATACATTTAAACCTCTGCTCTTTGCTAACTTAAGACCACCCTGTGTACAGCCATCAGTGTATGACAGCTATACATGTATACACACAAATGGAATCTGTCAACAGCGACCTCCTCATCAAACTGTCATACAGCTGTAGTTCACCCAATTTAAATAATGTTTTTCCAACTCTATATGATACATAGGGTATATAGAACGCCAATATTCTTATGGAAGGTGGGATATAGATCTGACTCGAAGTGTCCGAAATGTGGGGAAGAAGGAGCTGGTTTGTTCCATATGATGTGGAGTTGCAGTGCGCTACAGGGCTATTGGATAGAAATAATTGCTTTATTAAACAAAATTTATAGCGCTACTTATAAACTGGACCCTAGGTTTTGCTTGCTTGGTATGTTGGACTCAGATAATTTGCCACCAACTGCTATAATTGGCATTAACAGGATCCTGCATCAGGCGCGCAAAACTCTAGCTGCTAAATGGATACAGCCGCTTCCCCCAAGCATATCGGAATTCATTGGCAGAATGAATACAGTTATAAGATTGGAAAGAGGAGTGTACATGAAGCGCAATTGCATGTCTAAATTTGATGCCGTTTGGGGTCCCTGGATTGACAGATCTGGAGTCTGTAGTACATGGCTAAGTTTGCAAAGTAGTTTGAGGGTTCTTGAGGTTAACCTGGGTGGAGCTGCTTGTATTTATCTAAGCCCAATGGGTTGAAGATCTATTTTGTGCAGGTGATGTTAGGCCTTATTCACACATCCGCAATGTAGTCCGCATGTATTCCGCAATTTTGCGGAATACATGCGGACCCATTGACTGTGAATGGGGCCGGGAACGATGCGGAGAGCTAGGCAAAAAAAATAGAGCATGTCCTATTCTTGTCCGCAATTGCGGACAAGAAGAGGCATTTTCTATGGAGTTCGGGCAATGTGCGGTCCGCAAAAATGCGGAATGCACATTGCCGGGGTGTCCGTGTTTTGCGGATCCGCGGCTCCGTGGATCCGCAAAACACTTATGGATGTGTGAATAAGGCCTTATGGTCTGCTACTAATCCAAGGAAGTCTTATACAGGCTCTTGCTTCCATACCCAAGATAAGGTATCACAGTGGGTGGGTGGGGAGTTTTGTTGTCGGGTTCCTTGTTGTAGGGATCCTGTTTTTGGATTATCCCGTTTTGTAAAATGTATATCTTTGCATTATATTGAACATATTCTATGAGACAAGTATTTTGCACAATGATACTGTTTATTTTTGCAAAATAATAATAAAAATATATCCGATTAAAAAAATAATGTTTTTCTTTTGTTAACTCGGGAACAGTGCCACTGATCATGATAATGTGTGAATTAGGTCTTTGGTACAATGAGGGCTTCACTATTGCTCTTTTTGCAGCCAAGCCCCACTCCTTATTGTGACCAGCCGCTCCGTTTATTGACAGGGTCAGGCAGTAGCAAAGCAGCGAGGAGGAGTTGGACACAGAACGGAGCAGCGGTGTTGCCCTCGTTGCACCAAAGGCCTAATTTGCATATTAACAAAAATCATAACTGATACAGAGCCTCTATATCAATAAGCGAAAAACAACATTTTAATTAGGGGACCCACAGCTAAGTGTCCATGCAAAGAGTTTGATGGGAAGGTCGCTGGTGTCAGATGCTCTTTAAACTGGGAGTGCTCTAACATGCTGCCTGCAGATTGCACTGTGTTTTATGGTGACAGGTGCGTTTTTTTTTATGTACATAAGACAGGCCTGGACTGTTTATATAAATGTTATCATAAAAAAAAAAAAAAGTTACTTACTGGAAAAGGTAATGGAGTTGTAGCCGGTACTTTCTGACTGTAGAGATTCATAGGCACCGGGATATATACAGGGACAGGAATAGGCACTGGAACATACTTAGTATTGGAGTCTTCCTCTGAGAAAATAAAGCACATTGCTCAAGATAAAAATCTTTGACCCTAAGTTCACACCTCAGCGTTTTAGCTAGCGTCACAACACATGAAAACCAATGCTTTCCTATGGCCCTGGTTCTCACTTGAGCGTTTTACAGCGCGTTTGAACGCGCTGTAAAACGCCTGACGCATAAACAAGTACTTGAGCTTTTTTGGGGCGTTTGTCGCGCGTTTTGTGATTGACAGCACAGTAGTCGCTCACAAGAACGCGCTTTCCTATTTGCAAAAGCGCTCTGAAATACGTGCGACAAAAACGCAGCGTTTCAAGAACGCTCAGGTCTGAACCCAGGGTAAAGGGGTTATCTGGGAATATTAATGACCTGTCCTCAGGCTGAGGCATCAATATCAGATGGGAGGGATTCTGGGTCCCCTGTTGCCTCTTCCCAGGCCATGTGACGTCACCATACATCGGTCACAAAATCCCCATTGCAGCTCAGCCATATTCAAGTCAGTGAGGCTGAGCTGCAATACTAAACTACAGCCGCTATATGATGTACAGCGTTGTGCTTGGTAAGAGCTTGAGAGGCCATGGCGCTCCCCAGAGCGTGCCACAGCTTCCCAAAACGGCTGATTGGTGGAGGTGCCCCCTCAACGTGATGTTGATGACTTATCCTGTAAATAGGTAATCAATTATTATTTCCCGGACAACCCTTTAAGTACCTAAATGCAGCAGCACCCAAAGACTATAAACATTGCTTTTATGGTAGAAAACGATGCCTCCTGGAGATATCAAAAGGAGGCAAACTGAGTTCCTCGGAATATCGGCCTCCAAGGGAAGATAACAGTGGCTAGACAAAACTTATAATATATGGTGAAACTTATTTCTAGTGTGCAGTTAGATAAAAAGGATCACTTTGTGGATAATATGACCCTTAAAAGGGGTTTTCAGAATTGCTTTTTTTTAAGTTATTACAATAATATATATATATGAAAAATCAGTGATAGCACCATCCACAGAAAGTAGAGCTGGGTGCAAAGTCCACAATAGGGAATAGGCACTTACCCTATATATATACAGAAAAAATGGACTGCACTCCAAAAACATCCAGTTCAAATAGTGCCACTATGGGTGAATAAAACTACACGTTTGAACTGGATATTTTTGGAGGGCAGTAAATTTTTCTGTATATATATATATATATATATATATATATATATATAAAAAAAATATCTTGGACCCCTATCCACTTCCAGAGCAGCTACTCCATGCTTCACTTCAGGCTTTGTTTGATGACTGCAGTGGTGATGTGCCTGTATACCACATGTGATCACAGCAGGTATGGTGTTGTGCTGTGATTGCCTACAGTGGCAAGGTCTGGTATATAGGCACACCATGATAGCAGCCAATGGCTAAATAAACTGACAAACCCTTTAAAACTGCTAAAAATGACATTTTGCGATACCTGTCTGGCAAGACTTGGTCTGCATATGAGGTTTACAGAAGGTGGCCTTTGTCATTGACAATGGCTTGCACAGCACAGCCTTATTCTTCATGTCCTTGGGTGCTGCAGGAGAACAGGTAGAATTTGGACCCTGCAATAAAAAAAAAAAAACATTCCTTATTCAATACCTTAAAGTTAAACTCACAAGAGCAAGTGTCAAGAACTTTCAGAATGCGTGCATTAAACAGGTAAGCTGTAATTACCGTAACTCTTGGCCGTGAAGCTTGAACTCCTTGATCTGTAAAGAATATGATAATTATAAAGGCTTAAAGGCAAACTCAATAAATAATACATCAACACCACAAAACCCTTGAGTCATACAGCTGCCCACTTTTTCAGGAGAGGCACCAAGACAGATTAAAAACCCTCTGGGGATGGCACATAAACTTAAGGGACTGGTTTTAGGTAAGGGTAACACTTTGCGGCAGGACGGATCCGCCAGGCTATTCAGCCTGCCGCAAGTGCCTGTGCACTGTCGCTCCGTCCCCATTGACTATAATGGGGCGGAGCTATGCGGCGCAGCACGGCTGGAGATCGCCGACGAAAAGTTGGACATGCAGTACTTTTCGTCCGGCGATCTCTGGTCGTGCTGCGCCATAGCTCGCCCCGCCCCATTATAGTCAATGGGGACGGAGCGGCAGCTCGGCAGTGCACGGCCACTTGCGGCAGGACGCATGCGGCAGGCTGAATAGCCTGCCGGATCCGGTCCTGCTGCAAGTGTAAAAGTAGCCTAATGTGAACCATCTGTGTTGTGGTGCCTCAGCTATGCGTTTACACATTCATTTTAAATTAATACAGCAACATTAGCAATTAAAAATTGCCAACTTAAAGGGGTGGTGCCACGATTGATGTAAAAACAAAAATCAGACATCGTACAGTGCATGAAAATCTCAAAGCTAGAACCAGCCCTGTACCGCACACGGATCCAGAGATCTCCATACTCGCTGCTCCAATTGCTCGGCTAGATTATCTTCAGCCTGCAAACTCAGGAGTGTGTCCTTTCTGCTGCAGATCTCGCCCTGTAACTGCCACAGCTTCTAACAGAACATTTGGCTGGTTGCATTTGAAGATTTAAACTAAGCACGTTCGACCAGCTCAGTGAGACGGACAAATAACAAGGAAAAGAACAAACAGCAGGTGGCGCCGAACAGATACATATTATGGATTAGCTCTACTAAGTATATTACGTTTTTAATTACATGCAATTACACAAGTATTCAAATTTTTTCAAACCAGCGCCTGGATCTGAACATGTTTTGTGACACAACCCCTTTAAATCTATAAAACAGTCTAATCTACAAAACACTATCTGATCTGCACAAGTGTCAATCATCATTACCGCACAGCATAAGCAGCTGACAGACCAGAGTAACTACATACCAAGATGCATGTTCTCTGGGCCCCTCTGTGTAGTCATATTGGGCTCATTTTGCTGGCTGTAAAACGCAGTAAGCACTGCTGGTCACAGAAGTGCTTTATAATGCCTCGCCACTGTACTTTCTCCTTAAGAGTCCCTTGAGTTCTACAGCAGTCACATCTTGCTGCCTGAAACAAAATGAAAAAGGCATTCAATTCAACTTTCGTGAATCAGACATTTTACAAGTCCACAAAGAAACAAAAAGTAATCACACATGTAGTTCAAAATAAGCTCTTAAGTGCGGCACCTTATAGTGACTGTATGGGCTTCAGATACGGATGACCTATCATTATCATAGGATAGGTCACCAACATCAGATCTGTAGAGGTCCACCATCTCCAACTATCAGCCACGGCACCGAAACTATTCCGTGTACAGAGCACGGCTCCTAACGCTGTGTAGTGCCCAGATACTTCACGTGAATAGGAGCTGTGCTGCAGTATGCCGGCGCCTGAAACAAGTGTACGGAGCCTTCTGCTTCAAACACTTTAGTTTCCAGCACTGCTGCTGATCCATGGGGGTGAAGATAAGTCACCAATATTTGAAGCCCGGACAACCCCTTTAAAAGGAAGAGTAATTCAGATTTGATATTTTTGATGCGGCTTTTGGAGCCAAACACGGCAGAGGATCCAGAAAAAGTCAAAGTCAAAGTCCAAAAGGAAACAATGACTGAATACAGAAGAGTAAACTCAACCTGAGCTAAAATACTGTATCAAAAGAGTCAGTCTCTAGCCTAAAAAAAAACCTAATCCTCACCATAAGGGTCCATTCACACGTCCGTGTGTGTTTTGCTGGATCCGCAAAACACAGACATCGGTGATGTGCGTTCCGCACTTGCGGACCGCACATCGCCGGCACTATAGAAAATGCCTTTTCTTGTTCGCAATTACGGACAAGAATAGGACATGTTCAATTTCTTTCGGGAACGCGATTGCGGACCCGGAAGTGCGGACCCGGCCGGGACATCGTCAGTCCCCGTTGAAATGAATGGGTCCGCAATTCCGTCCCGCAAAATGCGGAACAGAATTGCGGAGGTGTGAATAGACCCCAAGGGCTAATGCACCCGACCGTTGGATGTTTTGCAGTCCGCAAATTGCGGATCTCGGCCTTGCGCTTACGGAACAGTCCAATCCTTGTCTGTAATGCGAATTGGACAGTTTTGATTTTTTACTGCGGACAGCCATGTGGACATGCGAACACGGAATGCATATGGAGTCATTTCTGGGGGTTTTCAGCCCCATTGAAGCAAATGGTTCCACATAATGGGCCACAAAAAAGTAAAGGACACGGAAAAGATACGTTTGTGGTCACGAGCCCTAAGTTTTTTCATTTTTCCATTCACATCGATGTTTGTGGGCTTATTTTTGTGGGGCAAGTTGTACTTTCTATTTATATAATGTATTGTTGCATACAATGTAGTGGAAAGCTTGGGGGGGATCTGAAGAATTCCAAATGGGGAAGAATTTGAGGGGGGTCAGGCGGGGTGTAAACCAAAAATCTGTTAGTTATAGGGTTAATTTTTGGTATTCCTGTGTGGTAAAAATGACCTGTTGCCTACACTCTCCAGGTCAGTACAATTATAACAATACCACATTTGTCTAGTTTTTCCTGTGTTTTGATACTGAAGAAACACATAACTTAACTTTTTTATAGTTACAGTACATACAATCTGTAGTTTTTACTCATACCATTGGAGTGTATGACTTTTTGATCACTTTACGTTTTGGGATGGGGGAAGTGAAGCAACGAAAATGGCAAATTGGGCATTTTGATTTTTTCTGTTATGCTATTCGAAAACAATATTTTTGCAAACATTTTTATTTATTTTGTCATGCTATATAGTCATAACAAGGTGGTACAGATCCATGAATATAAGTAGCTGATAATCATCACAAAGGATATGCATTAACAACAAAGAAAATGTAGGATGTGTCACTTCACCGTGTTAGGACTGATACTCTAGATTTGTTCTCGGAGACACTGTTAAGCCCAGAATTTTCTTAGAGCATCATACCTTAGGGTCTCGGGTCGGTATCCTAAGATTTCCTAATGAGCCAGTTAAGAAAGACTGATTATACCACAGTGTAAGGGAAGGCGTTTATAAGGTCTCGGATGCCCTGGTTCGAAATGCGTGGTTCAATAAAAATCTTCCATTTGGCAAAGACTTTCTCAGTGTTTATTTGAGCCTCTCCACCTCCGTCTTGATTAAGCGGTAGATTATTAAATGACAATCTCCATCAGGGGGTTCTCAGTCCAGCCATTTTGTGAACAGACTTCTAAGGGCAACCAAAAGGATCATGTGATGGAGGCTAGGGGTTTTACTCTCCCTATTCGATTCCTCATCTGGCGGTCTGAGACAGTTAAATAACAAGAATTGAGGGGGATCGGCAAGATGCACTTGCACAAAACTTTGCATGTAATTTACAACATCCTGCCAAAATAGGGATGTTTTAGGATTACGCCAGGCTCCATGCCAAGCATCCTTCAAGGGTGAGCGAGATTTGGGGTAAGACGCCAGTATATTAGGGAACTTGGAGAGCGAGGTATATTAAAGCCGTATAGTGCAGAACGCATTAGTTGAAGTACATTTTTCTCCATCGCTCAATTACTATGTACTTTCGTACTTTTTCCCAGCCTTGCAACATAATGTCCCTTGTGTCCGGGTTAACCAGTTAGCGCTTGCCACAGTTGAAAAATTCTCTTAGCCTCCAAGTTACATGATATTTTTATAGTTTAATAGTCGGGGTGTTCTAGGACGCAGTGATTCCTATGAGGTTTTATTATTGTTTATTTTGGGAAAAGGGTGCGTTTTGAAATTTTTAAACACTTTTTTTTTAACTTTAATCAGACTGCTATTTCTATTCAGTAATTAAATGTATTCCATTACTGAATAGAAAATTCTGCATACTCCAATGCAGTGCTGCCACCTGTAGGCCTACACTGGAACATACCAGTGATAGGCCTGAAAACCTTGTACAAAAAACGCCTTCCCCGATCTCAGCAAGAGGAGGACGTTCCAGCACCGGGGAAACGCACTGCAAGGTTTTTTGGCTCTCAGATGCTATATTGACCACAGCATCTGTGGGGCTAAATGCCTGCAACTGGTGTCATTGCCAATTTCAGACATTAGACCTGGGTGTCTGTTTAAAAAGTAAAAATACTCTGCGCTCCCAAGTGGGCGACATATTTAAACTGACAACTTGCGCTGTATATGTACGGCTGGTCGTCTAAGGATTATGGATAGGTCATCAATACAAGTTAAACCCAACGTGGACAGCAATCAACTGCAGTCTGTAGGCAGCAATTTGCCGTTTGGGAAAAGTGCAGAAAAAGGTCTGCCTTTTTGGTTTCCACTTATCTTGCTTACGTCCAGTATAGAGACCCTCCAGAAAGTTAGCATACATTTCTGCAGCTCTATGAAATCCAGCTTTATATATTGGAGTTAGGGCTACTTTAAAACTAATGTCCATCCTCAGCTCAAGTTACCTTGTAATACCAGTCATGAAACTTTCTACTGCAATCCTCTGTGCAGAAATCTCTAACTTTGCCATCAAACTCTTTAGTCGCTCCTCTTTTGCACATCTGAAAGCAGTAGTTGCAGGTCACACATTTCAATCCCAGCCGCTTTGCAAAGTCCTGTTTGTATAGTAGCTTACAACCTGCAAAAAGGCACACACACAATATACACACGTTTGGACTCAACATTGCCTTTGCATCCAGATGAGTTTTATTGTAACCTAAGCAGCTTACTGTAAGCTGTATAAAATGTTACTATATAGAATTCATAGGCAGGTAAAGAAATTGAAGGCAGAGAGACAAGTGCTTTTGGGGAGGGGAAGACTGTACTCAGTCAGGAAACGCACTATAGAAGTCTTTATCTAAAGCGATGCACAGAAACGGATTCTCACATTTACTTTGCATCTTAATAGAAAAACAAACCTTCGCTGCAAAATGGTTTCTTGACACCAGAGAATTTCACGACATCGTGCAAGGTTTTCTCTTCCTGACAGTATTCACATAAGGTAACGATGCAGTGCAGCTTTTTATAGTCATCGCAGCAGATCGTGCCGCAGAACTGGTGGACTTTTTCTGCGAAGGAATTGGAAACGCCCGGATTAACGTGGCGCAATGTATAGACATGCAGAAAACAAGAACAATCATACATCCTAAAAGAGAACACCGAGTTCCCTGCTAAGCTTTCCATACCAATGGGGGCATATTCCAATAGGACCCTAAGCCACTTAAAGAGGACCTTTTACCGGTGAGGGCACCATGTAAATAGCTGTCAGGGTGGGGTACACTGAAAGCATGTTATATTGCTTACTATGTTGCGGTTTCCCGCCTGGTATGTAAATTCATACTATTGGTACGGGAGGAGGTGACCAATCACAGAGGAGAGCGTCACAGCCAGGGAGAAAAAAAAGCTCACCTTCTCCCTGGCTGTGATGCTCTCCTCTGCGATTGGGCAGCTCACAGCCCCTTGAGAAACATGGCTGCCTCCGCATTCCTGTACCGATGGTATGAATTTATATACCAGGCGGGAAACCAGAACAGGGGGCACAGCAGGTGACCGGGCAGCGCATAGGAAAGTAGTAAACGGTCTCATATGCCTTCAGTATCCCCTGCCAGCTATTTACGCGATAATGTCAGGACCGGTGAAAGGTCCTCTTTAAGTACCAAACCTATATTTTTTTCTGATCCCACTAGGGGGCTTGTACATTCACACTTTATTTTTTTTTTAACTGTATGTATGTCATCCCTGCCTCGCCATGTAAAATGCACAGACATCTGTTGGAGCAAAAGTACTGATCTTGGCTGTTCGTGCTGGAGTGTGGCTGTCAATCACAGTCATGGTCCAACTAGCACAGCATCTAGGCCCTGCACAATCACAATAATGTCTATGTATTAGGCCTGCACAATATATCGCGAAAGCAATCGTAATCGCAATTAATCGCCATATCGCAATCGCAATTTGCTGACCCAAAAATGCTGCAATTATATTACCGTATTTTTCGCTTTATAAGACACACTTTTTTCCCCCCAAAAGTGTGGGGGGGGAATGGCAGTGTGTCTTATAAAGCGATGGTTGACTTTCTACGTGACACTGACACTGTATCTCCGGCCGCTATGCTGCACAGCGCGGCCAGCGATACATCAGTTACAGTGCGGGGAGGTCCACAGTTTATTAGGCAAAGGTATGTACATGGAGAGCGGCACCCAGGGATAACCCTGCACTTACTTGTATCCCTGGGTGCCGCTCCGTTCGCCTGCTGTAGCCCCCGGTACCGGCGCTTTTGATTCTCCAATTTTGCCTGGGGCGGAGACATCTTCTGCCCTGGGCGTCTCCTTCTCCCAGGGCTGGAGCACTGGCCAATCGCAGCGCTCAGCTCATATTCAGGATATGATACCGGGGCTACAGCAGGTGAACGGAGCGGCACCCAGGGATACAAGTAAGTGCAGGGTCATCCCTGGGTGACGCTCTCCATGTACATAGCTTTGCCTAATAAACTGTGGACCAGTGAAAGGTCCTCTTTAATGAACACATGTTCTTTTATCTATTTTATCTATCTGTTCTGTGCAGCGCTATCAAAGAAAATGGCAAGTTTTGTATTTTGTACTTTTGCAGTAATGCAAATATGTATTTTATTTTTCAGTTCTTGAGTTCAGCATAACTACATTTCACATTATCAGTCATCTGTGTGTGCTTTTACCTTGAAAATCCAAGCAGATAGACCTCTAGCACAATTCCCTTAAAATATCGCATCGCATATCGTTTTCGCAATTTTTAGGGCCCTAATCGCAATCGCACAAAATTCCCATATCGTGCAGCCCTACTATGTATGTTGGAATACTAAGAATGGGGTAATCTAACAAAGCTGTGGAAACTGTAAAATTGATCCTGCTTTTAGGACAAAATACATTTTTTATATAGAAAAAGCTTTCCTACAAACTAACCAGTGCAGTCAATTCACGGATGGGTGATAATCATAGAAATACTGATTAAAAGGGTTGTATTACCAAGGATAACTCTTTTAGGCCTTTATGCATCCGGGCACAAAACACTGATCTCGGCTGTAAGCATGCTGCCTTTGTTCGTCCCAGTCATGTTCTATTTTTTTGCAGACTTACAGATGTGGATAGCACACCGATGTGAATTGTTTCTCATCCAATATAACAAGGACT
Source organism: Bufotes viridis (assembly GCA_033119425.1). Classification (NCBI taxonomy): domain Eukaryota; kingdom Metazoa; phylum Chordata; class Amphibia; order Anura; family Bufonidae; genus Bufotes; species Bufotes viridis. Next base: position 52,520,173 of record CM065594.1, read on the forward strand.
GGATCCTGACTAAAATTACAATCGCTTGCATGAGGCCTCAAAAGCTATGTACACCTTCGGAGGCTACTTTTTTCATATTATTGCATTATACTCATTATAACCTAAAAGTCATTTTTTCAATGGGTCTTTATTAAAAATGAGTCCTTTTCTATGTACAGAGCTGAGATGCTCTACTAGTAGGATCTCAATTTTCCTCTAATTTGACTGGGAGCTGACGGGCTCCTTACCTCTGATCTCACATTATAAGCACTCATTATAGCTCAGTTCTTATCTTACTGATAAGAAAAATAAGTGTTTTCTAACCTCTTAGAAAAGGGTTATTAGCCGACCAGCAAAAGTGAAAGCACCATTCACACAGCTAGAAAAAGATAACCTTTTGTGACAGAATGGTTCAATATTTATATAAAAGACTTATTGAAAAAATGATTTTTAGCCCACAATGGGTAAAAAGCATTCATATAAAAACAAAAACAAAAAAAAACATTACCTCCAAAGGTGTACATAGGCTTTAATGTAAGAGCCGTCTGAGATCTGCTACGCTTCAAAGGGAAAGATGTGGCCCTCTGCTCAATTCCTGGCAGAAGTCTCATTAAGGGAAGCGCAAAATTACGAGGGCCATACAGATGCTTTTTGTTATCAGCTCTCCACAATTGGTAGGGGTTCCTGATAGGACAACACCTGTAACCATTTAAATATACCCAAAAACCGAAATAATAATTCATTCCTGCTATGTCATTATCAATAACATTTTGAGTGAAGTTATCACTCCCCATCCAAGACAGAAACGGTGCTCCAGATGTTACTGATGACTTACCTCCCACTCCAGTGTTACTGGTTTAGAGGAAAACATGTTTTTACAGTAATTGCATTTCAACTGAATGTCACTGCTGACATGCTGGCCATTAGTAGAAGACTGCATGCTGAGAGTCTAAAAAACAAGAGCAGAAGAACTATGTTAGAAGACGTTTATCTGCAGGTTTATACTAAGCTTACGGCACACAGGCCTGTCTGATATGTGAAATAATCTTTCATAATACCCGTCCGATAATGACCAAAGAGAACATTTGCGAAACCACCATTAAAGGTGCTGATGGGTTTGGAGGACCTCTTTCAGTTTGGGTGATCGGCACAGAAGCGACTATGGAAAAGCCTACTGCAGATTTGGTATTTTGCTTAATTTATTTCAAGGCAAAAATCAGGAGAGGTTCTTATATACATAAAGTAGGATGGAAACCGGTACTGTTTGGGGAATCTACTCCTGATTTTGGTATATAAAAAACTAATGCAAAATACTGACCAAATCTGCACTATGCATGAAGCCCAAGGTCTATCAGAGGTGCTTCAGTAAGCGAATTCTCAGACAACACAACTGTAAAAGCCCCCCACGTCTGCACAAATCTCCTCTAGAAGAAAGGAGAAGACATTCCTGCAGATTATAGGATGTTGCTTCTCATTTCTACTATACATACCCATCATAAATTATTAAAAAGGATTTTCCAAAGCAGTCAACCTCATGAAGGCAGGGACACATTATATTTGCAGATGGTTTTCACTAGGCTATTTCACCGGTAACACCGCCCTCTGCTGTTCAATGTGCAAACTGCATTACAACATGCAGCACATGGGACAAAGTTACCGTCCACCCCCTTCCCCAATACAGGAGCAGTAATCATCATCTGTATGCGATAATCAGTCAGGTATTTTAATGGCCAACAAATTATAATATATAATAAGCCTATTGCTACTGGTAATCTAAAAAAATAAAAAAAAAAACAGCATTTAAAGGGGTTTTCCAAGTTATATTTATGGCACAAAGGCGACGGGCCTAAAATGAAAAATAAAACTCACATCCCCCTCCCCATACAATCTACTGCTGCTGCTCACTGCCCTTTTTTTTCCTACTTTAACTACATCCCGCCATTGGTCCATAATAAATATAACTTTTAAAACCACCTTAATACAACACTATACCATGTACATACTGTATATACATACAAACATATATTAAGATATATACATTACAAATTACATTTTGGTATACTATGCTATTAATGAAACACTGACATTTAAAAGGGTTTCGTCATCCAAACATGAAACTTATACTGTACAGTCTGCAACAAATCAGAAGTGGTCATGTCCCTTCACATAAGTCTGCTTAGTAAGGCCTCATTCACATGTCTGTGATGACACCTTTGATAAGATGGGCAATGGTTCATCCATGACGATGTCCATGAAAGATCAGTTTTAGGTCCGTGTGGAATTGGTATTCCACGGACACAGCTTAGCTGAATATTTATCTCAACCCTGTAGGATACCGGAGCTTTTGCGTTTTCATTTTTCTTCCCTATCTTCCTTGAGCCATAACTTTTTTATTTTTCTGTTCACATAGTTGTCTGAGAGCTTATTTTCTGAGGGACAAGTTGTACTTTTTGAATGCCACCATTTTATATGGCATACAATGTAGTGGGAAGCGGGAAAAATTCTAAAAGGGTGGAATTGGAAAAAAACCACAATTCCTCCATCTTTTCCCGGGTTTTGTTCCCACAGAGTTTTGTTTGCAGAAAAACTGACCAATGCCATTCATTCTCTGGGTCATTACCATTACAACGATACCACATATGTGTATGTTTTTTTATGTCAAAATAGTGTAAAAATAAACGTAAACTTTGAGAACAATTTTTTTACATTACCATATTCTGATATTCTGACCCCATAACTTTTTAAAGTTATACCTACTGAGCTGTGTGTGGGCTCATTTTATTGAGGGACAAACTGTAGTTTTTATTGATACCATTTTGGAGTGTGTGTGACTTTTTGAACAGTACATTTTTGGGTAAAGAGAAGCAATGAAAAAATGGCAAATTGTCCATTTTGACCCTTTTCTCGTTCCGCCATTTGCCGTATTGGAAAAATATTTTTATATTTTAATAGTACAGGCATTTTCAGTCACTGATACCCATGATGTTTATATTTTGTTATTTATGTATTTATTTTTTTATTATATGGAAATGAGGGAGATTTAAACTTTTATATATTAATTTTTTACTTTTTGTTATGATTTTTAAACACGTATTTTAGCATACATAATACAAAATTTTTTTTTTTACATTTAATCGTCAACAATCAAGGATTTTTAAAATCCATTTTTTTACTGAGAATTGCTCATTTGTCATTTCTTATGTTGGTCTGCCAAAATAAGAATTGCAGCTTCAATACCCTGGGTCTCTTCAGCAAGACCCAGAGTATTGAAATAAATTACCGGCATCCTCATTGGCCGCAGAGGATACCGGTAAGGAGCCAGGAAGCGCAAGCTCACTTGATCATGGATTCTAAAAGGCTTTAAATAACGCGATTGTCATTATTGCCGGTCACTGTAATTAGCCGCGGGTCTCTGCAATTTGATACAGCGGAGACCCACCGGCCATGACGCCCGGTGCACGTGCGAGTGGACGCCATGTTTTCACAATCGCTCCAGTGCCGTACATGTATTTCCTAGCAATGATTGCTGAAACACAGATGCCACCTGTGCTGTGTCCGTGATTTTCACAGGTCCATAGACTATAATGAGTGTGAGGGATATGTGAACATGGACAAAAATAGGGCATGATAGGTAAATCACGGATGTGTGAGTAAACACATTAAAATCAAATAGTGCATGTGATGTCAGTGGGGAACATGGACAGCGCACATCCTTGATTCATCTAACTGTGAATAAGTCCTAACACCTTAAATAACATGTTGGAGGTTAAGTTTTGATCAGGGTCTGAGGATCGCTTTCAGCCGTGACTGGCTTTGCTAGGCTCTCCTCAGAGACCATACAGAGTTGATGGGTCTGTACAATGCTTTGCTCGCAACTCTGAGGAGTCCAAAGTCTAAAACAGCCACAGGCGCACACATGCTGACTGGGTGCCAGAAACCATGGTGCCCTTTTATTTAGCACATTATTAGGAAAAAAATGTTTAATTTACAAACACAGTTTGCAACAAGGAAAGAAATGGACAAACCTGGAACTTAGCTACACATCCAGAGCTACAGAAGTTATACAGTTTTCCATCAGGCATGGTGGCTTGGTACTGAGGTAAGGAGTTTCTTTTACAAAAATGACAAATTATTCCCGGATCTAAAAGGGAAATAGATAAATTAAGAAGTTGCTTAATTTTAAAAAAAACAGCACTCTCACCTCAGACATGAACTTATCCACAGGATATTCCAATAAATGTCTGGTAGATGGGGATAGCAGTTGTGGGAGCCACGTCTATCTAGGAGGCCCAATGCACACAAACGTTTATTTTATACGTTTACGGGCCGTTTTTTGCGTGTCGTATACGGAACTATTCATTTCAATGGGTCAGCAAAAAAAAAAAAAAAACAAAAAAAAAAAAACTGAATGTTCTCCGTATGTATTTCGTTTCCGTATTTCCTTTCCTGACAAAGATAGAACATGTCCTATTATTGGCCGCATAACGGACAAGGATAGTACTGTTCTATCAGGGGCCAGCTGTTCCGCAAAAAAACTAATCCACATGGACGTCATCCGTATTTTTTGTGGATCCGTTTTTTGCAGACAGCAAAATACTGAAAAAGCCATACGGTCGTGTGCAATAGGCCTTTAAAAAAATGTATCCAGACCTATCCTTTTGCCTGAATGAACAGAAAGGTAGCAGGGATTATATTACTTATAATCTGCAGCTCTTTACAGACATTGGGGGTCATTTACTAAAATCGGCTTGTTATGCCGGTCTTGGATCCCCACCCGTCTAAGCTACCACAAGTTTTGGCTAATTTATTACCTACAGGTATCTGTGTGCCTGGAATAAAACTACTCCAGCCATGGCATTTACGCTGGTATCCAGCAGAATATGTTAGCAAATTGGCTGGGCCGGGTTCCTGGCACGTCCCCATCAACTGTCAAAAAGTCAAAGGGGGACTTGCAACTTTAACAACTAAAAAAGTTGCAAGTCACTTGATAAATGAGCCCCATTATCTTCCCTTGCTGCCCCCAGCTGAGCTCACAATCTAGACTACTCAAACAGAGCGTGTTGTCCTATTCTATTTCTGTAGCTTCAATTCACTTTAATGGAAGCTACAAAAATGGCGTTGAACAGCAAACTTGCCCATTTCTGTAATCCCAACCACCTCTCTATTCATTCAGGCAGCGGGAGGATTTAACGTACCACCATTTGACAGATTAATGCGGGTCTCACCTAATGCTCCCCAATCTGCCATACGATTGTTGGAATATCCTGTGGATAAGTCATGAAGGTCTAATTTTATATTGATAACCTATCCCGACCGAACCCGCACAAATGAGATATTGATTGCCTTTCCTGAGAAAGCCATAAATCTAAAAACTGTAGAATACGTCTTTAAAGCTTTGAAATAGAAACAGGGTCGCAGATAAAACAAAGGACAGCACCTGCATGGAGGAGGCGGACAGAGGACAAACAGTGCCAGCTAAACCCCATATTAAATAACAAGTCGCTCTATCTGCGCGGGTTTCCTTCAATCTCATTTAATAACCAGACACCACCTTTCTACTTCATGCCTGTAATTCTAGGCAGAGGCTCGGTGCTTGTGGCCACAGTCATTGTGTCCATTACATGTACAGGCTCAAAAGTCACTAATAGTTGGAGGGCAGGCCACCAGAAGATGCAGAAAGATTTAAGAGCAAAATGTGCTCCGCAAGACGCTCCCGTTATTAGATCAGAAGGCGGGTGATCAACGCGCTTAGAAAATTGCCAAGTTGGGTTTTCTTACGTTTAGGGAAGTTACTGTAGATGGCAAAGCGAAATTAATACAGTGGGGAGATTTATCAAAACTGGTATAAAGGAAAACAGGCTTAGTTGCCCATAGCAACCACTCAGATTCCACCTAGCATTTTACAAAGGAGCTCTGACATAATGAAGGCTGAGCTGATTGGTTGTTATGGGCAACTAGATCTGTTTTCCTTTATTCCTTGTATTATGGAGATTTTATAGAAATCTAGAGAGATATTAAATGTGGAAGTGTAACTGTAAAAGAGTCTTCGTGGCAAAGCAGTAACTGAATGTTACTATGGAGGACCTGTCTTCAGTATTCTACAGAGCGCTGAAGACACCTGTAACAAGTCAGTAAGCAGGGGGATAGGCAGCCATTGGACACATGTACATAGTCAGGGACTGGAGTAGCGGCAAGAGGCGGATGGAAGCCTCTGCATGTTACACACAGGGCGCTCAGTAAAATACTGAAGACAGACTATTCTTAGCAAACTGTAAGAAGAGTCTTTACACGCTGTCTTCTTAGCAAAGATGCACCTTTCCCTGATGAAGTAAAATCCAAAAACACGTAAAATCCCAGTCTCTACACTATTAAAATAAAATGGGTGTCATTTAGTAACCAGTAAAACTGCCACATATTGCGGCGCTAAGGTTATTTGTACCACAAACTGTTATTTTTCCCCGCGTGGGAGGGTAACGGGACGGGTGGGCAGGCCAGTCTCAGTCATTTTCTAAGCCGGTTTTAGGCATAGAAAATGGTCTAAATGTTGGCTAGCAAGGTAGCTGGCCTACATTTAGACCGGCGGCAAGTTATGTAGAAGCCGATGCCTCTCCATAACTTCGGGCGGATCCACCGCCAGATGAAACGCTAGTCTTAATAAAATTACCCCCAATATTTCACATCAACCCCTTCATGAATATTGATAAATCACTACCTTGACAGTCAACTAAAGAAACTTTTACACTATTTTCAAGACCACTCATTAGTTAGCATTGGTGATGTACCTTCCCATATACCTTAGCAAAGCAAGGCTCTGTGCACACTGGTGCCATTTCTCCCCAACCATTGGCTTATAAGGGTCTCTGTCTATAATAGTGCTATTCTATTCTGAGCACTGAAAAGCCTAGGAAATCCGATAAGAACTTATTGTGAACAAGGTCTAACTTACTCTGGGTCGGTATGATGGTCTGAACTGGCGGATTCAACTACCCAGATATAGACTGGGAAACTGAAAGCTGTACATTGCATAAAGGAAACAGGTTTTTGGCAATAACCAAAGACAATTATCTTTCCCAACTGGTTCAGGACCCGACTAGAGGGACGGCCAAACTGGGCTTAGTATTGATCAATAGACCTGACAGAACAACAGATGTGCAAATTAGGGTACACCTGGGAAATAGTGACCATAAAGTAATAACCTTCCATATATCACTCAAAAGATCATTTCTACAGGGAGGAACAAAAATACCAAACTTCAAAAAAGCAAAATTTAGCCAACTAAGCGAGGCTATAGGCCTAACTAACTGGGACAAAAACAAAAATACAGCCTCAAAAACAAAAATACAGCCACAAAATGGGAGATCTTTAAAAGCATCCTAAATTCTCATTGTGAGAGGTACATACCGTATGGGAATAAAAGGTTAAGGAACAAAAAGAAACCAATGTGGATAAATAGAAATGTAAAGAAAGCAATAAATGACAAAAAGAAAGCATATAAATCACTAAAACAGGAGGGTAACGAGGAAGCACTGAAAAACTATAAGGAAAAAAATAGAAAATGTAAAAAACAAATAAAAGCGGCCAAACTAGAGACCGAGAGATTAATTGCCAAAGAGAGTAAAACTAACCCTAAAATTTTCTTCAATTATATAAATGTTAAAAAGTATAAATCTGAAGGTGTCGGCCCTTTAGAGAGTAATGAAGGGGGAGTTGCAGAGAGCGATGAGGAGAAAGCAAAGCTGTTAAATATTTTTTTCTCCAATGTATTCACCGAGGAAAATAAACTATCAGATGAAATGCTGAATGTAAAAATAAATCCCCCATTAAAAGTGTCCTGTCTGACCCAAGAATTTCAACACGACTTAAAAATATTAAAATAGTCAAATCGCCAGGACTGGATGGCATACACCCCCGTATCCTAAGCGAATTAAGTAATGTCATAGCCAGACCCTTATTTCTGATATTTTCGGACTCTATACTGACAGGGAATGTCCCACAGGATTGGCGCATAGCAAATGTGGTGCCAATATTCAAAAAGGGTCCAAAAACAGAGCCCGGAAACTATAGGCCGGTAAGTTTAACATCTGTTGTGGGGAAACTATTTGAAGGTTTTCTGAGAGATGCTATCTTAGAGGATCTCAACAGAAATAAGCAAATAACGCCATATCAGCATGGCTTCATGAGGGATCGGTCATGCCAAACGAATTTAATCAGTTTCTATGAGGAGGTAAGTTCTAGACTTGACAGCGGCGAATCAATGGATGTCGTATATCTGGACTTCTCCAAAGCATTTGACATTGTACCACATAAAAGGTTAGTATATAAAATGAGGATGCTCGGACTGGGAGAAAATGTCTGTAAGTGGGTAAGTAACTGGCTGAGTGACAGAAAACAGAGGTTGGTTATTAACGGTACACACTCAGATTGGGCAACTGTCAATAGTGGGGTACCTCAGGAGTCAGTATTGGGCCCTATTCTTTTCAATATATTTATTAATGATCTTGTAGAAGGCTTGCATAGTAAAATATCAATTTTTGCAGATAACACTAAACTGTGTAAAGTAATTAACACTGAAGAGGACAATATACTGCTACAGAGGGATCTGGATACATTGGAGGCTTGGGCAGAGAAGTGGCAGATGAGGCTTAACACTGACAAATGTAAAGTTATGCACATGGGAAGGAATAATGCAAGTCATCCGTACATACTAAATGGTAAAACACTCGGTAACACTGACATGGAAAAGGATCTAGGAATTTTAATAAACAGCAAATTAAGCTGCAAAAACCAGTGTAAGGCAGCTACTGCTAAGGCCAATAAGATAATGGGTTGCATCAAAAGGGGCATAGACGCCCATGATGAGAACATAGTCCTACCACTTTACAAATCGCTAGTCAGACCACACATGGAGTACTTTGTACAGTTCTGGGCTCCTGTGAACAAGGCGGACATAGCAGAGCTGGAGAGGGTTCAGAGGAGGGCAACTAAAGTAATAACTGGAATAGGGCAACTACAGTACCCTGAAAGGTTATCAAAATTAGGGTTATTTACTTTAGAAAAAAGACGACTGAGGGGAGATCTAATAACTATGTATAAATATATCAGGGGTTAATACAGAGATCTCTCCCATCATCTATTTATCCCCAGGACTGTCACTGTGACGAGGGGACATCCTCTGCGTCTGGAGGAAAGAAGGTTTGTATACAAACATAGAAGGATTCTTCACGGTAAGAGCAGTGAGACTATGGAACTCTCTGCCTGAGGAGGTGGTGATGGTGAGTACAATAAAGGAATTCAAGAGGGACTAGATGTATTTCTGGAGTGTAATAATATTACAGGCTACAGCTACTAGAGAGGGGTCGTTGATCCAGGGAGTACTTCTTTCCTCTGGATCAACTAGCAGGATGACAGGCCGAACTGGATGGACAGATGTCTTTTTTCGGCCTTATGTACTATGTTACTATGTTACTATGTTACCGGGGCTATTATAGGAATCCGAATTGTGTTCCTTAAGTCACTGATTCAGTGGTGTGTCTGTCTTCCCCTTGGAGAACAGCCTGGTCTTATCACATGCAATTGTTAAAGTGTGACTGTCGTTTCAGTTATTTTTTAATATTGTGTATAGACAGGGATACTAAAAATGTTTGTAGTATACTTTATTAGGAAAATATGTTTCCTTGTACTAGAAAACAGAGCGTAAAGAGTCTTCTTAGGAAAGTTTTAACTGAATGTTGCTAAGAAGAATTTGTCTTCAGTCTTCATCGTTCTACTGAGTACTGAAGACACCTGTGTGTAACATGCGGAGGCTTCCATCTTGTCACTACGCCAGTCCCTGATTATATACACATTCTCTATCAACTGTCCATCTCTCTGCCTATCTGACTTGTTATATACAGTGAGCACAGAGTACCACCCCTAAAACATAGCCTATATTATAAATACTTAGGGACACAGGTAGTCAGGTGTGGGCCAAGTGTCTTACTATGGGAACGATCTCTGGATCTGGCCCTGTATCTATCATGCCCTGCCTATAAACGGAATAGCAGCCCTGATAGGGGCGATCCCGTATGAGGAACCTCCGGAGCGCCCTAAGATGGCCCTGAATAGGGGATGATGCTACCAGCTAATATATGCTGAACAGATAACGTTGTTACTACAAAGTTAAGTAGCGCTGTATATATTCACAAAATAAAAAAGAATATACTACAATAAAATACCTGTGTCCCTAAATGTAGAGCATTGACTCAACTATATTATGCTTGCTCATCTTGACTCTATATTATAGGGGGATCGCAATCCCGCCTGCCGCACCGCCCGCCTCCCACACTGTCCGCCCACCACACCGCCCGCAAATCCACCCCCCCCCCCCGCAGCCCTGATCGATATTATGGTGGCGGCGGGCAGTGCGGTTAAAAAAATATACTTTTAGGCATTTACAAGTTTCTGATCAGCAACAGCAGAAAGCGCTGCGAACCGCAGGTCTGAATTGACCTGCCGTTTGCAGCGATCGCCGATACGGAGGGGTCACAGGACCCCCCTCAGCATTGTCCCAGAGTGCCTGGCGAAGATTTGGGCAGGCACTCTGTTCCGATCACCCCGCACTGCACGGCGGTGATCGGAAATACATGTACGTCCTGTGTCCTTAAGGACTCGGACATCACGGCGTACCTGTTCGCCCTGTGTCCTTAAGAGGTTAAAGAGGACCTGTCATGTTGAACATGATGTTTGAGCTGCAGGCAGCATGTAATATCACAGGAGGAGCTGAGCAGACTGATATATAGTTTTATAAGAAAGAATTCAATAAAACTTGTAATTTATACATTTAAACCACTGTGCATTCATGGCTTAGGAGTCCTATACAAATTATTACTCGCCAAATTATATTCTATACCGAATCTTTTTTCCATATAACTATATATCAGTCTGCTCAGCTCCTCCTGCTCTATTATATGGTGCCTATAGCTTACATTATTGCATTTTCATGGTGACAGATTCCCTTTAATACTGATGACTTATTCTCAGGATAGGTCATCAGTATGTGATCGGCGGGGTTCAGGCTCCCAGCTCCTCAGCTGCTGGAAGACACTGACATGGTGCTTGAGCCCTATGCCTCTTTCTAGGCCAGTGACGTCACATTCTTCTTCACATGGTCTAGGCCAGAAATGGGCAAACTGCGTCTCTCCAGCTGTTGTAAAACTACAATTCCCACTATGCCCTGCTGTAGACTGATAGCTGTAAGCAGTCTTTGCATACTGGGAGTTGTAGTATTGCAACAGCTGGAGAGCTACAGTTTGCCCATCCCTGGTCTAGGCGAAGCTCAGTCCCATTCAAGTGACTTGGCCAGAGCTGCAATACCAAGCACAGCCACTATCCAATGGACAGCATTGTGCTTAGTAAGCTTCAAGGAGGCTTTGGCACTCGCTAGAGCACCACCGCCTCTTCAAACAGCATTGGACACCCATCGATCACACACTGAGGACCTATCCTGAGGATAGGCTATCAGTATTAAACACTTGGACACCCCTTTTAAATATTTCTGTACATTTAAATAGTAAAAGAACTATTTCACCGAGCTTAAAACAATGATTCTTATAAGATGGACTCACAATAATTTACATAGGATATTTTTAAACTGCTGCATCGTCCATAACATGATGCTTGGCTCATTAATCTTATGCTCTGCTGGGCCAAGAAATTATATTTTTAAATCTTATAAAACAGAACAGTCTCATTAAAAATAACTCAGCTGAATAAAACTCTTCAAAGACTCTCCAGCCGTCAAGATGAAACATGGCTTCCTCCAGACATGCCAAGATCTAGATGAACCATCTGGCCACAAGCACCAAGCCATCATCAGTGTGCAAGGAGAAGACGAGCGCTGTTGTAGTTGCAGTCTTAAAATGACTTATCTGCACTCGGTATCAAATACCTAAGAAGTGATCTTGACAACCTCATACATCTCTTGGTACAGACACACGCAATTAACAGTACCCAGTACCACCCATCAATTGACCCTCGTAACCTCACGGTCATCACAGTCTTCAAATGTATTATTTTCCACTTGAATAGATGGCCTTGGTGCTTCTTATGTTCTACTGTTGTAGCAAGGACACAGTTATCATACTCCATCATATAAAAGTGATGATCCCCCAAGCACTCTGTCATACGCTTGCTCACATAATATCTGTTTATTACAAATAGTCATTACAATAAATGTTCAATTTGGAAGAGTGTGTTGCAGCTAGTGTATGAAAACTCTATGCAAATGAGCTCTGTCTCTAATGCTACCAGATGAAATGTAGCTATCCTGTAAGTCAATGTTCAATCTTTAAAACACCTTGAGACATGACTTTGATATTAAATAAGCCAGCATCTCATCTGCAGAGAGTTGTTTCGGTCTGACTAAGTTTACCTTAGTTCCCTAGTTAATACTTTTGTATAGGTATTGAATTACCTAGTAATTGCAGCATGTTATTTCCTCCCCCAGGCATTTCAGTAGTGCGTTTGCAACAGCTTTTCAAGGTGTCCTCCGTCTCTTATCTTCTATATACAGAAGACGGAGGACGTAGTAGTGGGCAGTCCCGAACGCTGCGTGTGCGCTCCCGTCGGACCGGATAGTGCTGATATTCGTGCTAAAAATTAGCGATTAGAATATTCGCGGTCAACACTAATCAGGAGGAAGAGGGAGTGTTTAAGTCTGGAGAGAGCCGATTGGTTGGGGTGAGGAGTCTTGTGAGGAGCGGTTGCTATGGACGGAATCTTATTAAACAAGTGGCATGTGAACACAATAATTAGTGATTATGGATTATCACCACAGCAGAAACAACATATATGAAAATAAATTTTGAGTAAAAATATGACAGTTATCCTTTAACTGGGTGAGAAGCCTAAGTCAGGATTCAGGGGATACTGTATCTCTTTATGGAGAGTGCTGAAACGGCGTGAGGAGTCTTATAGGCCAGGCAATGCTTCTCTGGAATTCTGGGAAGATGGGAAGCAAATGAGCTCTTAGCAAGCTCTGCCTCTTATGCCACCAGATGTAAATAAGACATAGAGCTCCGTGCGCCTCTTTCCCTGCGGCACTCTATTGCTGTGCCACAGGGACCCTCCACACACCGTACATGCTTCTGCTCTGTGGCTCTGTAACCAAGGTCCAAGTAGGACCGAAACGTCTGAACCCAGCCACATTTTCTACTGTACCTAACCTCCATTGAGGAATCGAAATAAAAGTATGTTTTACTTGCATCATACTTATGGGAGTGCAGTGGTATATTTTCTTTAAGTGTTTCGGACCAGATCCGCTCCACTTTGCACCCCACCTTTTTGGACACTGAGTGCAACCCAATTCTCTTTACGCTACCAGATGTAAGGTATCTATCCAGAGGAGCATTGCCTGACCTATAAGACCCTCACGTTGTTTAGGCGCTCTTCATAAAGAGATAGAGTATCTCCCGAATTCTGACCTGGCATAATTGTGAATGAATATGAGGGAAGCCCCACTCTCTCCGAGGGATCAAGGTTTGGTATGTTGAAACTTGTTCAACCAGGAGATACGCGTTGTCAGGGTTGGTTAGTGGTTGCTTATCCTCCTTCCCCTATGGCAGTGGTCGGCAAGCCGCGGCTCGCGAGCCACATGCGGCTCTTTACACACTTTAATGCGGCTCTTCTGTGTGCCAGGCGCCCACTCCCCTCCCTCCTCTCGGGCGGCCGCCCCAAAAGTCAGGACTCTGCAGCTAGCCTCTGTCAGTGCGCGCCCTGTGTGCAGCCCCGGCGGCCGGCTCCACACAGCTCCAGTCGGGTCATGTGGTATAGGGGGCGTGGCTTTCTGTGTAGCGCCGCGGCGGCAAGGCAACATCCTCTCTCTGTCTGCCGCCCTCAGAAGAAGACTGTGCCTCCCAAATCAGCAGCGTGTCATCCGGTAGGTGTAGCAATGGCCTGGCCTGCCTGCCTCTGGGAACTCAATTTCTGTGACAGAAAAAGGAAAGGTTGGGGGAAATGGAGGGGGAGGGGATGAATATGAACTATATGCCTCTGGAACTTGGAAATGAGAGATGTGGGCAGGGCCAGGGAGAGACAAATGAAAGGGGTGACTGATGGCCATCATGGAGGGGGGATGATTATGAATTATGTACTCATATGAGAGATGTGAACTGTGAACAGGGCAAAAAGAAAGGGGTGATTGATGGCCATCATGGGAGGGGGTGGTGATTATGAATTATGTACTCATATGAGAGATGTGAACTGTGAACAGGGCAAAAAGAAAGGGGTGACTGATGGCCATCATGGGAGGGGGTGGTGATTATGAATTAAGTGTGCCTAACTATGGAAATGAGAGATGTGAACAGGGCAGGGTAAAAAAAAGGTGTGATGGCCATCATGGAGGGGGGAAATGTGACATGAGGGGGAGAAATGTGACATAAGGGGAGAAATGTGACATGAGGGGGTGAAATGTGACACGAGGGGCAGAAATGTGACACGAGGGTGAAATGTGACATGAGGGGGTGAAATGTGACACGAGGGGCAGAAATGTGACACGAGGGGGTGAAATGTGACATGAGGGGTGAAATGTGACACGAGTGGCAGAAATGTGACACGAGGGGCAGAAATGTGACACGAGGGGTGAAATGTGACATGAGGGGGTGAAATGTGACATGAGGGGGTGAAATGTGACACGAGGGGCAGAAATGTGACACGAGGGGGTAAATGTGACATGAGGGGGTGAAATGTGACACGAGGGGCAGAAATGTGACACGAGGGGGTGAAATGTGACATGAGGGGGTGAAATGTGACACGAGGGGCAGAAATGTGACACGAGGGGGTGAAATGTGACATGAGGGTGAAATGTGACACGAGGGCAGAAATGTGACACGAGGGGTAGAAATGTGACATGAGGGGGTGAAATGTGACATGAGGGGGTGAAATGTGACACGAGGGGCAGAAATGTGACACGAGGGGGTGAAATGTGACATGAGGGGTGAAATGTGACATGAGGGGTGAAATGTGACACGAGTGGCAGAAATGTGACACGAGGGGCAGAAATGTGACATGAGGGGCAGAAATGTGACATGAGGGGTGAAATGTGACACGAGGGGCAGAAATGTGACACGAGGGGGTGAAATGTGACACGAGGGGCAGAAATGTGACACGAGGGGGTGAAATGTGACACGAGGGGCAGAAATGTGACATGAGGGGGTGAAATGTGACACGAGTGGCAGAAATGTGACACGAGTGGCAGAAATGTGACACGAGGGGCAGAAATGTGACATGAGGGGGTGAAATGTGACACGAGGGGCAGAAATGTGACATGGAGGGGCAGAAATGTGACATTATGGGATTGACATAAAAAGGTTGATGTGAAAAGGGGTGTGTGGACACATCATAGCAAAATAAGTTAGTGGCCAGGTTCTGAGGTCAATATATAACAGTACCAGTGACGACTATTTGTGGCTCTCAAAATAAATTTCAATCGTGGTTTTGGCGAGATTTGGCTCAGTTGAAAAAAAAGGTTGCCCACCACTGCCCTATGGCAATAAACAGGTATGTCTGGCCACTACTACGCAGTGCTGAAAAAAGCTATATATTACTAAAAGCTGCATAATGTCTTCATCTTCCACCGTAAACCATATTAAACAGCTACTGTAAGTGACTGGGAAATTCTAGAGAGAATCCCCTGTAGACAATGGAGACCATGTGCAGAACTGGACAACCCAAGCTGTCACCCATGGGGCATCACCTGCCACTACTGAAGGGGGTCATTGGCCTTAATGGCCTAGGCCCCCAGAGTTTGCACCCCTGATCCCAAGTTTGGTGCTCAAAGACAGAAAGCTGTAAAAGATACAACTACATTCCCTAGTATATTGATTGGACAGTGTTATTTAGGCAACTATCTCCCAGTGTTATATTTATTGCTGCAATCTGATTTATTTCACTTCTTAAAAGGGCTGTCCCATGAAAAAATATTTAACATTTTTCAAATCAACACCGGAATCTGAATACTCTTGTAAATTGCATGTAATAAAAAATTTACTACAGTCACTGAGTTATTTAATAAAATGTATCTATACAGCGCCACCTGCTGTTTATTCTTTTTCTTATTTCTCTGTCCCCTTTGCTAAGGTGGATGCACATGCTCAGTTACATCCTTAAACTGCCACCAGCTGCTGCAGACAGGCCACACCCTTTGTGCAGTCAGCTTGATATAAATCTAGCAGAGCAATGGATGGGGATATCTCTTGAACTATGTTAGGTATAGAGCTGGTTCTAGCTTTGTTAGAAAGAGGTTGTCACGTACTATATGATGCCTGATTTTTATTCTTTACACGGATCATGTGATAACCCCTTTATTAAAAAAAAAAAAAAAAGAGGAAAAAAAATTATGACAGGCGATTAACTTTAAACCAGTTGTCATAATTTGTCGTACAATTATCCGAATGTTCGTATTAATAGAATAATCTACGCCTGTGTGACTAATGATCCTGAAAATTATGCTCTGTTTTCTTAATAGAGAGTGCCGGCGTTCAATTACGTTGAACGCCCCGAACTTAAAAACACTGCGGTAATTTCAGCATCACTGAATGCCGTTAATAAATTGGCTGTTGAGGTGAACTATAACATGCTGAACCTTTGTCTGCATCGATTGAGTTTGAGAGAGACTATCCAAAGAAAATGCAATTTGTGGATCCCAGACACTGAAACAGACTGATAACCTGATAGATTGTTCATTCAACGCTAGGCGTAGGTCATTAATTACATTTCGGGTTATTCATTTATTTTTCTGGGTTTTTATTTTTATTTTTTTTATGCGGCAGATATTCCATCTGAAACAGTAAATTTCACATCAGGCAGCATTTCTAAGATTTAAAGCAACAGTGAAAACATCTACTAGGCAGAACTTTTTGGGATCAGAGGTATATATCCATACCATATACTGTATACTTTCTGACAGTGGGAATGGATACACTCACTGCTGACACTTTGCCAAAGTAAGGTCTTTCCTCCCCAAATGAGGCCAATTGTGGCAGGCATTGATTCACTCATGGAGCGTTTAATAGCCTTCTTCAACTCCTCATTCACACTATCCCTGGTTTCTTACAAGATACCAGATCAGTGTTGATTGCCATGGACAGCTTCAGGTGGCCTAGCGAATCATGCTATACCACCGCGGACATTGTTTCCATTTATACCTTGCTTCCTCATCATCTAGCCATTGATGTTGTCTGTTGGTTCCTATACGTATATGGCACATACAAGGCTGAGCTTCAAGTTTTTATTTGTGGGACTGTTCTCTTTTTTTTTATGTTCAACCATTATTTTTCCTCCAGGAGTTGGTTGTTTCCCTGGGTCCAAAATTTTACCCCTCCACAGGCTATATTTTTTATGACGTGGTGGGAGAGGTGCTTAATGTTTTCACCCAATAACCCATTTGCTCCTTATCTGGTCTGGTATGGCCATCACATTGATGACCTGATCTTCATGTGGTCTGGTGGGGTGACGGGCATACCAGGCTTTGGAGCGTACCTGAACTGCAGTGGCTTATGGCGTCAGTTATGACTGTGTAATGACCCTGTTTCATAATCTATGACTTCAGGGTGAGCCAAACTGCATGCAATATCACAGTCCTGGCCACTACATGTCATCCACACTATGTCATACACAACTTTCCAATGGGTGAAATGGTTCGGACAAGGCGTAATTGCTCGGATGAGGTAGATTGCCAAAAAAACTTGATCTTATTGACGCTAGTCTCACCAAACAACAATATCCTAGTTGGACTATAAATAAAGCAAAAATGTCGCTATAAGGGGCAGGGGCACACTGCCAATTAGGTGAAGTGAGGCGACTGCCTCAGGCAGCACCATTTCGGGACAAGTGGGTGCTGTGCTCATCTCTCCACATTCAACTGTGGCGGGGGAATGAAGAGATGTCTCCGTTTCCCTATCGTTCCCTCTGATAGGGGGTATTTTTTGTACTAGCACATGTTATAAGGGGGGGGCACCATGGGGACATTGGTTCTACTAGGGGCACTAAAAAGAAGGACCTTTTGTAATGGCACATAAGGTGGCATTTAGGTACTGGCACACAGAAGGGGGCATTTTTTGTTTTGCGCACATTATAAGAGACATTTTTTTCTACTGGCACACACTATACAGGGTATTTTTTGTACTGACACACGTTATAAGGGACATTTTTCGTTCTGGTGCACATGATAAGGGGGTATTATTTGTACTGGCACACATTTTAGGCAGGATTTTATTGTACTGGCGCACATTAAAAGGCGGTATTTTTGTACTGGCACACATTATAAGGAAGTATTTTTGTACTGGCACACATTAGATTAAGGTATTTTTGAACTGGCACACATTTTAAGGTTTTTTGCACTGCCACAAATTGTAAGTTGCTATTTTATTGTACTGGCACACATTATAACTTGTACTGGCACATGTTAAGGGGCATTTTTTCTATTTGCACACATTATAAGGGGAATTATTATTACTACGGGCATTATGATGGGCTTTATTTCTACTGGGGGACTATGAGGAACATGATTACAGTAAGGGGCACTATGTGGCATTATTACCTCTGGGGCACAATGAGGACATTATCACTAATGGGGGCACTTTGGGGCACTGTAAACACTAAGTTCACTCTGGCAGAGAATTATTTCTATTATTGGTACTTTTGGGGATTACAATGGACACAGTAGTGGGGGTGACAGAATGGGGTGTTTAGAAAGTGGAGAGGATGATAGAAAAGTAGGAAACTAAGGGTGGGTTCACATCACGTTCCTCCCATCCGTATACAAAAAATGTATGCATTAAACAGATGCCGCAGAATGATGCCATACAGTGGCATCCGTTCACCATAGAGTTACATCGTAAAAAAAACCGGACTCTGCAGGATACAAGAACACTGTGTGCTGCGTTTTTGTATCTTTTTTTTGTAACGTATACGTCAAACGGAGGCATAAAACGTGATATGAACCCAGCCATACACTTAATTAGCAGATAGGTAATGATATATACTAGTCCTATATTAAAAAATACATTAGAGGAAGAAGGGAATATATAGGCTCTAAAAAATAACTTTTACTTCGATTATTAAAACTGAACCCAAAGAAGTTCACAATATCAGATACGGTTGACCACTCACATAATTATAGGGTGCCCCTATCATACAACATTAGACACCTAGGGGATACTCAATCGGGTGAGTTGGGGGAACACAGGGGGTATGTGTATCTCTATACTGACCCTGATACTCTCCTACTTATATATCTCAGCCCGGAGGAGACCCCTAATGTTGGGGACCCACCGTCCTCGTGCCTAGGCCTGTTCAGACCCTACTAGGCCCTCCACCAAAATTAATATAAATATAAACAAAAACTTCTGAACACAATACCAGGTAGCACCACGTATGGTCAACCTGGCACCTGTATCCCGACGCGTTTCCCCAAGAAGGTCTTATTGGTTCATCAGGGGGAAATTACATAGAAGTAAGACTTAGATAGTACTTGCGGTTTCTAATGAAATTGCAGCTTAGACAACAGATAGAGAGGGGCATCGAGATAAAGATGGCCCTAAAAAGAAGATACGCTGTGTCGATAATGCTGCCTGTTCCGCCCGTGGTCGTGATATGAACCCAGCCTAAGATGTCTGTCTGTCCAACTCTGCAGAGACAAGAGATGGCTGAAAGAAATCATTAAGGTGGTCTGGTGCGAATGGAGAAGATGGGGAAAGAAAATGTCTACATCAGAGGAGAAATCACTAGATGTAGAAGGTCCTGTATTACCCTGTATGTTTGGTAGTGCTGTATGTTTTCCAACAACATTTTTAACAGTAGGTGCAACCCTGAAAATAGGGCCACCTCATTACTGTCCAAACAACACACAGATGATCCCATACAAAAAAAGATGACTTTTGTCACAGGCTATAGCTCGGAATACAAGCAGATTTGTGCTATAGTCCATAAACATTTACCTATACTGAGATATGAAGATTCATGGAGATACATTTTAAAAAATGAGATCAGATGTGTAGTGAGGTGGGCTCTGACGCTGGCTCCGAAATAATTCCCTAGCCTCTATGTTGATAGACCTGCAGTAAAACCTGCCTGGCTGCGGCACAGGGGTAGGTATAGGGGTGAGCTCTCTACATTCCTTTGTTGTAATTATATGCAAATCACAGACATTCGGTTCATGTGAAATAATCGCACCTTTAAAATCAGCTAATACTTAAACTGCGATACTTCTATATAAGGGTGGGTTCACACTAGCGTTAGGGATTGCATTATTGCTTTCTGTTATAACATGGTTATAATGGAAAATAACGGAATGGGCAGACAGAATGCAAAATGGAAGCCATGTTGTCAGGACTTTGTTTTCCGTCTTGCATAACGGGACCCAGACGGATCCGTTATGCTTTTCCATTGACTTGTATTATAACGAAAAGCAAACGGAATGCCTTTTAAAGGCTTCCGTTTTGCATTCCGTCATAATGCAAATCTATGGGCAGCAAAACGGATCCGTCCTTCCGTCTTATGGATTCCGTTATTTTCCGTTATAACCATGTTATAACGGAAAGCCATAACGGACTCCATAACGCTAGTGTGAACCCACCCTAACTATAATACTTCTATATACCGATATGTAAACCAAGGTGAGGAATCACATCTCAGACATACCACATTATAAAACTAGAAATGTCTCTACAGTTTCACTACACTTTGATCTGGTCCATGTGTTTTGGAATTTTTAACGGTACATGATTATTGGCTGCCCCTGACTTATATATATATTGCTTCATAGGCAGCATATGTTATGAGTAAGGATCTGATGTGGTGACCCAAAACGCGTAGATGGTGCTTCTCTTCTGTATTTGGCTGTTATATCCTTGGTAAAATAAAGCACAGTTTTATAGGAGCTGAAGTTCCTCCTTTTCGTATGCTATTAGAGGTATATATCCACACGGTATACTGAATATTTTTCCCATTTGACAGTGGATATGGTCACACCGGCTGCTCAGGCTTTGCTAATGTACGGTCTTACAATTAAAGAGGTCGTCTGGCCTAATTTAAAAAACGTACGGCCGGCAGCAGTTTTGTTGGAACATAAAAAAAAAAACTCACTGTTTTTTGAAAACATGCTTTTAAGAACCAGTCCACGCCGATTTTAAAAGTACATTTTTTTGTGTGTGTTTTTTAATGTGTTTTTGGGGGATGTATACTACAATGCAAATCTGCATTCTTGCTTGTGTTTTTTGGCACGGATCTGCACGAAAAAGATCAATAAACCATGCGGACCCATACAGAGTGTACGGCATAGTTTTTGCCACTTCCCATTCCTTTCAATGGTAGATTTAGAGCTGATTCCACATCAAGATAGGGCACGCTGCTTCTTTTTTCTTTGCTTTTTTATCAACATAGGGGAAAAAAGCAAGTGCTGCCTCCCATTGAAATGAATGGGAGGCTGTTTGGAGATGTTTTGTGGAGCTGATTCTGCACAGAAAACTCACCAAAATCCAAAAAACAGGCACTCTCCTTTCCAGCAGAGCAACTCCTGGCCAAGTTCGGGAAATGGGTTTTTACAGTATAAATCAATTTCTGAAGTTATTATGCAAAACTTTGCAAAGTAATAACTTCGGCTCATCAGAACCAATACATTCTAATACTGTACGGAGGGCTCGCTCCATACAGTATTTAAACTGAGTTTTATGCGAATAGACTTCGGGTATTTCATCCGAAGTCGATTCGCTCATCTCTATTGATGACCCATTCTCAAGACTGGTCATCGGTATCTGATCTGTGGGGGTCTGACTTCTGGCATCCACACCGTTCAGCTGTTTGAAGAGGCCATGGTGCTCTAGTAAGCGCTGCAGCCTCTTTCTACGCCAGTGACATCACATTCATCAGTCACATGGTCTCTGTGCAACTCATTCCCATTCAAATGAATGAGCGTGGGCTGCAATGCCAAACACAGCCACTATACAATGTACGGCACTGTGCTTGGTGTGTCGTGAGGAGCCTGGAGCACTATAGCCTCTTCAAACAGCTGATCAGCGGAGTGTGAATCCTAAATCCTAAACTACTGCAGTTTTCACACTGGCCACTAAGCAAAAAAAAAAGACGACACTTCCTGTTCTGTAGTGATCACTTCTTAGCAGTCATCTCATTATCAACACAGGCAGGATTACAATGATGAGTATCACCTCTATCTAGATAACACATGTTCCACTATTCACAAAATGTGATGTCAGAGCTTAAGCTTCCTCCCGGCAGTGTGTTCGGTAAAGTCACTGGCTCTGATGGGCGTGATTTAGTGCTGCCCTAGCCGTTTTACAGGCTAGGGCAGCGCTAAAGCCCGCCCATC
Organism: Bufotes viridis; assembly: GCA_033119425.1. Lineage (NCBI taxonomy): Eukaryota > Metazoa > Chordata > Amphibia > Anura > Bufonidae > Bufotes > Bufotes viridis. The sequence goes on from CM065594.1 coordinate 52,542,512, forward strand.
AGTGCCGGTGACGTCACCGGGCTTCATTAGCGCAGGGCAAAGGAGAGCATCGGAGCATGAACTGCTCCTATGTTCAAGTCTGGGGGGCTGCCTGGGTGAAAATGGCGGTATTTCTGGGTTCAGCTCTGAAACCGGATAACCCCTTTAACAGGTTAAAAAAGAGCAATACATTTCACTATCTGATTTTAATTAGTGAAAGAAATATGTAGGTTATATATTCGCTTGAAGTAAAATGGTCGCCATACTCAGCACTCATCTTCCTGTGTTGCTATTAAATCAACAGCAGCTGAACATGCCCCAAGCCTTCTCTCTCAGAAAGGGAACACCCATGTAACCCGGACAGATTTAGGGCTCATGCACACGGCAGTTGACCCGCCGTGGTCGTATACACGGGGCACTGGCCGGGTGCACCCTGCATCACGGATGCAGACCCATTCACTTGAATGGGTCCGCAAACCCAGAGATGTGGAACGGAAGCACGGATCGGAACCCCACGAAGCACTACGGAGTGCTTCTGTGGTGTTTCTGTCCGTGCCGCCGCACTGCAAAAAATTGTTCTATTTTTTAGCAGTGCGGACGGATCAGGGACCCATTCAAATTGAATGGGTCTTGATCTGTCCCGGCTGCCGCATGGACGTTGCCCGTGCATTGGAGACCGCAAATTGCGGTCCCCAATACACGGAATGGCTGCACAACAACCGTGTGCATGAGCCCTTACCCTTAGGCCAGCATCACATGTGACTGATTGGCTGCAGATTTGCCATCGCGGACTTTGGTGTGGCAAATCTGCTGTATTGTACAGTACCAGTAAAGTGGATGAGAATTTCTGAATACTCATCTACATGCTGCAAAAAAAATCTAGCGTAAATAGTGCTGCAGTGCAGATTTGAAAACTGCAGTTTTGTTGCATTTTTTTGCTGTGGAAATGCAGCTAAATCTGCAGCAGATTTTTCAGCTTGATTTTCAGTCACTTGCGAACCCAGCCTTAAAGTGTAAGGCATCTTGCACACGGGCGTCATGTTTGACGCCCGGATAAGAGGCGGGTGCGTTGCAGGAATCGCCACGATTTTTCCGCGCGTGTGCTAACGTTTGTAGTGCGTTTAGCACGCTCGTGAAAAAATCCGCATGCTTGGTACCCAGACCCGAAGTCAGACTTCATCACTGAAGTCTGGTTTCGGGATGAGTATTCTGTATATGTAATTATTTTCCTTTATAACATAGTTATAAGGGAAAATAATCGCCTTCTAATTACAGAATGCAATATTCCCCGGGCTATAGAGGGTTAAAAATAATAAAGAGTTAACTTACCTTCTCCCATTGTACGCGCAGAGCCCCAGAACGTCTTTTCTCTTGATGGTTGGGATGCTTGAGGACCTGTGGTGACGTCACAGGGTCACATGGTCCAATCATAGAAGCATTTGAGTGGACCATGTGACCCATGTGATCCTGTGACATCACGGCAGGTCCTTCATCCAACAGATGTTGGACATATGGTTTTTTGAAGGCAGATTTTACTGGGATAATTTTAAGTTGCCATGTCACATTTGAAGTGGAAACTCCAAAAAAATTACCCCATTTTGGAAACTACAGGATAAGGTGTCAGTTTGGTTGGTACTATTTTAGGGTAACTATGATTTTTGGTTGCTCTATATTACACTTTTTGTGAGGCAAGGTAACCAAAAATAGCTGTTTTGGCACCGTTTTTAGTTTTTGCTATTTACAATGTTCATCTGACAGGTTAGATCATCTGGTATTTTTATAGAGCAGGTTGTTAGGGACGGGACAATACCAATATGACTTTTTTGATAATAAGTTTCAGTTTAACATAATAACGTTTTTTTGAAAAAAATCATTTTTTCAGTGTCTCCATAGTGTCTCCCCTCCCTCTGTGAACCCATCAAGCATCGGGTCACTGCAACGGCACAGCAGCAGCCCGATGGGAGAGGGAGGGAGCTCCCCCCTGTTAACCCTTTCCATACAGCTGTCCTGAAAATGGGGGAAGGGGGGGAGGGGCAGAGGATCGCGCGCCCACTCGGCCATCCTGAAATGGCACAATTCAAGAGCTGGGGGGGGGGGGTGCTGACATATATATATATATATATATATATATATATATATATACATACTGTATTTAACAAGATTCTGATCCTCACAGTCACAGACTGTGGGGATCAGAACCGTTCAGCCAGCATTAGATCGCCGGCCCGGGACCACCCTCATTGGTGCCAGGCCGGTTAGCTGAGATCCCTGGCTGTGTGTAACAGTCGGGGTCTCAGCGCATGGTGACAGTTTAATGCCATGACGTGTATACTCGTCATGGAGCGCCAAGTAGCAGTGCTCCATAACAAGTATACACGTCATGTGTCGGGAAGGGGTAAAGGAAGCAGGACAGGGGACATCAATAAAAGCTGTTATTATAAGGCAATTACAGATATTTTAACAATCATTGACAGACTAACTCAGGTATACATGCCTAGCTCTAATAAACTGGCAAATAAAAAAATGACAGTCACACCTTAGTCACGTGCACCGCTGCAACCAATGACAGGCCTCAGCGGTGACATGTTCCCAAACAGCATGTCACTGCTGCTTTGAGACACTTTGAGCCAGTCATTGGCTGCAGCAGCACGTGACCCCATTGGTATGGAAGCTGTCAAATGGGGACAGGAAGTCTAGTGCAGAGTGCCCGAGAGTGCAGGGGAGCTTACTTTTTTCATCAAGTACTGCTGATTATGGGACACTAAAAAAAATGTACAACCCCTTTAAGACCAAAGATCTCTTATTATTAGCTTGACTCACTTGTAGTATAACTTGCACTGTAACTCTGTAAAACTGAAAAGTAAAGTCATGTAGCAGCAAAGCTATGAAACAAGCATTATGATATTACATGGTGAAGGTTATTCTGTGAAGCTGAAGCACACGGCAGACCTTTGCAACAGATCTCAGACTAGTTTTCATTGTCATTACACGATTGTTAATTAATTGCAGTGGGTAACTGCACATATGCACAAATGTCAAACCATGCATTTTGTATTACTGGAAATATCAGATCTAGAGGAAATATTTCACTCCTGCTTTACCACATCACTGAATATTTTCAATATACTTCTATTTAACTCTTTAAAAATAGAGACAATCTAGACTAAATCATTCCACCACAATTTTGCATGCAGTGCCCCTACAGGACATATGAGGTATTGCAAAGCTTCAATGCACGCTAATGGTCCTTCAGAAAACCATGTTGAAGATCCAACCTCTATCAGCTAATAAAGCATGCTAAAAGGGATTTCACTGAATAGTCACAAAGCAAACCTTACTGAGCACATCTTAACAAGGAGAATGCACAGTATAGTAGAAGAGAAGGTGACCCCCAGAAAGCATAAATCAGGCCCCCCTCATTGGTTCTTATTAGCCCACCTTTTTGTCAAGGGACAGGAGGACACATGTTCCTGTTAAGGAGGACCTGACACCTGACTTATCTCTTACAGTAAACACTTGCATACCCCATAAAATAACAATTCGGGAGCATCTTTCTTTGGACTTCTTCATTATGCAATTCCTTCGTTCTTCCTACTTGAAATGTATAAATAAATTGATAAATGGATGTGACCATTCCCTTCTCATAGGTGGGGTGTCACTTCGCCGTCTGACACTGTTAGCACTGATTGCACAGTGCCAGGCTGTGTAGGAACACACAAATAACTATTAACACCTAGCTGTTAGTTTATTTATATATTTCTAGGAGGAATAACAGAGGAATCGCACAATGTGTTCTAAGAAAAGATGCCTCAGAACTCTTATATTGTGGGGAATACAAGTTAAAAAGAAAATGCAGAGCCGTCAGGAGAGCAGACAGGCCCTTTTGGGGTACTTTCACATTTGCGTTTTTCTTTTCCGGCATAGGGGCTCTATATCAGAAAAGAACTGATCAGTTTTATCCCCATGCATTTTGAATGGAGAGAAATCCGTTGAGAATGCATCAGGATGTCCTCAGTTCAGTCTTTTTGACATTTCAGGGCAGAGATAATACCGCAGCATACTGCGGTTTTAGCTCCGGCCAAAATTCCGGAACAGTTGCCGGAATTCCGCATATTTTCCCATTGAAATGAATTAGTGCCGGATCCGGCATTCAAAATACCGCAATGCAATGTGAAAAAAATATATAACGGATCCGTCTCTCCGCATGACGAGAGACGGATCCGTTCTTGCAATGCATTTGTAAGACAAATCAGTAGCTAGTGCTGTGGGGCCAAGAGAGCGCGAGAGCCTTGCACAGGTTCAAATTGCCAATGTGTAAGGGGTAAACCTGATTTGGAACCCCTGGCAGTTGCATCTGCTACTTGTAAACTACATACACTTGACTCCAGTCCCGGAAAATAACCAGTCGCCCTCTTTTGCATGAGGACATGTTTGTTTAGCACCAGAAATACAAAGTAACTGTTCTCTAGTTTTATTTGTTTTTCATTTGAAGAGATAAAGCTGAAAATGCGTTGGTTGTGCATTATTGGTATATCTATGTGCCCATGGGAAACCATGGCCAGTTTAGATGGTGGCAGCTACTAATCTAAGGTCCCATCACACTACAGACCAAGAAAGTTCATCTACACGGTGAGCCAAAAGTCTGAGGACACCCTTTTATTTCAGAAACAACAGGGAAAATGAAATATCTGAATACCCCAGCAAGTAATGGGTGAGGGGGCCTATCTTTTAGGCTATGTCCAGAACATAGCCGCCATATTGGATCAAGGGCAAATTTTTCAAATGGGAAGGTGGTCATCAAAGAAGACCAGAATTTTCTTAGCAATCATCTCTTGTGGTTCAAAAGTTGTCAACACAGAAAGTTACAACAACAGCCGGGAACGTTCCCTGTGATGCACAGCTATGACACGTTCAGTGTGTTGTCCATGGTTCTTCTGAGCACAGAACTTTTAGCTTTGGCACTTTCTGCGTTGACAACTTTTGAACCAGAAGAGACATTGGAACATTGTGGTCTTCTTTGAAATGCTACATGACCCTCTTTGATCCTATCTGGCGGCTTTCTAGATGGCAACCAAGTTTCCAGACATAGTCTAAGAGTTAGGCCTCCTCGAAGATTACTTGCTGGGGTCTTCAGATATTCCATTTTCCCTTTCATTTCTGAAATAAAAGGGTATCATGAGACTTTTGACTCACCCTGTATATAAAACGCCATCTCTATAGCTATCCATGTCTGCCTCTACTGTTCCTCAATATATCTGGCAACAGTATTCTGCATTTAGCGATGAATCTATCCAGCAATAAAACATCCTCTGAAGCCGAAATGGCAATCCTGACAAAATGCTTTACTTGCCCTTGACTCTTCATAAATCATAAGGTGGCCCTTTTGCTGCTGTCCAAGGTCCTGGCTGCAGCGCACAGTATTACATGATTTGTTTTATGCTTCTTTAACCTTTACGTCTACCTATTGCCAGCTATCCTTTTGGAGATTACAAACCTTTATATAGATGTATTTTCAAGTCATCTGGTCACGTTGGTAAAAACCAGGATGCAAGCAAGCAGAGATGCGCTTATTAAACAGCGTAATAGTAAATTATATAATACATAGTCAAATAAGAGCCACAGAGAAGGTCTATCATAAGAAATTAGCCAGGAGAACACATGTACATTGTATTGTCTGCTCATACATCTAGTGAATTTGTGTAGAAATCTGAGAATCACTTCCTTTCTGGGATTTGCGCCCCCCACCCATCCTTTGGTTGAATTTGACGGACTTTCTTCAACCATATTAATGTTGACTTATGTAACTATGAACAAGCTTTGGATCCTGTAGATGGCACTTGTTCAACTGTAGACCAAATGAATCTTTGATTGATGCTAAGAAGGCCTCATACACATGAATGCTGTTTGGGTCCGCATCCAAGCCTCATTTTCTGCAGCTCAGATGCGAACACATTGACTTCAGTGGGGCCGCAAAAGATGGGGACAGCACTCTGTGCCTAGTTCTGCGGCCCTGCAATAAAAAAATAGAACATGTCCTATTCTTGTCCGCTTTGCGGACAAGAATAGGCATTTCTACTATGGATGGCCCATTACGTTCCACAAACTGCGGAACACACATGGGCAGCATTTGTGTTTTGCAGATCCGCAATTTGATGACCGCAAAACACGATGCGGTTGTGTGCATGAGGCCTAATTGTTTCTGAATAGGTCTATGTATATATTGAGCCTCATGCGGAAGCCAGAAGCACCCATGCAGGCACTGTTTGAAAGCATACGGAGCACCCGAGGCTATGTACCACAGAGCCGTACTTCATATGCCTTTGTTTAGCATTGCAAATATTACAAGTATCAGATCAGGCATAACATAACTTTTCTTTTAGTTCAGATTCATGCAGAATCCAACAGAAAAAAAAACTTGGAGTTACAGTAAGGCTCCAAGTCTAGGACTGATGTTGTTAAAGGAATTTTCCAGGATTTTAATACTGATGACAAATCCTCACGATAGGTCATCGATATCAGATTGGTGGGGGTCTGACACCGTGCCAGCGCGGCCTTCCCTTCATTCCTTACCTGCTCGTCGTCGACATCGCGGTGGTGAGCAGGTGTAATTACACTCGAATGGAAGGAGCCGTCCCAAAGAAGTGAATGGGTTTTACACCTGCTTACCGCTGCGATGTCGATGGTGAGCAGGTAAAGGAAGCCTTCTCTTCAAAAAACTGATCGGCGGGGGAACCGGGTGTCGGACACCTGCCGATCTGATATTGATGACCTATCCTGAGGATAGATCTTCAATATTAAAATCACGGAAAAGCCCTTTAAATAAGTTGGAGGCTGCACTGAGGTGTGCTCATGCATGAGCCCTTACACTGTCCACTATAGGAAAACATCATCACTCGACACTGATCTAATGTAATGATATCAAGTATGAGATCGTAGAATACATGCTCCGTGTTGCAAGATCTCACAATTAAAGAGGTTGTCTCACAAAAAATATTCTACGTTTTTCAAAGTAGAATCTGGATCTGAAATCTTTTGTAATTGCTTGTAATTAAAAATGTACTATAGCTATTGAGCTATTCAATAAAATATATACAACGCCACCTGCTGTTTGTTACTTAACTCATTCCTCTGTCCACCTGGCTTAGGTGGACACACTCGCTCAGTTCCACCCTTCAACTGCCACCAGCTATAGTTGTGATAGTTACAGGACACACCCTCTGAGCAAGGACACGGCCCCCTGCCAGCCTAAAATGAATTTAACAGAGCAATTCGAGCAAAGAATGGGGAGATCTCTGGATCCCTGTGAGGTACAGGGCTGGTTCTAGCTTTGTTAGACATTGTCATGTACTAGATGACATCTGATTTAATTTTTTTTACATTAATCATGGGATAACCCCTTTAAAGGGCACTTTTGGGGGGAATTTCTTATTATAACATTCTAAGGCTACTTTCACACATGTGTTGTTGTTTTCTGGTATTGAGATCAGGTAGAGGATCTCAATACTGTAAAAAAAAAAAACTATTTAGTTTAGTCCTTAATGTATTCTTAATGAAAAGAGATCCATTCAGGATGCATCTCCTCCTCACTGAATCTAACGGAGGGCTGCCCTTATCTTTACTTTCCTAACACCCAAAAACACCCATTTAGGCTAAATTCTTATCAAATATAAAAATACAGCTTAAGGCCTATTGCACATAAAGTTGTGCGCCCCATGCCCGTATTGCGGACCGCATTTGCGAATCCGCAATACATGGGCACCATTCCGTAACCATTCTGCATTCATTTCAATGGGTCCGCAAATCTGGAGATGCGGAACGGTGCGGAACGGAACACTACAGAAGTACTACGGAGTGCTTCCATGGGGTTCCGTTCGGTACTTCCGTCCTATGTTTTTACGGAACAGGCAGATCGCGGACCCATTTAAGTGAATGAGTCCGCGATCTGCTGCGGCTGCCCCACGGTGGGTGCCCGTGCATTGCGGGCTGCAATTTGCAGCCCGCAGCACGGGCATGGGGCTCGCACGTTCATGTGAAAGAGGCCTAAAGGAGTGTTTATGACTTGTCAAAACAGATGCGGCCGTCAGTGCAGCTCATTCACAGATTTAATAAGAGGGGGAAGGGACAGTCTGCTGATGCAACGATACTGTAGAAAAAAACACAGTTGAATTTGTTTTAATGAAGACCTAATAAAAATTTTTTAGCCCAAAGTAGGTAGAAGGCAATAATAAAAAAAAGTCCCCCCAAAGTTGTCCACAGGCTTCAAGTATTTTATGTCTTTGTTACAAGGACTGTACTTAATCTTTGGGTGCTTTTGAAAAAAAAAAAAAAAAACTGAATATGTTTCCATTAATAAAAATAAGTTGCAAAGGCCGCTAAGGCTTAGGGAACCTATCATTTCTAATAACAACTTGGCTGATAAATACACATTCAAGAAGATAAAATATTAAGTTTCTTTCTAGCTAAAATATATGATAAAAGTCCAGGGACAAATCTTCCTGTCCTGGAACTGTATCTGTATACAAATGAGGGTAACTTGGCAACTCTGAAATTATGGCTTGTCGTGACTCATTCCTTTTTGGTGCTGCGGATGCGTACAAATCACCACTAGATGGCAGTGTTCCCTTTTCAGTTTCTATTGATGCGCACTTACCAGAAACACAGAAAATGACAAAATACTTTTTTTTTTTTATCTTTCTCACACAGTGTAAAATGTTATTCATATAAATTATATGTTTCCCTGAATCTTATCACAATTTCTGAAAGGGAAAAAAAAGAGATAAAAGAAGGAAAATCTCTATGAATTGTCAGCATTCCCCTTTCACATTTATTTCTCCTATTACTTAGCTTCCTTGGCAAAATGTAGCGTATTTTGAGAAACAGCGGCCCTTGTGGAGGAAGGTTAATAAGAGTCTGAGGCTGTGATTACCAATTAGGACTGAACAAGCATAGCGACTATACAGCATAGACTAGAAAGCAAATGCTATAATGGGACATGTAGATAATTACTGATTTTTACTTATAGGAAAAGAGATAATAATCTACTTGCCTTATTATTCAATGGGCACTTATTAGGCTGCTGCTAAATCAATAAGGAAAAAAATATCTTGCAACATGTGGATTATTTCCAGGAAATCACACACTTCCCACAGTACGTCTGTATTTCTCAGAGAGGTCAGGCTTTAAAATCAAGCCATGTACTGAAATGTTGGATATAGAGAGAAAGAAAGTATTGTATAAAGAGATATTCCATGGTTCCAATCTACACATATTCCCCAGAAAGATAATTTGCTACTAACATCAAGCCAGTGGCGTACCATCAAAGAAGGCAGACCACGTGGTTGCCATGAGGCCTGCTGGGTTGGTGGGCTGTAAGAAGTTCCTTCTCTTTTCTATGGAGCTCCAGAGTCTGCACTCTGACATGAAGGGGGGAAGGGCCTTAAAGGGGTTGTCCAACGAAAAATATTTTACAGTTTTCAAACCAGCACCTGGATCTGAATACTTTTGTAATTGCATGTAATTAAAAATTTTGTATAGCTACTAAGTTACTCAATAAAATGTATCTGTATAATGCCACTTAATTTCTTATTTCTTTGTCCGGCTCACTGAGAAGGCCGCACATGCTCAGTTTCATCTTTCAACTGCTTCCTGAGCTGTGATCGGGAAAGAGATGCAGCGGAATGGACACGCCTCCTGAGCTGCAGCAGAAAAGACACTCCCCTGAGCTGTCAGCTTGATCTTAATCTAGTAGAGCAATGAATGAGGATATCTCTGGATCCATGTGAGGTACAGGGCTGGTTCTAGCTTTGTTAGACATTGTCATGTACTAGATGACATCTAATTTACTTTTTTTACATTACTATATGATGTCTGATTTTCATTTTTTACATTAGTCATAAGATAACCCCTTTAAATATTCAGTAAATGCTCGAGGACACGCCTGTATATTTCACTTTTATTATTCTTTTTTCTAGATTGTCTCTGCTGGGTCTTGAACCCAGGACCTGCTGTATGGGAGGCAGAAAGCTTACCAGTTAAAGAGGACATGTAACCTCTCCTGACATTTCTCTTTTAGTAAGTACCTGAATTCCCCATGTAATAACAATTCTGGTCTCATTACTCTATGTTTTAACATTCCTTTATTATTCCTTCCACAAGTTGTGTATGAATTACTAGCAGTTTGCAGTGAAGGTCCAGATTGGGGGGGGTGTCCATGCACAATCTGACACTGGCAGCACTGATTGGATAGTGTCAGGCTGTGCACGGACACAACCCAAACTGGTAAAACTCATCTGGACCTTCACTAGGTCAAAAAGAATGGTTGCTCCATAAGTCTAATTACATGGGGAATGCAAGTAGTTGGCAAAACAGACATGTCAGGAGAGGGTACAAGCCCTCTCTAAGCCACAGGCTTAACTGTAGTCAATGGGAGGATTTTCTCTGTCTGAAAACCTCAATACTATTCTTCTCATGCATAATGTACTGGTTTCTACAGATATATTATGCCAGGCAATTGTTTTTTTAAGGTTAACAGCAAAAGTATAATATATTAAGTAATTACAAAAAAAATGTAATAGCACAAAATAAATGACAATAAACACATATAGTCATATGGGGGGGGGGGGGATTCTGACCTTTGCTACGGGTCTCAAAATATATGTGTATGCCTCTGCATTAAACCATTACTCAACTTTACTCTATCCCTAAATAACATACTTGCCTAGTTATACAGCGATATGCATCAGCACTTCCATACTGCTGCTTAACAAGACAGGCTTGCCATTCCCCAGTGTATGAATGCTAAGTGCCATAATTCATAAGAGTTGAATTGGGAGCAGATAGTTGTTCCCAGCTTTCTCAGGAAAAGAGACAACTAAAAAGCCACTATAAATAATTTTTAACATTTGCTGAGCTTACATTAGGACTATGTTCACATCTGCGTCAGAGGCTCTGTTTGGGGCTTCCATCACAGAGTTCGTAAAAAATAGTGGAGAGAAAAGTTCTGTACCACCCCGGGGGGAAAGTGAGCCAGGTGACTCTATGTATGTGAAGCAGACCAAAGACTAAGGCCTCTTTCACACGTCAGTGAATCACGAATGTGAGATGTCCGTGGTCTCCATGGACCACTCACGTTTATATTGACTTTAATATGTGTATTCACACATCAGTGGATTTCAACAGAACCATAGGTCTGTGGTGACACCATGGAAGTATGCTGTATTTTATCCATGATTACAGATCCCTGATGCATGTTATAGTCTATAGGCCTGTGAAACCCATGGACACAATACAGGTGCCATCCACATTTGGGCCACGGTTTTTATGGACCATTGGTAGTAAATGCTTTGAAAATTAATTTTCAGCCTAGCAGTGTCCGTGGAATACGGATGACACAAGGAAGGCAAAAAAACAAACCCTTCATGGACATCTTCAAGGATGAAGCACTTTCTTGTGACAGATGTCATCACAGACTTACGAATGAGTCCTAAGAGTAGGATTGGGTGAGCAATGAGGCTGACCACAGCCCAATAATTATTTCTTATTTCCACCCTTTGACACTGGCAACAGTGAGCCACGGCAAGTACGTTCCAACTCGTAAGGCAAAGCTGCTCATTACTGGGGAAATATGGGATCGCAGTCTCTCTTAGTTAGCCTGGGTAGTCATAAAGGTTGGTCAGAAGGACCAAAGCCTATCTCAGGGTCAGGTAGTTAAAGGGGTTGTCCGGGCTTTTACTATTGATGATCTATCCTCAGGATAGGTCCTCAATATCAGATTGCCCCCCCCCCCCCCCGATCAGTTGTATGAGGTGACAGTGAGCCCGCTGCGCACGTGCCATCTCCTTTCCTGTCTGCTGCTGCTGTCTATGGCAAAGCAGCGGTGGGCACTAAGAGAGACGGGAGAAGGCATACAGCTCGCCGATCATACAGCTGATCGGCGAGGGTGCCAGCCGAGTGTCGGACTTTGCCAATCTGATATTGATGACCTATCCCGGTCATCAATATTAAAAGCCCGGAGAACCCCTTGAAGAGGTCTGCAAATAATTTTCACTATACGGTATAAAATCTTTTATAGTAAGTTTTCTAAAGTACTCTTCAAATATGGAAATACTGATACATCTAATTAGAGTAAGCAATTGCCATTAATTGTACCTTAAAACTAAATTGTAATTATCCTCTAAACATGTGGAGGGTTCCCCTTTACATCAACGTAATCCCACAGCTCACTTTATCTATATATCAAGGGTTTCTAATCATTCTTGGAAAAGAACCAAACCCATATTAAGACCGGGAATTAGCTTTGCAGTGCACGGTTCAGTTTTTAATTATTCATTTACCTTGATTTTGCATTTAATTACTTTGCTTTTGTCTTCCAGTGAAGTGTATTACAGTTATAAGAAATGTGGGGGACTAATCAGGGGACTAATAACTAATAATTAGGTTATAAATTAGTAGTATACAACAGGCTTGCAAATACATCTTGCTGAATCTACACAAATGGCACTGTTCTCTATGGTGTATTTGCCAACTTCGTAATTTGCGAGTCCCTTGCTTGTATGCTATGCTGCTGGCTAAATAATGCCTTCCTGGCATTATGTGGGCAAACAGGAAGAAAAGCCAAATCTGTTAGACGTAAGTGACCAAGATATTCTCTGGGAAAGGCAAATACCAGCATACAACTGACATCTCTGGTCAAGCTCCACCTTTAGCAGGAACATACCATACTGTATTTCCCGCACCATAAGATGCACCTAGGGTTTTAGAGGAGGAAAATAAAAATATTTTTCATCAGACCTCAGATCACACCTCCAATCTTCATCAGATCTTAGATCACACCCCCAATATTCATCAGACCTTAGATCAGACTCCCAATCTTCATCAGACCTCAGCTCAGACATCAAATCATCATTAGATCTCAGATCAGACCCCCAAAATGAGACCCCCAATCTTGATCAGAACTCAGATCAGAACTCAGATCAGAGCCCCAATATTCATCATACCTCAGATCAGAAACCCAATATTCATTAGACCTCAGATCGGATCTCCCCAATCTTCAACAGACTTCAGACCTCCTGCTCTGGTGCTGCCAGTTGGGGGATTCAGCGAGCTCTTCCTGCAGCGCTGCACTGTGACCTGACGTTGCACAGAGTCAGGTCATAGTGCGCACTTATGCACACAATTTCCTAGCCCTTTATGTTGTCAGGACACACCTACAGCGCTGTTGTTGAGAGAAGCTCAAAATATAAAAAAAGTAGCAGCACTTACGAATCTATAGCAAAAAGTCCCTATGGTGGTGGTGCCCGCTGTGTTGGATACGAGTCTGTAGCATCCCCAAATCATCCAGAATAAATCAAAAATAAAACTGCAGCAGTCGCCGGTCTTCAATTCATGCTGGTTTATTCACCACAAATTACGGCAGTTCGACCTCTCGGTCTTTCTCAAGCAAGAGAAAGACAGAGAGGTCAAAACTTGCAATTTTTGGTGAATAAACCAGCATGAATTGAAGACCGGCGAGTGTTGCAGTTTTATTTTTGATTTATTCTGGTTGTCCAGAGAAGAAGATCAAGGAGTGTTGAGTAAAGTCAGCACCCACTGTATTCACAGCTTCCTGGTCCTACTAAGGAGCGCTTCCATAATGGAAGCACTCCTTAGTATTTGCATTATATGGCGCACTGCCATTTTCCCCCGCTTTAGAGGGAAAATAGTGCATCTTATAGTGCGGGAAATACAGTAATTAAATCTAGCATAGCCATGGAAACTTTCTGCTGTACTGTCAGCAGACTGCAGGCTGTTTTGTGATGCCCTTAGGCCTAATTCACACGTCCGTAGTGTGTTCCGGATCCGCAAGTTGCGGTGCAATACACCTTGCCACCAGCCCTATAGAGATGCCTATACTTGTCCGCAATTGCGGGCCAGAATAGGACATGCTCTATATTATTTCGGAGCCGCCGGCCGGAAGATCGGCGGCGCGCTCCACAAATGCGGAGAGCACAGTGTGTGCTTTCCGCATCCATCACATCCCCATTCAAAATGAATGGGTCCGCACCCGCTTGCGGAACGAAAAAATTAGCCACAAATTAGCCAACAGGACCCCATGTGCTACTATACAGGGTCTGTGCATTCAGCAATGCCATCTGCATGGACCTTAGTTTCAATTTACAGATCACAGGCTGTAAGACAACTTTGCTTCTAGGAACTGGAGGAAGAAGATCTCCAGATGTCTTAAAGGGAACCGATCCCCAGGAAATGCACAAATAAACTATGCATATACCTTGTAGGTCTAGCTCAGCTAAATCCATTAGTAATCCATTACTTCATTCTGGGGAAAAAGTACCATTAATCTGTATACAAATGAGTTGTTAAGTGGGCCCAAGCCACGCTCCACACCCTCTGCAAGCCCTTTTCACTCCTTCTTAAGTTACTTGGCCAGGCAAGATGACGATGCAGAACCTGTCCCTGCCAATCAAGGAGGAGAAGGAGTTGCTGGCAGAGAAAGCAGAAGGCACAAGGGTGCACAGCATGGCTTGGGCCCGCCTTTAGTGCACGTAGCTGCTCATTTGCATATGGATTAAGAGTATTTTTTTTTTCCTTTCTGCAGAATGCAGTTATGAATTACAAAATGAAAGGAATCATTACATACCCTACAATGCGTTGTGTCTGGGTTATCAGTGAATACTCTGGTGACACACTCCCTTTAACTGTTTCGACAAGTCTGCCATTTAAATGAATGAGAATGTACCGTCGATGTCATTTTCACAGATCCCAGCTGATAAATATCTTTTGACATTTCCCAATTACATGTCAGAAATTATGCAAAGGTGAACTTAATGTAAAGTGTGATAACCGGAGGCAGCATTGCTTATAATGTTATTTAGTATGTAATAATATACAAGTTAAAAGCAGAACGATTAATACAGGAACGAAGGGAACGCTGAATGCAGATTTCTCAAGCACACTATCTAGGCGTCATGCTTACCCATGAATTTTAGCACAAGCGACTAAAAAGCATCATGAATCAGGAGAGCAGAACATATCTGCTGCATAGCCTCCCATTAACAGCTCTGTGCGCTGTCATCCATATTTCAACTGCTCCACTTAATGTTATCTCTCCTATAAAATGATGCATGCTTCTTACTATATGTTTAATGTAATCAATACATAGACACGAGACATACAAGAGTCGAATTCCTCGGTGAGCCCCTGAACCTCTCTTTTTAGCTAACTTCAGATGCTAATAAACTCTACTGCCCTCCAACTCTGTCCCGCATCCCTGCGATATTAGGCAGTTCTTACCGAATAGAAGGGCTGATTCATTGGAGAAGAGTCCGTCATTACTTTTGACTGACAGGTGTTCTTCCAATCAGCACTTCTGGTCGGTAAAGTTGCGTTCACATGTTTTGATTTTTCACAATTTTAGCCACAATTTTTGGAAAAATCTAAATAGATGCAAAAATGCTGCATTTTGCCGCATTTTTTGAAAAATCAAAAGGTGGACCCAATCATTGTACTGATCAGGAGTGCTGACTGGAAGAGCACCTGTCAGTCGAATATAATGGCGTCATTTTTCAATAAATCAGCCCTCCTATTCACTAAGGGCTCCCTAATACTGCTGTGGAGTCCTGATAATAAAAAGGGGAGGTATCTAAGTACTAAGCTTGGTTCTGATGGTGTATCTAAATACTAAGCTTGGTTCTGATGGTGTATCTAAGTACTAAGCTTGGTTCTGATGGTGTATCTAAGTACTAAGCTTGGTTCTGATGGTGTATCTAAGTACTGAGCTTGGTTCTGATGGTGTATCTAAGTACTGAGCTTGGTTCTGATGGCATATCTAAGTACTTTGTCTGGTTCTGTTGCCTTATCTGTAAACATATTCTACTGCTGAGCCTGGTAGTATATGTAATGAGCAATTCCAGATAATATAGACTACGTAGTATTTATACCGTACAGTGCTGCGTGGAAGTTTAAAAAAGAAAAAGCTAAATTATGTCAGATTTGAAATTTTCCCCCATTACCCCTGCAAAAAAAAATAAAAAAATTTAGTCAATAAAATTACACGTATAGTGCTAGTAAAGGATAAAACTTGTCCTGTAAAAAAAACTACATAAAATAAAAAATTGAAAACGATCCTTAGATTGCAGTCATTAAAAATATATTTTTTTCTTCTCATAATATGTGCTTTTACTTTGCAAAATGAGTAAAATATGAAAACTAGGCATATTGGGCATCACCGTAATCATGGTGACTGGTAGAATAAAGTGTTTTTCATATCACCCAATGCGTGCTGTAACAAAAAAAAGCCCAAAAATTATAACATATTTACAATGTTTTCCTATTCCTCTATCACCACCCAAAATTTAAGAAAGGTTGGGCACTAAATTATATGTACTCCCAAAAAAGTAAATTGCCATTGCAAAAAAAAGGACAAGCCCTCAAATGGATATGTCAACAAGAAAATAAAAAGTTATAATTCTTGGAATGCTATAATGAAAAAAAACGAAATAGGATTGATGCATATATATTTTTATATAAATTTAAAGTGGGCTCCCAGAATACATTTTACAGGTGGGCCCTAGGCACCCCAGTCTGATTCTGAAAGTGTGTGATGTGACTGGACGGGTTTGGACCTCCACAAGTAAATGAATAATTAGCATCAATGTTAAGGTATTATCTAAATATCTCCCTTAAAGACGTTGTTCACCTCTGGGGACCTTTTCTGCGGATCTTCAACCCACCGTGGCCAGACCTGCATTGGAAATCATACTTGCCTGATACCAGGCGCTGGGTCCTGGCTCTATTGCTCCCCCTTGGGTGCCAAATTCGGTTTGACACGGAGTACATAGCTTCTGCAGCCAATGACTGGCCACAGCGGTATGTAAAAAAGGGGGTCAGTCAGCACATCCCAATGTGCAGGTGCATACTGCCAAAGCTGCAAACATAAAGAAAAAAGGACGATGCAGCAGAACTCTGCAAACACAAATAAAGTACAATAATGCCATAATTATAGAAAATATTCTGGTGCTAATGCTACGCTTATTTTGCAAATTTGAGATTTTTGGCAAATACATTTTGTACTAAATTATTTGGGCCTGTCTGCCAAACGTCAAGGCGATCTCTATAAGACGGGAACATAACACTAAATACTACCTGTTATGTGGCTTAATAGCCACCATAACATTCAGGGAGTGCAAGTTCCACATGCATGCTGGGTCCACTCTGCTTTTTACCATTTTTGGTGCCATAACGGCCTCCATTAAATCCAGGGATGCTGGTACCAACATGCATGCTGAGTCCACTCTATACCGCCACAGCGGTATGTGTCACTCATGCGTCACTAGGTCATGTAATACATGGCTGACACATCACCACTGCGGAGGGTCATTGGCTGCAGTGATCACGTGACAAACCGGATGTCAATGCAGAGACTGCGGCTCTCCGGTGGAAGTGGAACCAAGCAGGTAAGTATGATTCTCAACGTGGGTCCGTCCATACTGTAGATAAGGTCCCCAGGGGTGAACAAGAACTGTGGGAAAAACCTAATTTCCTGTACTTGCCGATCTGATGACATTATGTCAGAAAGGCCGTGTTCTGAGGTCAACAAATGGACCTACTGTACATGAGAAAGGGCAGCAGGACCGGTTATGTTTTCATTTCTGGTTTTTAGGGTGCCTTCACATATGGCAGATTTTTGCCGCAGAAAATTTCTACAACTGAAAGTGATTTCCGTTCCTCTGAATGGGGTTGTTTTGGCAAAAAGCACATGGATTTCTGCAAGCCCCATCCAGATGACTGAGAATGATTTGCAGTTGCAGAAATTCGGCCATGTGTTAAAAAAAAAGCTGTACTGCTGCCCTTAGTACAGTCAGGGGTGCACCACCGATGAGGCCAGGTGAGGCGATCGCCTCAGGCAGCACCAAGAAGGGGCAAGAGGGGTGGCAGCCGAAGGGCCATGGGCAATGAGCGCTTTCATTGTGGCAAAGGGGTTAGGTTAAGAAATTGGCATGGGGCAAAAGGCGGGGGAGAGAGGGAGGCCATTTCAGTTTTGCCTCAGGCAGCAGAAAGGCTAGGTTCAAACCCTGAGTACAGCATAGTAGTTCCATTTGCTGACTGTATACTCCTGTCCAGCATATATACATACACGCCGATCCTTGCTATTGCCAAAGTCAAAGTGGTGGACTCTGACATTCTCCCCTTTGCATCCAAAAAATCAGGACATGTGCACAGAATATAAAAGCTGTGCAGTCACGGGCTGATCATAGACGACCTGTACTCGGATGGGCCTCATCGATGCGGGAGAACCTGAGGATCCTTGGATAGGAAGCCTCATTAATCATCACAGATATACTGCAGCAATTATTTTTATTACTGCATTGTCGTTTAATCCAATTTGCTTGGCATTTAATGCACTCTTCCTCTAATAACTGAACAGCAGCAGAATATACCGTATACCAAACCCAGTTCAGGCTATTCCATTTCAAACTGATTTATTTCGACGGCCTCTTGTGCGCAATTCTCACCGCAATGTACAGTATATGTGAAAAATTCATAACCACCTGTTACCCATGGACAGTATATACTAATAATCTCCAGTGATTCCTTTCATTGTGGAGCAGGAAACATATAGTCATCTACATTTATTGCTTTCTGGAAGTTTATTGGGAAAAATAATAAGTGTATTTAAATGCCATCATGCAACCTGCGGAATAACTGTAATAGAAGAGCATTCAAAGCATGTAGTGCAATAACAAAGAACAAAGTATGTATCTGCCCGGAGGCTGTATCTATTATCCAGGATTTCTCCTTTGCAAAAATATGTTCTCCTTTGGAGATCAAAGATGAGGGTATGACTTCAGTCAAGTGTCTCTCCGCTCCACTGGTTGGGCTGTATATGTGATGAGGATTTGCCTGCGCCTCTGTGTTAGGTTGGGGATTATATTGAGGTTTAGCAAAAAAATAAGATCAAAAGGTGATTGTATTTGACAAGGTTTGGGACAGAGGTCTTAAAAAAAGGAAGCTGACAAGATAGATAATTATGTTATGTTATGTTCAAGGTTTGCACTTGGAAGGAGTAATCCAAAAATGATTAGGCTACTTTCACACTTGCGTTGATAATTCCGATATTGAGATCTGGCAGAGGATCTCTATACCGGAATTAAACATGCAATTTGCGCATCAGGATGCATCTGTTGCGGTTATGTCAAATCACAACGAAAAAAAAACAAAAACGGATCTGTCACTAAATACTTTGAAAGTCAATGGGTGATGGGTATGGTTTTTTAGGCTCTTAAAATAATGGATCTGTCACCATTGACTTACATGAGGCTACTTTTACACTCGCATTTCGTGCAGATCCGTGATGGACGTTTTTATTATCTTTAACATAGCCAAGACGAAAGTCAATGGAGGACGGATCCGTTTTCTATAGTGCCAGATTGTGTCAGTGAAAACGGATCCGTCCCCATTGACTTACATTGTGTGTCAGGACGGATCTGTTTGGCTTAGTTTCATCAGACAGACACTAAAACGTGTCCGTCTCCAAAGCGGAATGGAGACTGAACTGATGCCAACTGATGCATTCTGAGCGGATCCTTTTCCATTCAGAATGCATTAGGGCAAAACTGATCCGTTTTGGATGCTTGTGAGATCCCTGAATGGACCTCACAAACGGAAAGACAAAACCCGAGAGTGAAAGTAGACTTACATCGTTTTCAGTGCCGGATCTGTTTTTTTTCCCGCTTCTATGACCGGTCACAAAATGGAATTCTGCAAGAACAGAAGACGTCCTGATGCATCCTAAACAGATCTCTTTCCATTCAGAATGCATGAGGACTAAATGGAATTGTTGTTTTTTTTCGGTATTGGATCTCAATCAGGAGCGTAGCTAAAGGCTCATGGGCCCTGGTGCAAGAGTTCAGCTTGGGCCCCCCTTCCCTCAGTGCTTTGTGTATCTTCTTATGCGGCACAAGGGTCTTTGGGCCCCCTCAGGCTCCTGGGCCCGGTAGCGACTGCTACCTCTGCACCCCCTATAGCTACGCCCATGATCTCAATACCAGAAAACAACAATGCAAGTGTGAAAGTAGCCTTATCTATTATAAAATATTATAATATTCACTATTGAAGAAAAGAATTCCCTGTCAGGGACATATAGAATAGATCGTAAATTCATTGAGTCTAGTATTATAAATGATGTGGGCCATTTTATGATAATTGTAACAATGTATGACCACTGGCGTTCCTGTTAGAATAAAAAGAAAGCATTTTGTTACATTTACTAATTTTGTGATAATTATTAACACTGCTTTGTTTATTACCAAACATTGTTATTCCCTGCTTCTTCCCGTTACATACATATTTGTAAAAATTGTTGTTGCCTGTTATCACCACTAGGGGTCAGATTGGTATACATTCCCAAACACCAGGGATGCCCAATCTGCGGCCCTCCATCTGTTGCTAAACTACAACTCCCACCATGCCCTGCAGTAGGCTGATAGCTATAGACAGGCTTTGCATGCTGGGAGTTGTAGTTCTGCAACAGCTGGAGAGTCGCACTTTGCCCATCACTGGCCTAGAGCTATCACAATAGTCCCCTAGTGGTAGCAGCAGACAGCTGGAACTTGTATGTCCAATCTATGGGACACAGAGCCCTAGTTTATAGAAGTGGTTCCTCATAGGCTTATCACGTATTTAGGGAAATATGCAAATCATACAGTTCCCTGCTGTATAAAAAAAGACTGCCACAAGCTAATCACATATACAGGGAAAATCTACAAATCATATCGTTTTTTGATTTCTTAGAAATAAAATTGCAGTAACTCTGAGGAACGCCATATAGTTCCAAGCCCAGCCACATATACATACAGATCTAATGCCTAGAAACAAGCAACACTGTTCACATAGCCAATGGCATCAACACTGTGCAAGGCCATACCCACCATACCCATACCCAGTAGGAAAGACACATTTTGGACATCCTTAGACCTCCACCTAATAATCAGTGATTCTGCATATTTCATTAACAAGACCATGTGATTTAGAAAGTCTATGCAGCAAATATATTATTTGTATAGTGAGCTGACCCCATCTAGCATGAACACTTAGAAGTCTTCTCTAAAACACCACCTTCCTATACTACGTCTCATGGTAAATTTGCTTACCCCCATTCTGGCTCAATGAGTTGGAGCACTGACTATAAATCTCTAAACCAGGCATGTTTTAACAACTCTCACAGGTTTGACCCATATGCTAAAAACTCCTCGTTCTTCCTCCTCTGCTACATAAACAGTAAGCCTACATGCACACGGCAGTGGTTTTTTGCGACCTCCGTTCCTTTTTTTTTTGCGGATCCGATGGTTTCCCATTCATTTCTATGGATCCGTTAAAAATGTGGATGCCTCTTCCGTTGCCTGTCCGCGTCCGCTGTCTGCATTTCACGTCCGCAAAAAAAATATAGCATCTCCTATTCTTGTCCGCAAAAAACGGTTTGCGGACCCATAGAAGTCAATGGGTCCGCAAAAAATGCGGATGACCAACGGAAGCCATCCGTTTGTCATCTGCATCCGTTTTTTTTGTGCGGATGGTTGCTTGGAAACCGGGGCACTTGTACAGGTACTTTTAGAAACTGGTTCAAGCCTTCCTCCGCAAAAAAAAACGGAAGACACATGGAAACACAACCTACAAAATTTGCGAACACTTGGAACGGATGTGGATGTGAAAAAAAAAGGAAGACGGATCTGCGATTTGCGGACAGCAAAAAACAACTGTCGTGTGCATGTAGCCTAAATGTGTAATACCAAGAGTGAACACTATGTGTGCTCTTGAGCCCTGTTTACATCAAACCAAAGAATACTGAGAAATGTATTAATGGGGTTGTCCAAGTTATATTTATTGATGACCGTTCCATTCATTTCAATGGGACGGCTCTGTAGTATACACTTGTGTAGGAGCGATCCGTCCCATTGAAATTAATGGAACGGCTTGGGTGTAATTACACCTGCTCCCCGCTGCAGATGCGACGGCGAGCAGGTAAACAATGAAAAGGAGGCAGCTCTGGCACGCCGCGCGCCTTCTCTTTAAACAGCTGATCAGCATCAATAAATATAACTTGGACAACCCCTTTAAGCCAAAGATGGAAGACAAAATATAAAAAAATACTAAATACATATTATGATAAGTCCATCAAGTTCAAGCTTTTAACGCAAATTCAGGCTTATCAAGAAGGAGGAAAAAAACACTTGTAGGCCTAATTCACACGTACGTATTTTTTTTCCGCATTATTTCCGCAAAAATGCGGAAATAATGCGGAAGATATGCGGACCCATTCATTTCAATGGGTCCGCAAAAGATGCGGAGAGCATTCCGTATGCTCTCCGCATCCGCAAATCCTTCCGTTTCCGCAATGCGGAACCATAAATAAAGTAGAGCATGTCCTACTTTTGTGCGCAAATAGCGGACCGTAGCCCCATTAAAGTGAATGGATCCGCATAAATCCCGATGACATGCGGAAAGGTTACAAAAGTCATCCGCATGTCATCCGTATTTGCGGATCTGTAATTACGGATTCACAGGAAATTAAAAGTTACCCTGGAAACATCTTTTTTTTTTCTTGTTTTGCGGAAATACGGAAACACGGAAGGTATACGGAGACACTAAAAAAACGAAAACGGAAGAATTTTGCGGAAACACGGATCCTCAAAAAAACGGACCGTGATTCTGGAAAGAAAAATTACTGACGTGTGAATAAGGCCTAAATGCCAGAGACCCAATTTGATGAAAAGTCGAGAAAAAAATCCTTCCTGACCCTTGCTGGTAAAAAGACCGATCTGAACTGTTTTTAGAGAAGTATAACTAATAATTAACGACACACGCTGTTTATTTTCTCTAGAAAACAATAGTCTCACAATGTTGGCAGACAGAGGCATATTTATCAGGGGTGCGGATACGGCGACTGCACCCAGGTCTTGGAGCCTGAGGGGGTCCAAAAGTTCTCCCTGACTCATAGAAGCAGCCAATACAAAAGTAAGTTAATGGAGGTGCTCCAGTGGAGTGGATGTGATCCAAATATTACGCACACCTCCAGCCCTCCCCGCAGCGCTCACACGCTGGCATTGCTCTCACTTGCCCTCATATTATATGAAGGATATGTCACAATAATAAAATAAATTTTACTTGCATATAAGCCTTCAGTGTGCAGTGTGGTATTTCTCATATAAGCAGACAAGTACCTTAAATTTGTAGTAACACATTTTTCATTAGGGCCCAGACACTTCAAGTTATGCCTCTCTAGAAAGAACTGAGAAGTCACCAAATTTCATATTTTTTAAATGTAGAGTAACCACGATTAGTAAAGTAAACATTCACCATTTTTTTCCTTTTAATCTAAATAGGTTGTAATTTCTGTCCTGTTTCATTTCTTTACATATCGTTATTATTATCAGAGCTTTTTTTTTTTTTATACCGAGCTCCAAATATCCATATAGACATGGGGGGAATGAATCAAACTAAGATGGCCATAGAAAAGTTGCAAATTTCGGCTCAATTCCCTTCTTGTGCCAAGATTTGCAACTTTGTGCCTCTTTATGCCACCCTCGCCACTTTTTTAAAAATGGGTGGTAAAGTGAGTGTGGTTAGTACGCTAATTGGTAAGGTGCAGCTCCTGTTCAAACAATTGATCGGGCGGGGTCCGGGGCCCGCACTCCCACGATCAGATATTTATGAACTATCGGGAGGATAGGTTATTACCTGGAAAACCACTTCCAAATCATTATGTTGAAACTACCTGTTGCTGCCACTAGAGGGAGCTTAGGAGCTTACTGCATACTGTTCAGCAGCACACAGGAAATTCTTCAGCTCCCTCTAGTGGTCACTGCACACAGTTAGAATGTTGTGTATTGAAATCTATGTCTATGCATGAAATTATGAGTTCGGTATAAAAACAGCTTAAAGGAGTTCTCCAAGAAAAGGAATCCTTTTGATATTGCCAAGCTTGGTGCAAGGATTTAAAAAAATGAAAAAAACTTTCACCTGTCACCAGCAATGGGCTCCTTTCTCCTCTACTTACGGTCCCCCCTAGACAGGAGTGTGACGTAGCGTCTATACTGTATGCACGCCAATGTTGTCAACTAATCAATGGTCTCAGTAGTGAATTGTGCAGGCATGGCATGTGATTGCTGCCTGAGTGGTGGGCACCAGTGACGTGCATGCAGATAGTACATCCCATTTCTGGTCCAGCGTGTACTGGAGGCAGAAGAGAAGGAAGTTCCAGTGACAAAGGTAGACTTTTTTAAACTCCCTGTATCCTGGCTGGCCATATCAAAAGGGGTCTAAGGCTTGGAGAATCCCTTTAAACAGCTACCCAGATATATTAAGGAATTTATCAGAAAGGTAATTTTGGACCTAAGAACATGACATGATGATAAAAAGCAGAGGCTAAAATAACAACACAAGTAACAAATAGCAAGTCTTTAAAAAAATATTACCTGGGATTTACATACTGACACCTCTCCTCTGGATAGGTCATCAATATGAAATCGGCAGGATCCGACTCCCAGCACCCCCACTGATCAGCTGTACGAAGAGGTTGCGGCATTCCACAAGGCCTCTTCCTAGCCATTGACGCCATGTTCATGTCACATGGCCTAGGCGCAGATGGGGCTGAGCTGCAATACCAAGCACAGACACTATACAATGTACGGCACTGTGCTTGGTGAGCTGCGAAGAGATTGCTGAGGCCTCCTCGAACTGCTGATCAGGGGAGTTTGCTCCCTGACGATCAAATATTGATCACCTAACCGTAGGCTAGGTCGTCAGTATGTAAATCCCGGGGGAGAATCCGTTTAATAACTGGTCCGTGGCCTTATAAAACAGAGCATGATCTGTGCCCCCACGACTGAAAGAAATGTTAAGAGAATTCTCCAAAACCTGAAAACAAGTCATACTTTTAATCCAAAATGAAAAAAAAAAAAAAAAAACAGCACCATAACTCACAATATATTGCACACCATCTCTCCGGGATTTTACAGCGGCGATTCTCGTAAAGTCTTTCCTTATAATTTGGTAGCAGAAATGAACAT
Organism: Bufotes viridis; assembly: GCA_033119425.1. Taxonomy (NCBI): domain Eukaryota; kingdom Metazoa; phylum Chordata; class Amphibia; order Anura; family Bufonidae; genus Bufotes; species Bufotes viridis. The sequence goes on from CM065594.1 coordinate 52,567,552, forward strand.
AGTAATATTTATACAGCTGTCTATATGTGACATCAGTGAGAAATGAGAAGAGGAATTACTGCAGTCCCATAAAAAAAAAAAACCCAAGTCATCCTAAAATTAAAAAAAAAAGGATGTTCTCGCGTCTTATACCTCACATTCCCTGGAACCTGTTTTGGTAAAGGTGCAGGGTCCAGTACTGCTTATGGATTCACAAGTTTCTCTGTTAGTTGCCGGCTTGTAGTCTACATAAAACTCCTGTGGTGTTAGGCTAATTTGTGTTAGGGATGATCTTTTTGTTTGGCTGTGATTTTTCATAAGAGTTGCCTGCTGCAGATGCCTTACACCTGCTGGAGACCTTCTCCATGACACGTAGATTACTAAGGATATCACTAACACTGACAGGAACAGAGCAATAGTCCCTGCTATTATTTTATGTAAAGAAACACTATGAGCATCCCCGCTGGTATCATAGCCAGGTGCTGTCACTCCGACAGTCGGAGGCGTTGAATGGTTACTTTCATGTTTAGTTCTTGTAATTTTGTGTTTCACAGTTGTATTCCGCCCAGTGGTTTTCAGTTCCCTGCTTTCCGTCACATTTTTGCTGCAAATATTGTAGCTTTTGACCGCCTGGATGACGTTGACCCCCTGCAGATCCTTTGGGCTGGCACAAAGAATGGTGTTGTCTCGTAAGCCTTTAAAACTTTTTAACCAGTTGACCAAGGAACAGATATTTCGGCTACACTCCCAGATATTCCCTGCCAGGCCAACATCTGTCAGAGATCCCCAGCTGTCCAAGATCTCCTGGCCTACAAAGGTTAGCTTATTAGAATCCAGGTTAAGCCTTTGAAGGTTCGGGACACATTGAAATACGCTCGGGCCGCTGAATGCCTCAATCTCATTGCCAGATAAATCGAGTCTTTGTAGTGAGGTCCAAGTCCAAGACATGGTTTGTCCTATGAAACTGATCCTGTTCCATTGTAGGTAGAGGTTCTGTAGGCTAACCAGCCTAGGGAAAAGAGCTAAGTTGAGTTTGGAGAAATGATTGTGCTCTAAATGCAGTTCCTTCAATCTGATCATACCTGTAAAAACATTCCTAGCCAAACTCCGGATTCTGTTATAACCTAGATCCAGAAGTTCTAGATTTCTGCAATCCTGAAATATTCTAACTGGAACGTTTCTTAATAAATTAGACCTCAAGTGTAAGCTCTGCAGTTTCCTCAAGCCCTTAAATTGGCCCGGTCCAAGTTTTTGTATGGTGTTGTAGGACAAGTCTAGATTTCTCAGGTTAGTGACAGGTCTGAAGGTGTTATTCAGCAGATGAGAAATCCTGTTAGAGCTCAGAACCAGCTCCTTTAATCGACGGATCCCACTGAACGCGTTCTCGTCGATGCTGCTGATGTGGTTATGGTCTACGTACAGCCATGTAAGCTGATTAAGACCTTTGAATTGATTATATTTCAGGACGAAGAGGCTGTTATATCGAAGAGATAACCCGATACATCCAGGAGATATTGATGAAGGGATTTCCTGCAGCTTCTGAGACTCGCAATAAAACATTTTTCCATCACACCTACATCCTGTAGGGCACCCACGTTCAGCAGAGGAGAGCATAGCCATGAAAACCAGAAGGGCTAGAAGCAGGTATACAGCTGATCCTCTTAATAACCGATAAGGGTTGAAACCTACAAGCAAAAGCCTGGACGTGATTTTCTGATCTACAATGCTTAGAGGATAGACATAGAATAGAAGAGGCAGAACAGCTTTGCTTCCATGATATTGGAAAAATAACATCTTCATGTAGCAATTCTAAATGAAGCATGCATTCAAGATACTGGATGTCTTCTAGTTCAACATGAGGAGAAGTACCTAAATAATATCAGCTCCAAATGTAAATATATGTGTGTCCCATCTAATTATATATTATATTTTAGCATTTTTATTACTAAATCTATAATAAAAAAAAATATATATAATATAAAAATATATATAACCATTAATAATTATATGTATGTATATATATATATATATATATATATATATATCTATATATATATATACACACACACATATTTATATATTTAATTGATATTTTATATATTTGCAATTTTTTGTTGCCTATGTATCACTAAATCTATAATCAAATATATATAGTTTTATTAATATACATATATATTTATAATTTATGAATAAAACTATATCATTCAGGTGTATATTCACTACCATAAGGCACAGAAAAACATAATATGCCATCATGTTGCTGAGAGAGGTGCAGCTATCCAGGAGTGTGCATTAGTCTGGAGCCTGTATGTGCCCTGGGCATGCCTGCAGGTGCCTGTGTGTGCAGTGTGTGTGCCAGCTGTACACATACCCATTCTTCATTCCAGTGAGAGCTGCTCCTCAGGTGTAGTTATTGCCTCTGGGGCCAGGGGCACTTCGCCTCTGCCAGCTGCATTGTGGTGGTGACTCAGGGCTGCTTCCAGACATCCACTGACTTTGCTCCCAGGCAGAGATGAGCACTTTGCACCATCATGATCTGGCTGCTCCCTTGATCTTCTCCAGCACCAGCTATTTTGGAGAAGGGGGTCAGTTCAGTCTCCCTCTCCTCTGGATCATGATCTCCTGGCACGGATCTATTTTGCATCAATACGCCATGAAGATCACAGCCCTCCAGATGAACTCTCCCTCTCTGATATATAGTTTTGCATCCGATCAGACAACTACATTGCATCCCACGACGTCCCAGCAGCAGCCGCAGAAGTGTGCACACAGCCTTGTTTGTCACATCAGCTCCCAGGCTGGGAAGCATGTAGGATGTGAAAACTGCGCTCTCTGGAAGTATGAGCTGATTAGCCTATTACATTGAGATGGTGCTCTGCGTGCGTTCTCCTCCACCGCGCAGCGCCCCCTGGTGGACGTTATCGGCACTGCCTTTCTCCAAGCATGGCTCGCTCAGACGCTGCTCCATGTTCTGCATACGATTATCGTCAGCCTGGGCTTTAATGTATGTAAAGCAAAGCAAACGACACAAGTCTCCTGAATAAACTTTACCTTGCAGCTGAAATGAAGGAGCTGTGTTCATGTAAATGGGCAGGGTTATTTTAATCACAGTCATTTAGGGTGATAATTATGCAGTTTGTGTTTTTATGGACTAGTTGATATAAGGCACAGAGATATAGCGGATGAAATGATATATTAATGCAGTTTAGGGCAGGACTGTGTCATTCAGCAGTTGCATTCAGGGCAGTGGCGTAACTAGAATTGACTGGGCCTCACAGCAAATTTTTGAATAGGGCCCCGGCCCCCACCCCAGCAAATTCTTCGTAACCCCCTCCTCCCGTGCAACCCCCACTTCTGTGGCTAGTCAAGATCGCTCTCTCAGAAGAGGCCCGACAGCCGCTCCATCCGTTTCCTACAGTGTCTCTGTATATCATGTAATTGTATAATACTATTGAGGGGTCCCTGACAATAAAATCTTTTAGTCCTCCTCCTGGATGGGCCCCTTAAAAAAGCTGCTTCCACCATAGCTATGCCCCTGATTCAGGGAAGTACACAGATCCCGTAGGTTCATATACAAAAATTTAGGGTACGTCCACATGCCAGCTGTAATCCGCACAAAAAAACATTGGAAGCAACATTTTTTTTCTGGCCGAAACCAGTGTTTATGCCGGAGTGCGGCCAGTTCACCGCCAGACTCCATTATAGTCAATGAGGATCTGGCGGTGGATAGTGAGCGAACTTGTGATCTGCTGCCGCAGATGTGAACCTGCCCTTAGTATGCTCTCCACTGCTCCAAGCAGTTTCCCATTATGTATGCGGCAATTACTCCCAGGCAATGCAGAATTCAAAGTGAAACGGCCTAGATTGATGATGAATTTAGCTTTTTCTTCCATTAAGCAAAATGCATTTTAATAAAAAATGTAATAAAAATTTTTCCCTTTGCCTCAGACACTTTATACAACTTTTACGACAGGTGCTTCATAAATATAGCGCTCATTCTGATCACTATATTCCTCAATGTATTCATCCCAGAAAACTAGCATAAATATGTGGATAAATCTCCTGCTTCCCATCCATTACAAAGCTGACTGCCTGCTGCCACCACTAGGGGGAGCTCAGTGGATAGAAATTTATACAGATGCGATTAACTGAGTTGGGCGCTGTAATAATTTTGCACTGAGCTCCCCCTACTGGTGGCTGCATGAAAATGCATTGTTCTCACATTGGGATAAGGAGAAAGCGTTCAGCCCCCTCGCCTTCAGGTCCTGAAGCAGTTGTTTGGTCTGCCTCCATTGGAGGTTTGCCACGGATTGCGTTGCATATGAATGCAATAAGAGATTTTCCATAGAAGTTGCTGGAACTGTCAGGAAACAACAGAGTGGGATTTTCTTTACATGCATCTGGCTATCCATAAATGGGTTAACTGTAACAAAAGCCATCTGTCTCCAGCCGGAGAGGAACAGTGCTTCTATGTACACATCAGTGTTGCTACCTTTCCCAAAAAAGAAAAGTTTACACAGCTTAAAAAGGGTATGTGGTTTCGGGGGCACGGCTGAACACGGCTGAACATACGTGTTATTGGACACCAATGGTTTCTTCATACTTTGTATTATTTAAAAGAATATGTTTTTTGCTGTCAGTTTTACAATCAAAAGTATTCTATTTCATACAATATTTCATGCATTTTTATAAACAGTATAATGCCCGTTTATGTGCCTCCAACACAGTATAATATCTCCGCATGTGCCCTAACACAGTATAATGCCATGTGTCCCCCACACAGTATAATACCCTCTTATGTGCCCTAATACAGTATGGCACTTCCTTATGTGCCCCACCTCAGTATAATATCCCCTCAAGTGACGTAAAATTATAACACCCCCTTATGTGCCCTAACACAGTATAATGCCCCCTTATGTGTCCCCCACACAGTGTAATACCCCTTTGTGTGCCCTAACATAGTATAATACCCCCTGTTGTGCCCTAACACAGTAAAATGCCCCCTCATGTGCCTTCCACACAGTATAATGCCCCTTTATGTTCCTCCCACACAGTATAATACCACCTTCAAGTGCCCAAACATAGTATAATGCCCCCTTATGTACCCCCACATGGTAAAATGCCACCTTATGTGCCCCCTCACAGTATAGAGCTCCCTATGTGCTCTACCACAGTATAATACACCCTTATGTGCCCAAACACATTATAATGGCCCAGTACACAGATAAGGAAAGTGCAGTGGCCGGGTTTGGGTTGGCCCCAACGCTACGCTGGTTCCCCCGGACACCGTCAAGGTGTCACCAAGTGTTGCTGTTCTCCAGAAGGGATGGTAAGGCGTGGTGCACCACAATGGAAAACAGGTCCAGGGAGTCAAGGTTTGCAGTAACCAGGGTACTTCTTTACTGGAGGGATTCAGGTGCAAAACAATATAGGCTGGTTTCTCCAGTCTTCTCCCTGGCAGAAGAAGGGTTTGATCCTGAGGAAAGGACTGAGCTAGCTGTCCCTCTCTTTCTCAGAAAGCTAGTACCCTGGCTAAAGGCTGTGGTCCAGGGTCTGGCTCTCTCAGCGTTTTCTTCTGGCCACTCAGTAGTCTGGCAGAGTCTCCTCTTCTAAGCATTGTTCCCTAACTGCATGACACTAGGGGCTCGGACTGCTCTCCTTATATACAGTTTCTGGCTGAGCTAGAACCTTCTAGTGGGAGGGGTGGAGTGGAGAAACTCAGCACAACAGTTACAATGTTACAACTCCTGTCTCTCATAGACTTGCATTAGAGCTTAGGTGATACTCAATGGCAATCACACATCCATTTTTTCCAGATAAAAACAGTTTTTCAGACATAACAATATAGCTAAACCAGTGTTACGATACTAGTAGACATGGCTGGAATCTGGTAGCAAGATGGAATAAGCCAGACACAGTTATGAACTGTAGAGTTGTAGTCCGTAGTACAGCTTGAAGTGTAGATCACGAGGTGATAATTCAGTGAAGCGTAGAATCAGTCTGGGAAAGACAGTTCTGAGGAGCAGGAGACTGGAACAAGTCACAATACTCGATCAATGATTGAATTGCCTCATAGGTATAAGTAGGCCCAAGCAGGAAACAAGATGGCTTCCAATCAGCATACATCAGCCATCTTTTGTAGGAATTGCCTAGGACAAACACAGCAGCCTCCAGTGGTGAATGGTGGAAGTGCAACACAATAGTTCAGAGTGAGTGAAACAGCGGCCACTAGTGGTAACATTAGAAAAATACATCAGGATTCTGACAACCAGACATTCAAAAGGTCAGTCTAGAAAAATACATCAGGATTTTGACAACCAGACATTCAAAAGATCAGTCTGTCTGGTTTTGGTGGTAAACCAGCCTGGCTTTTTCCCTCCAAAACATGCTCTTCTTTAACCTTTATGATAGCTGTAGAAAATTACTAGCTTCTCATTATTAGCTAGAAAGTCCCAAAAGTCTCCCAGTATTCATTAACCCTTTCCACAGTGCCATGCAAACACAGTCCAAATGAACAAGATATATACCCCAGCAAACATATAAAATTCAGTTAAACAGTATAAGTCAATGCAAGTTAACCCTTTAAAGTAAAATAAAGTAAGGAGTTTATGAGACAAATATTCACAAATGTCCAGACTTCAAAGTATCCTGCTCCAGTGGAAGGTGCCTTAGAGGTTGTGCGGTGCTACGATCAGGCTCGGACTGGCCCACAAGGGTACAGGTGAATCCCCTGGTGGGCCCCTGAAAAGTTGGGCCCCTAGTCTACTTCCCTGTGCACAAGTGGTACATAACATAACATACATTAATTTTACTGGTGGGCCCTAGGCAGCCCAGTCTGACACTGGCTGAGGCCAGGTCATCAATATCGTAACACTGCACAACCCGTTTAAATTAGGTAGCCAGCCATTGGTCGAGGAGGACAGCGGTGCAGGGATACTTTGAGAGCTAGACGAGGCTCTCACGTGCCCTCCAGGTGGAGGAAGCAACATAGCAAGCGAACAGCAGGCTCAAGCCTGTGTGGAGTGGACAGAACTGCTCTGGCAATCGAGTCTGGCAGGGAGAAGCAAGGGGGTGCTGATGGAAACAGGTAGGCACTCTAGTGGCTGTGTCCTCTGGTAGGAGAAAAGAGGCAGCGGGCACCAACGTCCGACCTAACTGCAAACCTCCAAACTCTCTCCACCTCTTCCTACCAAACTCCAGGCCTAGTAACAGCTTTTACCCACCAACCCAATCACTTGACCACCCACTTCACTGGCCTGCAGTGAATGAGAAGTTATTTTCCTGTATAGTTCTCACTGGTGAAGCCAAATCCCCTTGGGGTATTGAACTGCAACACCAGTCCTCCTCTGCTACATCTGTGGAACCACTGCCCAGTCATAAGCTTTGTCATAAATCTTTCCAGGTGTATGTGCTCCTCTTCACAGCGGCTCACAAGGTACCATGCTGTGAATATGTGTTTCGAGCACTCTGCATATCGCTTTCACTCCTTCTTATGATCCCTCCGCAGACAATGGTGATGTCCTCTCAGTGGCACTCCAAGCATCTCGGAAAAATGGTGCAGGGAGATGATAAATCTCTCACCCACTGGCGAGGGGAGCTGTTAGTGCTGATAATTTCTGTACAGTGCTGCAGGATATGTTGCCACTATAATAAGCAACAGGAAACATGTACAGTGGCACAGATTAGGGAAGCATTATTGGATGAAGGCATGGACACATGTAGCCAAAAGCGTGCAGAAAATTTGCAGCGTTCACAGTAGTAGCGAAATTTCATCCATGTGCTGCAGATATTTTCCATACTGAAATCTGTTTATAACTTGACCTGCAGTGAGGATTTTAAATATGCAGCATTGGGTGGATATCTGTTGTACATTTGCAATTAGCATTTTTACAAGTACGCTATTTTTTGCACGAAAATCAGCACCATTTGCTGCAGATTTTCTTGCTGTCTAATGCTGGCAGATCTCGCTAAGTGTGGCGATACTCACTTGTAATCGATTTACTGCAGATTTTTCCCACTTTGCATCTGCAGTTCCTCAAAGGAAATCCACTGTGGCAAATCCGCATCAAATCGTGGATTTTATTGCTGCAGATTTTCCATTTAAATCGCAATGATGCTGAATAAAGATAAAAGTAAATTAGGAAAATCCACAAGAACACCTACAACAATTCCTTGACAGAAAGTGACATGTCGCAGATCAAAAAATCTGCACGGTAGGTGAGATTTTGTACAGAACATTTATGCAGGGTGTGCGGTGCAGATACAGTAATCCACTGCAAGTGTTCCAGCAAATCAGGATGAAAAACCTGTATTGTATGTGCACAAGCCCTTATACCTCTGCTGCCGACTTCCCCTTCCATGTCCTTACAAGCCACAAAAACTGGCCAGTTAATATGGCTTCTGCCATACTTTTGGGTGTTTTTGGCAGGAAAATCATACATTTTTTACAAGCTTTTTTGGGGGTGATGCTTTTTTTTGTCACATTCTATAGTCCTTCTTTTCAGACTTTTTTTTCTGTAGAGAAGTCTGGAAAAAAAGTCACAACTAGAGCATGCTGCCGTTTGAAAAAAATTAGGCACATCTACGGTTTCTACACTTTTTCTGACTTGTTCGACGATGGTGAAGACAGAAGGGAAGAGGCTTGTCTAAGATTCACCATTTTGCTCCAAAATGACACCAAAATTCTGGCATAAAAACCTGTTTTAAAGTAAGCCACTCAATAGTTAATATAGAGTCAAAGAAATGTGTCTGACTCTGTACCAAATTTCTCATCCAGCCTGAGCCCTGTTATGATCCGTGTGCTTTGCGCATCCGTGTATCCATTCTGCAGAGGATAGAACATGTCTTATTCTTGAAGTCAATGGGTCTGCAAAAAATAAAACATATGCAACATAGAAGTCAGATCAATGTCATCCGTATTTTTCAGATATTTGTTTTGTGAACTGCAAAATACATACAGTCATGTGCATGAGGCCTAACTCTCCTTCCCCCGAGTCTATACCCCCACCTGCACATTTTTATATTGATCCCCGTACAGCGCTTACTCTGCTCTATTATTTGGGTTGTTTTCTGCTGTCTTAATAACAAGAAGGAAACAAATTAAGTTCTACTTATCCCAGGAACATGAGCGCAGACTAGACACTCATTTGGAAAGAATGACATGCACGCTGTACTTATTCTTCCAGGCTTGTACTGTCTGTATTGTTCGTAAAGTGAGGTTATCAGTGACTTTCCATTGTGCTTGATTGTATTTCTGTCTGTTCTCTGTTTAATTCTCTGCCTGAATTACTAAATGTTCTTAAAAAAAAAAAGTCACTCAAGAAACATTGAGTATAGAATATTCACAAAAAAAGTAGTTTGTCTGAGTTACAAAAAAATGGAAAAACGTTAACGCACATTTTTTTTAATACAGATAATGATACATACTGCAGGTACAGTATACTCACCATCATATAGAGTAAAGATGATTCCTTACTTACAGGGCAAAAGAAATATCTCTTGTATGTGATCATGTATAACTATATAGACTTATGACCCAGGCGGAATTGCAAAAAGTGTATAGTGGAGGTGTATAATGGAGGCAGCAATTGGATTCATATAAAACAACCGACTCCTCCATTATGTGGCCAGCCGATCACATGCTGTTTTACCATATCCACTGAGTGAACTTCAACAATAGACTAAAATGAAGCCAGTAAATGTGATCAGTCCTTTTAGTAGTTGGCATCCTTGTTAGCTGCACTAGCTGGGTGCCATCATAGATGTGCCTGATTAATGGACCTTTTACACAGACTGACAATCTGGCTAATTATCAGGGATTCGTCTTTGTAGAAATTTCTTGAAATATATTTCAGGTGGGATTCTCAGAATTTTTCAAACAATTGATTCAGATATAAATCAGTTCTGCTCAAATGTATTGTAAGGGTATTTTTAAGTACAGATTGGTTCTATCCCTTTAATTCTATTCCCCTTTATTATTACCATAACGTGTAATGATGTGCCTTGTTATCTAGTACCCATCCCCCATTGTGCTGATAAGAACACATTCCTGAGTGATCTGGAGTTGATGGGAATAACTGAGGTCTGCATTAACAATTCATTGAGACTCCAGCTTGGAATCAATCTAAGAATTGATTTGCCCTTTCTCTTGTACACGCTGGGGTGTCCGTCAGAAATTATGATGTGGTAGACAGGCATGCGTTACAGCATGATTGACGGAATCTCCACCCCATTTAGGCTAGTGATGTTTATTTAGTTTTTATTCTTCAGTATGTGATTTGTTTGTGTTATTGCATATTTAATCACACTTAGTAAATATATTTATTCATTTAGCCTGCCTAAGCTTATTCATTCTCAAATCTTTTGAATTCACGTTACCTTACACCAAATAAAAAGTACCATGAGAGAGATCTATTAGAAAAGAGACATGCAAGTCAGTTCTTCTTCAAAAAGGACAAGGGTACTAAATTACCCCATATTATACTTCTCTGAATGAGACATGCAAGTCCCCCTACCTTTCAGAAGGACAAGGACATTACTGTTTTTTCATAATAAGGTTTTCCCCTGGTGGTAGCCTCAAACGGTTCAATTAGTGTTTTTTCATAATAAGATATTCTCCTAATGGTAGCCCCAAACTGTTCATTTAGTGTTTTTTCCATAGGAAAGGTCATTTGCATATTGTTGTATTCTGGGAAAGATATTCAAATTAGCTTTTCTTCCAAAAAGAAAAGAACACGAAGCCTATTTGATGGCATTAGAAATAACAGAGAAGCATTGGCTGGACTACAAAACTCTTTATGCATACTAGGTCATCTCCTAAATGAGAAAGAGCACCCCCAATAGCCTGACAAAGCCCACTCAGCTAACCAGGACAATTTTCTCTTGAGACATTCAGTTTTCTTGTCCTTTTGGAAGGAGAACTGACATCTCTTTTCAAATGGGTCTCCCCTCTCTCCCCCATGTTACCACAAATCATTTCCAAAACACCTATGACTTGCAATAGCTTATTACACAAGTTTGTGTCTAGCACAGACCTAATATAGGATTGTGAAAAAACTGGACGTCATTCAGCTCATTCATGTACTAAATAGAATATAATATCTGGGGTTTACCACTATGTCTCCTCATGATATACAGTACCCACAGTGTATATTCACTTCTTACCCATGGAGTTAAGAGGTGGATGGAGAAAGTTGTCTATTACATGCTGCAATTATGATGAACTCCAGCATCCTAGATGATGAAAGGGGTTGTCCCATGACAACAAGTCCACAAGATCTGGTCTGAGTGCTGGGGCTGATGCCAATGGAATGGGGGCTGTGTGGTGTGCCTGCTGCTCCATTCAAATCGAGAACACAAGCCACCATTGGTGGGGTCCCCAGCGGTGGGACCCCCACTGATTAGACACCTACCTGTTGTTGCCATGGGCCAACCCCTTTAAGTGTCATGGGATAATACCTTCACCATATTAATGAGTGACCTTGTAAAGAATATTCCTAACAGCGACAATATTACATGATAGCCCAACTTGGTAGGTCTTCTGTTGTGTAAGGGATTTACATCACAATATCCGACGGTGTATTTGGTGAAGCGTAGATGGTGGGTGGAGTAGTGAATATGCAACAGATCTTTTTTTTTGCTGCTGATACTGTTTCTAGAAGGAAGCAGCCATGTTTTTCTTCAATGTCTTGAAACCCCTTTAAAGGGGTTTTTGAGGACTAACATGTTGATGATCGATCTGGGTTCAACACACAGCACCCACAGCGATCAGCTGTTAGTGGCAGACGCAGGTTCGGAAAGTAAACTGTATATTGAGCAGGAACACCACAGCTCCCTCTACTGTATAGTGGCTGTTATTGGATACTGCAGCTGATGCTCCAATTTAAAGGGGTTATGCCATGATTGATGTAAAAATCAAAATCAAACATCATATAGTACATGACAATATCTTTCTAACAAAGCTAGAACCAGCCCTGTACCTCATATGGAGCCAGAGGTTTCCCTATTCATTGGTCCAACCGCTCTGCTAGATTCTCTTCAGGTTGGCAGCTCAGTGGCCATGTCCTTTCTGCTGTAGCTCTTTCCTTCTAACTGACATAGCGTCTAGCAAAACATATGGCTGGTGACTATTGAAGATTTAAACTGAGCACGTGCGGCCACCACATGTGCGGCCACCGAAAAAAATATATATAAACCATCCTGCACGATATGGTATTAAATTTGCAGATGAATATGGCTGCATTTACAAAATAACAGAAAATAATGCACTATAAAATTTGATGCAAGCATAACATATGGAGTACGCCCTCACTCTTGATAAAAACTGAGACACTTGGTCAATACATTTTGATCAAAATACATCTAAGCCCACCTACCGGCAACAAGGTGGTCTCAGTTCAGGCGGGTTCCTATGCTAACCTATTCATGCTGTGGCGCATTTTTCAGGAGCACAGTTCCCGCACATATGGTGTGCTGCCCCTTGTTACCTCCATGTGCATTAGCAACCGGTGGGAGGAGAGACACACACACCTATATGTCCCACCTTAATCAAGGTCACCTATTAGATAGGTGGGGAAAAGTGCACTTGAATATCACTCCCAGTGTAGGAGCGTATTCACACATGAAGGTGCCACTCCTTCAAGATAAATCAAACAAATCACAGAAAAAAACTATATATAAACCCTCCTGCATGGTATGGTATTAAATGTGCGGATGTATATGGCTACATTTACAAAATAACAGAAAATAATGAACTATAAAATTTGATGCAAGCATAACATATGGACTAGGCCCTCACTCTTGATAAAAACTGAGACACTTGGTCAATACATTTTGATCAAAATACATCTAAGCCCCCCTATGACTGCCCTGCTCATGGATATAACATTACAAAAAATATAAGCTGCATGGTCATATGACCGAAGCCAAGCTAGGAAGATAAGAGCAATAAAAGGTAAAAGAAATACATTCATCAATCACACTGCAGTACACTATATCCCTTTAAAACATGATTCTTTTATTAAACAACATTAAAAATACATCATATTACCCACATAAAGACGAAGCAAACACATCCTCCTGACGAAGCAAACGCAAAGCGCGCGTTGCGGGGTGCGCCAGTCCTGCTCTGATATTTTCATCTGCCACTGTATAGGTATGCATTAGCCCTGCTGCACGTATGGTATTATCATCGGTTGATGGTTGTTTGTCGGCTGCACTTTTTGGTCGACCTGAGAATGCCTTAGTAGTAACCGGGTGGTTATTGTAATTAAAGGTGTGTAAAGGTTGGTAGTTTTTAGTGCATTGAGTGGGCGGTAGTATGTAGCCTAACAGTGATTTGATATATGTGGCAGGGTCTGCATGGCGCAGGAAATTTGTTTCTCCTCTTTATGTGGGTAATATGATGTATTTTTAATGTTGTTTAATAAAAGAATCATGTTTTAAAGGGATATAGTGTACTGCAGTGTTATTGATATAAGTCGATTGGGTACACCCTGGTGTTAACATTGATCGGGCTATTATAAAAGAAATACATTGTAAAATAAAAACTACCTTTATAAATGATTAGTTTAAAGGATGTTGATGCAAACTGGAAAACCCCTGTAAAAAGTCTTAAATATTTGTTTAAAATGAAATATAAGCATGTAAAAAGAAACCACATAAACATGCCTATCCATTCTGTCCAAAGAGCATTTCTCTCACACCACTTTTACTGCAGCATTCCAAGCTTTCATACATTGTCATGTGCAGAAGATCAATCTGGGGATTAAAAAAAGAATTCAAGTCCAATTTGGGCATTAAATATACGGCCAAAACAGATCAAGACCCGTCAATCACCCAAAGACTGGCAGGCTACATTGCAGCATGTTCCTGCATTCAGACATTAAAGCATTTTCTAGAATTTTCTATGATTTTCTTAGTAAATGGTATAGAAAGTAATAATAAAGGTTCAGTTCACACTTGTGCTATGGTTTTTGCTTAATGAAAATCATATTAACCAGTTCTAGACCGCCCATAGACTATAAGCATCTGGGCAGTCGGGACTTATCTCTGAATGGCCGTTCAGAGATTGCAGCTGTATGTTAACTGTGCAGCTGCTGAGTGGGGTCCAGCTGTGAGTGACAGCAGTGCTCCCCATAGAGAAGGCTGTGATGGTTCCTTGGTGTCCCTGCCTTTCCTATTGCTGAATACACAGCACTGAACAAGCGCTGTGTATACTGATCAGGAAGCGCTATGCCTCTTCCAGTTCTGGCTCCAGGGATCCAGTGATCACTGGGGCTAGGTACAGTGTTCATTTTAGGACATGTTCAGATATCATAGTCACATATCAGAATAATATCAGTGTGATGCAAAATACTCACCCTGACACCTGACCCCAATACCTGACCCCGATACCTGATGTCAGGGTCAGATGTCGGGTTCAGGTATCGGGGTCAGGGTCAGGTATTGGGGTCAGGGTCAGGTGTCAGGGCCAGGTATCAGGGTGAGCATGACATTACTGCACTGTAATGCACTGACATTATTCTGATATGTGACTATGATATCTGACCATGTGCTAAACTGAACACTGTAGCTATGAGTCCTCACGAGCTGCTAGGTCTTACCAGATTGCCTCTGCAGTGAGGCTGTATAGCGCTGTACAGCCTTTGTGGCAGCCCTCTGTAACATGGACTACTATGTTAGCCCCAGTTACAGGAGAAATCAGCAGTAAAAATAAAAAATAAAATGTAATGTTAAATGTCTTCCAAGGGTCTTATATGACCTTCTGGGGGCACACAGTGTAAAAATAAAAGTTTCAAGTGCAAATAACCCCCTTCCCTCATCAAGCCATTTACTATTGTACAAAATAGAAAAATCAAATAAAAGATAGACATATTTGGTGTTGCTACGTCCTTAACAACCGGCTCTATAAAAATATCACACAATTTACCCCGTCAGGTGAACGCCATAAAAAAAAAACACTATTCCAGAACAGCCATTGTTTGGTCACCTTACCTCCCAAAAAAACATAATATCAAGCGATCAAAAAGTCTTGTGCAGGAATGGGATTCAGCCAGTTCCCTCCAGTTCTCCAGATCCAGTTGTTAAAATTTCAACTAGATCGGAGAACCATATTACCAGCTGAGTCCTGATCCGGTGCCCTCACCGCGGCAGGGCATCTCTTCCATTGCTTCGCGCGCCGCTGATAGTTTAGCTCATTCGTTGGGTGGTATGTGTGTGTAGTGTATATATGGTGTATTTATGTATGTGTACTTTGTATATGGTGTATTTATGTATGTGTACTTTGTATATGGTGTATTTATGTTTATGCATGTTGCATATATATGGTGTATGTACATGTAAACATGTGTTGTGACGCCGCGTGTCTGCCGTTGAGTAGAGAACTTGTTGTTAAAAATTTGAATCCCACACCTGGTCGTGTGTACTCTAAAATGGTACTAAAGAAAACATGAGCCCTCACACAAGACCATCACCAGATAAATAAAAAAATATGGCTCTCAGAAAATGGTACACAAAACATGATTTTAAAATAAAATGCTTTTATTGTGTAAAACTGAAAAAAAAAAACATGTAGACATATTTGCTGTCTCATCTATCCTGTCAGAATAACTATTTTTTGGTCACCTCCACTACCAAAAAACAATTGTACCGCAAAATAGTACCAATGTAAATGTCACTGCATCCAGAAAAAAAAAAAGCCCTCACACAAAAACATTATTTTTTAAAAAGCCTTTAATGTATATATATCTATCTATATATATATATATATATATATAAAGAAAAATCAGTGATAGCACCATCCACAAGAAGTAGAGCTGGGTGCAAAGTCCACAATAGGGAATAGGCACTTACCCTATATGTATACAGAAAAAATGGACTGCACTCCAAAAGACATCCAGTAAAAACGTGAAGTTTTATTCACCCATAGTGGCACAGAGCGACGTTTTTCTCACATGGTGCATGGTGTACCTAAAAAGCAATGGCAGAATTTGTGCCTTTTCTTCATCCTGCTTCCCAAGAAGCAAAATGAAAAGCGATCAAAAAGTTGTATGTACTCCAAATTAGTACCAATGATAATGGCAACTTATTCCACAAAAAGAATGCCCTCACACGGTTCCATTGAGACAAAAAAAAAAAAACATATGCTATTTAGAATATGGCTGTACAGGTACCTGGAGGCTGTTTAAAAGCAACATGACGCCTGTAAACCAATACATCAAAATCTGCTCTTCAAAAGCTAAAAGGTAGTATTTTCCTTTTGCATCCTGCAGTGTACCCAAACAGCAGTTTACATCCACATTTATGGCATTTCCATACCCAATAGAACCCTTTTAACAATTTAAGGGGAGTGGTGTATCCAATATTTGGCAGTGAAATGCCATATCTGTGGAAAATTTAGCACTGTCCTCTGCTCATTTATTTCTGCAAAATACCTGTTAGGTCAAAATGCTTGCTTCACCCCTTGATAAATAATTTAATGGGTGTAATTTTTGAAATCGGGGTCACATCTCGGGGGTTCTATTTACTATTTCACCCCAGAGCCTCTACAGTTGTCAGCACAAGCGATGTAAATCACCACATAGGGCCTCAAAATTGGCATGCTGCTCTTTTAATCCTGAGCCCTCTTATACATTCAGGCAAAATTCAGGCCCCATGTAGAGAGTTTCTAAAACCAGGAAACTAGCAAATTAAAAAGAGGGCTGACTTTTCACACTGTCACGCACTGCACACAACATTTTGGGCAATGATCCGTGGCAGATCTGTGGAAAAAATGCAATTTTTACTTTGTTCCATCTTCTGTGCAAAACACCTGTGGGGTCAAAATCTGCCTTGCAAATGCCATATGGCGCTCCTTCCTTTTTGAGTCCTGCAGTGTGCTTATACAGCAGTTTACGACCACATAAGGGTTGTTGCTGTATTGAGCAGGAAATGTCTTTTATGGGTGGTTTCTGCAACAATTCCCTGCGGAGCTTGTGCAGAGAATGGGAGTGGTAGTGGCCCTGATAAGATGATGTGATGTGTTGTTGTACCCCCTCAAATCCCTTCCCTCTGGATCGGTGCAGGGAAAAGGTAGTATAAGGAAGTAGAGGAATAGAAGTTCCTCTTTACTAAAATAGGAGTTGTAGTACATCCAGCAGTAGTTAAATACTGTGCAATTTTCTCTTCACAGATGATGAGGTATGGTGTCTGCAAAATAGCATATAATGGTACCTCTAGTATGCTATCTTGCTGATGTCTCTCTCCCAATCTTCTAGCTAACAGCTGGAAGCTGGCACTTGTGGCTGTAGATGTCCACTGTGTAATGCAGGCTTAAGTTGGTCTGGCCTGGAGGAAATCTAGGTGATGGGTGTCTGAACCATAGTCCCTCACCAGCAGCAGGATTTGTTAAGCTGTGGTTTTCTCTGCTGACTGTAAATGCTGTAGATTTTCTGATATCTGGAGTTTTTGTATTTGAAATCTCCCTGGAGTAGTGGTCTTACACATAAACTGTATAACTGGATGAAATCCTGGTCCCTAAGACCCTTGGAGCAGCAGCAACAATATGTGCTTACTCACTATCTAGACTCGAACTCCTTCTCCTGAAGAAGGACCAACCCACTCCTACCAAGAGGGGAGGAACAGGGTGCTTAATCCTGTCCCAGCCAACCATACCATGTCATGCTGAATGTACATAACAGAACAGTAGGAACAAACCAAATGATTGCAGACACCCCTAGGTCTGGAGAACTAGATTGGTCCTTTAAAAAGTCAGTTTTCTAAAATTCTAAGCCTTCTAACGTCCTAAAGAAAAATAATAAAATCACATTTACAAAATGATGCCAACAGAAAGTAGATATCTGCTGAATGTTTATTAAAAACTATTTTATGAGGTATCACTACTATTTGTCTTAAAAACAAAGAAATTCAAATCTACAAAATTGCTAATAATGCCAAAATGTCTGTGAATTTTTGACCCAAATTCCCACTAACTTGGAGTATGATATGCCACCAAAAAAGCATTCTAAATGTATTACTACTGTGAGGGGTAGCTTTATTTCCGGGGATCATCCTCACAAATAGCTTCGCAGACAACAGCTTTTCATGTCCAAACTCATGCTTTATTGCGCCACAAGCACAAACAAATGATACAAAACAAAATGAAAGCCTGCCCGTCCGGGCTCTACCTAAACACAGTATATCCCTGACTCACCTAAGTCACCGTTCACACACAAGGGAGCCCATGCGGCTTTCCCAGCCTAATGTCATCAGCCTTCTGGCTTTTACCTCACCGGTGTCCTTTGGGGGATTGTGGTCTAGTCGTCCGCCCGACGCTGACCATGCGACCCTTATCCCTAGGCATCGCGGGACCCCCTCAAACCTCAGGCTAATCTCAGCCTTGTGGTCTCTCAGCGCTCCCAGCTCAGACCAGACACAGAACCACTCCAGGCTTCTGTACAACACAAGACATACCCATCTCACTTTGAGGACAGCTTTATGCTCCGTTGATTGTGGCACCTGTTGCTGCCTCAGACCAGCCCACTGATGGGAAAGAGATGTATAATCCTGCCATTCCTCTCTCCTATCAGCCATGAGGCCTGTCACCGTCTCACGCTACATAAATTGAAAAATGTCAGATTTGCAAAAATAGGCTTGTTAAGGAAGCGGGATAAATGGCCCAATCTGGAACTGGTTAAACAACCAGATAAATTACATGACTGATACCAACAGTGCCTGATTGATACTACCAGCAATCAGTAGATACCACAGGCTCCCGAAGGACCCTATTGACTTACAATGTTGTAGGATTGCATGCAGAACTATTTTTCTCAACAAGTACGATGGAACCTGAGGAAGGAAGTCCATCCCCTGCAAGGAGAGACAGTGCTCATGCGCCTCATTTTAGCAGACAGTCAGTGTGTCAGCACCCAGACCCCCACCGGTCAAAACCTTTGATATGTTACTATGACATGTCAAGAGTTTATTCAAAGTACAGATACGCTTTAAATAATGAATTTTTATTTAAGTCTGTATTCACTTTTGTGTTAGAGGCTCATCTTAAAGCTTTGTTCCCCCTGCTGGCTCTCCACAACTCTTGTCTGTGCGGGGGGTGGGGCTGGCCGGCAGTCAGCCTCGGCTCTGCCTCCTTTACAGACCAGAGCAGCCGATGTCCTGCTGCTGCTGCTAGGAACAAGGTAAGTATGTGTTTTTTTTTTTTTACTTTCTGTGAGGGGGCACATAACTGGACATACGACTGGGGGCATGGCTGGGTATACTACTGGGGGCACAGCTGGGGACACTGCTGGGCATATTACTGGGGGCACAGCTGGACATATTACTGAGATGTGTTGATATAAATGCATACAAGCAAATGAAAAGGAATCCATTCTAGAATTTATGGATAACCTGGGACATAACAGTATAAAAGATGAGGGTGGATCCTGGTGGCCACTGAGGAAGAGGTTGGAATACCTTGAAACACATCTGGCAGTCGTAGGACGGGACTACTCTCTGTATTTCATCTGACGTCAGCTGCTATATAATGCAAAGGAATTGGGAATATACTCCTATTGAAACATATTACTAGCAGGCGGCACATTACGAGCAGGAACATCACGTGACCTACTCCTGCATCACATGATCGGCTCTAGACCACGGGGGACGCCATCTCCATAGTGGGACCGGCAATACAAATCAACGGACACGAAAAAGCAGTGCTGCACAGAGGAACAAAGACGGGTGAGTGGCTGTATAATGGTTGGGACGCCCCCGCTGTCAGCCCTTACATGAAATAGTCTCCCGTGAGTAGAGACTCAATAACTAACCTACTAATACACTCACTGTGTGGTATAATCTATGTATAATATTCTGGGGAATACATCAATCTCTTGCTTTGAAATATAGAGATTATACTCACACATATATATCCAACGTATATTCAGCAAATCTAAGGTCATATTGATCAGTTATAGTTGGATCAAGTATTTACCCCAGTAGGATTAAAGATAAGAAATAGTCTCCTGTGAGAAGAGACGTAAGAACTAATCTACTAATCTACCCACTGTGCAGCATAATCTATGCTATCTGGCTGTGGAATGCATCAATTTTGTGCTTTCTGATATAAAGACTATATGTATTCAGCCTGCATTCAGCCAATTTAAGGCAGTATTGATTTGGTATATTTGGACGAAACATAACAGGATATTCCATATATATTCAGCCAATATAGGGATATATTGACTTGTTTCAGCTGGATCAAATATAAGAGGATATCCTTGATATTTTGGACGCAGCTGCAATCGCCTTGAATATTTCTATGTATCCAGCATTTTAAGCTTTAAGCATTTGTACCCAGCCATTATGTTTTAAGTTTTATGTATTTAGCCACTATCTATTAAGCAAATATAAAGCTTTATATGTCAATTTCAATATGATACAATTTAAGAGATGTACTTATTTAGATATATATATTTTTGAAGCACTTTACTGATCGAATCTATTATTTTGTGTCAATTTATGAAAGGTGGTAAAAGGTATTTCTTATTCTAGCGTATATATTCAATGTTTAGAGTATAGGAATTGCATTTGCACATCTATTTAGGAATCGCATGAGAACTGCATTAGAAACGCCACAGCGTCTTTGTGCATATAAGATATATGGATTGATGGTCCACGGTGGGGGATTACTAACTCGCATTTTCCAACCAGTGGTCACAATAAACCCAGAGTGAGAGTAATATAACAGTGTACTGGGTAAATTTTGGTTTATGTGTATTTATAATAAAGGTACTAGTACATTTTAAACTTATGACAGAGATGGTGAGTGCCTGTTTTTCCTTTTTTTCTATATAAATATTTTTGTATTTATTGTGAAAGGGTGAGTCACTAAAAAACAGAGCACCTCTACCGCAGTCTAAAAAGACTGATCCACCATATATTTCTGTTACGCAACATATAACATATTTACTAACATTTTAAATTATAACTTTAGAGTATGAAATTTAACCCCAAGAATGCCCCCAAACCAAACCAGGATAGCCCACTTGCAGATACCCATTTTCAGCCCAGGACAACCCAAATTTGCTCAGACTGTATCTGAAAATCAGGACAACTTTGCAGGTAATGGACGCTGTTTCAGATTTTGCATTGGAGCCCCCCAACTTTAAGTTACGTCTCTAATGCCCCCCTCACCACTTTCACATAGTACTGGTGGTTGCTTGCTTCTACTATAGGTATAACATGTGCCATAAAAAATGCCTGTAGTCTGCTGAAGGGTTACTCAAACTTGTGAACTAACCCGTAATTGCAAAGGTGGCCATACACATTAATTTAATGTCGTCCAGAATGGCAGATTTCGACTGTCGATTGAAAAACTAGCACGATTGAGCAATTGCCCTGAAAATCTAATCCGCCATGCTGGAAAACTCTGGCCATTCATCGGCCGAAACTACATTTTGATAGAATGATCGGCTAAATTTAGCAAATCACCTGCCATTGTGCTCAAGCATCAGGGAGCCTGTTTTTATAAAAAAAACCTGACTCCCTGGTCAGGCAGTTTAGTTGGTGGGATCATTCGTACAAACAATCACATGGACAACTAATCGGCCACAGTGTGACTGATCATTATCTCAAACGTAAGGCCAGCCTAACAGTATTATGTAATAAATGGCAAGACTGATTTTTATGCAACTCCATATAATAATCATTAAAGTTTCTCCAAACCAGAACTACACTTAAAGGGGTTCTCCGGGAATAATGACTTTTTTCTGTACTGCCCGTAGCCTCTGTAAATAAAAGATTCATGCTCACTTGCTCCCCGTCACTCCAGTCCTCCACGCTGGTTCCCGCATGTCCATGTTCCGGTCTCCGGATTGTTTTCATCCAGCAGTGCATGGGCATGGTCACTTCTGCAGCGATGTGCCACTTGTGTCCCCGTCACTGCTGAAGCCAGTGAATGGTTGCAGCAAAGCCTGTGACCATGCCCATACACCACCGGAAGTAAACACTACGGGGACCGAAACATGTATGTGTGGGAGCCAGCGCAAAGGAACAGAGCAGCGGGGAGCAGGTGAGTATAAATGTTCTATTTACTTTAATAGAGTATTATCTTGCCAAGGATATCCTTGTTAACCTTGTTTTTTTACCATTCAAAAAAAATCCATTGTTGGAACAAAGAAAAAAAATGTCATTTTATACACTTATACCACCAACATGTCACCTAGGGTTGCAGTGTTACAGAAAGCAACTTAAATATGTAATTCTCCAGGAAATCAATGGCAAAATGCCCTTCAAAAACACTTTATCACTAGAACCACATAGAATTTGCTAAAAGAGCTGCAGTACATTCACAGAAGTGTTTTATATACTGTGTACACAAATATAACCACGGGACACGAAAAGAAAAATCCAGTTATTAAAGCCATAACGCCATTGTTCAAGGTTAAATCTGTACTGTGTACGAATCATGGCAAGAGAGGGAAAAACAGGTGTGAGGAAAGGGAGCTGTAATTAAAAATCTTGTTGAGAAGGCTTGTCGTGTATTAATATTGTGAGTAAACATAAAAAAAATCTGAATATCTTTAACACAACCTCCCCACTTGCATATCAATAACATCATGAAAAACCTCGGGAGAGGTTTACAGAAGAGAACATGAAATGACCCTTACAGAGGCTTTGCAACAAAGTTATGTCGTCAATGTAACTTCTACCATCCATAATGTGGCGACCCAGAACAACGAGCATGGATATAGTTAAGCTGACTATACGTTTAAGTAAGATGAGACGATTGCCTCGGGCCTTGGAGACATAAAGGAACTGAACCATAGCTCATTGTTATTTCACACCAGCTGCAAAGACTCCTCAGAACTTGGTTGATGAAGGAGAGCAAAGCAATTAACATTCAGTTGCCACTAAACATCATGGTTTCCCAACCTGCAGCCTGTACATCAGCTTTTTGCCTTCACCCTTAACATCTGTTAGGGTCTCTTTAGTTTGTGTGTTTCTGGCTGCCAGATGCTTTTTATGGTTTTCACAACCATAGGTGTTAATATGGAGTTGGGCCCCCTTTTTCAGCCATAACAGCCACCACTTTTGGTCTTCAATAACAGTTTGGAGTGTGTCCATGAAAATGTGCACCTATTTAGACAAAAAAGGTATTTGTAAGGTCAGGCATTGATGTTGGATGATAAGGTCTGGCTCACAAGGTGTATATTTCATTCCCAGCTCATCTCAGAGGTATTGGTTGAGGTTCAGGTCAGCCACTTCTACACCAAACTCATCAAACCATATATTTTAGAACTTCATGTTGTACACAGAGTCACAGTCATGCCATAACAGGAAAGGGCCTTCCCAAAACCAATGCTAGGTAATTCCAACAAACAACTGTCTAAAATGTCTTTGTATGCTGTAACACTGACATTACACCTCTTGGAAATAAGGGTCCCCACTGTAAATCCTGAAAAACAACCCCAAACCATTATTCCTTCTCCAACAAAATTGCGCCACGCACTCCAAAAAGTGGGATTCTTCTGGCATACCCACATCCGTCCATCAGACACCAAGATAGTGTAAAAGGAACGTCACTACAGAGAACACATTTCCACTTCTCCAGTCCAGTAGTGGTGTGCTTTACACCCCTCCATCTGATGCTTGGCATTGCACATATTGATCTTAGGCTAGTATGCAGCTGCCTGACCATGGACATTTGCTTCTTCATGTTTCCGACACATAGTTCTCATGCTGATGTCACTTTGAGAGGCAGTTTAGATCTCTGTAGTTAGGGCTGCAACAGAAGTGAGGCAATTATTACATGCCACCCACTTCAGCCCTTGGAAGTCCTCTTTTGTAAATATACATGGTCTACAGCTTCCAGACTGGAAGCAACCAGTGCAGAAATAATAGATGTTCATTAACTTTATTGTGTCAAAGATGATACATTAAGACTGTGCCATATGTATAGTCAGTTATCTCATCAGATATCTCAAAAGAAGGAAGGTATATGGAAGAAGATAAAGAACTAGCTGACTGCCTCAATGAATACTTCTGTTCAGTTTTTGCAAAGGAAAATGAAGGAGAAGGACCTCAGTTAGGGATGAAGAAATGAATCCTTTGATGCATGTGTCTTTACAGAGGAAGAGGTTCTAAGTCAGCTGTCTAAAATTAATACAAATAAATCACAGGGGTCTGATGGGATACACCCAAAGCTATTAAAAGAGCTTAGAGGTGTACTAGCAAAACTATTAACAGATTTATTTAACCAATCACTGGTAACAGGTGTCGTCCCAGAAGATTGGAAATTAGCAAACGTTGTGCCAATTCACAAGAAAGGTAGTAGAGAGGAATCGGGCAACTATAGGCCAGTAAGCCTGACATCAATAGTGGGGAAATTAATGGAAACCATACTCAAGGAGAGGATTGTGGAACATCTAAAAACCCATGGGTTGATTGATAAAAAACAGCATGGGTTTACTTCAGGGAGATCATGTCAAACTAATCTTATTGACTTTTTTGATTGGGTGACTAAAATAATAGATGGTAGAGGTGCAGTAGACATCGCTTATCTGGACTTTAGTAAGGCTTTTGATACTGTCCCACATAGAAGGCTTATCAATAAACTGCAGTCTTTGAGCTTGGGCTCACATATTGTTGAATGGATTAGGCAGTGGCTGAAGGACAGAAAACAGAGGGTTGTAGTCAATGGAGTATATTCAGACCATGGTATTGTTACCAGTGGGGTACCTCAGGGATCTGTTCTGGGACCCATATTGTTTAATATCTTTATCAGTGAAATTGCAGAAGGCCTGGTAAGGTGTGTCTTTTTGCTGATGACACAAAGATTTGTAACAGGGTTGATGTTCCTGGAGGGATACACCAAATGGAAAAGGATTTAGGAAAACTAGAGGAATGGTCAAAAATCTGGCAACTAAAATTTAATGTCGATAAGTGCAAGATAATGCACCTGGGGCGTAAAACCCAAGAGCAGAATATAAAATCAGTGATACAGTACTAACCTCAGTATCTGAGGAAAGGGATTTAGGGTCATTATATCAGACGACCTAAAGGTGGGCAGACAATGTCATAGAGCAGCAGGTAATGCCAGCAGAATGCTTGGGTGTATAGGGAGAGGCATTAACAGTAGAAAGAGGGAGGTGTGCGTGCCGCTCTACAGAGCACTAGTGAGACCTCATTTGGAGTATTGTGTGCAGTACTGGAGACCATATCTGCAGAAGGATATTGAAACTTTGGAGAGAGTTCAGAGAAGAGCTACTAAACTAGTACATGGATTGCAGGACAAAACTTACTAGGAAAGGTTAAAGGACCTTAACATGTATAGCTTGGAAGTAAGAGGAGACAGAGGGGATATGATAGAAACTTTTAAATACATAAAGGGAATCATCACGGTAAAAGAGGAGAAAATATTTAAAAGAAGAAAAACTGCTACAAGAGGACATAGTTTTAAATTAGAGGGGCAAAGGTTTAAAAGTAATATCAGGAAGAATTACTTTACTGAGAGAGTAGTGGACGCATGGAATAGCCTTCCTGCAGAAGTGGTAGCTGCAAATACAGTGAAGGAGTTTAAGCATGCATGGGATATGCATAAGGCCATCCTTCATATAAGATAGGGCCTGGGGCTATTCATAGTATTCAGTATATTGGGCAGACTAGATGGGCCAAATGGTTCTTATCTGCCGACACATTCTATGTTTCTATGTTTCTATCAGTATGACCCATACTACAACCTCTCTTTAGAGATTACTCTTCTGTACCTTCTGCTGGGTAATAATGTAGTCACTTTATTGCCACTGTCTCCCAAGATTTGCTTAATAGTTGTCATCTATATTTTACAGTATATACCTGTATGACATATCGATATGGTATTTCTTAGCAAGACACGAAGACTGCCAGAAAATGCATCACATTTATTAAGCGGACTGCACCTCTTAGCAAATTCTGCACAATTTACTCCAGCACGTTTTTTTTTTAAATTTAACTGGTATATGAAAATAAATCCCTCCTCTTGTGTCTCATGTACTTGCAGGGATATGATCACTAAGCCTCCAAGACTTTAGGGAAACTCTTCTCCAGAGGTGTAACGCAAAGAAGATTACAGCACTCTTGTTCTGGCGGTTTCCTTTCTTTATTTCACCAAAAGTGTAGCAACGTTTCAAGCTTGATAAAGACCTTATGGTTGAAACGTTGCTACACTTTTGGTGAAATAAAGAAAGGAAACCGCCAGAACAAGAGTGCCGTAATCTTCTTTGCATTACACTGTATGGACTGAGGACCCATGGGCCGGGACATGACATTACAGGCACCCCCACTGAACGATCATCTGTTAAGGAACAGTGAGTAGTGCTGCCCGAACCGTTGCTGTCTTGTCCAGAGGTGGTATAATAGATGGTGTCACATAATGCATGGCTTGCACAGGTAGATTAAGTCTTTTTATGTCTATTCAATTAGACCCTGGCAGCAACAAAGAGTATGATAAAGTAACAAAACAATTGATACCACTTTTGTCTCTGATGCTTATTGAGATGCTCGCAGGTACTGCAGCACATATTTCATCTTCCTGGCTGCAGTGTTGGTGTCCCATACACACCAGGTCACTATACAGCCACGCCCGTAGCAAAACTTATGTAGGGAACAGGAGAAGCAGTTCAGCGCTGGGACCCCATCCCCCCCTGTCCCATAGCAGTTGCGTGGTGTGCCTCCATGGTAAGCAGGGGTAGACTGCCAATAGATCCTACTGGGAAGATTCCCGGTGAGCTGATGCCCAGAGGTTACCTGAGCTCTCCTTACAGCCACCAGCTGGGATCATAATATTCTGATGCTCCTGTCGTTAAAACTGGGAATGCCGTTACTTATGTACCTGGTCAGGGGCCTCAGGTGTCCTCCTGGATTCACCTGTTTTGCTGCCTCACAATGACAATATAGTCAAATACTTTGGTGGAGCATGGGAGCTCAGGGCTCCCTCCCCCGCTGAACAACCTTACAGATCCCAGGCTACTAGTCCTGAAGCCTAGGAGGCAGTAAAAGGGCACAGGCAATCACGACAACTACGCCAGGTCTCTGGTAGTGGGATTAAATCTTTACAACCTCTTGCACCGTGATGAAGCATCTCAGAGCATAGGCCTGAAGAGACCTGCAGCCTGCTTCATAGACGGCATCGGGAGAGGGAACTCAGATAAGTATTACAACTTATTTTTGCAATGTGTCCCCTTGGGGACCAAAGGTGTCATTAATGATGCACTATGGAGACATGTCTAATACCAGGGGCTTTACTATGAGTCAAAATCTAATAAGTCAAAAGAGACAGTTCTCTTTCATTTGTAAATCATTTTTTGCATGTTATTTTGCCATGGAGCATTGCCAATAAGTCTTTTTAAGGAGAGCCAGTACCCTGCTTGAGCTGCAACCAAGGCAACACATCCATCCTGCCACATTCCTACTCTGTTCTGATAAGGGGTAAGCCCCAAAACAGGTATCTACTGATAGATATCTGGCTTAGCATTTTTCCTTGTCATATTCCAAGGCGTGTCAAGTCTCAGGCTCCCTTCACTGGTCCTCCTGTTTACGTCTGTAAATATGACTGGCCTCAGCAGTGATGTGTCCCCGAGTGGTAAGTGACCCAGCAGGGATGTGCCGCTTGGGTACATGTCACTGATGGAGCCAGTCATTGGCCACAGCCATGCATGTAACTCTTGTCCATCTTGAAGTTTACAGACGGCGTCTAGAAGATCAGCCAAGGGAGCCAGGGTGCTGGGATATGGATTTTTTCCACCGGTACAACAGGCTAGGGTTGAAATTTAAAAAATAAGTAAAAAAGATGGACAACCTTCTTTAATGGGCCTCTGTCAGAGGATTTGTACCTATGAAACTGGCCAACCTGCTACATGTGCGCTTGGCAGTTGAAGAAATCTGTGTTGATCCCATGTTTATATGTGCCCACATTGCTGAGAAATATGATGTTTTAATATACCGTATTTTTCAGACTATAGGACACACTGGACAATAAGACGCACCTAGGATTTGGAGAAAAAAATAAGAAAAAAAATATTGTCCATCATACCTCAGAGCAGACCCCCAAATCCGACTCCCAAGCTCCATCAGACTCAGTCAGACCCCTCAACCTCTATGAGCCTCAGATCAGACCCCCCAGCCTCTGTCAGCCTCCCATTAGACCCCTCAGCCTCCATTAGCCTCAGATTAGCCTCCAATCAGACCCCCCAGCCTCCATCAGCCTCAGATCAAACCGCTCAGCCTCCATTAGACTCAGATCAGCCCCATTAGAGTTAGAGGCTCTGCTCCATTTGCAACTGACACTACCTCTGAACTTGACAGGACCAGACAGTGTATATGTCATCACATCTGGCTGTGCCAATCAAAGTGTAGAGGGTGCAGTAGTTGCAGATAGAGCTTAGCCTTTAGGTGCAATGGCACAGCACATAAGAGCACATAAGAACATGGAACCAACACAGATGCCTTCAGCTGCCAAGCGCACATGCAACGGGTCAGCAAGTTAACTAGGTACAAATCTGCTGACAGATGCCCTTTAAGATTTTTTATGCTAATGAGAGCCATATGAAGATGAGATACGGGGAGGTGTTTAGTCGAGTCATCACGTGGCAGAGCTGCTGTAGCAGTCCATATGCCTGTGATATAAAGGTCACACTGTGTTCATCAGGCACTTTTAATCCCCTTAGAAAATAGCTGCACTGCCCGGCCAGGACCCTGTAGATATAATATTCGTGATAGTTATGATTTTTTATAATTATTATACCGTTATTTCCATACCTATGCACAAGTTCTCATAGAATTTATCTGAAATAAAAAAAGGCAAATTAAATTGTATGATGTGAAGTACGTATGGCTAATAATGTTCATCATGAGATGTTATTATAATTATTAATATTATCATAAAAATCTACTAAAACTAATGTGAAGCTCCAGACTCAGCGGCTATAAACCATAATTTAAATAATTTGGCTAGAGATGAGCGAATCGAAGTTAACGAAGATGAATTCTATCTGAATTTTAAAAAAAATTCGATTTACATCCGAATCCGAATTTCCTCACACTTTGTGGTAACGAATTACATTTTTTCCTAAAATGGCTGCTGCACGTGTTAGGACATGGAGCAGGGAACTCTGGGAACGAGGGATCACCCACAATGCCATGCATGCAGCCAATTAGCAGCCAGCCAGCCCTGTGATGTCACAGCCCTATAAATAGCCTCAGCCATCTTGGATTCAATCATTTTCCAGTGTACTTAGTGCAGAGAGAGACGTCAGCAGGCGCTAGGGACAGTGGTAGAAAAGACTTTAAAACTTTTATTTTGCTGCATAGAAGTTCAGAGAAAGCATAGGGAGGAATCATTTCACAGTATTGAAGCAGAACAGTAGGGGAGATTACAGCCTGGGTAATAGGAACAATACTATTACACCTTGCTTCACTGACTGGAGATCCAAATTGCCATTATACAGCTCTTTAAACCAAGCAAACCGTTCGTGTTATTGGGGTGCAAGTGCTGTTTGATACAGCCATTATTACAAGGAAATATTTCTATGTCTTATTTGCCCTTATGAAGTGCAGTAGAGATGAGCGAACATTTAAAAAAAGTCCGTTGTTCGGGGTTCGGGTGGTGGTTAATTGCGCATCCCGTTATGGATTCCACAATAGCGCATATGGAATCCATAAGGGCGGCTGCCACCAACTGTCAGAACAGCTGAAGGACCTGGCGTGGCGTCACTGACATGTGATCAGTGCAGGGGTGGCTCCAGCACGGATCAAATCCCGTGCTGAGCCACGCCTGCACTGATCACATGACAGTGACGCCACGCCAGGTCCTTCAGCTGTTACAGTTCGGGTTGGTGGCAGCCGCCCCTTATGGATTCCATATGCGCTATTGTGGAATCCATAACGGGATGCGCAATTAACCACCACCCGAACCCCGAACAACGGACTTTTTTTAAATGTTCGCTCATCTCTAAAGTGCAGTTATATGTTCTAAAGCATTTTTTTGGCTTATATTAGTAGAAAAAAAGGGCTTATTAGCCATTGAGTAGTTAAGTGAGAAAATTACAGCCCTTTTTGGCGTGTATTAGTGGCAGAAAAATATAAATTATTTGCCATTCAGCGGTACAGTTATATGTTCTAAAGCCCTATTTGGCGTGTATTAGTGCCACAAAAAAAAGTATTTGCCATTGTGTGGTGAAGTGAGAAAATTATTGCCCTTTTTTACGTGTATTAGTGGCAAAAAAAACATATATTTCCCGTAGAGCGGTGCAGTTATATGTTCTTAAGCCCTTTTTGGCGTGTATTAGTGGCAAAAAAATATATATTATTTGCCGTTCTGAGGTGCAGTTATATGTTCGAAAGCACTTTTTTGCGTACATTAGTGGCACAAAAATAAGTATTTGCCGTTGTGTAGTGAAGTGAGAAAATTACAGCGCTTTTTGCCGTGTATTAGTGGCAAAAAAATATATATTATTTGCTGTTCAGCAGTGCAGTTATATGTTCTAAAGCCTTTTGTGGCGTGTATAAGTGGAAAAAGGTAAGGGTCTATTTGCCTTCAGCGGTGCAGTTATATGTTCTAAAACCATTTTTGGCATGTATAAGTAGAAAAAAAATTGAGGGTCTTTTTGCCGCTCAGCGGTGCAGTTATATGTTCTAAAGCCTTTTGTGGCGTGTATAAGTGGAAAAAGGTAAGGGCCTATTTGCCATTCAGAGGTGAAGTTACTGTATACGTTCTAATGCCTTCTTTGGATTTTATTAGTAAAAAAAAAGGGCTTATTAGCCGTTGTATGGTGAAGTGAGAAAATTACAGACTTTTTGGGGGTGTTTTAATTTCCTTTTTATTTATTTATTTGATCTAGCAGTATATCAGACAGAGAAGTGCCAGGCCCTGCACAGTGGAGTGGCAGGGGCCTAAATTATTCGGGCACAGGAGAGTAAGAGGGCATGGCAGCAGGAGTTGCAGCGAGAGGCCTGAGCTCCCGGTGTCATCTAGCGGTCGTGTCTTGACCAGCAACCCAGCGGTTCCTGAATGGTTGACTCGGTGATCCACTTCATCCCAAGTGACATCAGACACCCCCAGCCAAGAGTCGGTGGGTTTGTCAGACACAACCCTTAGTTGGCATGGCCCGTGAGCAGGCCCGGTGCCCTCACCTGTCCTCAACCTGCTCTGTCCTTTTCTGTTCCCTCAGCCAGCCAGTATTATATGCTGTGGCCTCAGCTCCACTATACAGTGAGGACGAGCTAATAGAGGACAGTCAGCAGCTACTGGCTAGCCAAGATGTGGAGGAGACATCCGCCGCTTTCTCCGGTAGGCGGGCAAGTAGAGATGAGGAAAGTGGCGTGGGAGCTGGTGTTGGGAACGGTCAGGCTCCTGACCCAGAGACCGCTGAGGAGGACATCAGTGATGTGCAGACAGTACTCGATGATGATGATGTAGCTGATGGCACTTGGGAGTCGGGTGAATTAGGGGCTTCATCATCACTGTGAGAAATGGGTGGCAGCTTGCCCGTGAGGCAGCAGCGGAGCCAACAAGTCGCTAGTGCGGCCGGGAGTCATCAGGGTGGCAGCAGTGGGAGGTCGGGAGCCAAACGTGCCCAGGGTAGACCACCCGCTTCGCAGGAGCCTACCTACATGGAAAAAGGAGTGGTGCAGGGATTCACAGAAGCAGTGGCTGTACAGTCAGTCAGTGTGTAGTGTTGGGGGTAAAATCAACTAATCGGCGGTGTGGCATTTTTTTGCTAAGCCGCCGGAGGAGGTGAATATGGCCATTTGTAGAATCTGTGGGAAGAGGGTGAAGCATGGCCAGGGTGCCAATGTTGGCACCATGGTCATGTGTGAACATATGCAGCATCACGATAAAGTGGCCTGGGAGAACCGTGGCTCCTATGTGGTGGTCCAGCCTGCCGCAGCAACCGCGGCATCACCCGGTGGCACGCACACGATTTCAGCCAGTCAAGGATCCACCACCTCAGCCACCACCTCAGCCGAAGGGAGCTGTCTGTCCTTCCCATCATCTGCTGGTTCTGATGCTCCTCCTCCTCCTCCTCAGTCATTCCGTCAGCAATCGATCACCGAAGCGATTGCCAAGAGACAAAAGTATGCGTGCACTCATCCAACGGCGCAGAAGCTGAATGTGCTCCTGGCCAAGTTGCTGGTGCTGCAGTCCCTCCCTTTCCAAGTGGTGGACTCTGCACCTTTCAGAGAACTGATGCTTGTGCCAAGCCAAGATGGAGAGTCCCAAGCCGTCATTTATTTGCCAAAAAGGCAGTACCAGCCCTACACATGTATGTAGAACAGAAGGTGGGCCAGTCCTTGAGCCTGTCGGTGTCTGCAAAAGTGCACGGCAGTGCCAACGTGTGGAGCTGTACCTACAGTCAGGGACAATACATGTCCTTTAAGGCCCACCTGGTAAATGTGGTTCCTGCACAGCCACACTGGCAACTTCTGCCTCCACGTTCTAACGCCGTTGGTCCTGCGACAATGTCCGCCTCTGCCTCCTCATCCCCTACTGTGTCCTCAGCCTCCACTGCAGGGACAATTCACAGTGCCCCTCCAGCATACCACATGTGCAGGGCACAGTGGTGCCATGCTGTTCTGCACCTTGTTTGCCTGCTCCGTGTCCTTCATTAAGAAATCTAATCATAGCTTTCTCTGCGACAAGTCAAAATCGGAACCATGGTGACTGACAACGGTAAGAACATGGTGTCGGCACTGCGTCAAGGAGGGCTGAGCCATTAGCCCTGCATGGCACGCGTGTTAAGTCTGGTTGTCAAGTGCTTCCTAAAGTCTTCCATCCATTTCCAAGACATCCTAAAAATGACCAGGAAACTTTGCATGCACTTCAGCCACTCCTACACGGCAAAGCACACCCTCCTTGAGCTTCAGGGGCAGAACGGCATCCCCCAACATAGTCTGACATGCAACGTTTCAACCCATTGGAATTCCACCCTCTATATGTTGAACCGACTATACGAACAGAGAAAGGCCATAAACGATTTCTTGATGATCCAAGCGGACAGGAATACTCCCCTGTGCAACTTTGATGTCAGCCAGTGGCAGCTCATGCATGAAACCTGCCATTTGCTCAGGCCCTTTGAAGAGACCACATTATTTGTCAGTCGCCAGGACCAGGAGATGAACAAAATCAATCACCTGCTTCATGTCCTGGAAAAGATGGTGGTAAATCTGGCTGGTCAGGGGACTGGACGTGGCGCCTAGATCTCATGGCCACATGACCCATGTGGGGGGCTGAACTGGAGGAGGAGGAGGACATTGGAGCAGAAGCAATGTGTAGCAACATGGGTGGTTTTTATATACAGGTGACAGGAGAGAGTGAGCAGAAGCATCCAGAGGAGCTACAAAGCAATGAGGAAGATGAGGCAGAGGACCCAGACACACCGTGGCAGTATGCAGTGGAGATGGAGGCAGGGAGTCCCTCCGAGTCACTTGCACAAATGGCCTGATGCATGCTTACTTCAAAATGACAGCCGAATTGTCACCATTCGGAAGAGGGATGATTTCTGGCTCTCCATCTTGTTGGACCCTCTCTACCGGTCCAAAATGGGCACCTTTTCTACACCCGCTGAGAGGGAGGACAAACTGAACTACTATAGAGACATCCTATGTAGTCACTTGGCCGGGGGGACCTTCTGCGCTCACGTTTCTCTGCCATGGCTGCTTTAGCAGGGTGAGGGGGGGGAGGAGCAGTTCCAGCTCCATCAGCAGCAACTTGAGTCTAGAGTCGCTGATGAACAGCTTTCTTCGCCCGCCTAGTGAAGAAACTACTCCCCAGCAGCAGCAGCTAGACCTGGAGCAGGACCTGAATCAGCAGGTGGTGGCATACTTGGACAGCACTCTGCCACCCCGCATTGAAGATTCGCTGGAAAAGCTGTCCTGCCCGGCCAGTAGTATGGCATCAGAGCGGGTGTTAGTGCGGCGGGAGCCATAGTTACCCCAAGAAGAACTCGCCTGTCCACCCAAATCGTGTAGAGACTGAAGTTTGTCAAGATGAATCAGGCGTAGGTGAGCTAGGATTTCCACCCACCAATGCCTGATGCATCTGACTAGATCATCCATGATGCCACACCAAAAGAGACCGGTTTCATGACTACCTGCCTCAGCTACTATTCTGATGCTGAAACCTGCCTGATGCCAAGTGCTCCTTCTTTCACCCACCATCTTCAGCTGGTGCTGGTATTGCCACCTACCTCCACACTCTGTCAACCAGGTCACTCTGTGGTCTCCTGATGCTGCTGCCATCTCCACACTATGTCACCTTGCCACTCTGTGGTCTCCTCATGCTGCTGCCACCTCCACACTGTCATTGTGCCACCCTGTGGCCTTCTGATGATGCTGCTGCCAGTTCCACACTCTGTCATTGTGCCACTCTGTAGCCTCCTGATGCTGCTGCTGCCACCTTTACAATGTAATTGTGCCACTCTGTAGTCTCCTCATGCTGCTGCCACCTGCACACTATCATTGTGCCACCCTGTAGCCTCCTCCTGATGCTGCTGCTGCCACCTCCACACTGTCATTGTGCCACCCTGTGGCCTTCTGATGATGCTGCTGCCAGTTCCACACTCTGTCATTGTGCCACCCTGTGGCCTCCTTCTAATGCTGCTGCCACCCCCTCCACACTCTGTCATTGTGCCACTCTGTGGCCTCCTGATGCTGCTGCTGCCACCTTTAAAATGTAATTGTGCCACTCTGTGGTCTCCTCATGCTGCTGCCACCTCCACACTGTCATTGTTCCACCCTGTGGCCTCCTCCTGATTCTGCTGCCACCTCCATACTCTGTCATTGTGACTGTCACTGCCTTCCTGTGAGAGATCTGAGAAGATCGGATAGATTTGCGGCACAGTAGTCTATCTGACAGGTCTCTCTGTTTTTTCTTTCTGTTTCTTATTGTTGGCAGGATCCCACCTCTCCACAGGTTCTGCTCATTATCAGTGAGGAGGCTCTATTTAAGTCCACCTCTCACTGCTGACCATGCAGTTGATATTTTCTGCTGGAGTTCTATGCTAGTTGTTTCTGGATCATCTGCTTCCCTTTCGTCTCAAGCTAAGTTCTCTTGTTGTCTCCTTGGTGTGTGTGTTGTTTCTAGGTCATAGGGAGATGCTGGTCCCTTCACGGTGGAAGGAACCATCTGTGTCATCTCCTGCTCCCTAAGTTAGGGCGTGCGACAGTATCAGCAGGGCATAGGTTCAAGCGTATGAGTTCTTTCACCATCAGGACTTGCTCATACTGTCAGCAGTCAGGGAAAGGCTTAGGGATTGTTAGGAGGTTACGATTTCCTCTTCCCTAGCTTTAAGGCCTAGTCTACTTTCTGTCACTGTTTATGTATTTGGTGTTCCTCACATCCCCACCTACCTGTGGCATTATCAACCGACGTAAACTGTCATCATTTCCCTTGCTCTGTGCAGATATAGATACTATCTGCTCTGCACTGATGAGGGGCAATCACCCCGAAACAGCTGTATACAGATGAGGTGCTGGCTTAATTAATATCCAAGTCATGTCTCAAGGCTTATTTAAAGAGATGAACATTGACTTATAGGATAGCTGCCTGAAATCTGGTAGCATTAGAGGCAGAGCTTGTTAAGAGCTTGTTTGCATCCCTTTCCTCCCGATATGGATACTGTTACTGCACTGGTTGATCGCAGGCAGGGATTATCTTTGGAGGTAGCTGACCTTTGTAATACTGTTGCCAGTGGGAACCAGGTCTGCCTTGAACCTAAGATCGCTCTCCCAAATAGGTTTTCTGGGGGAAGTGATAACTTTCCTTTGGGGATGAGAATCAAAGAGTGGGGATTATTATTTCTCTGCTGAAAGCTGATGCTCAGTCCTGGGCCTTTTCTCCTATGATTGGTTCCCAATCCCTCTGATCGGTGGATGAATTTTTCAGAGCCCTAAGACTTATTTATGATGACCCAGACCGGGTTTCCCTAGCCGAATCTAAGTTGCATAGCTTGTGCCAGGGAGAACGTTCTGCAGAGTCATATTGCTCTGAATTTAGGAGGTGGGCAACTGATTCGGAGTGGAATGGCCCAACACTTCTAGTCAATTCTGTCAAGGGCTGTCAGATAAACTAAAAAACACCCTGGCATTCCACGAAAACCCTGACTCATTGGAGGCAGCCATGTCCGTGGCCGTACGGATTGATAGACGCCTGAGAGAGAGGTGCAAGGTTCCCCTCACCCGGGACGTACTACCATATGGGAAAGCAGTGTCCTTTGACTCTCGGGGTACAGAGACACTCAAGCTCATGTCTGGTGATGAGCCAATGCAATTGGGGCGGGTCTCTTCCTGCCCAGGTAATAGGAACTTCAGGGTTCAGAGAAGACTTTGTTTCTTCTGTGGTAAAGAAGGACATTTTATTAACGTGTTTCCTTATTTTAATCTCAAGGTGAAAAAGGAAAAAAAATTATAACTAATGGGTCCAGTTCTCTTACTCTTGGCAGTATCGGTGGGGAGTCAGAAAATGTACTTTTACCGGTAGTACCCGATTTCTCCTGCCTGCCAGGGTGGCGCTGGACTCCAAAAATATTGAATTGGAAGTATTTATTAACAGTGGGGCAGGGGTTAACCTTGTGGATTGCCGGTTCGTCCAGAGGCATGGTTTTAAAACAAGCGCATTAAACAAGGGGATATCTGTGTTTGCAATCTTTTCCGCCCCTCTCTCTCAAAAGTGTCTGACTCATATGGTGCAGGATATTCATTTAAGGGTGGGTGATTCCCATGTTGAGTCTATTTCTTGTTTTCTACTGAAGGGTCTGCCTGCTTCTCTAGTGCTAGGTTTACCATGGTTGACCAGACATAATCCTCCCATTGATTGGCAAGCCAGACAGATCAGTAATTGGAGAGATTTCTGAATAGACAACTGTCTCGGCGCTTCACTTTCTGTGGTATACACTAAGATTTTATCCCCGTTTTTTTCAGATTTTTCTGATGTGAGAGTGGAGATCAGGAGTTACCCCCTCACTAAGAGTATAATTGTACTGTCAACCTTATTCACGGAGCTAAATTCTCAAGTCTCAGTTGTATAATCTTTCTGAACCCCAAAGAGTAGCCATGCAAAAGTATATTACCGAGATTTTGGCAAAGGGACATATTAGACCATCCAAGTCACCTGTGGCTGCTGGCTTCTTTTTTGTTAAAAAGAGGGATGGGACCCTTAGATTGTGTTTAGACTTCCGGCAGCTAAATCGTATCACTGTCCGTGATCCTTATCCCCTTCCCTTGATCCCAGATTTATTTAATCAGATTGTCAGAGCCAAGGTGTTTTTTAAGTGTGGAAAAATGTGTGTTTGCTGTTCAGGAGGTGCATTTCCTGGGTTACCTGCTTTCCTCCTCAGGTTTTTGTATGGATCCCAAAAATGTCCGTGCAGTATCGGACTGGGATCTACCTGAGCATCAGAAAGCGCTGATGCGGTTTTTGGGGTTTAGCAATTACTACAGAAAATGTATCCTGAATTATTCTACTGTGGTCAATCCTTTGACCGATATGACTAAGAAAGGTGTGGATTTCTCAGTCTGGTCTGAAGAGGCATTACATTCTTTTTTAGCAATAAATAAATGTTTTTCTTCTACTCCCATTCTGGTGCAACCTAATGTGTCTCAACCATTTATTGTGGAGGTTGATGCGTCAGAAGTGGGAGTTAGAGCAGTTTTGTCGCAGGGTCCTTCTCCTGGCAAATGGCTTCCTTGTGCTTTTTTTTCGAAAAAGCTCCCTTCTGCCGAAAAAAATTATGATGTTGGTAATAGAGAGTTGCTGGCCATTAAGTTGGCCTTTGAAGAATGGAGTCATTGGTTAGAAGGAGCAATTCATCCCATTATGGTAGTTACTGATCAAAAGAATCTGGCTTACCTGGAATCAGCTAAACGTCTTAACCCAAGGCAGGCCAGAGGGTCATTGTTTTTTACAAGATTTAATTTTGTGTTCAACTATCAACCTGGGGTCAAAAACGTCAAGGTGGATGCTTTGTGGCGTAGCTTTTTTTGATTCGCCTAGTTCCTCTGGGAAGACAGTGATTTTAGTGGTGGTGGACCGCTTCAGTAAGATGGCGTACTTTATACCATTATCAGTTTTGCCCAATGCCAAAACTCTCGCTCAAGTGTTTATTGATAACATCGTGAAACTACACGGCATTCCATATGATGTGGTGTCTGATAAAGGAACACAAATTGTTTCCAGGTTCTGGAGTGCATTCTGTACTCGCCTGGGGGTTCAGTTGTCCTTCTCTTCGGCTTTTCACCCTCAGTCGAACGGACAAACTGAGCGCACTAACCAGAATCTGGAGACTTATTTGGGATGTTTTGTCTCTGAGAATCAGGAAGAGTGGTCATTTTTGTCTCTGGCTGAGTTTGCCTTGAATAACCGCAGACAAGAGTCCACTGATAAGTCACCATTTTTTGGTGCATATGGGTTTCACCCTCAGTTTGGTACATTTTCTGGGACTGGGTCCTCTGGTATACCTGAAGAGGAAAGATTCTCTACTTCATTGTCATCTATCTGGCGGAAGATTCAAATTAATTTGGAAAAAATGTGCGAAAGGTACAAATGTATGGTTGACAAGAGACGTATAACTGATCCGGACCTGAGTGTGGGTGATTTGGTGTGGTTGTCCACTAAGAACATTAAGTTGAAAGTGCCCTTTTTATTAGTCCATACAAGATCTCTGCCATTATTAATCCAGTTGCTTTTCGTCTCGAACTTCCGCAGGCTTGGAAGATTCATAATGCGTTTCACAAGTCCTTGTTGAAAAATTATGTGGAACCTGCTGAACCATCTCCCTTGCCACGACTGATGTGAGTGCTCTTTAAGACGTCTCTGGGAAGCAGAAAATCATGGGATGCATGAAACCTACATGTTTATGAATAATGTAATACCCCCTTTCTTGTGCATGAAAATAAAGCGTTATTAAAAATTCCTTCCTATACCATATAAAGAAAAGAAAGGAGCCGAGGGGCGTAAACGGCAAAACCTGTCACAGGATACATTGTATTTTATGATCATTTATACATAATTTGTGCTGAATTTTTTTTTAGTCCATGAATAGGTGCTGGTTGTATCCATTGTTTGAAGATCACTGCTGGCTGACAGTGAATGGGAATATTGTTTGTTTCCATCCAGAGGATGTAATCCCCTTCAGACATTCTACTTCATATTGCTGAGAGATTATTCTAGTTGTGACCAGTCTAGAAAATCCTGTTTGAACTGTAGGTTTATACATTTTATCCAAATGGATAGGTTAGGGCAAATAAAAGTAAGTGGGAGATATTTATTAACCCCTTAAAGACTTACCCCCTTAAAGGCCCAGACCATATGACTGCTATGGGGCCCAGGGCAAGAGGGGGGCCCAGTCTAAGGGTACTTTCACACTAGCGTTTTTCTTTTCTGGCATAGAGTTCTGTCGTCGGGGCTCTAGCCGGAAAAAAACTGATCAGTATTATCCCGATGCATTCTGAACGGAGAGAAATCCGTTCAGTATGCATCAGGGTGTCTTCAGTTCAGTATGTAAACGTTTTTTTAGACGAGGGAAATACCACAAAATGCTGCAGTATTATCTCCATCTAAAATCTCGGAACACACGACGGAGCGCCGGATCCGGCATTAATTTCCATTGACTTGTATTAGTGCCGGATCAGGCATTACAAATACCGCAACAACGGATCCATCCTTCCGGTCTGCGCATGCGCAGACCTTTAAAACTGAAAAAAAATCAAGACGGATCTGTCTTTCCGTCTGAAAATGGAGAGACGGATCCGCACTTGCAATCCATTTGTGAGATGGATCCGCATCCGGATCCGTCTCCAAATGCTTTCAGTTGTCATGAGGTATGACGGATCTGGCGGGTAGTTCCGGTGACGGAACTACCTGCCGGATCCTCACACCGCAGGTGTGAAAGTAGCCTTAGTTGGGATTATCTCCTCTACTACTGAAGGTGAAAACTTGGTCAGGACTCTACCCTCTAAAGGAATTACTTTTAGCAAATGAGGCAGTGGAAAAAATGGCCCAAGGGTCACTGAAAATGGTTTAGGCAGAAATTCTTCTGTCCTATGGGGGGCCTGTTTTGATCCTTGCTATGGGGCCTTTCTGTGTGTGTCACTGGTGACAGATGGTCTTTAAGTAAATGGCACCAAATTTATGTTGCCCAGCATGTGCCACACTTTTTACACCTAACTTGACCATTCTGTTCACATGTCTCAACACATTCAGATTTTCAGCCCAAAATATTGGTGTAAACTCTAGGCCAGCCTAGAGGTAGTATAATAGGCCAACCATGAGTTGGTATAATAGGCCAACTATGAGTTAGTATAATAGGCCAACCATGAGGTAGCTCTGCCATTTGTGCCACATACACATGCCATACTGATAAATTCGACACAATTTGCACCATTTTCTATATGCGGCCTGCGGAACTATTTCATGGGGCTGATCTGAGGCTAGGGATGGTCTGATGGGGGTCTGATCTGAGGTTGGGAGGTCTGATGGGTGTGTGATCTGAGGCTAGGAGTCTGATGGGGTCTGATCTAAGGCTGGGGAGGGTCTTATCTGAGCCTGATGTAGGTTGTGGGTCTGATAGGAGGTTGATTTGAGGCTGATGGAGGGGGGGGGGCAGATCTAAAGGCTGAGAAAGGGACAAAGATAGGGACACTTGTGAAGAAACAGGGCAGAGACAGTGGCAGGGAGAGTGAAAGCTGGGTGAACCCCTCACTATAACCCTTCTGGGATGAGCTATGCTGCCATTAATGCCAAATAAATATATAACATTCTCAACCTAAATATTAGACAGCTATGTGTTGTCAAAACGGCGCCTGTACTATTTGTAATATATAGTGCTGCAAAAATACAGTTCTCTAGATTTTTTAAATTGAAGCGCAATTTCTGTAACTTACCCCTAAGTCACTTATATGATTGACCAAATATAGCAGTCAAATTTTTAAGTTGAGAATTTTGTATAGCCCTCGAACGATGTTACAAATATCCAAATGGCTCTCGGCAGCAAAAAGGTTCCGCACCCCTGCTGTAAACTAACACAAATCTTGAAAATGATGAGGTATTGGCCTTTCTGGTGAGACAGCTGCCATATCCATATAGAAAATGAATTCAAAGGGGATTATCTTTATTAATTTCTTTGAGGCTTATGGAAACATCTGAGTACACATGCCTAGCCAGTGCTCCAATTATGATGGCATTTCCACAGAACATGCCATAACTGTAAGAGATGGATATGTCATAAATGTCTGATAGCTATAAGTTCCCCCTCTGGAATTCAGAGCTATGTCAAGAACAGGTTTCCTCTGACCCCTGCCTCCCCTAATGACACCGCTCCAGAATTCCTATCCATACAGAAAATTAATGGGTAGGCATTTTTCTACATTCATTCCTTCTATCGGAGTTAAGGAAACAGTCAAGCACGCCACCTTTTTATTCATTTTCTGCCTGAATGCTGTGGCTGTCGGGGACCCTGTTCTTGATATACGTTCTGGGACCACATCTGTCAGACATTTATGACATGTTCTATGTATAGATTTAACTGTAAAGGTAGAGAAGTCCAAAATAAAACTAAAATAAGCAATGCCTCTATCAATTTGCTTTGTGATTAGAGAAATCTCACAGTAGATTATTTCTGCTCAGTCTCCTGCATCTGGTCTTGTGAGATTCCAGATTAGCTTCCAACTCTGTGTTGGAACCTATTAATATGAACTATTAAAAATGTCTTTTCATAATAAAGCAAAACTGCAGAGCTCACCTGTGTGTTTTTTCGGGAGGCACGGAAAAGGCCTGGACATGACCCTATAGCAAATCGAAGAAAGAATCGAAGAATCGAAGAATCGAAGAATCCAGCTTCCCATGTAAAAGATGATCTTTATTCACTTGCGGTAAAATTCAGACATCAAACACAATACAGTCATATGTCATGATAAAGGACCATTATGTAGAGGTCCAACACGCGTAGACTGTATTGTGTTTGATGTCTGGATTTTACCGCAAGTGAATAAAGATAATTTTTTTTATATTAGAAGCTGGATTTCTTTGATTTATTAAAAATGTCAGTATCATTACATTCCAGATTAAAATAATTTATTGTATTGTTTCTTGTGTATAAAATAAGCATTTCTTTTAATAATATGCACTATTATTTTCCTTTAAAGCCGCGTTTTCGCATCACATGGGAATATTACATTGTATTCTTTTGGCATAATCATTCTTCCTTGTTGCTCTTAATATACTTGGAATTACCTCCATTTCACAACCATATTCTAAGGTTATTACAACCTGGCATTCCTTGGTGTATCATAACCTGTCTGAAAACAGATGGCTCAGCTTAAAAGTATGTTTGTTTTAATGTCAGCTACAATCTGGATGTGTTGGAAAATCTATTATTGTGCCGTATGATTATTATTGTGTTTTCCATCATGTGCCATTTAAAGGGAAAGTGGGGGTAATTTCTAAAAGTGCAGAATATGCAAATTCCATTGCATATATGCTATTGGTACAATTCTTACTCTTGACTGAAGATGAATACATTTCTTGAAATTTGTCTCAGGTCTGATTCTAACGAATCGATCAAAAAATTTGATTCGGGTCCAAATGAATTCTAACTGAATCAAAAGTGGTTCATTTGCCCTGAAGTCTCCTAGGACTCTTTTTTTTTTATTCCCCTCTCCTTTTATACATAGTTAATAATGTCAGAGTGCCACTGACATATATAGCTATGGGTAAACACGTTTGATGGTGTTGACAAACTGCTATGAATACTCTGTGCACTGGTATGGACACACTGAAATGTTCTAATTTGCGCGATTATAAATCGTAGCAAAATTGACGAGTTTTTTTATTTTAATTAACCTCTTGGATGCCAGAGGTTTTTTCATTTTCCCATTTCCATTTTTCTTTTCTATCTTTCATGAGCCATAACTTTTTTATTTTTTATTCATATATCTATATGAAGGCTTATTTTTTGCAGGACAAATATGGCATACAATGTAGTGGGAAGCAGGAATAAATTCCAAATGGGGTGGAATTGGAAAAAAACGCAATTCCTCCACCGTTTTACGGGTTTTGTCCCCCTGGCGGCAAAACTGACGTATTCCCTTCATTCCCTTCATTCTCTGGGTCAGTATGATTACAACAATACCACAGATGTATAGGTTTTTTATGTCTATAGAGTG
Organism: Bufotes viridis; assembly: GCA_033119425.1. Classification (NCBI taxonomy): domain Eukaryota; kingdom Metazoa; phylum Chordata; class Amphibia; order Anura; family Bufonidae; genus Bufotes; species Bufotes viridis. The sequence continues at coordinate 52,610,701 of CM065594.1, forward strand.
TAAAAATATCACCATATTATGACCAACATAACTTTTTTGTAGTTATATTTACTGAGTTGTTGGGGGCTCATTTTTTGCAGGACATCTGTAGTTTTTATTTATACTATTTTGGAGTGGACCGACTTTATCACATTTTATTCCATTTTTTTGGTAAGAGAAGCAATGAAAAAATGGTGAATCAGCCATTTTGACCCTTTTTTCCGTTACACCCTTTGCCATATTTGAAAAATAATTTTATATTTTAATAGTATGGGTGTTTTTGGACGAGGTGATGCTCATGATGTTTATATTTTTTGTTTTTTCATGAATTGATTTTTTATTTTATGGAAAGGGGGGTTATTTAAATTTTTATATATTATTTTCTCTTTTTTTAACTTTTTTATGGTTTTGTAGCTTATTTTTGAGGCTACAAGTCTCAGTATTTTTCTTTATTCTGTACTATCATGTTTCTTTTAGCTCTATGATGTGGGCAGAATTGCTCATTTCTTATGTTGGAATGCCACCTGGTGGCCAAGATAAGAATTGCAGCTCCAATACTCTGGGTCTCTTTAGAGAGACCCAGTGTATTGAATTCAATAACTGGCATCCTCATTGGTTTTTTGAGCTTTTCGATGCCATCATTACACTTGATCATGGCATCTAAATGCTTTAATGACCGCGATCGGCATCATTGCTGGTCGCTGGGGAAACTCCCATCGCTCCAGCGTCGTACATGTACGTAGCAGGTAGTGAAAGGTTCAACACAGACACATGGTACACTGGTATTGACACATCAAAATGTGCTGAATGTACACTGCTATGACACACTAAAATGCTGTGAATCTTTACTGGCATTAAATTGGCTGAATTTACACTAGTATAAAGATGCACTTAAATACGCTAAAATGCACACTTATAAACAGTAGCAACACTGCGACTGGTTTTTTAGAAAGAAAAAGGAAAAGTTGCACAGTGTATGCACCAAAATACATGCTGCTGATGGTGCTGGGGAAATGTCTATAAAACATTTTGAACTGTAGAATTCTTCTGACTCTTTAAGTGATCTTTGGATCTTTCCTTGTCCAGACAGTGCATGACATTAAGTTATACAAGCTCAAGCAGCTGTTACCAGTCCCAATACATTAACTGCTGCTGTGCTCTATTGATCAAATCTGACTTTATACCTACAAATTCAGTCTTTTTAACTAAATATATCCCTAAAGTATGCAATGAGGGCATCACGATTGCCCTTGTTGCACCTAAGCTCTGCTTAGTTTTGTGGCCAGCCCAGGCTGTTTTGCTAAGCAGCCAGGGAGGGGCTGACCAAAGAAAGGAGAGGTATTTGGGTGCAACAGGAGCAATGGTGACACCCTAAATGCACCAAAGCCATGCATATATATATATAAAAAAAAGTATAATAACTTGGAAATGGAGCCTTGGATCAACAAAAGGAATTGCAATGTTTCAGGTGAACCACAGCTAACATCATCATTTATTATGGCCTGCTATCTTAAATGACAAAATAAGTTGTGACTATCGAGACAATTTTTCTTTACTGTTTAGCAACCCAGATAATAATGTACAGGGTTCTTGTTGTACTCAGGGAGGGCTGTACTGTAGCTATAGTGCAGGGATCAGCAACATTTGGCACTCCAGCTGCTGTGGAACTACAATTCCCAGCATGCAAACATGGTCGGCTGGTCTTCTAACTCGCATAGAAGGGAATGAAGCATTCTGGGAGTTGAATTTTCTGAACAGCTGGAGTGCCGGAGGTTGCCGATCCCTGCTATAGGGGGTGCAGATGTAGCAGATGCCCCCGGGACTTGGTGGCTGAAGGGCTCTCTGCCACATAAGAAGACACCGGTATAGTAAATGGTACATCACAGGTGGGGGACCCTGTTTCAGATTTTGCATCAGGGCCTCTGGTTGTACATCTGATTTACTTATTTCCCCGAGCACTGGATACAATTGTAACAAATTATCAGCTGTGAAAATTATTAGGGCAGTACCTAGAAGTGAACAAAAATGTTCCCATTCAATGACAGCAAACTGAGATTTTGAAAATGGTGAACTGACACATTATTCAGCATAATAGACAAAGCTTTATTTAAAGGAGATGAGGAGATGGCAGTGTTAATGTTCTGTAATGTTTATGTGCAATAATTTCTAGCAATAAAGAAGGAAAATAGGAAAACTGGAAATGTGGGTTCTCTAATGAGAAGACTGCTGAAAGTAGTGAACTGCAGTGTTTCTTGATAGTTTTTGCTATGATATGATACATGATATACTGGAATATGATCATGGTCCTCGGTTTTTAAAAGGTACTGACGAAATGATGAAATAGGCTTCTCCCTGATGAAAATCACTCGATGGATACCTCATTACCTCCTAATACTGATAGCAGGATTGTAATCAGAGTACACAGATGCTGATTTCGCCATATGGTGGATTTATTGTAAGCATGTAAATGTGTATAGAAAGGATCATTTCCATGGTTACAGACCATTCACAAAATTTCTGCCAAATTGTTATAACTAAATATGTTTCATTTTAAGGAAGTTTTTAAGTTTTATAATTAATATGCCATGCTGAAAACCTGGAGGAGGGAACAGGGGGCTGTGTGCAGAGATTGCAATGGTAGTCCAAGATGCCTCCCCTTTATCAGCACTGGTACATCTGATAGCAGAACAGGGGGAGTGTCTCAGACTACCACTGCACACTGTGTATAGGGTAATCTGAGACGCTGGGGGTTGGGAGTTGGATCAACAGAATAATAATTCAGAAGTAGGACACTACATTTATATTAACTGTGGTTTCCCTAACTAAGCTCACATTTGTATGTGAAAGCAGAGAGTCACTTTAAAGGGCATCGGTCAGCAGTTTTGTACCTATGAAACTGGCTGACCTGTTACATGTGCGCTTGACATCTGAAGGCATCTGTGTTAGCCCCATGTTCATATGTGTCTGCATTGCTAAGAAAAATGGCGCAGTACAGATAAAAAAACATAACTGATAAACTACTGAAGTTTTCCTGTTGATGATACAATGTATCATGTTCCTTATTTAGTATGAGTAGAGTTGAGCGAACCCGAACTGAGCGAACCGAATTTTAGGATGTTCGGGACACGGACCCAAACCTGAACATTTTTATAAAAGTTTGGGTTCGGGTCTGTTGTTGGCGATTTTTCACACTTTTTGAAAGACTGCAGATCAGCCAATCAGCAAGCGTTCTACATCTTTGCCCTAAGAAGTCATCACAGCCACGCCTACTAATGGCATGGCTGTGATTGGCTGAGTGCAGCATGTGACCCAGCCTCTATATAAGCTGGAGTCACGTAGTGCCGCACGTCACTCTGCTGCTGTTAGTATAGGGAAAGGTTGCTGCCGGTTCTCCCAGGGAGAGTTTAGGAAAGAAGTCTGTTGAACCTGGTGGTGTGAAATCTTCAAGCTACAGCAATTATTGAGGGAGGGTGCTACTGCAATCCTACATTTTTATACCCAGCCCTGAGCCCAGTGATACTGCAAAGTGTTTTTTTTAATCCATCTGTTACTGAGGTGGGGGTCGGTGGCCATTTTAGCCACTGCAGTGTCCTTGGAACTGAATGTGACCTGCATGTGTGCCAGCCTGCCAGGGACATCAGTCTAATCCTTTTTGGTAGCTCAGTGAAGGAAAAAATAATTTTTTTGGCAGGACAAGTCCCCTACATTTCCTTTTGTATAATTTAGGGGTGACATAGTCCATTTCTGTAGTTTGGGGCAAAAATCTGTATTGTGGTGTTATAGAGCACTTGTGCATACAACGTATTTTCAATTTCAACAGTGAAATAGTGCATCAGTGTATTTTGTGGTATTCCTGGTCCACAAAGCAGTTTAAAATACACCGCCCAAATACCTATTTTACATTTCTGCAGTGAAATAGTGCATTAGGGTGTTTTAGGGAAAAAAAAGCCATGTTCTTGGTTCATAAAGCAGTTGTGCATACAGCGTACAAATACCTACGTTTAAATTTTAGCACTGAAATAGTGCATTAGTGTGTTTTAGGGAAAAAAAGCTGTGTTCTCGGTTCACAAAGCAATTGTGCATACATTGTACAAATACCTACGTTTAATTTTCACCCGTTAAATAGTGCATTTGTGAATTTTGGGGAAAAAAGCGTTATTCCTGGTCCACAAAGTAGTTTAAAATACACAGTGAAAAAAAAGCCTTATTCTTGCTTCAAAAAGCAGTTGTGCATACAGCATAAAAATACCTTATTTACATTTCTGCAGTGAAATAGTGCTTTAGTGTATTTTTGGGGGAAAAAAAGCGGTATTCTTGGTCCACAGAGCATTTTTATAACACAGGCACTGCCTTAGTGTTAGTGAACTTAATTGTTGACTATTGTCAGTTAAATTGACACTGGAGATAAAACATCTGTCAGCTTGATGGGTAAAAGCAAATAATAAGGAGATCCTCAAATAACGGATGTGGGCATGGTTGTGGTGGTGTTGGTGGAGCTCCTGTTGCTGGGGGAGGACGTGGCCGTTCAGCACCAACTGCAGGTCCAAGTGAAACACCTTCCTCGGGTGCGAGTAGGTGATAAAACCTGCAGTGTTATTTGGTAGGCCCGAATGCCGCTCTACAGATGGTGAGGCCAGAACAAGTACAGGCGATAGTAGATTCGGTGGCTGACAGTGGCTGCAGTTCCTTCACAGTATCTCCCACCCAGTCCTCTGCAGGAAGCTAAGAGTTGGCACCTGCAGCCCATGCCCATCAGTCTTTCACCTCACCCCCTTGCAAATCAGCCAAACAGCCTGAGCTCCAAGTCATGCAGCAGACTCTTATGCTTTTTGATGGCAGGGTTTCCCTGGCCCATCAACCTAGCCCTACCCCAGAAGTGGAAGACATTGAATGCACTGATGCCCAACCACTTATGTTGCAGGATGAGGACATGGAAAGACCACCGCAGCACGTCTCTGATGATGACGAAACACAGGTGCCAACTGCTGTGGCTTTCTGCAATGTGCAGAACGATGAGGAGGGCAGGGGTCAAGAATGGGTGGAAGATGATGTGGAGGATGATGAGGTCCTAGACCCAGACTGGTCTCAAGGTTGTGCTAGTGATGTGTGCAGTTCTGAGGAAGAGGCGGTGGTGGCACAGAGGCAACAGCACAGCAGAAGAGGGAGCAGGGTGCAAAAGCGGATCGGCCGTTCCAGAGACAGTACGCCTGCTACTGCCCCCCGCACCCAGGGACCAAGCACACTAGGGCCAGCTCCAAGGAGTTCATTGGCGTGGCAGTTCTTCACACAATGTCCTGACGACAAGACACGAGTGGTTTGCACGTTGTGCCATCAGAGCCTGAAGAGAGGCATAAACGTTCTAAACGTGAGCACAACCTGCATGACCAGGCATCTACATGCAAAGCACGAACAGCAGTGGATTAAACACCTTAAAAACCAAGAACGGTCTAAGGCTCCTCCTGCTTCCTCTTCTGCTGCTGTCTTTGCCTCTTCCACCACCTCTGGCGTCACAGTAAACAGAGGATATGCCACCAACACCACCACCACTTCTGTCACCATCACCAAGTATCTCCACCATGTCACACGCGAGCGTTCAGCTGTCCATCTCCCAAACACTGGAGAGAAGGAGGAAATACCCACCTACCCACCCTCCATCCCTGGCCCTTAATGCCAGCATTTCAAACAGCTGATAGCAGTGGCTGTCTCCCACAGTACGTAGTTCCCAGCTGCCTCTACTTTTCCAGACGAGCCGTCCCTTCCTTGCACAACTAAGTGGAGGATAAAATCAAGTGTGCGCTGTGCAACGCCATCTGTGGGAAGGTTCACATAACGGTTTGGCGCATGTCCTTCCACCACCGAGGATCGCAGGGCATTATTCTTTGCCTCCTGTTGCCTCCTCCTCCTATTCCGCATCCTCCTCCTCCTCTTCTACCACCTCTACATCCGGTCAGCGAAAGAATTTCACCACTAACTTCAGCACAGCCAAGGGTAAACATCAGCATGCGGTTTTAAAACTCATGTGTTTGGGGGACAAACCCCACACCGCACAGGAGGTTTGGAGGGGCATAGAACAACAGACCGATGAGTGGTTGCTGCCAGTGAGCCTCAAGCCCGGTCTGGTGGTGTGCAATAATGGGCGAAATCTCGTTGCAGCTCTGGGACTAGCCGGTTTGATGCACATCCCTTGCCTGGCGCATGTGCTGAATCTGGTGGTGCTGAAGTTTCTTAAAAACTACTTAGACATGTCAGAGCTGCTGCAGAAAGTGTGGTCCGTCTGTGCCCGCTTTCGGCATTCTCACCCTGCTGCCGCTCGCCTGTCTGCGCTGCAGCGTAACTTCAGCCTTCCCACTCACTGCCTCATATGCGACGTGCCCACCAGGTGGAACTCCACCTTGCATATGCTGGAGAGACTGTGTGAGCAGCAGCAGGCATAATGGAGATTCAGCTGCAGCAAGCTCGAGTCAGTCGCTCTGCGGAACAGCACCACTTCACCACCAGTGACTGGGCCTCCATGCGAGACCTGTGTACCTTGTTGCGGTCTTTTGAATACTCAACCAATGGCCAGTGCTGATGACGCCGTTGTTAGCATTACAATACCACTTCTATGTCTCCTTGAAAAAACAATTACCGTGATGATAGAAGAGGATGTGGCACAGGAGGAGGAGGAAGAGGGGGCATTTCACAGGGTTTCAGGCCAGTCATTCAGAAGTGGCTCATAGGGTGGGTTCCTGCACAAGCAGAGGCCAGGTACACATGTGGCCAGCCAGCGCACAGTTCTGGAGGATGAGGAGAAGGATGAGGTAGAGGAGGAGGAGGAACCGGGTTCACTGAAAGGTGGCACCCAACACAGGTCATGGCCATCACTGGAGCGTGGCTGGGGGGATACGGAGGACACGGACGTTACACCACCTACAGAGGACAGCTTGTCCTTACCTCTGGGCAGCCTGGCACACATGAGCAACTACATGCTGCAGTGCCTGCGCAACGAGGCCACAGCAACCTGCACCACCAGCTGATATGGAACGTCTTAGCAGGAGGCAGCATTTGAACAACATGGTGGAACAGTACGTGTGCACACGCCTACACGTACTGACTGATGGTTCTGCGCCATTCAACTTCTGGGTCTCCAAATTGTCCACATGGCCTGAGCTTGCCCTTTATGCCTTGGAGGTGCTGGTCTGCCCTGCAGCCAGTGTATTGTCTGAACGTGTATTTAGCACGGTAGGGGGCGTCATTACAGACAAACGCAGCCTCCTGTCCACAGCCAACGCGGACAAGCTCACGTTCATTAAAATGAACCAGGCATGGATCTCACAGGACTTGGCCATACCTTGTGCAGAATAGACATTTATAACCGCCTCAACCATACATTCTTGTACTCCAGTGCACTTATTCATTGAATCCTTTTTTTTTTTATTTGTACCATTATTCTGGGGGCTAGCCCAATGTTAAAAACAAAAAAAAATTTAAAAAAACTTCCAAGATACCCCCTCCTCCTCCTCCCTCATCGCCGCTTCCACCAACAACACAACATTCGCTGCATCCTCAACCTCCGACTCCGCATCCACCTCCTCCTCCGAGATGCTGGTTAATAATGTTAAATTTTTATTTGTTTTATGTTATTTCCCTATCCACATTTGTTTGCAGGGCACTTACCCACATTTTGCTGCCTTTTGCAGCCCTAAAGTCCTTACCAGGACTTTGTTACAGCCATATTTTTGCACAAAAGTTTGGGAACACATTTACTTCATTTGTGGGTGACATGAAGACTGTGTTGCCGTGAATAAACCTCTCCTCTGTCTGGGTGCCAGGGGACTACATTAGTGAAAATTGCGTGTTCCATTGGTGGGTGACATAAAGCCGATTTTGCCATGAATGAACCTCTCCTCTGTCTGGGTGCCAGGGGCCTACATTTCTGAAAATCGCCTGTTGAATTGGTGGATGACATGAAGTTTGTTTTGCCATGAATGAACCTCTCCTCTGTCAGGGTGCCAGGGGCCTACATTTCTGAAAATCGCCTGTTGCATTGGTGGATGACATGAAGCCTGTTTTGCCATGAATAAACCTATCCTCTGTCTGGGTGCCAGTGGCCAAATTTACTGAAAGTCGCCTGTTGCATTGGTGGATGATATGAAGCCTGTTTTGTCCATGAATGAACCTCTCCTCTGTCTGGGTGAAAGGGGCCTAACTTACTGAAAATCGCCTGTTGCATTGGTGGATGACATAAAGCCTGTTTTGCCGTAAATGAACCTCTCCTCTGTCTGGGTGCCAGGGGCCTACATTTCTGAGAATTGCATGTTGTATTGGTGGATGACATGAAGCCTGTTTTTCCGTCAATGAACCTCTCCTCTGTCTGGGTGCCAGGGGCATAACTTATTGAAAATCCCCTGTTGCATTGGTGGATGACATGAAGCCTGTTATGCCGTGAATGAACCTCTCCTCTGTCTGGGTGCTAGGGGCCTAACTTACTGAAAATCGCCTGTTCCATTAGTGGGTGACATTAACCTCTTTTTGCCATGAAGGAACCTCTTCTCTGCCTGGGTGCCAGGGGTCTAACTTACTGAAAATTGCCTGTTCCATTGGTGGGTGACATTAACCTCTTTTTGACGTGAATGACCCTCTCCTTTGTCTGGGTGCCAGGAGCCTAACTTACTGAAAATTTCCTGTTCCATTGGTGGGTGACATTAACCCCTTTTTGCCGTGAATGAACCTATCCTCTGTCTGGGTGCTAGGGGCCTACATTAGTGACAATCGCCTGTTCCATTGGTGGGTGACATGAAGACTGCTTTGCCATGAATGAACCTCTCCTCTGTCTGGGTCCCAGGGGCCTACATTTCTGAAAATCGCCTGTTGCATTGGTGGATGACATGGAGCTTGTTTTTCTGTGAATGAACCTATGCTCTGTCTGGATGCCAGGGGCCTACATTTCTGAAAATCGCCTGTTTCGTTGGTGAATGACATGAAGCCTGTTTTGCCGTGAATTAACCTCTCCTCTGTCTGGGTGCCAGGGGCGTAACTTACTGAAAACTGCCTGTTCCATTGGTGGGTGACATTAACTTCTTTTTGCCGTGAATAAGCCTCTCCTCTGTCTGGGTGCCAGGGGCCTAACTTACTGAAAATTGCCTGTTCCATTGGTTGGTGACATTAACCTCTTTTTGCCGTGGATGAACCTCTTCTCTGTCTGGGTGCCAGGGGCCTAACTTACTGAAAATCGCCTTTTCCATTGGTGGGTGACATTAACCTCTTTTTGCCGTGAATAAACCTCTCCTCTATCTGGGTGCCAGGGGCCTAACTTACTGAAAATCGCCTTTTCTATTGGTGGGTGAAATTAACCTCTTTTTGCCGTGAATGAGCCTCTCCTCTGTCTGGGTGCTAGGGGCCTACATTAGTGACTATCACCTGTTCCATTGGTGGTGACATGAAGCCTGTTTTGCCGTGAATGAACCTATCCTCTGTCTGGGTGCCAAGGGCCTACATTTCTTAAAATCGCCTGTTGCATTGGTGGATGACATGAAGCCTGTTTTGCCGTGAATGAACCTCTCCTCTGTCTGGATGCCAGGGGCCTACATTGCTGAAAATCGCATGTTGCGTTGGTAAATGACATGAAGCCTGTTTTGCCGTGAATTAACCTCTCCTCTGTCTGGGTGCCAGGGGCTTAACTTACTAAAAATTGCCTGTTCCATTGGTGGGTAACATTAACCTCTTTTTGCAGTGAATGAACCTCTCCTCTGTCTGGGTGCCATGGGCCTACATTTCTGAAAATCGCCTGTTGCATTGGTGGGTGACATGAAGCCTGTTTTGCCGTGAATGAACCTCTCCTCTGACTTGGTACCAGGGGCCTGCATTTCTGAAAATCGCCTGTTGCATTGGTGAATGACATGAAGCCGGTTTTGCTGTGAATGAACCTCTCCTCTGTCTGGGTGCCAGGGGCCTACATTTCTGAATATCACCTCTTCCATTGGTGGGTGACATTAACCCAGTTTTGCCAATGATAAGCCCCTGCTGTGCATTGCTGGCAGGAAACCATATTTTGTAAAAACATCTGTTACTGATCAAAAGATGCGTGACTACAAACACACGCTGGTAGACGCGCTGCTGCTGATGGCATTCCCACTTGACGCCTCCTCAACTTTCTACTCAACATCCACCTCCTCCTCTGAGTTGCCAATTAATAATGTTTAATTTTAATATTTTTTTTTTTTTTTTTAAGTCATTTCCCTATCCACATTTGTTTGCAGGGCATTTACCTACATTTTGCTGCCTTTTGCAGCCCTCTAGGCCTTTCCAGAGCTATTTTACAGCCATTTTAGTGCCCAAAAGTTCGGGTCTCCATTGACCTCAATGGGGTTCAGGTCTGGGGTCAAGTTCGGGTTAAGTTCGGATTCCGAACCCGAACAATTTTGTGAAGTTCGGCCGAACTTGTCGAACCCGAACATCCAGGTGTCCGCTCAACTCTGTCTATGAGTATATAATACTTTGTGTTTTAGTGCAGAAACATATAAAGTAGCTAGTCTGCTCAATAATATATATGGTATCTCCTCTGATGAAATTGCATTAATTCTTTTCCCATCTGTTGTAACCCTTTGTCTATGTCCATATGCCCTTCAATGTCCTTACATCAATCCAGTTGTTACTGCTGACCTATGTGTGTCTTTTTTGCCATTGATTCCAGTTTGCATAAGCTGTATTTCCAAATAACTTTTAGGACATTTATAGATATGACCCATGACAGGGTCTCTGAGCTGAAGAACAAATTTCTGCTCAATTCAGATCTCTGATTAAAAAAATCTCACTATTGATTTTTCAATGCAAGCAAAATGTAGTCCAATAACCCCTATCAACACGAAGAGCAATACGGGAGCAGAATCATATCGAAGAGCAATGCAGGAGCAGAATCTTATCGATCCAAGAATCAAAACCACACATGGTTATACTGTAACTATATACTACTGCTGAACATACACAGAAATGAAACAGATGGACACTCTGGTTATTTCCCACCATGCAAATAGAGTACAGGTACATAGGTACCTATCTGTAAATTTAGTCGAGTGGATGGGTTAAATAAAAGTAATTAAATCAACAGTAAAGGTAACTAAACCCCACACATTTACCATATACACACGAACAAATACAAGTAATTTCCCAAACCAGAAAGTCAACCACATCCGATGTGCGTTTCAGAAAGAAAGCTTCATCCGGCGGTAAGTTGCAAAAATTATATGTTTGGCTTTAACTAGGTCAAATGAAAAATATATAGTTAACTGTCAATATATTATGCTATCTCATAATCATCTCTGACACCCCCAATGCCCCTTCAACGGCTACTCTATAATTAAAGGGGTTATCTCATGTGAATTATTATATTTATTATTATTATAACTAAATAAATGCAGAAGATACTGACCTCCAGTGTATTTTGTATTTTGCAGCTCTAGTCTCTTCATTTTCTGTAGGTGGGCAGAAGTTTGCCCCATGTGACAGCTAATCTACTGAATCTTACAGGAGTGCCCTGCAGTCAACTCTTAGTAATTTCTTCGTCCCCTACATTAAAAAATAATTAATTACAAACAGCCAAAGCAATTCCACTTATAAATAACACTAACCCCCCCCCCCCCCCCAATTGCCTTCTCCACTGTGTAGACAACAATAGTTATAATTTCTTTGAATTTAGAAGAAGAAAATGATAAATGAAGGGTGTCTGTACTGCTTCACCTGCTTCTCTATGAAATCACTAGGCTGGAAGCCACTGAGCATGTTAGTCTACCTCGGAATGCAGGAGAAGGTAGAATAGAAGAATAAAGAGCAGGGGCGCTACCCTAGAGAAAAAATGCACACAACAAAAATTGCAATATTTTTATTGCGTGTATATTGCAATAATACTTCAATGCTGTATTCACGGTATAGGACTTTGACTAGTCGGATAACAATGTCAGATGGCAGTTCCTCGAGCCCAGCAGACGGAGGATTATTCACTTCTGCACAGAACATGTAAATGTCCACATGGTAATTTTTAGTTATTATTGAACACACAAGACATCTCATCATTAAGGTCTAATGGTTTATTTGTGAATCATCTCATAGGAAATAGTCTGGTTACCTGTAGTTGGCCCCAAAATAATTTACAAATGGGGTTGTCTTCTGCTGGACCTTTAGGTACTATTATTATATATTTATTCATTTATGCGACACCAATATATTCTGCAGCACAGTCTAAATATCAAATTAAGACCATCAGTTTGTTTTTAGATTATGGGATTAAACCAGAGTACCTGCGGGAAACCTCCTCACATAGGCTTTATTAAATTATATATTATGTGACCAATTCTATTGATTGTCATATATACCCCCAAGTTCATTTTCCCATTCCTTCCTGCTATCATTTTCTAATTTCATTACCTTTACTATCCCATAACCTTATATATACCTTAAAAAAAACTTTCTTATTATACTGTTATTTTTTTATATTATTCAATAGATCACATTTTGCAACCATAAAATATTAATTATCTGTCCTTCAACTAAATAACATGACCTACTAGAAGGCCCTTACTATAGATGCTCTAGTCTATGTGCTCCCTGTAATAAATTCAAAATCTCTCAGTCTCCATGTTGCCACATAGCATTTTATTCACCTCTTGTACCAAATTGTTGTAAAACTAATTCCATTGCCCTTTTAACCTGCAAAACATTCTGTACTTTTCCCTAAACTTTTGTTACATTTTCTATGGACAACTATAGCTTTGTATACGTATAGCTTTGTAGTTGCACCAGCATCTGTGGCTGCCAATTTATTTTGCACTGCTGCCAGAGCAATCACCTATGTAGTTGTTTTTTTTATGCTTCTAGTCCTAAGACCAGTGTTCACACCTGGTTAAGATACACAGGCTTTGCACGCTGTGGAGGCCATCCATGCAAGACATGCAGGTATACCACACTCACAAAAACCTATAGTGACTCAGAACACAGTTCAGACTTTGCAATAAAATCCTACATCAATTGTAACAGCACTCATGTTATTTATATCATTAGGTGCACTCAATGTGATCTCTTATATGTGGGGAGTACCACACGCAAACTGAAAAATAGGATATTAGAACATCTGAACTATATAAGTAATGCATCTTATGTTAACATTTCAGGAGCTGCCAAACATTTTGTAGAGAGCCACAATAGAAGTGCACGTACCTTTAGGCCCCTTTCACACGGGCGAGTTTTCCACGCGGGTGCAATGCGTGAGGAGGACGCATTGCACCCGCACTGAATCCGGACCCATTCATTTCTATGGGGCTGTGCACATGAGCGGTGATTTTCACGCATCACTTCTGCGTTGCGTGAAAATCGCAGCATGCTCCAGTTTCTGCGTTTTTAACGGAACGCAGGCCCCATAGAAGTGAATGGGGATGCGGGAAAATCGCAATCATCCGCAATCATGTGCGGGTGCGTTGCGATTTTCCTGCATCCCCATTCACTATGGTGATGGAGCATGTGATTGGGCCATGTGACCATGTGACATCATCACAGGTCCTTTTCCTAGTAGCAAGCTAACGGAGAGGATGCCGGGCTTCGCGATCAAATGGACCAGGTAAGTTATGATTAGTTTATTATTTTTAACCCATTCTGCACCGGGTTCAACATTAGGAAGATGGCCAAGGGTATTATTTTACATTATAACTATGTTATAATGTGAAATAATACCAGCGGGACAATTTCTGACCCAAACATGCACTTCTGTGAAGAAGTGCAAGTTCGGGTCTGGGTACCAAAAGTGCCGATTTTTCTCCCGCGCGTGCAAAATGCATGACAGTGCTTTGCACTCGCAGGGAAAAATCGCGGCGATTCCCGCAACGCACCCGCACTGTTTGACGGAGTGCACCCGCAACGCCCGTGTGAAAGAGGCCTTAGTGCTTTTGGAATAGAGAAAGTGACCTCTCCTTTAAGAGGTGGCAGCATCAAGAGAATACTGCTGCAAAGAGAGGCATACTGGATTTTTATCTTAAAAACTAGATATCCCAAAGGCTTGAACTATAAGAAGGAACTGATGCACTTCTATTGACTCTACTGCTCGTGGTTGTTTTAGAACAAAGTCGATGCTGCTTTCTCCCTTTTTTCTTGTTTTATGCCATGCAGTTTTTTCTGCTGCCTCACATCAGACTTCGTACACATTACTCAGTTTTTCGGACTACTGAACAGGCAGACTGCCAAAACCAGTTTTCCGATAGTGGATAGTATTTTATTGTGAATGTGTTTGTAAGCACATATATATTCTTTCTTTTTTGTTTGATGTATTTTTATTATTAAAAGCATGGTTTTAATCTATCACATGTTAAAGAAGCTTCAGCTACCATGTGGACTTCTGATCTAGTTTGATTGTTTGGGTACCTGAGTTTCCCTCCCCCCACTTAGGGGAGGAACCTGTCTCTCAGATGCCTATATATATTTTCGTGGATCAAAGTCCCACATGGTGTCATGAATAAGAACCGGAGAGTTCGAAACGCGAAGACCGTGAATCTTGCTAATGGAGGTTGCATTATTATATGAATAACTCATCACCGCAATAAAGGAACCGACGGCTCAAAATTGTTATGCAGTGCTGGATTATTTTCTTTTTCCTACGTAGTTGTCTACTCTGCTTTCTTGGGCAGCCCATGCTCACCATTTTTTTTTTGCTTCTTCCCAGGGAGACAAGGCCTTTAGTGTAGTGTTATTCCATCCTACCCATGCAGACTGAAGCCTGCTTCTTACCAACTCTAGATTTAAAATAAACCTGTAGACTATGGGTGGCCAGCCCAAACGTGTCTATATAATATAGTTACAAACATCCAAATGTTACGCAATACGTGCGCAAAATGCAAATAAGAGTGACAGTCCACCTGTATATAATTGCGTTATAGTCACCAATTATGGAATAAAATAGCAGTTGGTGCACCAACTTTGACTGCTAATCAGTGCATTTTACCGGTTTGAGTGAAGGTGCAAATGAGTATATGAGGACTCCCACAACATACGGGGCGGCTACTTTATTCCATAATTGGTGACTATAACGCAATTATATACAGGTGGACTGTCACTCTTATTTGAGTTTTGCACATGTATTGCGTAACATTTGGATGTTTGCAACTATATTGTCTAGAGACGTTTGGGCTGGCTACCCATAGTCTACAGGTTTGATTTAAATCTATTTTTAAGTGTGTTTATTTTTATATGTGTTTTCTATTAAATATTTTTGAATATACCTTATTTGATCGCCATTTGTCTACATATGGGTAGCGAGTGCCCTCCCACTTGTGACTTTTTTTTATTTTCTTTGTAAGCTTGGGGAGCTTATAGGGTGTGAGGACCCATTAGCCATCTTAACCACCTAATAGGTGAGCCACCTTTTTACTATATCTCCGGTTTCTTACCAACTCTGCCTAACACTGCACGTCAGGTTCACCCACATTTTTCAGGCTCCCTCTTTTCCCGTCTGAGAAGTTGGGTGGTATGAGATTTCAAATAAAAAAAGTGGGGTAAGTCAGTACATCCCAGTGCCATGGCTGGAAGCATAAAAGCATAAGCAAACACAATGTTACAGCACTCTACAAACACAAATAATAAAGTAAATACAATTGTCTCATAGACACCATAGAAAATGTACTAATGGTAATGCTACGTTATAAATGTGAGATTCTTGGCAAATACATTTTGTTTAATATTATTTGTGCCTGTCCACCAATGGCATGCCAATCTCTTTAGGACAGGAACCTACACTAAATACTGCCTCCTCTGGTGCCAAACTGGCCTCCATTAAACTCAGGGAATTCTTTTTTCTTTGCAGTCTGCATTGGAGGTGTGGCTGGCTCCATTGGTGCACTCCTAACTAACCTGTGTCTGTCTCATAGGCTGATTTTAGAAAAGTATAAAGCTGTAGCCTGCTCTCCCTGCATTTATTGGAAACCATTTGGCACCAGGAGAGGTCAAATACAGAATGGGCTCAGCATGCATGTGGAACCTGCATTCGCTGAATTTAATGGAGGCCAATATGGCACCAGAGGAGCAGGGCCGGACTGGCCTACCGGGATACCGGGAAAATTCCCGGTAGGCCGGTAGCCCTGACTGCCGCAAGGCCGGCTGCAGTCACAGTGCGCTGCTGGCGTGACTCAGGCGCAGGGCCGGACGACCTATGAGGAGGCTGTCTGATGCCTGCTGCGCCTGCAGTGTGCGCTCCGGTCCCCGGACCGCTCTGCTCCCCCCTGTGATTTCCGGCTTCCGGCTGTGGCTGGCCCCTTACTTACTGCTGCCCTGGCCGTGCCCGGCGGTGGCCGTGCAGTAATACAGTACCACCTGGCTGGTGGCTGCAGGCGCTAGGGGCACGGCGGCCGCTGCAGAGCAGACCACGGACGTCTTAATTCACATGGGGGAGGCGCTCGTGCGCTCGGCGTCCCAGACCGGTCACCAGAGTGAGTCGGACCTGGTGGAGGCACAGACAGGTCAGGGGCTGTGCGGCACTGCACAGGACGTCACGTGATGTGCCCGCGCGCTGGTGTGAGGTGGTGTGCTGAGGCCCTGTATCTACTGGCCCCTGCCCCAGCCCCTGATCAGTGAAGAAAACTAGAAGAAGAATTATTTATTCTTCACCAATCCTCAAGTAAGTGACTGTCGCTGCCTTGATTCCATCCTGCCTCACAAATAGCATAAGGCAGGCTTCCTTATACAATTCAAAAATGTGATAAGTTCAAATGACGCACTGTTATGGGGGATCTGTGGATGACGCACTGTTATGGGCGTAATTTCACACCTGCAGCATGGCTATCCGGCCTATCCGGGCTGTTCACCCGCCGGATCCGCCATGCCGCAAGTACCCGTGCACTGCCGTGCTGCCACTCTGTCCCCATTGACTATATTAGGGGCAGGGGATGTAGCTACGGCGCAGCACGGCAGAGATCGTCGGACTAAAAAGTACTGCATGTCCAACTTTTTAGTCCAGTGATCTCTGCCGTGCACTGCCGTGCTGGCCATAGCTCCATCCCCTGCGCCTATTATAGTCAATAGGGACAGAGTGGCAGCACGGCAGTGCATCGGGTACTTGCGGCATGGCGGATCCGGCGGGTGAACAGCCCGGATAGGCCGGATAGCCATGCCGCAGGTGTGAAATTACCCCATAACAGTGTGTCATCCACAGATCCCCATAACAGTGTCATCCACAGATCCCCATAACAGTGTCATCCACAGATCCCCATAACAGTGTCATCCACAGATCCCCATAACAGTGTCATCCACAGATCCCCCATAACAGTGTCATCCACAGATCCCCATAACAGTGTCATCCACAGATCCCCATAACAGTGTCATCCACAGATCCTCATAACAGTGTCATCCACAGATCTCCAGAACAGTGTCATCCACAGATCCTTCATAACAGTGTCATCCACAGATCTCCATAACAGTGTCATCCACAGATCTCCAGAACAGTGTCATCCACAGATCCTTCATAACAGTGTCATCCACAGATCTCCATAACAGTGTCATCCACAGATCTCCATAACAGTGTCATCCACAGATCCCCCATAACAGTGTCATCCACAGATCTCCATAATAGTGTCATCCACAGTGCCCCTATAACAGTGTGTCACCCAGAGATCCTCCATAACAGTGTCATCCACAGATCCTCCATAACAGTGTCATCCACAGATCCCCCATAACAGTGTCATCCACAGATCCCCCATAATAGTGTCATCCACAGATCCCCCATAACAGTGCGTCATCCACAGATCCCCCATAACAGTGTTATCCAAAGATCCCCTATAACAGTGTCATCCACAGTGCCCCCATAACAGTGTCATCCACAGTGCCCCCATAATAGTGTCATCCACAGATCCCCCATAACAGTCTCATCCACAGATCCCCCATAACAGTGTGTCATCCACAGTGCTCCCATAACAGTGTCATCCACAGTGCCCCCATAACAGTGCGTCATCCGCACTCTACTGTGTTCCCTACCAGGATACCTCCAGCTGTTGCAAAACTACATCTCCCAGCATGCCCTGACAGCCAAACGCTGTCTGGGCATGCTGAGAGTTGTAGTTTTGCAACGGCTGGAGGCATCCTGGTTGGGAAAAGTTGGCCTACTGTGATAATATGAACAATGGGGGTTCTAAAAAAGAGCTATTGTGGGGCAAAGTTCATATTCGCGTTTACACACGTGTTTTAAAAATACATGAGTTTTATAAACAAGTAAATAACGATGCAGTGCTGTGGGGCTGGTATGCAACTTTTTCCAGGGCTGGTTTTTATCCCCAGTCCGGCCCTGCAGAGGAGTCAGCATTTAGTGTAGGTTCCTGTCCTAAAAAGATCAGCTTGTTGTTGGTGGACAGGCACAAATAATTTTGCACTAAATGTATTTGTCAAGATTCTTACATTTATAATCTAACATTAGCATTAGTACATTTTATATAGTGAGTATGACATGATTTTATTAACTTTATTATTTGTGTTTGCAGAGCACTTTTGCATTGTGTTTATTTTTGCTTTTGTGCTTCCAGTCATGGCGACGTGAACCTGCGCACTGGGATATGCTACCTTACCCCTATTTTTTTTCTTTATTAACCTGCCTGCCTTGACCTCAGACTTACTCTGGATTGAAGTCCAGCTTGCCCTGACCCCTACATGTTTTTTCCTGATCTTATGGTTGACTATGGTTTTGCCTGATCCTTTGGTGCTACGCACTTTCTTGCTTTTCCTGACCCTTGTGGGTCAACCATCACTTGAACAGAAACTAATCCAAAAGGTAGGGGTCTAGTGGTTTCCCTGCAGCAGAGTCCAGATCCCTGTATAGAGGTTAAAGGATTAAGACGAGGGTGAGCCACTTATGTAATAGGTGTAACCCCAAGATCCGTGTTCATAACAAAAACAACCTGATATATCAAGCCTAACTTCAAGGTGGAGCAATGAGGAATATTTTACCTCCCTCTGTGTCAGTTTTCTTGTTACAATGTTTCAGCGTAGTTCTGACCCTGATTGTTAATAAAGCATGTTTTCCATGGTTGGTAATCCTGTTAATAACTGCTCTGAAGACTGAACTGAGCCTGTGTGTTCTGAAAGCAGCAATTCTGTTTGAGCAAGTCTTAATGAAAAATATGTCTGTGTAATTTAATGACTTCATTATGGTAAAAAGAAAAAATTTAGACAGAAGTCTATTCCACTGCTTCTCCATATATGAGGGTGTTTAAATATCAGACCTGCATATTCTATTGGAAAGCAAATATGTGCAGAACACCAAATATTTTATCGCTTGTTAAGGCTCCTTGGAAAAGAAATAAGCAACTTCTTTGTGGTCTTGTAAGTAAATGAAAGACTATTGCCGCTCTGTGTATTTCACACAGTGAGAGACTAAAGAATGTGACATAGCAAAACAATGAAGACCGGATGAGACACATGTAATTGATAGCAAAATAGCTTAATTATAGAAATATATAGAATAGGAGCTGAAATATGAATTTGTAAAGATGGAGCCGAGATGTATTTGTCATCATGTGCTGCATTATAATGAGTTACCGATGGTTTGCTATAGTGTTGTACTACGTTACATTTTATTTTGGTTCATAGCATTCATTTTGTAACATTATTCACACTTGGATAATGAATGATACATTCATTGTTTGTATGTTACAGAAGTCATATATTACTGAAAGGATAGGATAATAATTAGTGTTTAGTAAGCATTCTCGGCCAAACCGCGTGTGCTCGAGTCAGTGTATTTAAATCTAATTTAGCCTCTACGTCTATGCAGAAGATCGCAGTACCGTGGGGTAATCCCCCAGTGTGAGTCCAAAGCTTAGGAGTCCCTGCTCTGACTCCATATATAGCTATGTCCATATATTACAGGGCTGGCCAACCTGTGGCTCTCCAGCTGTTGTAAAACTACAACTCCCACCATGCCCTGCTGTAGGCTGATACCTGTAGGCTGTCCGGGCATGCTGGGAGATGTAGTTTTTCAACAGCTGGAGGGCCGCAGTTTGAGGATGCCTACTCTACATCTATGCAGAAGATCGCTGTACAGTGGGGTAATCCCCCAGTGTGAGTCCGCGGCTTAGGAGTCCCTGCTCTGACTCCATAGATAGCTATGTCCATATATTACAGGGCTAGCCAACCTGTGGCTCTCCAGCTGTTGTAAAACTACAACTCCCACCATGCCCTGCTGTAGGCAGACTGGGCATGCTGGGAGTTGTAGTTTTACAACAGCTGGAGAGCCGCAGGTTGGCCATCCCTGATATATGGAGTCAGTGCTTGGGGACACCTAGTGTATTTAAATCTAATTTAGCCTGTATTTCAGAAAAGGTTCTGCCAGGATTTGAATGCATAAACTTCTGCATTAGAAGCAAGAATCTTAACCACTGGGCTATACAACCCAATGATAAACTGTGCTGGAAAAATCTCATAGTAGTTTCTGTATCAGTAAGTATTCCTTCTGTATAGGAATACTTACAACTTTAGAAACTACTATGAGGTTTTTCCAGCACAGTTTATCATTGGGTTGTATAGCCCAGTAGTTAAAGAGGACCTTTCACCAAAAAAAAAAAAAAAGTGTAATAGTTATATTACCTTTTAGGGGACCTGCCCCTGAAGTCTTCACCATTTTTTTTTTTAAAATGACCCCCCGTTCGGCCGCCTTTGTCCCCAATATGTTCTGCGCCTCATATGCAAATGAGGCACAGAAAGTTATAGTAGGCGTCTCCTCGGATGTTCTGGTGGGCGTGCCTGGGCGTTTCTCCTCTCCCCCTGGCTGCGAGCGCATCCAATAGCAGCGCTCGGCTCTTAGCCAGGGAGAAGGAGCTCAAGTTCTCGCGGTTCTCGCGAGAACTTGAGCTTGCCGAGTCCCGGAACCCGCGCCATCTTGGATTCCCCAGTTCAGAAGAATGCTATTATTTCCCCTTATAACCATGTTATAAGGGAAAATAATAGAGATCGGGTCCCGTTGCTAAGCAACCATGCGGGAAAATTGCAACGCATCCGCACAAACGCAGAATATAGAGCATGCTGCGATTTTCACGCAACGCAAAAGTGATGCGTGAAAATCACCGCTCATGTGCACAGCCCCATAGAAATTAATGGGTCAGGATTCAGTGCGGGTGCAATGCGTTCACCTCACGCATTGCACCCGCGCGGAAATCACGCCCGTGTGAATGCAGCCTTACACATTTTTTTTTTTTTGGTGAAAGGTCCTCTTTAAGAATCTTACCTCTAAGGCTATATGCACACGACAGTGTTTTTTTGCTGTCCGCAAATCGGGATCAGCAAAAAAAACTGATGGTCCATCAGTTTTTTTTGGAGGATTCCTTTGTTTTCACAGATCCCCTGTAATAAATGCCTATCCTCGTCCGCAAATGAGAAAAAAGTAGGACATGCACTACTTTTTTTGCTGAAGGGAAACACGGACAACGGACGCGGAACACACACTGATGAACGGTCAGCATTTTTTTGCTGACCCATTGAAATGAATGGGTTCCTGTCCTATCCGCAAAAAAAACTGAAACGGAAGCCGAGAAAAACAACTGTCGTGTGCATGTAGCCTTATGCAAACGGTTGTGAGTTCAAATCCTGGCAGATACATTTCAAAAATAGAGACTAAATGAAATGTATATGTTTTAGATATTTTTTAGTAATTGTAAAAAAATGTATGGCACAAAATAAATGTGTAAATTCCCGAGCATCGGAAGTGTTCTACTCGAGCACCAGAGCACCGGAGCACTTTGGTGCTCGGTCAATACTAATAAAGATCCAAAATATGCAGGTGAGATATGATGGATGCACTTTATTATATATGTAGAGGAGAAATTGTAATTTTTTTTGTTCATTTTGAATAATAGGTATGCTTTTGATAAATCAAGATAGAATGTCCTTATCCCGCTTTATACGATGTACAGAATTATATTAGCACATCCTAAGATCTAGCAATAAATGAGAACCTATACACCTATTATGTTTAAAGCATCACGGACAGCCAGATCGACCTGAAGTCAGAGTTTAAAATAGACGGCAGCTGTGAAACACTGTCCAGCTCTCCTCCATCTAATAGCTATCTTGAAGCTTTATCTGTCCAACACATGTGGGTTTTAAATGATCATTTAACCTTCTCACCAGCCGTATTGACTCTGCGATAGTAATTTTGTCCTGTCCCTCATCGAGCTTTTTCTGCTTTATGTGTTAACAAGGATTCAAGTTGCTGGCAGTCATGACATATTTCTCTTAATCTAGACGGAGTAGGTGAAGATTCCTTCAAATTCTCAAGGCTATTTTTATTAACCCTTTCCTTCTGCAGATTATACAGTATTTTTACGGGTTGAAAAATGATCAGAAAGTTAAACTAGAACATAAATATTAGTAGAAGGTATTCCTAACCACAATATACTTTTGGATGGGTGCCATCATAGTCAGTGGAATAGCTATTAGGGGTACAATTGTAGAAGTCAGAATTGGGCTCTGATGCTTAAAGGGGCTATACTGTGAATTATGTAAAAATGGGAAATCATATAGTTCATGGTGGTCTCTTTCTAACTAGCTTAGAACCAGTCCTGTACCACACATGCATGCAGAGATCTCCCCATTCACTGCTCCAATTTTGCTGTACTTGATTTTTTCAACCTGGCAGCTCACAGGGTGTGTCCTTTCTCTGGGAGTGTTTCCTTTTTGTCACAGCTGCTGGCAGTTGAAGGAATGAACTGTCTCAGTGAGCTGGACAAATAATTTTGAAAAAGAGCAAACAGCAGGTGGCACTATACAGATAGATTTCAGTGAATAACTCAGCGGCTACACAAAATTTTTTATAACATGCAATTACAAAAGTATTCAGAACCAAGTGCTGGCCGCATTTCTCTAAGTAAAGCATAGTATATCCAAATGGCTAATGTACATCATGTTCATTTGTGGCGTGCCATCTTGGGGAGTGAGATTCCCTTAAAGGCTATGTTTTCAATTGGCCTTTATTAAAAATATTGCTCTGTTCTGTCAAAAAGGGTTAACTGTTTTTTTTAACTGTGTGATGACAGAAAAGAAAAGACAGAAAATACAGAAATAGGCAGGTAGTAGAGCATTGAATTGGCAAAAACTGGGCACTCTTCTGATATTGGACCAATGTAAAATTTTATAGTATGTAATATTACACCATGAAAATCAATTAAAATCAACAATAAAACACTACTTGGTAAAACAAACTTGCCCTTAATTGTCTGCAGACATGCCACAATTCACTCAATATACATGGGGTTCCTACACATATATATCGCTATCCAGAGTAGAAACCATTTGCACATATAAGTACAATGTAATAATAAAAAAAAGTACCCCAAAGGTGTCCATGGGGAGCCCTAACTTTTCAGGAAAGTTTAAAGCTCAACCAAATGAAGTGTAAGCTGCTTTATTTGGGCCACATAAGCCAAAAAGAGGTGTTTTTTTGGCTTATGTTCTCCAAATAAAGCAACTTATATGTCATTTGGTGGCACTTGAGACTGTTCTGGCAAGTTGTAAGTAAGCTATACTCACCAAGTTGATACCTGATTTATCAATATATTGCCTTTTTCATGTTTTGGTTGTAAAATCTGGGGAATTACAAATCAAATGAATGTCTAGTATGAGTAAAAGCACGGATGCAGGACCACCATTGTGGTAGGGTTTTTATTCCCAGGTCAAAAAACTATACAAAGCCTATTTATGTGAAAAAACTACAAAATGTTGGCAATTGAACAAGGTCTACTCTGGCCTATTATTTAAGCACAGTAGGCCATTGTCATTGAATGTAGGCCAAAGCAGATTGCAGTATGACTTATTAATAGGACAATCATTAATGTAGAGTTTTGGAAGAACTAACATGACTAGAATTGAGCAAATCGAATCTGAATAAGTGGACTTTGATCCAAATTTCAGGAAAAACTTGATTCACCGCAA
The DNA here is from genome assembly GCA_033119425.1 of Bufotes viridis. Lineage (NCBI taxonomy): Eukaryota > Metazoa > Chordata > Amphibia > Anura > Bufonidae > Bufotes > Bufotes viridis. The sequence goes on from CM065594.1 coordinate 52,634,599, forward strand.
AGCCGAATTTCCTTGTGCTTTGTGGTAATAAATCGATTTTGCCAGCGGTAAAAACCCCCCGAAAAAAATATATTTACCTCATCCATTTGAGCACGAAGAGGCCACAGCAGCCAACTACAGAGAGAAAGAAAGAACATTTCCAGGAATTCAGAACCCTTTCGATTTGGGTTAATTTTTTTGGACCTAAATTGAATCAGACAGGCGATTCGTCGGAATCAAACCAGAATCGAATTTTAAGAAATTTTGTTTTGAAATGTCTCCAGATGCTAGAAAACGGAAATGGGAGCACTATGCAGTATCGGTTCTTCCACCCAGCAGGCACACTTATTATCTAGAGCTCTAATTCGACGGACTGTATTTTCTTCCCTGAATACATCATAAAAGTGGAATTGGTTTACTTTTGATATGAACCTATTTAACCTTGGAGAAATGTTAGTTTTCTGATAGATCTGGCGACATAAAAATATTATTGCTAACCCTTCTAAACCTATAGAGTACAATGTCAAATGAAAGGTATTATAAGGTCAGCTCTTGTTGGAGGTGATCTGATTAGGTCAACAAACTCAGTATTTTTTTTAGTGTTCCCACCAGACAAGAATCAGATTGCCTCTGGAGGACACTGACCGCAGCACAGTTTCTGAATCTAGAAATAATGAACTGTACGTGAAACAATGAAAATCCGGCAAATGCGACCAATTAATGAAGCTACGTAGTGAGTCTGAGTCATCCAAGTTATATTGGATTAAGATGTACATAATTATTTCTAATAATACATATTTTGTCACCTGCTGCTGTCTGATAAATTGGCAGTAAAAAAGAGACCATTTGCCTCAGATGACATTTCTGCCAGGATCCAAGATTCATTCTTAACTATGTACATATTAAATGTTTAGTAAATGACATAATGCTAAAAGGTCATTCATTTCCTTTACCTAGACCATGTTCTCCTAGAGTGCATATTATAACACTTGTTTCATTTCAGCAGTTGATTATAGACCAATAAAGTAGAAACATTTTTTTTAAGAAATCAGATGCTGCAAAGCAGGAAAAAAGCCACCTCTTTTCGATTTCACACGGTACAGTGTAGATTCTGAGAAAAAAACAAAGCATTAAAGGGGTTTTCCAACTTTAAAGGGCATCTGTTGGCAGATTTGTACCTATGACACTGGCTGACCTGTTAAATGTGCGCTTGGCAGCTGAAGACATCTGTGTTGGTCCCATGTTCATATGTGCCCGCATTGCTGGGAAAAATGATGTTTTAATATATGCAAGTGAGCCCCTAGGAGCAATAGGGGCGTTACCATTACACCTAGAGGCTCATCTTTTTCTGCAACTGCTGGGCCTTCTACACTTTGATTGGCAGGGCTAGGTAGTGAAAATGTCATTACGCTTGGCCCTGACTTTTCGCCATGTCCTTCAGTATCACAAAGAGGCTCATCATCAGTTCTTTTCTGTACTGGGGGGCTTCTTTCCTTCACTGCACCTGAAAATATGAACATGGGACCAACACAGATGCCTTCAGCTGCCAATCGCACGAGTAACCGATCAGCCAGTTTCATAGGTACAAAACTGCTGACAGATGCCCTTTAAACATTATGGCATATATTGTATGTGCCTTAATTGTCTTGTAGGTGAGGTTCTCACCTATGGAACCACCATCCATTTTGAAAAACATGAATGTCCTAACTTCTATACTGAAAATCAATGCGAAAAGGGCTTTCACATCCAAGAGACTGAATAGAGAAGCATCCATTCACGGCTATCTCCGCTGAAGTCTATGGTTTTTATAGAAACAGATAGGGATGAGCGAATCGACTTGGAATGAAACATCTGAAGTCAATTCGCATAAAACTTCGTTCTAATACTGGACAGAGCAGAAGTTCCGTACAGTATTAGACTGTATTGGCTCTGATGAGCCAAAGTTATTGCTCACTGAAGTCTTGCAACTTTGTGCAATAATTTCTTAAGTTAATTTGTACTGTAAAAACTGTATCCCGAACTCGGGATTGATTTCAAGGTACCACTTGGAACTGAACCCGAGTTCAGGAAATGTTTTTTTACAGTACAAACTAATTTATGAAGTTATTGGGCAAAGTCTCGTGAGTCTTCGCGAAGCAATAACTTCGGCTCATCTGAGCCAATACATTCTAATACCGTACGGAGCTTCTGCTCTGTACAGTATTAGAACGAAGTTTTAAGTAAACATCCGAAGTCGATTCGCTCATCCCTAGAAACAAATGATCAAGCTTGAAATTTGTCTACATCTGGTTGTGGCCATGATATATCCTCATGCACACCACCATGTCCGTTTTGCAGATCTACAAAATACGGATGCGATCTGTGTGCTCGACTGATTCACATGCAAATCCTGCGCCTGCGCAGTACACTGTCCATTGTGGGCAGAGGCATAGTGATATGCAGTGTGCCAGTTAAGTAACCTCCAGGTCCGAAGGTGATGCGCGCAGGAGCCGTATTTCGGTTGCAGAAAAAGAATGATGTCAGACACATACAGGGCTCACCGGGGGATACATAGGGGAGAAGTTAGGCGCTTGCAGCAAACGAGCTGCCCCCGGGCACTAGCGATAGCTCATTTGCATATCTTTAAAACTTGATTTTTGGAACTTCGGAGACTCTCACAAATGAAACAAAGGTAACATTAGCGTCATGTACTTGTGTCCCACACAGCTTTATAATCAGTTTAAATCGTGGCCAGTAGGTGACAGACTCCCTTTAAACATTTTGTGACATATAATGGATTTTTTTCAGTTTGGTCTTCCTTATTCATAAAAGTTGCATGTCTTCATACTTCTGCACTCCTTTCTGTGGCACATTAGCTGCACCTTAAATTACTGTAGACAACCTGTTTTCATTCACAATTGGGCACCTGTTTGATAAATTACAGCGTTTTAAGAACCAAGGATAACATATTTGCTGAACGTTGCTATTTTTTTGCTGATTTTTTCGGGCAGGTAAGCTAGTGAGCTTTGGCAACCAGTTGGCGGTGGGAGTTTACTGTATATGAGGGGCTTCACAGGCTTATGCACTGATCCAAGATTTTTATAAGAAATACGAGTGGCTAGATCAAGTAGCAAGAAAAGACAGAATGTAAAAATGTTGATCCAAATAAGGTGCACAGGGAGGAAGACTAGCAGTATGTGGTTTTAGCGAAAGATTTTCCTTCACAGCTTACAATGAATTCAAAAAAATTATATTGGAATACAAATACAATAAATGAAAATAAAGAATAAGGAAACACTATCTTACCTGCAGAATAAGGCAACGTGCACACGGCCGTTGTGTTTTGCGGTCCGCAAACCGCAGATCCGCAAAACACGGAAGCTGCTCCGCGTTCCGTTCCGCAATATGCGTAACGGAACGCGGCCCATTATAGAGATGCCTATTCTTGTCCGCATAACGGACAAGAATAGGACATGCTCTATTTTTTTTTGCGGGGGCACGGAACGGAGCAACGGATGCGGACAGCACACGGAGTGCTGTCCGCATCTTTTGTGGCCCCATTGAAGTGAATGGGTCCGCGGCCGAGCCGCGAAATATGCGGCTCGGACGCGGACCCGAACAACGGCCGTGTGCATGAGGCCTAAGAGGCTGTTCACATCACGTTTTTGCTGTACGTCAAGCGGATACCTTTAGACATACATTACGAAAACATAAACAAACACATCCAATTTGTTTTTAAAGTATGTGTTTGACGGCTGTGCATGCGTTTCAATACTTTTGTGTCTGTTTTTTTTTTACAAAAGATGTATCTGGTTTTGTGAAGCCTTTCTTTTTAAATAAAGATTTGAAATATATCAAAGTAAGTAGGAAGTATCTGGAAGTATCAAAACACAGAAGCCGATCCGTGTGCCTTCTGCAATTTGCGGAACGGAACGGGTGGCTCATTATAGAGATGTCTATTCTTGTCCGCAAAACGGACAAGAATAGGACATGCTCTATTTTTTTTTGAGGGACCACGGAACGGAGCAACGGATGCGGATAGCACGAGGAGTGCTGTCCGCATCTTTTGTGGCCCCATTGAAGTGAATGGGTCCGCGCCCGAGCCGCAAGATATGCGGCTCGGACGCAGACCAAACATACGGTCGTGTGCATGTAGCCTAAGGCCTCTTGCACACAACCGTATGGCTTTTTCAGTGTTTTGTGGACCCTTTTTATCGGATCCGTTTTTCCATTTTTTGTTTCCGCTGTGTTTCCGTTTCAGTTCAGTTTTTCATATGGCATATACAGTATACAGTAATTGCATAGAAAAAATGGATACGGATGCCTTTCCAGATGCTTTCCGTTTTTTTTGCGGACCCATTGACTTGAATGGAGCCACTGAACGTGATTTGCGGAAAAGAATAGGACATGTTCCATATTAAAACGGAACGGAAAAACGGAAAAACGGAAACGGAAGGCATACGGAGACACCAGTATTTTTTGCAGACCCATTGAAGTGAATGGTTCCGTATACTGTCAGTATACTGAACTGAAAAAACTGCCAGTATACGGTCCGCAAAATACTGTCGTGTGCAAGAGGCCTTACTGCAATGTAAAAAATAAAAGTATATGTTTCTATACATTTTTTTTTTTTTGCAGGACAGAAAAGCATAGGATGCTGCATTATTCTGTCCTGCAAAAAAAAAGAAAAAGATACAGGAACGTAAACAGCAACAAACAGTCAAAATTATACACTTTTGAACTACGTTTGGCCAATTATATTCTATAGTTACATTAAGCCATATGTTTCTATACTGCAAAAATGAGATTTATATAGCCCTTAATATTATAGTAAGACGTGTAGATGCATATAACAGACATACATTTTAAAGATCAAAGGGCGGATCTCAAACCGGCAAAGGAAATATTTACTAAATATGATAAACATATAAACAAACAAACCACATACAGAGTAGTAAAGGTAAATAACAATCACCCATGGTAATACAGTAACCTACAAAATGCTACCTGGATGATGTTCTCTTTGGAGCTGAGTTCTTTGTATTTCTGCATAAAGGTTTATAACTTTCAGCCCTTCCTCCTAAGGATGTCCTGTGAGCAGTACACATGTCCTGTGAGTTAACACCACTCAAGAATGTGGCCTTGTGGTCATCTGACACAGGAGAATGGCGTTATATATGTCAACTATGCATAACTCACCTTACAAGTAATATAAAAGGTAATATAATAAGGCAATGTAGAATCCAGTAATGCAATGCAATGTTAAAGCAAACAAGTACTACAAGTAGAAGCACACAGCAATGTGCAAAGACACATGCAAACATATACAATACAATGCAAAAAGCAAGGTTGGACCAGCACCTCCAAACAATATGAAAAAAAATGTTCAGGTGCATGCTACCATGCACTGCCGCCCATCTGCACATGGCTTTTAATCATTGCCCTGAATTCTTGTAGGCCAAAAGCCCACGAGAAACAAGTTTAGTGTAGGATAAATTCGAAGATACTCCAGCAACAGGCGTCTTACTCTTTTCCAATCGCAATTTTCTTTCAATCCCCAAAAACTGCTCTTAATCATAACCTCAACTGGTGGTTCACTGTGTTCAGTATATGAGGCCTCTCCCAGATTTTAATTACTGAAACATCTTTACCTGTGTTCAGGGGGAAAACCACCCCCACACATGTAGTGTACGGGAGTTGTGGTGCCCGTCACTACAGAAGGGTCACTTGTGTGCTGTCGTTCCTCTCATTTATGGGGAGGCTGGTATAAGTCCTATTCATAAAATGCAATGTAATTTAACGCTATTTAATCCCCTGTTACTGTGAAATGTGCCAAGTGCAGGCCTGCTAGGGATTTCATTCCAGCTCTAGTCACTAGAGGGAGCTAGGGAGCCCTAGTCTATATAAGGCCCAGTCAGGGAAGGAGAGAGGAGATTAGGCTGTGTCTGAGTTAAGCACAGGCCATGAGCCTGTGAAAGCAGTGCAGGCCTGGAGCCTGCAGACTAGGAGAGGGTATTGCAGTCCCTGTAACCGGGTTCCAGATCCAAGGAGAAGGTTCCCCTCCTACGTCCATATCTGCAGAAGCAGGAGTCAAGCTGAGGCAATCCCTAGAGCAAGAGGTACTGTAATGTCAGAGGAGGTATGCAGCAAACTGGAGATTCAAGGATATAAGCCAGGAGTAGGGCATTGGGGCCTTGAAGAATAATTGCCAGTCAGGACAAGCCAGGAAGAAAGTAAGGTTCACCTGCAATTCAAAGTCCTGTTATTTAACCCTCTGTTTCACCTTTCAGTAAAGTTTGGAATTCTGTTTCAAGATACAAGTCTGCACCTCCATTATTCCTACTATAAATACGGTGTGCCACCGTTTACTGGCACTGGCGTCACGAAACATCAGGGACTTGGCCATAGGCACGTTAAACTACAACACCAAGGGCACCTCACATTGCACCTGGCTGTGTCCCTTTCAGAACCCAGAGAGTGCCCCAGAGGAACAGCGTGCCGGCCTCTCCATCACTGGCATTCCCCAAGTTAGTCCCACACATTGCTCTGACTTGGGGCTGCTACATTTTGGCGTCACGAACAGGATACGCACGTTTTACGGACTGTGAGCAAAACGTGAACTTTGTGCCTTAACCAGTTTGCCAAGTGACAAAACGCCTGTTTATTTGAAGCGAACTTTGTGGACTGAAAAACATACAAAAAGTGTTCCTAAAACCTCCAGAAAGCGCTGTGCAGTGTTGCGCTATCAAGAGGAAGAAAATCGCCACTTCAAAGTGTGTTTTTGTGGACTTTTTATCATTCTGCTTGCTGTCACTGAATAACTGCATCATGGCGCCCAAGATGGCCGCCTGAACTGTAGACTTCTTCTTGTGCCATCACTGTCTGCAGTGGCGCGAAAATTTGGCGCCAAGACCCTCCAAGGGGGAGGAGAAAACTGTCCCGGGATGCTGCCCCTGTATGTGGACTACAATGTGAGCACCGCCTACCCGATTGCGAAGTATCTAGGGGGCGGGTCCGATGCAGGGCGAGGCCTCCTGAAGCAGTGGGAGGCCCTGAAAGATGCGGTACGTGCTGCCCGGCGGAGTGATACGGAGCTGTTAAAGAAAAGTGACGAGACTTCCCCTGTCCCTGCTGCGACTGAACCGGAATCCAGCTGTGGGAACGACGCGCTGGAAGAACAGATCGCAACTGACCTTGATGGCCTGCGCCAAGTTGCAGCATCCCGTCCAGCGGAGCCAGCAATACCCTACAGACCGGAGAAGCTCAGCTATGCATGTTGCCGCCGACGAGTTGCCGGCCTTAAAGAGGAAGTTGAGCCGGATGTGACCGCGGGGAGTTCGGTGCCTGTTATCCTTTTCCATCCAGGTGGCACCCAGCGGTGGTCGGCTCCGCATGATCAGCAGGCGCAAGAGCCACCCGTGTCACCCACAGAGGAGTCAGATGAGTTTGATACGTACCTGTGAGCAGGCCTGCTAGGCCATTTTTGCTCATCCTCACAGGGACATCATACTTGTTGCAGGAACTGTCCCTTTAAGTTTGTCAGGCTGGTAGAGCTTGCTGCCAGTTCTCCACGGCCGGTGGCATGTTTGACAAATAAGTTGCCACTGTGAACCACTGCTCCCAGCCTGCCTCTTTCTGTTCCAGGGACATCCTGCCTGCTGCTGAAGAAAAGAAGATTGTGTAACAAATCCCAGTTGTGCTTTTATTTGCACCTTATCCCCTTTTAACCCCCATTTCAGGTTGAAAGGGCTCTTTTATGTCAGCACTTTAAAAATACGCAGGACTTGCCAGGAAGGTGTTTCCCTGGTATTGTCAGAGTCCTGTATTGTCATTTTATGTATGTGCTGCTGACCGTATTTATTGCTCAAAAAAAAAAGTCTATGCGCCCAGAGATGGACTTCCTATGCGTGAGCCTCTGAGATATTGCTTTTATTGTGGACTCATTCATTGTCATGGACTATCCTGGTATTCCCTAACATCCGCTGTGCCAGGTCAGCGCCCCAGTTCCACTCATTATCCTGAAGGAAGAGAACGACGCCCCTTGTCACCGCACTTCTCCGTTACCAGCTGGACCTGATAATAATTGTCAATGCAGATGGAATTGATTACCGATGAGTATGTATGCCTGCATGTCCTTTTTTCTCTTTCAGGTGAAAATTCCAGACGGGCGGTGCCCTGTTAGAGTACGAGGTCGTACTCAGCTTAAAGCAGCGGGGTATGTAGTGTACGGGAGTTGTGGTGCCCGTCACTACAGAAGGGTCACTTGAGTGCTGTCGTTCCCCTCATTTATGGGGAAGCTGGTATAAGTCCTATTCATAAAATGCAATGTAATTTAACGCTATTTAATCCCCTGTTACTGTGAAATGTGCCAAGTGCAGGCCTGCTAGGGATTTCATTCCAGCTCTAGTCACTAGAGGGAGCTAGGGAGCCCTAGTCTATATAAGGCCCAGTCAGGGAAGGAGAGAGGAGATTAGGCTGTGTCTGAGTTAAGCACAGGCCATGGGCCTGTGAGAGCAGAGCAGGCCTGGAGCCTGCAGACTAGGAGAGGGCATTGCAGTCCCTGTAACCGGGTTCCAGATCCAAGGAGAAGGTTCCCCTCCTACGCCCATATCTGCAGAAGCAGGAGTCAAGCTGAGGCAATCCCTAGAGCAAGAGGTACTGTAATGTCAGAGGAGGTACATTGCAAACTGGAGATTCAAGGATATAAGCCAGAAGTAGGGCATTGGGGCCTTGAAGAATAATTGACAGTCAGGACAAGCCAGGAAGAAAGTAAGGTTCACCTGCAATTCAAAGTCCTGTTATTTAACCCTCTGTTTCACCTTGCTGGATATAAGCCTGCTGTAATTGAGATTGTACCAAAGCCAATTGTCTGCAAAAAAGAACTGTTTTAAGAGAGTGCCTTCTGTATTACCACTGTTTCAGTAAAGTTGGAATTCTGTTTCAAGATACAAGTCTGCACCTCCATTATTCCTACTATAAATACGGTGTGCCACCGTTTACTGGCACTGGCGTCACGAAACATCAGGGACTTAGCCATAGGCACGTTAAACTACAACACCAAGGGCACCTCGCATTGCACCTGGCTGTGTCCCTTCAGAACCCAGAGAGTGCCCCAGAGGAACAGCGTGCCGGCCTCTCCATCACTGGCATTCCCCAGGTTAGTCCCACACATTGCTCTGACTTGGGGATGCTACACACACTGAAGACAGGGAACCTGAATCCTTACTAGGAAGGCATTCTGGATATTAAAACTTGACACTAGGGTCCCTAAAGGTCTTAATTTAAGAAAAGAATTAGCACATTTCTACTAATAACTCACCCTTATGTTTCTAGGAGTACCTTGTTTTTAACCTGTTATGGAACATTTAGGGGTCTTGCCGATATCTGTAAAAAAACAGTTGATGTATGTTCACATTGTGCGGTTTCCACGTTTGTGCAAAATTTGGTGTAATCTACAATATATCTCCATACCTATTACAACTGTATTCATGGATGATACAAGAATGTTAGATAATGTTTCGATTATAGTGAGTTTTGAGAACTAGCACTTTTGAATATTGTTTTTTTAATAAGGGGTTAAATTCAGGTTCCCTGTCTTCAGTGTGTGGGGGTGGTTTTCTCCCTCAACACAGGTGAAGATGTTTCAGTAATTAAAGTCTGGGAGAGGCCTCATATACTGAACACAGTGAACCACCAGTTGGGGTTATGATTAAGAACCGCAAGGTTCGAAACATGTAAACCACTGGAGCGGTGAAAGAAGGTGTTTGCTGTTTGGAGCTGTTTTTATGGATTGAAATAAAGTTGCGATTGGAAAATACGCCTGTTGCTGGAGTATCTTCGAATTTATCCTGTCTCTGTTGGCATACTTGGGCCATCTCCGTCACGGCAAATGGCTCACTGGGTGAGATGGATCCATTTTTTCTATGACTGTCAAGTCTGGTGTAGGTCTAGTCTGATAGAAGCCACCTTGTTTGCTGGTAGAAGGGCCTGACATAATTTTGATCAAAAATGTGTGAAAAGAGCTTTTAACTTTCATATAGTAATTATAGCAGTGATGTAGTTTACATTTGTTCATATTTCTAGTGTTTACATGTATCTTTGCACGTGGAAATGTGCTGCTACTTGTAGTCCTTGTTAACTTTTTTGATTGACTTTCTTTAGGATGTTCCTCATCTATCCTTGCTATATCTTTCTATAAGGGTACATTCACACGACCATGAATGTTTTGCGGTCCACAAATTGCGGATCCGCAAAACACGGGTACTGGCCGGGTGGCTTCCGTATTCTGCTTCAGTAAGCCCAACGGTTCCCTGAAACAGCTGACCGTTGAGGATGCTGGGATTATGACCCCCACTGATGTAATAGAGATGACATATCCTGAGGATGTCATCATTATTTTTCCAGGATAACCATTTTAATACCCCGAGAACCCCTTTAAATCCCATCCTAAGAATTTAAAAAAGGGTATTATAAGCATGTAGCAGTAATTCTACAGATCTGAATAATTTTTTATTTCCTTTCAGACCATACACATTTTAAATACTTCATTGTTCCTCTCCATTGGAGCAGAATAATTACACCTAAATAATTTAACCCTTTCAGGACCCTGATATATTTTACCTTCAGGACCAGGCCATTTTTTGGAAATTTGACATGTGTCAATTTATGTGGTAATAACTTTGGAACGCTTTTACTAATCCAAGCCATTCTGAGATTGTTTTCTCGTGACACATTGTACTTCATGATAGTGGTAAATTTCAGTCAATATTTTTCATTTTTATTCTTAGAAAAAGTCCCAAATTTACCAAAACATTGGAAAGTTTGCAACTTTCCAAATTTCAATTTCTCTGCTTTTAAAACAAATAGTGATACCTCATATTAAAGTTATTACTTTACATTTCCATACAGTATGTCAACTTTGGCCACATTTTAGAAACTACACATGTAAGGTATTCAAAATTGATTTTACAAACTGTGTTAACCCTTTAGATGTTCCACAAGAATTAAAGTAAAATGTAGATGAAATTTCAGAATTTATCTATTTTGGTAGATTTTTCATTCTAATCCATTTTTTCTGGTGACAGAGTTTATTTTATTTTTTTTATTGTGAAAAACACTTTTTTTAAAACTTTTCTTTACTTTTTATTTTTGTCCCACTCTGGGACTTCGACTTCTGGGCTCTGATCCCCTCTGCAATGCATTACAATATATCCTGTATTGTAATGCATTGCCTGCTAGCTTTTATGCTGACAGCATGCCTGTGAGACCCGGCCTAGGGGCTCATGCACATAAACATATTTTCTTTCCGTGTCTGTTCCGTTTTTTTTTGCGCACCGTATGTGGTACCATTCATTTCAATGGGTCCGCAAAAAAGACGGAAGTTACTCCGTGTGCATTCCATTTTTGTATGTCCGTTCCTCAAAAAAATAGAACATGTCCTATTAGTGTCTGCATTACGGACAAGAATAGCACTGTCCTATTAGGGGCAAGTTGTTCCGCAAAATACGGAATACACACGGACGTCATCCCTATTTTTTGTGGATCCGTTTTTTGCGGACCGCAAAATACATACGGTTTTGTGCATGAGCCCGAAGGGGCTGGATCTCACAAGCTTCAGTAGAAGGCAAGCTCCGATGCCTATTGAAGGCATCAGTCTGCCTTCTTTGCCATCGGGTCACTGCAGCGGGGACCTGATTGAGATGCGGAGGGAACCTGTACTCTATGCAAACCCTCTGCATGGGTTTGACCACGGCATAAAAGGGGTTAATACGCCGGCATCGGTGTTTTCACAGATGCCGGCGTGTGCATCAGGGGCCCGGCTGTCAGTGACTGTCAGTGTTCACCAGTGCCGTACATGTACGGAGTGGGTCCTCTACGGTTTAATTGCACCCATTTTGCATCTTCCTAAAGGGGCCAATAAATGTGACCAACCCATAATTTTTGGAGACTAAAGAAGTCTTTGTCTGACATGGGCATTTCGTTATAGTCTGTAAAGAGGTGTTTAAGATGTCTTATAATGAGAGTTTTTTTTTTTTTTCAGTGACTAAACCCTTGATGTTGCAAGATATAATGGTAATTAGCATTTTGTTGGAAGGATGGATTATCTAAAAAGTATAAATGTATCCACACAGGGATGATATTAGGTGTTTGAATTGTTAACTTTCTACTTTATGCTTTGTAAGATATTGAATGCATTGGAAAGCATTTATTCTGGAGTGGTCATATGATTTACATCTGTGACCAGGTTGTAAGCGGTCACATGCTCTACAAAAATGTAATAGACGACCTGAAGAATTTCCTCCAAAAATAACAATCATAAGATAAACCATTAACAATGGGAAGATAGCCCTTATAGCTTAGGCTACTTTCACATTAGCGTTTTTTGCGGATCCGTCATGGATCTGATATTTAACTTTTTCACAGATTTAACCCCTTAGGCCCCTTTCACATGGGCGAGTTTTCCGCGTGGGTGCAATGCGTGAGGTGGACGCATTGCACCCGTACTGAATCCTGACCAATTCATTTCTATGGGGCTATGCACATGAGCGGTGATTTTCACGCATCACTTCTGCCTTGCGTGAAAATCGCAGCATGCTCTATATTGTGCGTTTTTCACGCAGCGCAGCCCCCATAGAAGTGAAAGGGGCTGCGGGAAAATCGCAAGCATCCGCAATCAAGTGCGGATGCAGTGCGATTTTCCAGCAAGGTTCCTAAGAGACGGTACCCGATCTTTTCATTTTCACTTATAACATGGTTATAAGGGAAAATAATAGCATTCTCACTACAGAATTCTTAGTAAAATGTGCATTAAGGGGTTAAAAATAAAAAAAAGAAACTCGCCTTATCCACTTGATGGCGTAATTGCCGATCTCTTCTCTCTTCTTCAAGCATTAGCTGCCAGCTAAAGGACCTGTGGTGACGTCACATCACATGGTCCAATCACATGGTCCATCACCATGGTGATGGACCATGTGATTGGACCATGTGATGAGCTCAGTGACGTCATCACAGGTCCTTTAGCCGACAGCTAATGAATGAAGAAGAGATCGCAACTACGCGATCAAGTGGATATGGTGAGTTCATATTTTTTTTTTTTAACCCCTCCATCCACATTTTACTAAGCATTCTGTAGTGAGAATGCTATTATTTTCCTTATAACCATGTTATAAGGGAAAATAATAAAATCTACAGAATACTCAACTCAAACCCGAACCTCAGTGATGAAGTCCGGGTTCGGGTCTGGGTACCAAACATGCCGATTTTTCCCACGCGCGTGCAAAACGCATTAAAACGCTTTGCACTTGCGTGGAAAAATCACGCATTTTCCCGCAACGCACCCGCCTCTTATCCGGGCTTCAAACATCACACCCGTGTAAAAGAGGCATTAAGGACTCAGCTCTATTTCACCTTAAGGACTTGGCCATTTTTTGAAAATCTGACCAGTGTCACTTTATGTGTGAATGACTTTAAAACGCCTTTACTTACCCAGGCTGTTCTAAGATTGTTTTTTCGGCCCATATTGTACTTCATGACACTGCTAACATTGGGTCAAAAAAGTTAATTTTTTCGCATAAAAAAATACCAAATTTACAAAAAATTTGGAAATATTTGCAAATTTCAAAGGTTCAGTTAAGTAATAGAAACCACCCAAAAATGACCCCATTTAAGAAACTACACCCCTCAAGGTATTAAAAACTGATTTTACAAACTTTGTTAACCCTTTAGGTCTTCCACAAGAGTTCATGGCAAATGGACCAAAAATTAAGAATTTAGATTTTTTTGAAAATTTTCCAATATAATCCATTTTTTCCAGGAACAAAGCAAGGGTTAACTGCCAAACAAAACTCAATATGGGTTGCCCTGATTCTGTAGTTTGCAGAAACACACCATATGTGGTCCTAAACTACTGTTTGGCCAAACGGGAGGACATAGGAGGGGAATACCATATGGGTTTTGGAAGGCAGATTTTGCAGGACTGGTTTTGTTTATACCATGTACCATTTCAAGCCCCCCGGTGCACCCCTAGAATAGAAATTCCAAAAAAGTGACTCCACCTAAGAAAGTACACCCCTCAAGGTATTCAAAACTGGGTTTACAAACTTTGTTAACCCTTTAGGTGTTCCAAAAGAGTTAATGGCAGATGGAGAAACCATTTTACAATTTCGCATTTTTGGAAAATTTTCCATTTTAATCAATTTTTTCCAGTATTAAAGTAAGGGTTAACTGCCAAACAAAACTCAATGTGCGTTGCCCTGATTCTGTAGTTTGCAGAAACACCCCATATTTGGTCCTAAACTACTGTTTGGCCAAACGGGAGGACAAAGAAGGAGGGGAACGCCATATGGGTTTTGGAAGGCAGACTTTGCAGGACTGGTTTTGTTTATACCATGTCCCATTTCAAGCCCCCCATTGCACCCCTAGAATAGAAATTCCAAAAAAGTGACTCCGCCTAAGAAAGTACACCCCTCAAGGTATTCAAAACTCGGTTTACAAACTTTGTTAACCCTTAAGGTGTTCCAAAACAGTTAATGGCAGATGGAGAAACCATTTTACAATTTCACATTTTTGGAAAATTTTCCATTTTAATCAATTTTTTCCAGTCCTCCGCACTTATCCAGTTCAGGGACCGTCGCCCAGTTGCGCTCCGTTACCTAGGACGGGCAAGTGCAAGTAGGTAGGGACAGAAGCGTGGATGGCAGACAGTGGGTGCAAGCTTTCCCTCCCTTTCCGTGACAGAATCACAGGCCCAATTTTCTCATGGACCCCCTACAGAGTCTCACTGACCATGTCCAGAACTTGGCACAAATTGTCCAAGAATTGGGGGAGAGACTTCAAGCTCAAGAGGCTGCCCGGACGCTCCCGATGCCCCCTCCGGCCGCTCCTCAAGTAGAACCCCACCTCAAACTACCAGATCGGTTTTCTGGAGACCGACGGGGTTTTGTGGCTTTCAGGGAAAGTTCAAAACTTTACTTTCGCCTGCGGCCTCATTCATCGGGTTCTGAGCAACAGAGGGTGGGTATAGTGATTTCCCTCCTTCAGGGTGATCCTCAAGAGTGGGCTTTCTCCCTGCCTCATGACTCCCCTTGTCTTAGAACCGTTGACTTATTTTTTCAAGCACTGGGGGTGTTGTACGATGAACCTGACAGAGCGTCCATAGCTGAGTCCCATCTAAAGGCCCTTTGCCAGGGAGATATGCCAGTAGAAGATTACTGCACTCAATTTCGCAAATGGTGCGTACCCTCTGGTTGGAATGAGCCAGCTCTCAAGAATCAGTTCAGGTCCGGTCTCGCAGAGACTATCAAAGATATGTTGGTATGCTACCCTTGTCCTGAGACCTTAGAGGAGACCATGACCCTAGCTATCAGACTGGACAGACGACTTGAGGAGAGACAGCAGGAACTTCTGTATTTTCCATCGGGTACGTCTAAACCTGAGTCTGTTCCTGTGGGACCTAAGTCGGAGACACTGATGGACGAACCTATGCAGCTCGGGATGACCTGAAGAGAGCAACGTCGCCGACGGGGAATTAGTTTCTATTGTGGCGACTCCGACCATTGGATCCGTCAGTGTCCCAAGATCCCTCCTTCCGGCAGAGCATCCAAGTTGCAGGGTAGTGGTTGATCGGTTTAGCAAGATGGTGCACTTCGTTTCTCTGAGTAAGCTTCCTAATGCCAAGGTTTTAGCGTCTTTGTTTATTGAACATATTGTACGTTTACATGGTATCCCCGAAAATATTGTCTCTGACAGAGGCGTCCAATTCGTTTCTAAGTTTTGGAAAGCTTTCTGTCAGAGATGTGACATTTCTCTAGCCCTCTCATCAACCTTTTATCCTGAGACCAATGGGCAGACAGAGCGGTTGAATCAGTCACTTGAACAGTGTTTGAGATGTTATGTGTTCGATAATCAGCATTGGTGGGTGCGATATCTTCAGTTGGCGGAGTTTGCTATTAACAACCGGGTGAACTCCTCTACGGGGGTATCTCCATTTTTCTGCAACCTTGGTTTACATCCACGTTTTAGTTCAGGTCCTTCTGTTTCCTCATGTAACCCGGAGGCAGATAATTTTAGTCAGAACTGTGCACAGTCTGGGCCCAGGTTCAATTGAACCTGGAAAGGGCTCAGGAGGTTCAGAAACAGCAAGCAAATAGGAAACGTTCCAAGGGGGTAGATTTTAAGGTTAATGATAAGGTATGGTTGTCCATCAAAAATTTTTCTCTCAAAGGGGTCTCCAGAAAGTTTGCGCCCCATTTTGTTGGACCTTATGTGATCATTGAGGTTCTGAATCCTGTTTCTTTTAGGTTAAAGTTGCCCGACTCCCTTCGTGTTCATAAAATGTTTTTCATAAATCATTGCTTAAGAAATATATCTCAGTCAGCTCCTCCTCCCGTACAAATTGATGATAAAGATGAGTTTGTAGTCTTCAGAATTGTGGATGTCAGAAAGGTCCAAAACTCCTTGCAGTATCTTGTCCACTGGAAGGGCTATGGACCTGAGGAGAAGTCTTGGGTCACCGCTACTAAGATGCACGCCCCGAGACTCATCAAGAAGTTTCACGATAAGCGTCCTGGGAGATTTGTACCTAAGAGTTTGGGTCCAGTGGCCCCTTGTAAAAGGAGGGGGGGGGGTACTATAACAGGGTGCCGAAGGCAAACTGGGTCTCCCATCAGCCACAGACCTACTGCTTAGCTTCTGGAGTGAAGATCTGTGCTCAGCCTCGTTCCCAGGGCAGCTTTACTAGCTGGGTGTCTCCCTGCTCCTAGGTCTGCCTTGAGTGCCGAGCTGATCACACGGCGCTCGACTCGTCTGTCTGTCGGTCATGTGACGCTGGTCACGTCACATGACCCTCACTTGCCACTATAAATACAGGCAATCTGCTGGCCACAGGTTGCCTGTGATTATTTACTGTCAAGGGCTACTGCTGCTACTATTCCTGTGTGTGTTTGGTTTTGACCCGTATTTGACTTTCCGTATTTGCTACTGCCTGCTCCTTTGGATTTGACGTGACTTCTTGGTTTGACCCGGCTTGTATTCCGACTTCTCTGTTTCCCCTTGGATTTGATGTGACCTCCTGGTTTTGAACTCCGGCTTGTTATCTGACTACGTTTTGTGAGACCCCTACTGTTACTAGGCTACCTCCTGGCTTTGAACCCTTGGCTTGTTTTGGTTGTGTTCCTGCAGTGTCTGTGTACTTCTTCCTTCTGTCCACCTGTCTACGTCCTTCCTGTCCTCCGCACTTATCCAGGTCAGGGACCATCGCCCAGTTGCGCTCCGTTACCTAGGATGGGCAAGTGCAAGTAGGTAGGGACAGAGGCGTGGGTGGCAGAGAGTGGGTGCACGCTTTCCCTCCCTTTCCGTGACAACTGGTTTTGTTTATACCAAGTCCCATTTTAAGCCCCCCGTTGCAACCCTAGAATAGAAATTCTAAAAAAGTGACTCCATCTAAAAAAATTACACCCCTCAAGGTATTCAAAACTGGGTTTAAAAACTTTGTTAACCCTTTAGGTGTTCTACAAGAGTTATTGGCAGATGAAGAAACAATTTTGGAATTTCTATTTTTTGGATAATTTCCCATTTTAACCCTTACTTTATTACTGGAAAAAATGGGTTAACAGCCAAACAAAACTCAATATGGATTGCCCTAATTCTGTAGTTTGCAGAAACACCCCATATGTGGTCCTAAACTACTATTTGGCTAAACAGCAGGACATAGAAGAAGGGGAACGCCATATGGTTTTTGGAAGGCAGATTTTGCTGGACTGGTTTATTTACACGATGTACCCTTTCAAGCCCCCCTGATGCACCCCTAGAGTAGAAACTCCATAAAAGTGACCCCATCTATGAAACTACAGGATAAGGTGGTTGTTGTTTTGGGACTATTTTCGGGTAAATATGATTTTTGGTTGCTCTATATTGCACTTTTTTGAGGCAAGGTAACAAAAAATTATAATACCTTGGGGGGTTTAGTTTCTTAGATGGTTTCACTTTTTTGGAGTTTCTAGTCTAGGCTACATCAGGGGGGCTTCTAATGGGACATGGTGTAAATAAACCAGTCCATTAAAATCTGCCTTCCAAAAACCATATGGCGTTCCCTTCGTTCTATGCCCTGCCGTGTGGCTATATAGCCATTTAGACCACATATGGGGTGTTTCTGCAAACTACAGAATCAGGGCAATAAATATTTAGTTTTGTTTGGCTGTTAACCCTTGCTTTATTACCGGAAAAATAGGATTCAAATGGAAATTTTGCCCAAAAATTTTTTACGCACCGTTTTTATTTTATATTTTTAAAGCTGTTCATCTGAGGGGTTGGGTTAAATGTTATTTTTATAGGGCAGATTCTTACAGACACGGACATACCTAATATGTCTACTTTTAATTTTTTTTTTAGATTTTACACTATATTATCATTTGAGGAACAAAAAAAAATATTTTAGTATCTCCATAGCCTGGGAGCTACAGTTTTTTTTTTTGTTGGGCGACTATCTAATGTAGGGGCTCATTTTTGGTGGGATGAGATGGTGGTTTTATTGGCACTATTTGGAGGTGCATATAACTTTTTGATTGCTTGCTATTACACTTTTTGTGATGTTAGCTGACAAAAAATTGCTTTTTTTTTACACTTTTTTTTTTTTTTTTTTTTTAACGCTGTTCATCCTGGGGGTGGGGCGGGGGTGGTTGTCTTAAATGTTATTTTTGTAGGGCAGATTCTTACGGATGCCGAGATACCTAATATGTCTACTTTTTTTTAAATTTATTTAGATTTTACATTATATTATCATTTGAGGAACAAAAAAAAATTATTTTAGTATCTCCATAGCCTGGAAGCTACAGTTTTTTTTTTTTTTTTTTTCTGTTAGGCGACTATCTAATGAAGGGGCTCATTTTTTGCGGGATGAGATGGCGGTTTTATTGCCACTAATTGGGGGTGCATATGACTTTTTAATAGCTTGTTATTACACTTTTTGGGATCCAAGGTGACAATAAAAATTGCTTTTTTTATTACATAGTTTTTATTTGTTTTTTTTTTTACGGAGTTTATCGAGGGGCTAGTTTATGGGGTATTTTTATAAAGAAGACTTTTACGGATGCGGCAATGCCCAATATGTATGGCTTTCAGACTTTGGAGACACTAAGCAGGCATCTTCAAACTGCGGCCCTCCAGATGTTGTAAAACTACAATTCCCACCATGCCCTGCTTATAGCTGTAGGTTGTCTGGGCATGCTCGGAGTTGTAGTTTTACAACATCTGGAGGGCCGCAGTTTGAGGATGCCTGCACTAAAACTAATATTTTTCGGAAGAAATTTTTCTTTCCGTGTCTCCAAAGTCTGAGAGCCATAGTTTTTATGTTCTCTAGGGCAGTGTTTCTCAGCCAGTGTGCCTCCAGCTGTTGCAAAACTACAACTCCCAGCATGCCCGCACAGCCAAAGGCAGTCCGGGCATGCTGGAAGTTGTAGTTTTGCAACAGCTGGAGGCATACTGGTTGGGAAACACTGCTCTAGGGGACTGTTGGGGATTATAAAAATGTTGTACTCCATGGAAGTGTGATACTCCCTAAAGCAATCGATAACGCAGAGGCCCGGATGATCGGGGCAAGTGTCACATTGAGTGGTGGTGTCCTTCCGTATCCCCCACTTGTGACACATGCTGCATCTTTTTTGGGTTTGTCCCTTCTTTCCAATATGGGGGACCACACCTGGAAAATGTTGGCCAGGGACGATCTGGGCGCCTCCAATTCCCGAGGTACTACGGCCTGCTCTTTCCCGGTCTGAAAAAATCAGGTCCTTGAGGACTGCCTCATAGAATTGGAGGAATGTCCCTGTGCTGCCAGCACTTCGGGATAGTACAAAAGCGTTGTAAAAGGCAACCTGTACCAAATAGACCGCAACTTTTTTGTACCATGCCCGGCTTTTGCGCATGGCATTATTTGGCTTGAGGACTTGATCAGAGAGATCAACTCCTCTCATATACCGATTGTAGTCGACTATACAATCGGGCTTGAGGACCGTTGCCGCAGTACCTCGCACAGAAACGGTGGTAGTGCTGTTACCGTGGATTGTGGACAGTATAGGGACATCCCTCTCGTCCTTATACCTGACCAGCAACCGGTTTCCACTGGTAAGGGCACAGGTCTCACCCCTGGGGATAGGTACCTGGGGGGGTAGGCAGGGAGGCTGCGCTGATTTTTCCGCACGGTCCCACAAGCAGACGTGGATCTGGCGGCAAGGGACCTGAACAAGGCAATGCTAGTATAAAAGTTATCCACGTACATGTGGTAACCCTTATCTAACAGTGGGGGCATAAGGTCCCACACGAGTTTCCCGCTAACACCCAGAGTGGGGGGACATTCTGGTGGTTCAATATGGGAATCTTGCCTCTCGTACACACGAAATTTGTAAGTGTACCCTGAGGTACTCTCACAAATTTTGTACATTTTCACGCCATACCTCGTCCGCTTAGTGGGAATGTATTGGTGGAAACTGAGTCTCCCCTTGAAAGCAACGAGAGACTCATCAACCGCAACCTCCCTTCCAGATACGTAGGCCTGCGCAAATTTGGCCCCAAAGTGATCGATGACCGGCCGTATCTTATACAGATGGTCATAGGCAGGATCACCTTGGGGGGACATGCTGCATTATTGGCATAATGCAGGCATTTCCGGATGGCCTCAAACCGGGGCGTGTCATGGCCATACTGTAGAGTGGGGTCTGGTAGAGGACGTCCCCACTCCAGTATTGCCTGACACTCGGTTTTTGCACTAGACCCATGTGCAGCACGAGGCCCCAAAACATCCTCTTCTCGGTTGTACTGACTGGCATCCAGCCACCGGGTCTAGCCAAAAAGGAGCCCGGGTGCTGAGCAACGAACTGTTGGGCATACAGGTTCGTCTGCTCCACCATCAGATTCACAAATGGGTCACTGAAAAAAATACTAAAAAAGTCAATTTCAGCGAAGCCCACTGTGGGAATCTGGATTCCTGGATTGCCAACAAAATCCGGAATCTCGGGCTCAAAATCCACTGAGGGACACCAGCTAAGTTCGCTCCGGTGGCGTTATTTGGTGGGCCGGGAAACCAGTACGAGCCCCAGGGCAGCACTCCTGGGTGGGTCTAGGGTCTCACAGCTAAGTGCTGTGGACCCTAACCACCAAAAACACTGAATCAGTTAAAGTTTTTTTTTTTCTTTCCCTAACTAACTCTCCCTTCTATCCCTGCCTAATCGTGCCTCTCCCTCACTGACCCTAACCTACCTGGAGGGTGATGGGTGCAGGAGGGTGATGGGTGCCGACAGGGGGGTCACAGGAGCTGGTGCAGAACGGTCCTCACAGTGCAGTAGCAGAAGCACGAAGAGAAGGGGAGAGAGGAGCACCAGGAGTTTGAATCTCCAGCCTCTCTCCCCGCACCAATCAGTTCCGAGGACAGCACCGCTGCCCCCAAATGCTCGGACTATGATTGGTGGTGTGTAATCACACCACTGATCACTGTCCTTTTCTGGTTCATCAGGTCACCGGAGACCCGAATGGACCGGAAACGCAGCAAACCGCAGGTCTGAATTGACCTGCGGTTTGCTGCAATCGCCGAACCGGATTCATTTTTCCGGAACACTTAGTACAGGATCCGGCAATAAAACATTTCAAGTGTTCCAGAAATTTTAGCCGGAGAAAAGATTGCTTTCCGTTCAGAATGCATTAGGACAAACTGATGCATTTTATTTTCCCGGTATTGAGCCTCTATAACGGAACTCAATACTGTAAAACTTTAACGATAGTGTGAAATTACCCTTAAAAAGCACCAAACCTTAAGGTGATGATATCCTTTTTGCTTCACACTTTTCTTCTGAAAGTAGAGGGCACTTCTACCCCAGGGGCTATTAGACATAAACATTTATATGTTAGCCAAATGCTGCAGTCAAGAGGGTGTTTTCTATTGTACTCTGGTGGTCAGGGACATCAGCTGCAAGTGTCCTCTGTTTGACTATTTGTGATTTGTATCATGTGAGATAATGTCTCATTGTGTCTCTTGAGGTCAGAATTTTTGTAAACAAGAAAAAAAAAGCACCTGAGTGTTCACTGCAGCTTCAGGATGAGTCTCTAGCCGATGACACCTGTATCATATCTGAAATGTCAAGCTTTTAGAGGTGCTTTTACATGGACTCAGAATCAGGCTAATTATCAGGGATGAAAGTTTGTAGAAACGCTCATTCCTGATAATTGATCTGTGTAAAAAGTTGCCGGTGATTGCCTGATGAAGAACCAAAGATCTTTCATCCTGCACTGAAGGTCCTTTTACATAGACTGATGATCTGGCAGAACGAAGCAGATGTTCCAGGGATTGCCTGATCATCAGAAGGGATGAGATCTGCATTTACATGCAGCAATCACCTCCACTTTATGGAGACAAGTGATCGAAATAGCCAATGTCAGACTTGGGTTCCTAGGACCCACCAGTAAAATTCATTTAGGGGCACACATTACATCTACCTGCAAATATCCACAAACCAACTGAAAGGTGGCATGAAGCAGTATGTGCTCAACCCAAAAATGCAGTTGTGCATATATATATACAGGGGAGCAGATCCTGCACTTGTGGCCCGTTGCTAATGGCGATCCCCAGCAAAAATGCATAGGGTGGAGGATGCCCGCAGCGGACCACAAGTACCACAATAGACATCCTACACAAAATGGCAATAGTGTGGATGTGATAAATTATATAACAATATGGCAATAACAAATGACAAAACAGGTGCACACTGCGGTCTTACTAAGCCCTCAAACTGATGTTAAAATTAAGAGGTTAGTCAACATGTCCTACAGTGGAGGACATGTCTTAAGCCCGAGCACCACGCCAAGGTCTCTCAATTAGCTCGGGACCTAACACTTACCTACCTGTGCCATATTGGCAATACCAGGGGCCAGTGGGCAAAATTACAGGAATGTATTAGGCCGACTGGCAGCAGACTCCTCAGTTACCTCCAGCATGTAACCATGCCTGTAATGGGAGGAGGGAGAAGGCTGTGAGCCCCACCCAAGACTGACTGATATGGCCCAGGCCTCACAGCTGCACCTAAATATAGCCTGTGAGTGGAAAACAGGCTACATTTACATGGGAGTTTATACACCTCCACCTTCTGCAAATAACACCTAACCCCTATTCAAAAATCCCTAACCCTGGGTTCAGACCTGAGCGTTCTAAAAACGCTGCGTTTTTGTCGCGCGTATTTCAGCGCGTTTTTGCAAATAGGAAACGCGCGTAAAATGCGCGTTCTTGTGATTGACTACTGTGGTGTCAATCACAAAACGCGCGTCAAACGCCCAAAAGAAGCTCAAGTACTTGTTTATGCGTTGGGCGTTTTACAGCGCGTTCAAACGCGCTGTAAAACGCTCAAGTGTGAACCACTCCCATAGGGATGCATTGGTTTTAATCTGTTGAGCGTTTTACAGCGCGTTTGAACGCGCTGTAAAACGCTCAGGTGTGAACCCAGGGTAAAACTGTGCCAAAACATGTTTATTTTTAGTAGTAGCTTGCTGTTCTGTAATAGAGGCCCTGTCTCTGTGCCTAGAAGTCATCTCAACCACCTGATGCATCTATAATAATAAATGGAGTTGTTTGTTAAATAATCTACCCAGTTTTTATATGAACACATAGGCAAGTTGAAATGCTATACTCAAAATCTGTATGTAGTGGTCAGTCAATTGTGCCATGTGCCACTAGTGCAGGGGATGGAGGGATTAGGAGCCCACCCTGGCTCAATGGCCCACTGGGGGATTCCACTGCTCCCCTATGGACTAGTCTGAGCCTGGATACAGTGACTGCTTGTCCCCATAGAAAATCATTGTTCCTGGGCAGCAGATTGTTGTTTAGACAGTACGATGTATTGAACAATGATGATTATTTTTGTGCCAGCGGAACCGATGAACAAGCATTGGTTCGCTGATTGGGTGATCAATGCCACTTTTTACATGCGCAGTTTGATTCATCTCAGTAATCTGCCAGGACTCATCTCAGTAATCTGCCAGATCACCAGTCCGTGTCATTGTCAAGGAAACTTTAAAATCATTATTTCTGTGCAGCAGATCGTGTTGTAAAAACAGGGATCTGCTGCCCAGGAGCAATAATTCTCTATGTGGATAAACAATCTCTGTAGCGACAGTGATGGTGATTGCTGCATGTAAATGCAACCCTTATCTTCACTAGTGATCGGGCAATTATCAAAATTTTCTTTTTTGGGGGGAGGGGGGTCGCGGAGCGCCACGGCCTTCTCACTGTTCTCACTTCTCACCGCCGGCCCAGTGACGTCACGACTAGTATCAATTGGCCTGGGCGGGGCTAAGCTCCATTGATGTGAATATAATTTAGCCGCACCCAGGCCAGTTGATACAAGTCGTGATGTCACTGGGCCGGCAGTAAACAGTGAGAAAGCCGCGGCACTCCAGGAGCGCCGCTACCTTCTCAAAAAGCTGATCGGCGGGGGTCCAGGATGTCGGACTCCCGCAGATCAGTTTCTGATGATCTATCTAGAGGATAGATCATCAGTTTAAACAAAGTGCAGAACCCCTTTAAGTCTGGCTTTGCTTTGTGTGCCTGCACAAAATTTATGAAATGGTGCACCTTAATAATATAGGTGATGTGGTATAAAAGTAGACCAAGGCATTGCCTGGCATTGGTTAAGACTAGAGATGAGCGAATTTCTCAAAAACTCGATTTGGCCAGTTCGCCAAATTTTCAGAAAAGATTTGATCCAAATTTATTTGCAGCGTTAAAAAACTGCTATATCCTGGATGCAGAGACCCTGTATAGTGATGTAGAACACTGAGGCTTGCAGTAACACACATAGGGAGTCTGCTGTGGTGGTGAAACAATACTGTAAGTCAGTATGACACACACATGACAGGCGTCGCTCTTAGAATCACTGCACACTTCACTTATTTGGGCAGTTATGGGGCCAAAACTGACCAAATGTGAACTCAGCCTTACAGGTCGATGTTAGCGCCAGGTATCAAGAACTGTGCAGAGGCTCAAGAACCTACTGTAGAATGAAAGAGCGCACTCCTTTTACACCGTCGTTAGCTGATTCCACATAGATGTCTACAGAACCTGTTCTATTAAACGCTTATACAAGTAGAGCCCCCCTGACAGAGTGGAGAGGGTATCAGCAGTAAGTTTGTGTTGACGTCACTGATTATTTTGCCCTTCCTCTGATCCGTCAGAACAAAAACCCCGCAAAAAATGGATCCTTTCTGTTGAGCATCCGCCTTCACTCGGTCTACATTTGGTCAGTAATCCATCAGTATTGCTAAAGCCAAAAAAAAAAAAAAAACAGGAGTGGATCCAAAACAGAGATGACACGTGAATGGAATATTTGCATGTCTTTTGTGTTTTGTACCCACTTCTGCTTTTGGCTACCAAATCATAAGCCAATTTCTGATGGGACTATACAGGCCTTACAACTGCCACACAGACAGGATCCGTGGTGCGTCTCATTGTTTCAGAAGAAGAGACAAATAAATGATGATGTCAACCAGGACAAAAAGGCAAAATAGTGGCCAAGTCATGGAGTGGGAAGGGTGGAAGAACAGCTTGAGAAGTCCACAGAGTGGCCCAATAACATAGTGGGGAGGTGGCAGCAGCAGCAGCATGAGGAGACCACAGAGTGGCAATTTACATAGTGTTGAGGTAGCAGCAGCATGAGGAGGCCACAGACTGGCAAGGTGACATAGTGTTTGGTGGCAGCAGCAGCATGAGGAACCCACAGAGTGGCCCAGTGACATAATGTTGATTTAGCAGCAGCATAAGGAGGCCACAGAGCGGCCCAGTGACATAGTGTTGATTTAGCAGCAGCATGAGGAGACCACAGAGAGGCAAGGTAACATAGTGTGGGGGTGGCAGCAGCAGTAGCATAAGGAGGCCACAGAGTGGCCCAGTGACATAGTGTTGATTTAGCAGCAGCAAGAGGAGACCACAGAGAGGCAAGGTGACATAGTGTGGGGATGGCAGCAGCAGTAGCATGAGGAGGCCACAGAGTGGCCCAGTGACATAGTGTTGAGTTATCAGCAGCATGAGAAGACAGCAGACTAGCAAGGTGACATAGTGTGGAGGTGGCTCAGCAGCAGCATGGGGAGGCCACAGACTGGCAAGGTGACATAGTGTGGAGGTGGCAGCAGCAGCAGTATGAGGAGGGCACAGAGTGGCAAGGTGACATAGTGTGGTTGTGGTAACTGCAGCTGGAGGAGGCCACAGAGTTGCAGGGTGACATAGTGTGGAGGTGGCGGCAGCAACAGCATGACCAGGCTACAGAGTAGCACAATGACAGAGTGTGGAGGTTGCAGCAGCAGCATTAGGAGACCTGAGTGGTGAGGTGGCAGCTGCATTAGGAGACCATGGAGTGACCCGGTGACAGAGTGGGAAGGTGGGTGGCAATAACTGAAACCAGTCTCTTTTGTCAAGGTTTGGGTGAGGCAGCATGGATGATCTAATCTGATGCATTAGCCATTGGTGGGTGGGAATCCTGGCTGATCCACGCCTGATTCATCTTGACAAAGGACAGTCTCTCCACATTGTGGGGGAACAGGCGAGTTCTCCTTGGGGTAACTGTGGCCCCTGCCGCACTAAACACCTGCTCTGATACCACACTACTGGCCAGGCAGAACAGCTTTTCCAGGGCAAACTCGGCCAGTTGCGGCCACAAATCAAGTTTGGCTGCCCAGTAGTCCAGCAGATCTTCAATGTCCGGTGGCAGGGTGCTGTCCAAGTGACCTGCTGGTTCAGGTCTTGCTCCAGGTCTAGCTGCTGCTGCTGGTGAGTAGTTTCTTCAGTAGGCAAGTGAAGAAAGCTGCTCATCAGCGACTCTAGACTCAAGTTGCTGCTGCTGATGGAGCTGGTACTGCTCCTACCCCACCACCCCACCGCAGCAGCCATGGCAGTGGAACGTGAGTGCAGAGGGCCCCCAGTCAGACCTGCGAGAGGATGGATGATGATGCAGATAGGCAGCAGCCAACTGACTACATAGGATGTCTCTGTAGTAGTTCAGTTTGTCCTCCCTCTTAGTGGGTTTAAAAAAAGCCCCCATTTTGGACCGGTAGCGAGGGTCTAACATGGTGGAGAACCAGTAGTCATTCCTCTGCCGAAAGATGACAATTCGGCTGTCACTACGAGAGCAACTGAGCATGCATCGGGACATTTGAGAAAGTGACTTGGAGGGACTCCCTGCCTCCATCTCCACTGCATACTGCAAAGGTGTGTCTGTGTCCTCTGCCTCCTCTTCTTCATCTCCCTCTTGCTCCTTCAGAGGCTCCTGCTCCTCTTCTCTTGTCACTTGTGTAGAAAAACCACCCATTTCTCTACACATTGCTTGTGCTCCAATGTCCTCCTCCAGTTCAGCCCCCACAGGACTCATGTGGTCTTGAGATTTAGGTGCCACATCTCCAGTCCTCTGACCAGTCAGTTTTACCAGCATCTTTTCCAGGACATGAATCAGTGGAATGACGTTGTTCATCCCGTAGTCCTGGCGACTGACAAATAAAGTGGCCTCCTCAAAGGGCACGAGCAAACGGCAGATGTCACACATGAGCTGCCACTGGCTAACATCGAAGTTACACAGGGGAGTACTCCGGTCCGCCTGTATCATCAAGAAATCGTTTATGGTATTTCTCTGTTCGTATAGTCGGTCCATCATATGGAGGGTGGAATTCCAATGGGTGGAAACGTCGTATAGCAGCCTATGTTGGAGGATGCCGTTCTGCCGCTGCAGCTCAAGGACAGTGTGCTTTGTGCTGTATGAGTGGCTGAAGTGCATGCAAAGCTTCCTGTACATTTTTAGGATATCTTGCAGATGAGTGGAATGCTTCAGGAAACGCTTTACAACCAGATTAAACACGTGCGCCATGCAGGGCGCATGGCTCATCCCTCCTTGATGTGCCGCCAACATCATGTTCTTCCCCTTGTCGGTCACAATGGTTCTGATTTTGAGTTGTCACGGAGAAAGCCAGGATTCATTTTCTTGATGAAGGGCGTGGAGCAGTTCCTCCCCTGTGTGACTCCGTTTGTCCAGACAAATTAGGTGCAGAACAGCATTGCACCGCCGTGCCCTTCACATGTGGTACGCTGGTGGGGCACTGTGAATTGTCCCTGCAGTGGAGGCTGAGACACAGTGGAGGCAGAGGCGGACATTGTGGATAAAGCATGAGAACATGGAGGCGGACATTGGCGAAGTTGCTGGTTTGGCTGGGCAGGAACCACATTTACCCAGTGGGCCGTAAAGGACCTATATTGTTCTTGACTGTAGTTACAGCTCCACAAGTCGGCGCTGCCATGCACTTTGAGAGACACCGACAGGCTCAAGGACTGGCCCACATTCTGTTCTACATACGTGTGCAGGACTGGTACTGCCTTTTAGGCAAAGAAATTATGGCTTGGCACTCTCCACCTCGGCTCGGCATAAGTTCTCTGAAAGATGCAGAGTCCACCACTTGAAAAGGGAGGGGCGGCAGCACCAGCAACTTGGCCAGGAGCATGTTCAGCTTCTGTGCCGTTGGATGAGTGCACGCATACTGTTGTCTCTTGGAAATCGCTAAGTTGATTGATTGCTGACGGAATGACTGACTAGGAGTAGGAGGGCAAGAATCAGGAGCATCAGGACCGGTAGATGATGGGTAGGACAGACAGCATCCTTCGGCTTAGGTGATGGAGCCTTGACTGCCTGACATTGGGTGTATGCCACTGGGTGATGCAGCAGTTGCTCAGCAGGCTGGACCATCACATTGGAGCCACAGTTCTCCCAGGCCACTTTATGGTGACGCTGCATATGTTGATGCAGGGCCATGGTGCCAACATTGGCACCCTGGCCACGCTTCACCTTCTGCCCACAGATTCGGCAAATGGCCATGTTCACCTCCTCCGGGGGTTTAACAAAAAACTGCCACACCACAGAGTAGGTAATTTTACCCCCAACACTCCTCACTGACTGACTGCTGTCGCCACTGCCTCCGTGAACCCCTGCACCACTACTTTCCAGACAGGTAGGCTCCTGTGAAGCAGATGGTCTACCTTGGGCACGTTTGGCTCCCGACCTCCCACTTCTGCCTCCCTGCTGCCTCCTGGCCACGCTAACTACTTACTGGCTCCGCCGCTGCCTCATGTGCAAGCTGCCACCCTCTTCTTCCAACGATGATAAAGCCCCTAATTCACCCGGCTCCCAATTGCGATCAGCTACATCATTGAGTACTGTCTGCATGTCACTGATGTCCTCCTCAATGGTCTCTGAGCCAGGAGCATGACCGCTCGCAACACCAGCTCCCACGCCACTCTTACTACTTGCCCGTCTACCGGAGGAAGCAGCGGATGTCTCCTCCACATCTTGGCTGGGCAGTAGCTGCTTAATGTCCACTAGTACATCGTTCTCGCTGTATAGTGGAGCTGAGCCCACAGCATCTAATTTCTCTGACAGAGGCAGGTTGAGGACAGATGAAGGCACATGGCCTGCTCCCTGGCCATGCCAACTAAGGGTTGTGTCTGACGAACCAACTGACTCTTGGCTGGGGGTGTCTGATGTCACTTGAGATGAAGTGGATGACCGAGTCAACCATTCAAGAACCACTAGGTTTAAGACACGACCGCAAGATGACACCAGGAGCTCAGGCCTCTCAAAGTGACCCCTGCTGCCATGCCCCCTTACTCTGTTGCGACCTGTGCCAGAAACATTTAGGACTCTGCTACTCCCCGTGTAGGGCCTGTCACCTCTCTGTCTGACATACTGTTAGATCAAATAAGTAAATAAAAAGGAAATTAATGCACTCCAAAAAAGGCTGTAATTTTCACCCTTCACCACACAACGGCTAATAAGCCCCTATTTTTCCCACTAATACATGCCAAAAAAGACTGTAATTTTCTCATTTTACCACACAACTAATAATAAGCCTTAGTGGAAAAAAATAATATATCCCAAAAAAGGCTTTAGAACATATAACTGCACCGCTGAACGGCAAATAATACCTTTTTCCCCACTAATACACGCCAAAAAAGGCTGTAATTTTCTCACTTCACTACACAACAGCTAATAAGCACTTATTTTATTCCACTAATACACGCCGAAGAAGGGTTTAGAATATATAACTGCACCGCTGAACGGTAAATAACACCTTCTTTTTTTCCACTAATACACCCTACAAAAAGGCTGTGATTTTCTCACTTCACCACACAGCTAATAAGCCCTTTTTTTTTTTGCACTAATACAAGACACACCAAAAATAGGCTTTAGAACATATAACTGCACTGCACAAGGGTTAATAATACATACAAATATTTCCTAGTAATACACCCTGTTAATAGCTGTATGCACACAGCACTTGCTGGAATTACAGAGGTATCATCTATTGCAAACCTGAAAGCAGCAGTATAATGGCAATTTGGATCCCCAGTCAGTGCAGCAAGGTAAAATAGGATTGTCCCTATTACCCAGGCTGTACACTCCCCTATTGGACCCTGTTCTGCTTTTATAATGTGGAATGATTCCTCCCTATCCTTTCCCTACACTTCTAATGATCTTTCCCTGAACTTCTATTAAGCAAAATAAAAGTCTTTCCTGCACTTTCGCTAGCGTCTCTTCCTGCACAAAGTACACTGGAAAATGTCTGAATCCAAGATGGCTGAGGCTATTTATAGGGCTGTGACATCACAGGGCTGGCTGGCTGGCTGCTGATTGGCTGCATGCATGGCATTGTGGGTGATCCCTCATTCCCAGAGTGCTCCATGTCCTAACATGTGCAGCAGCCATTTTAGAAAATATGCGATTCGTTACCACGAAGCTTCAGTAATTTGGATTCGTCAACTTCAATTCCCTCATCTCTAGATTTGCAAAAGTCCCACATAGTAAGTGAGACATAATCCAGGCCTAATCTCACTTTGAGCTCTTAAACATAAACCAGTGTGAAAATTGTTGAGGAACATTATTTTTGCAAATTTAACCAAAATTGATATATCTGATTTGATAAATGTCCCCTTTGGTTTGTTTAACTTTTTACCGACCTCCTAACGCAGGATTGCGTCCTGCGGGCGGTCGGTTTGTTCCTCCTTCACGCGTGGGCGCGTCATCTCGCGACACACGAGATTTCCTGTGAACGCGCGCACGCGTTCACAGGATCGCGTCGGGGAGAACTTTAACTACAGCCTGCCAGTGCTGATCGTGCGCTGGCAGGCTGTAGAAGTTAAAAAAAATGGCATATCAGACGCTGTTTTGTTAACAGCGTCTGATATGCTTGCTGTTCGTTCCTTTGGTGGTCCCTTTTGCTTGGGACCACCAAAGGAAACTTTTGTAAGTGCACCAATCACCACACAGACCCCCCCACTGTTTAACCGATTAACCCTGATTAACCCCTAATCACCCAATGTCACCCCCCTGTCACTAATCACCCCCCTGTAAGGCTCATTCAGACATCCGTATGTGTTTTGCGGATCCATTGATCCGCGGATCCGCAAAACACAGACACCGGCAATGTGCTTTCCGCATTTTGCGGATCCGCACATTGCCAGAACTATATAGAAAATGCCTTTTCTTGTCCGCAATTGCGGACAAGAATAGGACATGCTCTATCTTTTGCGGAGCTGTGGCCGGATGTTTGGGGGCCGAAACCCGGAAGTTTGCGGCCGCAGCTCCGCAAATGCTGATGCGGCGAGCACATAGTGTGCTCTCCGCATCACCACCGGCCCCATTCACACAGAATGGGTCTGCATCTATTCCGCAGAATTGCGGAATAGATGCAGACATTTTTGCGGACGTGTGAATGGGGCCTTACTACTTTTTTTTGCACATTTTTTGGCAGGGATTTTTTCATCCACATTGATCGATGCGAATGAGGAAATCTGTGCCGTTCATTTTTTTTTTTCAGCCCAGAGGCTGAACGGAAAAAAAAAATCTCATTACCCGTATGCCCAATATAAGGAGAATCGCAGAAACTGCTAATGCTGGCCATACGTGTAATGATTGCGGAGACCCTCAAATGCCAGGGCAGTACAAACACCTCACATGGGACCCCATTTTAGAAAGAAGACACCCCAAGGTATTCCGTGAGGTGTATAGTGAGTTCATGTAAAATTTTATTTTTTGTCACAAGTTAGTGGAATATGAGACTTTGTAAAAAAAATAAAAATATATATATAAATTTCCGCTAACTTGTACAAAAAAAAATTCTGTGAACTTGCCATGCCCCTCACGGAATACCTTGGGGTGTCTTCTTTCCACAATGGGGTCACATGTGGGGTATTTATACTGCCCTGGCATTTTAGGGGCCCTAAAGCATGAGAATCCATATGCGTAAAAATGCCCTGTGAAATCCTAAAGGTACTCATTGGAATTTGGGCCCCTTTGTGCATTTTGGCTGCAAAAAAGTGTCACTCATGTGGTATTGCCGTACTCAGGAGAAGTAGGGCAATGAGTTTTGGGGTGTATTTTTATATATACCCATACTTTGTGTGAGAAATATCGCTGTAAACGACAACTTTTTAATTTTTTTTATACAAAGTTGTCAGTTTACAGAGATATTTCTCTCACCCAGCATGGGTATATGTAAAAATACACCCCAAAACACATTGCCCTACTTCTACTGAGTACGGCGATACCACATGAGTGACACTTTTTTGCAGCCTGGGTGCGCAAAGGGGCCCAAATTCCAACGAGTACCTTTAGGTTTTACAGGATTGCTCACAATTTTGCCCCGCCCAAAATGCCAGAACAGTACAAACACCCCACAAATGACCTCATTTTGGAAAGAAGACACCCCAAGGTATTCGCTGAGGGGCATAGTGAGTCCATAAAAAATTGAACTTTTTGTCAAAAGTTAGCAGAAAGGGAGACTTTGTGAGAAAAAACAATAAAAAATCAATTTCCGCTAACTTGTGCCAAAAAAAATCTTTTATGAACCCGCCATGCCCCTCACAGAATACCTTGGGGTGTCTTCTTTCCAAAATGGGGTCACATGTGGGGTATTTATACTGCCCTGGCATTTTAGGGGCCCTAAAGCGTGAGAAGAAAAATGCGTAAAAATGCCCTCCTTAAAGGTACTCATTGGATTTAGGGCCCCTTTGCACATCTTGGCTGCAAAAAAGTGTCACATATGTGGTATAGCCGTACTCAGGAGAAGTAGGGCAATGTTTTTTGGGGTGTATTTTCACATATACCCATGCTGGGTGAGAGAAATATCTCTGTAAATTGACAACTTTGTATAAAATTTTTTAAAAAGTTGACATTTACAGAGATATTTTTCACACCCAGCATGGGTATATGTAAAAATACACCCCAAAACACATTGCCCTACTTCTTCTGAGTACGGCGATACCACATGAGTGACACTTTTTTGCAGCCAAGATGCGCAAAGGGGCCCTAAAACCAATGAGTACCTTTAGGATTTCACAGAGCATTTTTACGTATTTTGGATTCACACGCTTTAGGGCCCCTAAAATGCCAGGGCAGTATAAATACCCCACATGTGACCCCATTTTGGAAAGAAGACACCCCAAGGTAATCCGTGTGGGGCATGGCGAGTTCACAAAAAAACTATTTTTTTTGGCACAAGTTAGCGGAAATTAATATATATTTTTTTTATTTTTGTTTTTTTACAAAGTCTCATATTTCACTAACTTGTGACAAAAAAGAAAATTTTACATGAACTCACCATACCCCTCACAGAATACCTTGGGGTGTCTTCTTTCTAAAATGGGGTCACTTGTGGGGTATTTATGGTATTTATACTGCCCTGGCATTTTAGGGGCCCCTAAAGTGTGAGAAGAAGTCTGGAATCCAAATGTGTAAAAATGCCCTGTGAAATCCTAAAGGTACTCATTGGAATTTGGGCCCCTTTGCGCATCTTGGCTGCAAAAAAGTGTCACACATGTGGTATCGCAGTACTCAGGAGAAGTAGGGCAATGTGTTTTGGGGTGTATTTTTACATATACCCCTGCTGGGTGTGAGAAATATCTCTGTAAATGACAACTTTTTAAAAATTTTATACAAAGTTGTCAGTTTACAGAGATATTTCTCTCACCCAACATGGGTATATGTAAAAATACACCCCAAAACACATTGCCCTACTTCTCCTGAGTACGGCGATACCACATGAGTGACACTTTTTTGCAGCCAGGGGCCCAAATTCCAACAAGTACCTTTAGCTTTTACATGGCTGCTCACAATTTAGCCCCGCCCAAAATGCCAGAACAGTAAACACACCCCACAAATGACCCCATTTCGGAAAGTAGACACCCCAAGGTATTCACTGAGGGGCATAGTGAGTCCGTGGGAGATTTTTTTTTTTGCCAGAAGTTAGCAGAAATGGAAACTTTATTATTTTTATTTTTTTCCTCAGAAAGTGTCATTTTCCGCTAACTTGTGAAAAAAAATGAAATCATACATGAACTCACCAGGCCCTTCCGCAAATACTTTGGGGTGTCTTCTTTCTAAAATGGTGTCATTTGGGGGGTATTTATACTATCCTGGCATTCTAGCACCTGAAGAAACATGACAGGTGCTCAGAAAGTCAGAGCTGCTTCAAAATGCCGAAATTCACTTTTTTGCACCATAGTTTGTAAACGCTATAACTTTTACCCAAACCAATAAATATACACTTATTGGATTTTTTTTTATCAAAGACATGTAGAACAATAAATTTTGCGAAAAATGTATATAGAAATGTAGTTTTAAAAAAAAAAAAATTACAACAGAAAGTGAAAAATGTAATTTTTTTGTAAAAATTTCGGTCATTTTTGATTAATAGCAAAAAAAGTAAAAATGTCAACAGCAATGAAATACCACCAAATGAAAGCTCTATTAGTGAGAAGAAAATTAGGTAAAATTAATTTGGGTGGTAAGTTGTATGACGGAGCAATAAACGGTGAAAGTAGTGTAGTGCAGAATTGTAAAAAGTGGCCTGGTCATTAAGGGTGTTTAAGCTAGGGGGGCTGAAGTGGTTAACATAATTGCCTGAAATATTGGTCTGTGTAAAAGGACCCTGTCTGACAGGCTGTCAGCCTGTTTGCTGGCTAGACTTTGTTAGAAAATGATGTCTTATGGGCCACTGTTCTGGGTGTAGCTCAAAAACACAAGCATCCTGAAGTCTTGGCCTTGTAACCTGTGTCAATCGTCTTACTTCTTGTACTTTTTCAATAGCCATACATGCTTCATACCTCAGATGTTCTTGCCCTCTTGCAGTGTCCCAGGGGGTCAGTAGTGTAGCTTTAGGTATGCTGGGCTTTGTAGTGCAGGGCAACCCACTAACCTGGGACCGACTGTCGTCTTCAATCGGTTCAGCACTGGAACAGGCAGGTGATGAATGTCGTGACGCCAGTGCCAATTGAACGGTGGCACACCGTGTAGTGATAGGTGGAATAATTGAGGAGTCTCTGTATCTTTAAATAACGGGATAACTTTACTGAACGTAGTTGCAAACAGATGAACAGTTATCAAGTACAGCTCCAGAATGTTCCACACGTTACAGTACAGTCACAGAAGTGGTTCAAGTTAGTAATCACAGTCCCAAAGGGCCATCCTCAAGACAGGCCTCCTAAGATCGGGCTTTAATCTTACTCTTAATGCAGCAACACACTTCAGGCAACTGTCCTCTCTCTCCAGGGATACTTGTCCTGCTTGCAGCTTGACTAAGGAGGCAACACTTCTCCACTAGTTCTAGGGTCTGGACTGCTCCTCCTAGGGCATGAATCTTCCTAGGCTGGACCCCCACAGGCGATAGGGCCTGGGCTGACTTCAGCGGGTACAAGGCCTGGGCCTTGCCTTCACAGGCTCAAGGCCTGAGCTGGACTTCACAGGCTCATGGCCTGCACTTAACTTAGACTCAGTCTAATCTGCCTTTTCTTCCCCTGACTGGGCCTATTTATAAACTAGGGCTCCCTAGCTCCCTCTAGCGTCTTAGAGCTGGAATGACATCCCTAGCAGGCCTGCACATGACAAATATCACAGTAACAGGGAAATACACAGCACTGCATTACATGAAGATGTATTACACCAATCTCCTCAATTCCTGAGGGGAACAACTGCACACAAGTGACCCTTCTGTAGTGACGGGTATTACAGCTCCCGTGCACTACATACCCCGCTAGTTTAAGCTGAGTACGACCTCGTACTCTAACAGAGCCCTGCCCGTCGGGAATTTTCACCTGAAAGAGAAAAGGAACATGCAGGCATACATATACGTAATTCATCTGCATATACATTCATATCAGGTCCAGCTGGCAAAGGAGAAGTGCAGTGACAAGGGGGCGTCGTTCTCTTCCTTCAGGATAATGAGTGGAACTGGGGCGCTGACCTGGCACAGCGGATGTTAGGGAATACCAGGATAGTCCATGACAGAGTAACGATAGGTCCATAATAAGAGCAATATCTCAGAGGCTCGCACATAGGAAGTCCATCTCTGGGCACATAGACTTGGATAAAATTTGTTAATAAATACAGTCAGCAGCACACATATAATATGACAATACAGGACTCTGACAATAGTCCTGCTTACCCTTTTAAAGTGCTGACATAAAAGCCCTTTCAACCTGAAATGGGGGTTAAAAGGGGATAAGGTGCAAAAACAAAAGCACAACTTGGATTTATTAAAGTACTCTTCTTTTTCTTCAAAAGCAGGCAGGATGTCCCGAAAACAGCAAAGGGCAGGCTGGGAGCAGTGGTTCCACAGTGGCTACTGAATTTTCAACAAAGATGCCACCGGCCGTGGGGAACTGGCAGCAAGCTCCACCAGCCTGACAAACATAAGGGACAGTTCCTGCAACAAAGATGATGTCCCTGTGAGGATGAGCAAAATGGCCTAGCAGGCCTACTCACAGGTACGTGTCAAATTCTTCTGGCTCCTCTGTGGGTGACACGGGTGGCTCCTGCGCCTGCTGATCATGCGGAGCAGGCCACAGCTGGGTGCCATCCGGATGGAAAACGATAACAGGCACCGAACTCCCCGGGGTAACAACCAGCTCAACTTCCTCTTTAAGGCCGGCAACTCGTCGGCGGCAACATGCATAGCTGAGCTCCGGTCTGTAGGGTATTGCTGGCTCCGCTGGACGGGATGCTGCAACTTGGCGCAGGCCATCAAGGTCTGTTGCGATCTTTTCTTCTAGCGCGTCGTTCCCACAGCTGGATTCCGGTTCAGTCGCAGCAGGGACGGGGGAAGTCTCGTCACTTTTCTTTAACAGCTCCGTATCACTTCGCCGGGCAGCACGTACCGCATCTTTCAGGGCCTCCCACTGCTTCAGGAGGCCTCGCCCTGCATCGGACCCGCCCCCTAGATACTTCGCAATAGGGTAGGCGGTGCTCACATTGTAGTCCACATACAGGGGCGGCATCCCGGGACAGTTTTCTCCTCCCTCTTGGAGGGTCTTGGCGCCAAATCTTCGCGCCACTGAGGACAGTGATGGCGCAGGAAGAAGTCTAACGGCGCTGGGGGCCATCTTGGGCGCCATGATGCAGCCATTCACTGACAGCAAGCAGGATGGCAAAAATTCCATAAAACTCCACTTTGAAGCGGCAATTTTTCTCTCTGGGGGTAGCGCAACACAGCACAGCGCCTCTGATTCCTCCCAGGATTCACTTGTAATCCACAGACTTGGAAATAAAGGGTACAGTCCTTGCAATACGGTGGTGGAATAGTTAAAGCACACAGTTCACACTTCTCTGCACTTCAGACGCATGCGATCCTGTTCGTGACGCCAAAAAGAGCGATGCAGTGTCCCAGGGGGTCAGTAGTGTAGCTTTAGGTATGCTGGGCTTTGTAGTGCAGGGCAACCCACTACCTGGGACCGACTGTCGTCTTCAATCGGTTCAGCACTGGAACAGGCAGGTGATGAATGTCGTGACGCCAGTGCCAATTGAACGGTGGCACACCGTGTAGTGATAGGTGGAATAATTGAGGAGTCTCTGTATCTTTAAATAACGAGATAACTTTACTGAACATAGTTGCAAACAGATGAACAGTTATCAAGTACAGCTCCAGAATGTTCCACACGTTACAGTACAGTCACAGAAGTGGTTCAAGTTAGTAATCACAGTCCCAAAGGGCCATCCTCAAGACAGGCCTCCTAAGATCGGGCTTTAATCTTACTCTTAATGCAGCAACACACTTCAGGCAACTGTCCTCTCTCTCCAGGGATACTTGTCCTGCTTGCAGCTTGACTAAGGAGGCAACACTTCTCCACTAGTTCTAGGGTCTGGACTGCTCCTCCTAGGGCATGAATCTTCCTAGGCTGGACCCCCACAGGCGATAGGGCCTGGGCTGACTTCAGCGGGTACAAGGCCTGGGCCTTGCCTTCACAGGCTCAAGGCCTGAGCTGGACTTCACAGGCTCATGGCCTGCACTTAACTTAGACTCAGTCTAATCTGCCTTTTCTTCCCCTGACTGGGCCTATTTATAAACTAGGGCTCCCTCTAGCGTCTTAGAGCTGGAATGACATCCCTAGCAGGCCTGAACATGGCAAATATCACAGTAACAGGGAAATACACAGCACTGCATTACATGAAGATGTATTACACCGATCTCCTCATAACTGAGGGGAACAACAACACACAAGTGACCCTTCTGTAGTGACGGGTATTACAGCTCCCGTACACTACACTCTGCCCTGCACTAGAGTGTATAGCAGATTTATAAGACCCACACCAGTTGCCGGCACTGGTCAGCTTCCTAGCATTACCAATGAGCATCTCATTGGAAAAGACATATTGAAATGCAAGACTAGAAGGAAGACTAGGAAAAAAGCAGGAGAATAGCCTGGTGACCTAACATTAAGATCTACAGTTTCTCACTGTGAGGTCTGTGGGCAATATAGGGGGTCATTTATTATCCTGAAATACACCTATATTAGGCTTATTTCAGGCACTGATTGACGCACAACGGTTAGTTGCACCTCAATCTGCGACTTTTCCCTGCTCACGCCAGGTCTAAAAAAGTGGGAGTGGCATGGGTGGGGAAACACCTGTCTTAGGGGTAAAAATGGTCTAAATATAAGCCAGCAAGAAAGCTCCTCTTCATAACTTCAGTAGATCCACCCAGTGGCGTACATAGAGAAGTAAGGGCCCCATAGCAAGGATAAAACCAGGCCCCCACACAGGACAGGAGGGTTTCTGCCTAAACCCTTTTCAATGACCCTTGGGCCATTTTTCCACTGCCTCATTAGCTAAAAGTTGTTCCTTTAGCAGGTAGAGTCCTCACCAAAATGTAATAATCCCAACTAAGACTGGGCCCCCTCTTGCCCTGGGCCCCATAGTAGTCACATGGTATGCTGCTATGGTATTTACGCCCCTGGCTCCACCTCCAGGTCTTAATCAATGACGCCCATGTAGTGTACGGGAGCTGTAATGCCCGTCACTACAGAAGGGTCACTTGTGTGCTGTCGTTCCCCTCAAATACGGGGAGGTTGGTGTAAAACATCTTCATGTAATGCAATGCTGTGTATTTCCCTGTTACTGTGATATTGCCATGTGCAGGCCTGCTAAGGATGTCATTCCTTAGACACTAGAGGGAGCTAGGGAGCCCAAGTTATATATAGGCCCAGTCAGGGGAAGAAAAGGCAGTCTAGTCTAGTCTAGTCTGAGTCTAAGTCTAGCCCAGGCCATGAGCCTGTGAAGGCAAGGCCCAGGCCTTGTGCCTGTTGAAGTCAGCCCAGGCCCCATAGCCTGAGAGGGTCCAGCCTAGGAAGATTCATGCCCTAGGAGGAGCAGTCCAGACCCTAGAACTAGTGGAGAAGTGTTGCCTCCTTAGTCAAGCTGCATACAGGACAAGTATCCCTGGAGAGAGAGAACAGTTGCCTGAAGTGTATGGCTGCATTAAGAGTAAGATGAAAACCCCGATCTTAGGAGGCCTGTCTGGAAGATAGCCTTTTGGGACTGTGATTACTAACTTGAACCACTTCTGTGACTGTATTGTAACGTGTGGAACATTCTGGAACTGTACTTAATGACTGTTCATCTATCTTCAACTACGTTCAGTAAAGTTATCCTGTTATTCAAATATAAGGATTCCTCAATTATTCCACCTATCACTACACGGTGTGCCACCGTTCAATTGGCACTGGCGTCACGACATCCATCACCTGCCTGTTCCAGTGCTGACCCGATTGAAAACAACAGTCGGTCCCAGGTTAGTGGGTTGCCCTGCACTACGAGGCCCAGCATACCTAAAGCTACACTACTGACCCCCTGGGACACTGCACCCATAGTCTTTGGCATCATGACTCCAGAGCAATACTGTACAACAGAGGTGGATTGGCCATAGACCCTACAGGGAATTTTCCTGGTGGGCTGATGCCCAGGGGGCTGCCCAAGCTCTCCTCATGGTTGCCAACCAGGTACATAAAGATCTTATGCTTTCAGCATCAATTAATGTAGGACTATCAGGTAGTTATGCGCCTAATGCCCTCCTGAATTCAACTTTATTGCCTTGGGATGATACAGCTTCAAACAGTGACCAGAGAGTGGTTTTGTAACAGCCAGAGGAAGAGGGACGCCGCGAAACGGCCGTCGCTGTTTGTTCACATCCATGTGAGCTCTACCCCCCTACCCAAGCTACCTTTGTCTTGAGTTTTGAAGCCCTGAAGATTTAATCAATAAAGAGACATTTCTTCTACGGATGGTGAGTGCGGCTCATCTTTACTCTCTGGTCACTGTTTGCATTCTTGTGGAGCCTTGCACCCCGTGATTCCGATGGATCGTTGAGGCCGACATCTATATCGCAAAGATTTAGGTGAGTGGACTGGTGCCATCAGTATTCTTGCTTCGTGATACAGCTTCAAACGTTGGTGTGGGTGGCAGTATTTTGTGCTGCACTGTGGTATTTGGTGCTGCTGGGGCCGTATTTTGTTCAGCACTACAGTATTACTGGCCTTGGCTACTTCTGTCAGTAGCTAACGGCTCATGAGCCCTGGTGCAAGAGTTCAGCTTGGGCCCCCCTTCCATCAGTGCTTTGTGTGTCTTCTTATGTGGCACAAGGGTCTTTGGGTCCCCTAAGGCTCCTGGGCCCGGTAGCGATTGCTACCTCTGCACCCCTATAGCTACGCCCATGGGGGCCACTGTAAGTTCCCAATCTGCCTCTTCTATACGACAAGGTGACCATTTGCAGTTGTGCTTTTCATGTGCAACGTGTACGCTGTCGTCTCAGTCAGCTGTTGTTTTGGATTTTGATCAATCATTTCAATAAAGTATTAGAAATCACAATAGTTTTCTGTTGTTCTGTTGGCAGTTATTGTTAATATATTATTAAATAACTTGTGATGCATTTTTTATAGATTTTTTTTTTTTCCCCCACATTATATAAAATTTTAGTGCCTCCAGCTGCAGGTTTCTTTTTTTCTTTTTTTTAATCTTGTTTCCCTTAAACAAATTTCTTTTTTGTACAAAACAAATCAAATGTAAATCATTCACAATGTTTAGCTGATAGCAAGGAATATACAAATGAGTGCATAATACGAATAATATGAAAATTGAACAGCAGAACCCTCAATATCTACTGTGCCGTCTTAGGGATCTTCCATCAAACACAAACTTTAAAGGGGTTGTCTAGTCTTTTTTTTTTTTAAGATAGAGCCTATTCTCAAATTTCTCAGGCCATCACTAGCTGATCCGTGGAGGTCCGGCACCCCGCACTGCTGCCGATCAGCTGTTAAGTGGAGCTTCATTGCTAGAAGTTGGCACCGAATCTACAGAGAAATGTCCACATTGTAGTAGAGGGAGCTTTCTACTTGAAGTGAATTGGAGAAGCATATAGTAGCGAGCGATTTCCATTACCATGTTGACTGTCTTCTGTAGCTCCAGCGCAGACTTCCAGTGATGGAGCTACACCAAACAGCTGACTGGCAGGGTTGTGGGGTGTTGGAGTATAAAACACAAACAAAGGGGTTGTCCAATCTTTTTTAAGTGCTAGCCTATACTCAAGCTGTCACTAACTGATGAGTAGTGTTGGGCGCGAATATTCCAATCGTGAATTTTAATTGTGAATATCGCCACTTCAAGAATTTGCGAAGGTTTAGAATATAGTGCTATATATTCGTATTGGTGAATATTCTAGATTTTTTTTTTCCTCTGAACCCACTTGATCCCTCCCTGCTCAGTGCTTGTGGACCAATGAGAATGCTGCAATGTCTTTGTCTGAGCTTTGCAACATCCCTAGCAACCAATAGGAAAGTTGCCTACCCCTTACTATATCAGTAAGAACCTCCCCAGCAGCCATTTTCTGCAGTTTTTTTTTTTCCCCCCCCAGTTCTGAGAGAGACAGCAGTGTCATTGCTGTGCTCTGTGCTTTACTGTGTCACATTACATTAGATAGTTAGTTAGCTTATATATATATATAATACAGATAGTGAGTGGGAAATAGTCAGTGTAGGTTAGATTGTGATATAGTGTAGCTGATAGGTTCCATTGCAGGGTGTTAGGTAGTTTGATAGGTTCTGCTTTCCATACATATATGCTACAGACATAGTGCAGTGATGTCACCAGTTCACAACATACTTAGTGCACCAATCACTAATATGTAGTCAGACCTGCTAAAATATAAAGTTGCATGTATTGCGCAAAAATATTTGCATCAGACCTGCAGCACAATTTGCGTATTAATTGACGATTTGCGCAATCGCAAATATATTGGAGCACTCTATCTGCAAATAAAGCTATTGTAATGTTCTGCCATGTCAACCATTTTCTCCAGTCTCAGGAAAATTCTAGCAGTTTGAAAAATGTAGCAATAGTGACCCACTCCTGTATTGCTCGCGCAATACGCACATATTACATTGCTGATTTTCGTAATCAAGAAAATAATCGCGAATTCTCCAATTCACGAATTTATGATGAATATTTGCACAAATATTAACGAACTATCGCAAATTCGATTATTGCCCCTGCCGCTCATCACTACTGATCAGCAGGAGTCCAGCACCCTGCACCCCTACCGATCAGCTGTTTGATGGAGTGTCATTGCTACAGAGCACCATCCACATTGTAGTGGAGGGAGCTCTTTACTTGAAGTGAATTGAAGAAGCATTGTAATACTGAGCGAGCTCCACTACAATGTTGACAGCCCTCTGTTGCTCCAGCGCAGACTTCTGGTGATGGAGCTACACCAAACAACTGGTTGGCGAGGGTGTGGGGTGCCAGACCACTGTTACCAGCTAGTGATTAGAGATGGCCCGAACTATCCGCCGGCGAACAGTTCCCGGCGAACATAGCTTGTTCGCGTTCGCCTCTGCCGGGCGAACATATGCGATGTTCGGTCCGCCCCCTATACATCATCATTGAGCAAACTTTGACCCTGTACCTCACAGTCAGCAGACACATTCCAGCCAATCAGCAGCATACCCTCCCTCCCAGACCCTCCCACCTCCTGCACAGCATCCATTTTTGATTCATTCTGAAGCTGCAGTCTTAGTGAGAGGAAGGAGAGTGTAGTAGCTGCTGATTTAATTGGGAAATCGATAGCTAGGCTAGTGAATTCAGTGTCCACTCCAGTCCTGAAAGACTCATCTGATCTCTGCTGTAAGGACAGCGTCCTGACAGCACCCCAAAAGCCCTTTTAGGGCTGCAACATTAGTCTGCTTTTTTTTTCCTTTATATACATATTGCAGTTGCCTGGCCTGCCTGTGTGTGAGGAGCTGCAGGCCCACAGACTGTAGTGTGCCCACTGCCAGTGCCCACCCCTGTCATTCCGTGTGGTACAGGACTTTGCATCAAAAAAAGGCATTTAATTTTTACACTTTAATCTAAGGTTAGTTGCCTGCCAGTGTGTGTCAGGCTGACTTCCACTGACTGTAGTGTGCCCACTGCCAGTGCCCACCACTCATACCCGGCTGGCACAGGACTTTGCATAAAAAAGGCATTTAATTTTTACACTTTAGTGTAATTTCAGCTGCTTGCCTGCTGCTAGTGTGTGTCAGGCCGACTTCAACTGACTGTAGTGTGCCCACTGCCAGTGCCCACCACTGTCATCCGTGCTGGCACAGGACTTTGCTTAAAAAAAGGCACTTAATTTTTACACTTTAATCTAAGGTTAGCTTGCCTGCCAGTGTGTGTCAGGCTGACTTCCACTGACTGTAGTGTGCCCACTGCCAGTGTCCACCACTCATACCGGCTGGCACAGGACTTTGCATAAAAAAGGCATTTAATTTTTACACTTTAGTGTAATTTCAGCTGCTTGCCTGCTGCTAGTGTGTGTCAGGCCGACTTCCACTGACTGTAGTGTGCCCACTGCCAGTGTCCACCACTGTCATCCCGTGCTGGCACAGGACTTTGCTTAAAAAAGGCACTTAATTTTTACACTTTAATCTAAGTCAGTTAGTTGCCTGCTGCTAGTGTGTGTCAGGCTGACTTCCACTGACTGTAGTGTGCCCACTGCCAGTGTCCACCACTCATACCGGCTGGCACAGGACTTTGCATAAAAAGGCATTTAATTTTTACACTTTAGTGTAATTTCAGCTGCTTGCCTGCTGCTAGTGTGTGTCAGGCCGACTTCAACTGACTGTAGTGTGCCCACTGCCAGTGCCCACCCCTGTCATCCCGTGTGGCACAGGACTTTGCTTAAAAAAGGCACTTAATTTTTACACTTTAATCTAAGGTTAGTTGCCTGCCAGTGTGTGTCAGGCTGACTTCCACTGACTGTAGTGTGCCCACTGCCAGTGTCCACCACTCATACCGGCTGGCACAGGACTTTGCATAAATAAGGCATTTAATTTTTACACTTTAGTGTAATTTCAGCTGCTTGCCTGCTGCTAGTGTGTGTCAGGCCGACTTCAACTGACTGTAGTGTGCCCACTGCCAGTGCCCACCCCTGTCATCCCGTGTGGCACAGTGACTTTGCTATA
The DNA here is from genome assembly GCA_033119425.1 of Bufotes viridis. Classification (NCBI taxonomy): domain Eukaryota; kingdom Metazoa; phylum Chordata; class Amphibia; order Anura; family Bufonidae; genus Bufotes; species Bufotes viridis. Next base: position 52,679,381 of record CM065594.1, read on the forward strand.
AAAAAGGCACTTAATTTTTACACTTTAGTCTAAGTTCAGTTAGCTTGCCTGCTGCCAGTGTGTGTCAGGCTGACTTCCACTGACTGTAGTGTGCCCACTGCCAGTGTCAACCACTGATACCGGGTGGCACAGTAGCTTTGCCGATAAATAAGGCATTTAATTTTTAGACAGTAGTCTAAATTCAGTTGCTTGCCTGCTGCCAGTGTGTGTCAGGCCCACTTCCACTGACTGTAGTGTGCCCACTGCCAGTGCCAACCACTGATACCGGGTGGCACAGTAGCTTGCCGATAAATAAGGCATTTAATTTTTAGACAGTAGTCTAAATTCAGTTGCTTGCCTGCTGCCAGTGTGTGTCAGGCCCACTTCCACTGACTGTAGTGTGCCCACTGCCAGTGCCAACCACTGATACCGGGTGGCACAGTAGCTTGCCGATAAATAAGGCATTTAATTTTTAGACAGTAGTCTAAATTCAGTTGCTTGCCTGCTGCCAGTGTGTGTCAGGCCCGCTTCCACTGACTGTAGTGTGCCCACTGCCAGTGCCAACCACTGATACCGGGTGGCACAGTAGCTTGCCGATAAATAAGGCATTTAATTTTTAGACAGTAGTCTAAATTCAGTTGCTTGCCTGCTGCCAGTGTGTGTCAGGCCCTCTTCCACTGACTGTAGTGTGCCCACTGCCAGTGCCAACCACTGATACCGGGTGGCACAGTAGCTTGCCGATAAATAAGGCATTTAATTTTTAGACAGTAGTCTAAATTCAGTTGCTTGCCTGCTGCCAGTGTGTGTCAGGCCCACTTCCACAGACTGTAGTGTGCCCACTGCCAGTGCCAACCACTCATACCGGGTGGCACAGTACCTAGCACGCGTAGTACCACTTATCTAAAAAAAAATGACAGGCAGAGGCAGGCCACCCCGCAGGGGCCGTCGTGGTCGTGGTGCTGTGATTTCCACTGTCCCTGGAATAATGCCCAGTTTTCAGAGGCCACGTGCCCTGAACCCGAAAAATTCAGAGGGCGTAGTTGACTGGCTTAGACAGGACACCCAATCTTCAACAGCTTCCGCTAAGAACCTTGGCGCACCATCCTCCTCCAGCTCAGCTTCGGTCACCTGCTCTCAAGTTACCACGCACCCGCCCGTCGCCACCACCACCACTACCACCACAGCCACCACAGCCGCTTCACTTGATCCGTCAGAGGAGTTATTTACACATCAGTTGGATGCAATTAGTGATGCGCAACCATTATTGCCAGATGATGTAGATTACGGGGATATGTCTCAGTCAGGCAGGATTACACACATGGGCGTACAGTGATGATGATGATGATGATGTTGTACCCGCTGCTGCTTCCTTTGCTGAGGTGTCAGATACAAGTGAAGCGGTTGATGATGACGATGTGTCCACGGATGCCACGTGGGTGCCTGCTCGAAGAGAAGAAGAAGGGGAAAGTTCTGAAGGGGAGACAGAGAGAATGAGGAGACGAGTTGGAAGCAGGGGAGGTCGTCGCAAGGAGTTAGTGGCACAGTCAGACAGCATGTATCGGCACCTGGGGTCAGCCAGACAGCACGCCAGTCAACGCATGCTGTTGCCACCACTAGAATGCCGTCATTGCAAAGCTCAGCAGTGTGGCATTTTTTTGTGTGTCTGCCTCTGATAAAAGCAATGCCATTTGCAACCTGTGCCAAAAGAAACTGAGTCGTGGGAAGTCCAACACCCACCTTGGTACAACTGCTTTGCGAAGGCACATGATCTCACATCACAAACGCCTATGGGATCAACACATGAGTACAAGCAGCACACAAACTCAAAGCCACCATGCTCCTCCTGGTCCAGCATCTTCAGCCACGTCAACCACTGCTGTCCTCCCTGCCCCCTCTCAACCACCCGCCACTCCATCTCTCACCTTCAGCAGTTCCTGCTCATCTGCCCACAGTCAGGTGTCTGTCAAGGACATGTTTGAGCATAAGAAGCCAATGTCACAAAGTCACCCCTTGCCCGGCGACTGACAGCTGGCTTGACGGAACTCTTAGCCCGCCAGCTTTTACCATACCAGCTGGTAGAGTCTGAGGCCTTCAAAAATTTGTCGCTATTGGGACACCACAGTGGAAGGTACCCGGACGAAATTTTTTTTCAAAAAGGCAATCCCAAACCTCTACCATGTCATTGAAAAGGAAGTCATGGCATCTCTGGCATACAGTGTTGGGGCAAGGGTCCATCTGACCACTGATACCTGGTCTGCAAAGCACGGTCAGGGCAGGTATATCACGTATACTGCGCATTGGGTCAACCTGCTGACGGCTGACAAGCATGGAATGCGTGGCTCCGCAGCGGAGTTGGTGACACCACCACGACTTGCAGGCAGACCTACTGCCACCTCCTCTACTCCTACTCCATCCTCTTCAATATCCTCCTCGGCTGAGTCCTCTTCTGCTGCGGCGTCTGGCTGCACATCAACTGATTCCCCCAGCTCCCCAGGGGCTATTCCACATCCCGGATACGACAGTGTCACGCTATCTTGGGGTTGACTTGCCTGAAAGCAGAGAGCCACACAGGACCAGCACTCCTGTCCGCCCTGAACGCACAGGTGGATCAGTGGCTGACCCCGCACCAACTGGAGATCGGCAAAGTGGTGTGTGACAATGGAAGCAATCTGTTGGCGGCATTAAATTTGGGCAAGTTGTCACATGTGCCGTGCATGGCACATGTGTTGAATCTCATCGTACAACGTTTTGTGTCTAAGTACCCAGGCTTACAGGACGTCCTCAAGCAGGCCAGGAAGGTGTGTGGCCATTTCAGGCGTTCCTACACGGCCATGGCGCACTTTTCCGATATTCAGCGGCGAAACAACATGCCAGTGAGGCGCTTGATATGCGACAGCCCGACACGTTGGAATTCAACACTCCTAATGTTCGACCGCCTGCTCCAACAAGAAAAAGCCGTCAACGAGTATTTGTATGACCGGGGTGCTAGGACAGCCTCTGCGGAGCTGGGAATCTTTTGCCACGTTACTGGACACTCATGCGCAATGCCTGTAGGCTTATGCGTCCTTTTGAGGAGGTGACAAACCTAGTCAGTCGCACCGAAGGCACCATCAGCGACCTCATCCCATTTGTTTTCTTCCTGGAGCGTGCCCTGCGAAGAGTTCTGGATCAGGCTGTAGATGAGCGTGAAGAGGAAGAGGAAGAGTTGTGGTCACCATCACCACCAGAAACAGCCTTGTCATCATCGCTTGCCGGACCTGCAGCAACGCTGGAAGAGGAGTATGAGGAAGAGGAGTCAGAGGAGGAATGTGGTGGCTTTGAGGAGGAGGAAGACCAACCACAGCAGGCACCCCAGGGTGCTCGTTGTTGTCACCTATCTGGGACCCATGGTGTTGTACGTGGCTGGGGGAAGAACAGACCGTCAATGACATCAGTGAGGACGAGGAACGGGAAATGAGTAGCTCTGCATCCAACCTTGTTCAAATGGGGTCTTTCATGCTGTCATGTCTGTTGAGGGACCCACGTATAAAAAGGATAAAGGAGAACGATCTGTACTGGGTGGCCACGCTACTAGACCCCGGTATAAGCAGAAAGTGGCAGAAATGTTACCAAATTACCGAAAGTCGGAAAGGATGCAGCAGTTCAAAACCAAACTAAAAAATATGCTTTACACAGCTTATAAGGGGGATGTCAATGGGGGATTCGACAATGGTTAATCAATTCGACCGGATAGGGTCCGTAACAGGGATTAAACTGATAGCAATAGTACTAGTTAAGACACCACTCATATAGGGTGTCACAGCACATTGCTCTGTGCACGCGCAGTGCCCCAATTTGGGAGTAAGAGGACCGACCAAGCTGCTTTTTCCATCTCCCGGTTCCTGAAATCAATTCAGTTTAGTGTACGAGAGTTTGGTCTGTCACTGTGAAGGCAGTCGAAGGTACCCGGCCTAAATTTTTTTCACAAAGGCAATCCCTGATATGGGACGTAACAGGGATTAAACTGATGAGAATAATACTACAGAAAATACCACTCATATCAGTGGAGGGAGCCAGCGTTTTTAACCATCTCCCGTTCAAAAATCTATTTAATAAATGGCCCCCAGATTGGGGAGTCGGGGACGTTAGAGGATTAAACTGATGAGAATAGTACTACAGAAAATACCACTCATATCGGGTGTGACAGTAAATTGCACGGCGCAGACGCAGTGACCGTGGTTTAAAACAGAGTGGAGGGAGCCAGCGTTTTTTAACCATCTCCCTGTTCGAAAAATCTATTCAATAAATGGCCCCAGATTGGGGACGTTAGAGGATTAAACTGATGAGAATAGTACTACAGAAAATACCACTCATATCGGGTGTGACAGTAAATTGCACGGCGCAGACGCAGTCACCGTGGTTTAAAACAGAGTGGAGGGAGCCAGCGTTTTTAACCATCTCCCCGTTCGAAAAATCTATTCAATAAATGGCCCCCAGATTGGGGACGTTAGAGGGATTAAACTGATGAGAATAGTACTACAGAAAATACCACTCATATCGGGTGTGACAGTAAATTGCACGGCGCAGACGCAGTGACCGTGGTTTAAAACAGAGTGGAGGGAGCCAGCGTTTTTAACCATCTCCCCGTTCGAAAAATCTATTCAATAAATGGCCCCCAGATTGGGGACGTTAGAGGGATTAAACTGATGAGAATAGTACTACAGAAAATACCACTCATATCGGGTGTGACAGTAAATTGCACGGGCGCAGACGCAGTCACCGTGGTTTAAAACAGAGTGGAGGGAGCCAGCGTTTTTAACCATCTCCCCGTTCGAAAAATCTATTCAATAAATGGCCCCCAGATTGGGGACGTTAGAGGGATTAAACTGATGAGAATAGTACTACAGAAAATACCACTCATATCGGGTGTGACAGTAAATTGCACGGCGCAGACGCAGTCACCGTGGTTTAAAACAGAGTGGAGGGAGCCAGCGTTTTTAACCATCTCCCGTTCGAAAAATCTATTCAATAAATGGCACCCAGATTGGGGACGTTAGAGGATTAAACTGATGAGAATAGTACTACAGAAAATACCACTCATATCGGGTGTGACAGTAAATTGCACGGCGCAGACGCAGTCACCGTGGTTTAAAACAGAGTGGAGGGAGCCAGCGTTTTTTAACCATCTCCCCGTTCGAAAAATCTATTCAATAAATGGCACCCAGATTGGGGACGTTAGAGGGATTAAACTGATGAGAATAGTACTACAGAAAATACCACTCATATCGGGTGTGACAGTAAATTGCACGGCGCAGACGCAGTGACCGTGGTTTAAAACAGAGTGGAGGGAGCCAGCGTTTTTTAACCATCTCACCGTTCGAAAAATCAATTCAATTCATCTTTTGGGGACCCTTGGTGTTGTACGTGGCTGGGTGGAGGAAGAAACCTTCAATGACATCACCGGACGTGGCTAGCTTGGTATCCAACCTTGTGCAAATGGGGAGTTTGCGGTTGTGCAAATGAACTGTTTGCGGTGCATTAAAAGGGAGTTTGGTCTGTCAATGTCAGTGAAGCGGGCGTAACCCTTACACTACCTGATCGATACAACATCATACCTGATCGTATACACACACTGGATGTTTTAAAGCACGTTATTCCAAACAATTTAGGAATGTTAGTTGATTTATGCCCTTTATGGATTAAAACCCGACTCTGCGTCCACTACGTAATTTTCCATGGGAGTTTTGCCATAGATCCCCCTCCGGCATGCCACAGTCCAGGTGTTAGACCCCTTGAAACAACTTTCTCATCACTATTGTGGCCAGAAAGAGTCCCTGTGGGTTTTAAAATTCGCCTGCCAATTGAAGTCTATGGCGGTTCGCCCGGTTCGCCCGTTCGCGAACATTTGCAGAAGTTCGCGTTCGCTGTTCGCGAACTGAAAATTTTATGTTCGCGACATCACTACTCGTGATGGCCTATCTTGAGGATAGACCATCATTTAAAAAAGAGCGACATGCCTTTTAATGTACAGTATTTAATTAAGCCTAGTTAAGAACATGGCATGCATGTATTTTTCTTCTGCTTTATGTCAATATATTTTGCCCTCTTTCTGTACTTTGATCCAATGACCTACCCTATAGTCAATAAGTATCATCTCCAAGATATTGCTATCTAGGCACACAGTGGTAAACCCCCATCGAAAAACAATATATGGGCAAATTGCTGTCCAATAGCACATCACCTAACACCTCATTATGTCACACTAACAATCCACTGGGAGCCATTGCTATTAGCTTAGTCCCTAATATACACTCTAATGCCCAGTTCAAGGCTGATTTTAATGTGGTAGTGGGCTTTTCTACCTACTGGACCCCAGAGCAGCTTGACTGGTTCCACCTATGGAATGTCCACCTCTATGCACGTAGATTCCACATTATATTGAAAAGACAGTAAATAAATAGTAGTGGCCCTATCATAATTTAATTGCAGCCCATCTCCTAATGCCAGTTTTCACCACCAAAGTCCTCTGTTATGGTAAAACCCATATCCCCATTAACACCAAAGTCCTCTGTTATGGTAAAACCCATATCCCCATTAACATTTTAGGAGATGTAACGTAATGTGACTTCAAAAGATTTGAGAATTAATAAGCTTATGCAGGCTTAGCAAATATATTCACTAAGCGATTAAATATAAGATAAAACAGAGAAATCACATACAGCGGTTGGCACAGGCTGTCTACCACGACACATGCCCCAGGGTGTAGAAGAAATAGAGCAATCAATACTTACATCCTATCTAGGATGAAGTTCCTGGTCGAATCACAATTAATTTATTAGGACAGACCACACTTATTCTCATCAGCCTCCCCTCCAGTGTGCATCACGCATGTCTCTGAGATCACTCAGGAATGTGTTCTTATCAGCACAATGGGGAATGGGCACTACATTTAATGGGGGATGGGTACTACATTTAATAGGGAATGGGTACAACATGTATACAGAATGATAATGATAAAAGGGAACATAATTAAAGGTACTTATAAAATACCCTTACAATACAGGAGAGAAGAATTAATTAAATTGCAGTCATCCTGTTAATATTGTGGGGCCTGTAGAAGAGTATTGCCTTGCAGATGTTTGTGGCAAAATAGAACCTGGGTCAACCTTGATAAGGCCTTTCCTACTACATGCACTACATGAAACTTACAATAGCAACCGTTGCCACCTGTATTCTGTGTACCTCCTTGGAAGTTTGAGGATATCTAATCCTGCCTAATGTAGGGTTTAGGGTGATGGTGGCTTAAATAAGGGTAAGTTGTACTACATGATGGGGTTGTCTACCAGATATGTTTTTGGATATCTAATGCCTACTGTAATACTGAGAACTGAAGCATTTTATTATATGAAATAGTAAGTGTTATCATTCCTGTTAATTAAATAATCTATGTAATGTCAGATAATTAAATCTAATCAACATTCTGTTCAAATTTCTAATTTTCACCTAAAATCAATTGATTCCTTTCAGCAACAAACCAAGTTGGTTTAATTCATAATTCACTTGAGCTTCATCATTAAGGGATTCGCTTTTCATGCAATTCGTGTTAGAATAGAAAGTGAACTACGGATGTAATGGAATGGAAAAATTATTCTCATAGGTGAGCTGCAAACCTGATGATCTGCAATTTGGTGAGAGATCTGAGCAATGGAACATAATTCTGAAAATCAATTATGAAAACCTGTGCATCTGTGTCTTCTCAGCAAAGTCTTATGTCTGTCTTCTATTAAAGCTTAAAGAGTGCAGACATGCATCCCCTGCACTGGCGTAACTTGAACTGGACCCCACAGAATATTTTTAAAGGGCTCCACCCCAGCAAACCCCCACCTGCAGTGCAAAACCTCTCCTATAGCTAATCAAGCACAGGACGGACCTTGTGCTGCAAGCCTGGGGGTAGGCCTGGCATGACAGAGGCTTGGAGGGAGTTAATTTGGGGACTTAAGGCTGGTGGGGGCTTTGCATGGGGGGAGGAGTATAAGGTATTAAAAGGGGTAGCAGGTGCGGGAAAAGGGGCCCTTTTGTAGCGACAGCAGATCTGCAGCAGCCTTGTCAGAGCTGCTGCGTACTGTTTTTAGTGACTGCCTGGACCTACCGAGATGTCTTCAGTGGATGTGCTGCTGGCACAGCTCCGGCCTGCAGCAGAGAACAGGGGGCAGGAGTGGCTGCATGCTTCGGTGGCGGGCCCGTTGCCGGGGTCTTGACCTCTATGGCTTCCCCCATTTTCTGGCCGCAGAGGACAGGACCCTCCAGCATGCACCGCAGGTAGGAGCACTGTTACCAGGCGGTCACGTGCTGGTGAGGAATCCATGTAGCAGGCGGGACCCTGGGTGTGGGGGACGCGATGTCCCCTCATCAGCAGCAGTCGTCGGGGGAGCGGGACTAGGTTCGGCAGGTGGGTCAGGACAGACTCACGTTGCCCGGCATGGGAGAGAAGTCCAGGCTTCTGCAGCAAGTCGGCGGGGTCAAGATGGCGGCCCTGTGCAAGGGGTGGGTGAGGTACAACCAGCAATTTCGGCAAAGAAAAGCGGCTCGAGCTAGTATTCGGTGGGATCATAAGGATATTGGCCTGTGGATGAGGGTGATGGCTCCGGTCAGGGTTGGGCAGTCCTTTCCGGGGGGCGCCCGGGGTTCTGGGCAATCAGAGCGCTCGGCGGCCTCGCAAAAGGGGTTATGTTTTTTGTTTAACGAGGACAGATGTAAATATGGGAATAAGTGCAAATTTAAGCACGAGTGTTCCTCATGTGGTGGGAATCATGGAGCACACAGGTGCTTCAAAGGTCGTAAAGGAAAGGGGTGGAGTGATGGGGCTGGAAAAGGAGTGGACGCCAATTCGGGTAACCGAGATGGTAAACTTTTTAAATAGGTACCCGGATGTGGAGGCGGCGGAGTTTTTGTTGATGGGTTTTAGGGTCGGTTTTCTTATCCCGTTTGTTGAGGGTGAGTTTTGGCAAGGGAAGAAGAATTTGAGGTCAGAAAATTAGCTTCCAGGGGTGGTCACTGAAAAGTTGCGGAAGGAAGTGGAGTTAGGTCGCATGGCAGGCACCTTTTGGGACTTGCCAATGCAGGATCTGCAAGTGTCACCATTGGGGGTCACCTTTTGGGACTTGCCAATGCAGGATCTGCAAGTGTCACCATTGGGGGTCATGCCGAAGAGGGAACCTTATAAATTTCGCTTATCCATCACCTTTCATTTCCAAAAGAGGGTTAGGTTAAAAACTGGATTGCGCCGGAATTGTGTTCGGTGGTGTATACATCGTTCAACAAGATCGTTCGTTGGGTTCAGTCTGGGCGGGGAGCGCTGTTGGCTAAGGTGGATAGGCGGCGTTAGGCGGCGTTTTGTTTTTTGCCGGTGTACCCAGATTGTCAACACTTGCTGGTTTGCTTATGGGACGGGGTGTTTTTTGTGGATCAGTGTTTTCCCATGGGTTCTTCGGTTTCGTGCACTTATTTTGAGACGTTAAGTACATTTTTTGAGTGGGTGGCGCGAGAGTGGTTAGGTTGGGGTTAGATCATCTATTATTTGGATCGTTTTTTGTTCATTGGACCGCCAAGTTTGAATGGATGCTCTGTGATGTTGCTATGTAACAACTGTTTGGGGTTCCCTTGGCATCGGAAAAAATGGAGGGCCCTATGTCGCTTTTGAGTTTTTTGGGTATCGTGTGGCTATGGAGTGCAGGTTGTCTGAGGACAAAGTTGAGGATCTATGGCGTGAGGTGGCGGCTGCATGTGGGCAGCAAAAAATGCGAATTGGAAGCTGGAGAGGGGGCTTTTTGGAGGGGGGATGGAGTGCATCGAAATGCTGTGGGAAACAACTTATGGTGTTCAGGTTTACAGGATGGGATTGAGTTGGCTTTGCTTGTGTGGCGGGACGCAAGAAGGTGAGGTTTCACCCTCCCTTCTGTCGTGGGCGATGGTGGGTCCTTGGAGTTGGTGGTTATGGTGGATCTGGCGTTGTGGGGAGGAAGCCAAGTAGGGCTCTGGACGCCCCAGTTATTGGAATTTTGGGCGTGATATGGCGGGTATCTGCTCACGTTTGTTGCCCATGGTTACCTTTTCTGCCTCTGAGCTGGCGTTTATCGGCTAGAGGTAATTTAGTTTAATGGAGGGGCGGGGCATTTACCCATCAGGTTTACAGGGCTCTAAGGACCCTCCCTGTGGTTTATGTTTTTCTTGGGCGGGCCTTCAGGTGGGAAGGCCTTGGGGTTGGTTTTTTATGTTATTTATGGTATGTTTGTTATTTAATAAAATGGCTGGGAACATCTGGAGGGGAATGAGTCGACAATATGCTGGTCAAGATCGCTCTCTCAGACCAGGCCCTGCAGCCACTCTGTCCATTTCCTACACGTATAAGCTGTATTTTATGCCACTGTATATAATGTCATTGTATAATACTGCTGAGGGATCACTGACAATAAAATATTCAGTCCTCTTCCCAGGTGGGTTCCTTCTAAGTTCATGACCTGTAGCAGCCACTTGCCCTGCTTCCACAATAGCTACACCCCTGAACAGTTACCCTACCTTATTCTAGACTAATGAAGTTAAAGAGGTTGTCCATCAAGACAACTTATTGCTTAGCCACAGGATAGGGGATATATGTCTGATAAGTTGGGGTCTGACTGCTAGGACCTCCACTGATCACAAGAATGAGGGCCTGTGCTCCCCATCTAAATAGACCAGCTGACAAGCATGCATATGGGCCACCCCATTCAACTCTATGGGACAGCTGGAGCTAGCCGAGCACGAGTGCTTGGCGATATCCGGCAGCCTTATAGAGCTGAATGGAGCATCAGTGTGCGTGGTCACCACTGGTCTATTCAAATGGGGCGCATGGGTCCCCACTCTCTTGATTGGTGGGGAGCCCCAGTGGTCACATGCCTGATGATCAAATACTTATCCCCTATCCTGTGGATAGGGATTAAGTTGCCTTGATCGGACAAGCCCTTTGAATCCAAAAATATAAGATGTTAGTCTCAAAAAAGGAAAAAGGAAATGACCAATCGGCCAATCACTAACTGCAGTGGTGACCTTCTGCACACAGTGATTGGCTGAACAAGCATTTCCTCTGTGTCAAGAGGAGCCAGGAAGTAAGGATCAATGGGAAACTGATGCATCAATGGTATGTTTTTGAATAAAACAACAAAAAAATACTGGCTGGACAGTCCTTTTAATCTCAACACAACTGCTGCATTAAAAACCTGAGGATGTTGGCAAAATGAGTTTTTTTTTTTAAATAAAAGTTTTAACAAATGTGCTGCTTTTATGGGAAGTCACCAAGCAATACATCTATGCAGAGGCATAGCTATAGGAGTTACAGAGGTACTCAAGCATTGGTGCCTGAGGGTGCCCAAAGACCCATCTGTCTGATAAGAAAATTAAAATGGCGCATGGTAGGTGGTGAGATCTGTTATGGATTTTGCAACAAGGCCTGGATGCTTCAAGTTACGCCTCTGTCTATGATAAGTCATGCTCTACAATCATAATACATAATGTGCATGGGATTTCTTTAAAATCTGGTTCATGCTAATGAAACATCTGGCCTGATATTTAAAAAAATAAAAAAAAAGAATTGCGGCCAGACTGCACTATGTAAAGTATGAGACCTAATTTATATTTGAAAAAGTATTTTGTAGGCAAAAGTACAAGCGAAAGAGGGACACTGTTGGAGCATATAATTGAATATATTATGCCATACTATTGCAGTTAAACTCAATTTTCCACTTTGAAACTCTGCCCTGATTAATGAGTTAAATCATTGACAAGTGCCATAGAAAATGAGACCACAGTGAATTATGAATTGATCTAAACAATCAATTAAATCTCCTTCACAATGCAAAGATGACTGTGCCATCTGCATCTAGTATTAATATGGGAGTTTCACTGCAAATATTTAGAAATATTGTCATCTGCAGAGCAAAGTTTTGCTACCGGATAATTACTCATTTCTCCATGCAAATTTCTGTACACTTTTGTACATTGTCTATGGTTACTGTATATTTTTGTTCTATTTTATAGCTCCAGAGTTTATGGAAAAAATCAGAATTCAACAAACAAAGACTGCAGATTTTTTTTTTTTTAAAGCCATCTCTTCTCTCTGCATTTATGTCTCCATTTACACTTTTTTCTTTGTTAAAGAAATGTTTTATTGAGCACACAAAAAGCACAAAGGTTATATATATATATATATATATATATATATATATATATAAAATGAAAAAAAGTAACAGCACCGGCTTTGCAGATAAAGTGGGTGCAGGCTCACAGGAATAGCCAGTTCCAATAATGTGATCAAAAAATAGAGCAGCACTCCGAAGTAAAATGAAAAAACAAGGTGTTTATTTACCCATAGGTGTACAAGCAACGTTTCGGTCCCAACTGGAACCTTTCTCAAGCAGTGTATGAAGGACACAAAGTAAACTTATATAGTGCAAAACCACTCCTTAACAAGTGTCACATGATCAGTGAAATTAACCCATACAATGTCTGGTTGTCTAATAAAAGACACAATTGCGTGATAAATGTGAATAAAAATACAGTGTGATAATACGTATATATCTGGATAGTGATTATTCATAATATGTGAATATAACTCAAGATGATTAAAAATCTTTTTTTTTACATGAAGTATATTCCAAAGAAGGTGGAGTTAATCAACCGTCCTGTCACACCTGTGGAACAGACGTATCATCAGACAAAGAGCAGCAAACTAACCTAGTCGCGGGAAAACCGCATGTTGTTCCGGCGTGTATGTCGAGCCAGTGCGCATGCCCGCACAAGATTGCGTCGCCAACGTCACATGACCAGGGGTCATCATGTGACGCAGGGTCAGCGTCATCCCGTTACTAGACAACAGGGAACGCCGCCAGCATCGCAAGACCAACAAACGGTCCCGCGATACCGTGCATGCGCACCCTGCTGCCCACAAACGGGCAATTGCGAATTCGCCCAGCAATACAGCTGCTATAAAGTTATGTGCAGTTGTTACCATACAACACTGTATACATTAAATAAAAGAGAAATATTCGTTAAGCCAACAGTTATATTGGCTGTAGGTCATAGGTCGAAAACTCCCTCCATGCATTTAAAGATATATATTATCACACTGTATTTTTATTCACATTTATCACGCAATTGTGTCTTTTATTAGACTACCAGACATTATATGGGTTCATTTCACTGATCATGTGACACTTGTTAAGGAGTGATTTTGCACTATATAAGTTTGCTTTGCTTTGCTTACAGTGACGTCCCAAATCACAGGTGTATGCGATGAGTAAAAAAAACGCCCTTTTACGAGACGGTGGTGCACGCGGACGCCGGGACTTGGTACAGTATTGTACCATTATTATCTTCACCCGCCTGGTATGTCTGTTCCTGACTCCTCCCCGGGGCTGTCCCCTTTTTTTCCTCATCGCATACACCTGTGATTTGGGACGTCACTGTAAGCTATACTGAGATGTATTTTTTACCCACATATGTTTTTCATCACATATGACCTTGATTAACTATGAAATGTTTTTTGTACACCAATTATGTCTTTTGATTGTAAAAAATCCTTTTGATAAATCATGTATTTTGAATTAGTTTTATCCACTCCTATGATGTGATGTCATTGATTGCATTGTCACCTCCCACATATGTTGCACATTAAATTGCGGTTTCGCACTTATGTTCTTTGCTGCAGCTCTGTTCAGCTCAATTCTCCGGCTGTCGGCATCCCTGGCGTCTTGCGTGTCTTGTACAGCATGGCGTAATTAGTATGTGTTAAGGGGTCACGTGATCAGACACACCGGGCTGCAATTCAAATGATAGGTATTAAATGGAGTGCTCCATGGAAGTATAGAGTCCTGTATTCCAAATTTAATGGTTATATAGGTTAAAAACAAGTTCTCCACGTCCTTACACGCGTTTCATGACGCAATATTTCCCTTCATCAGTGAGTGGAGGAACTTCATTTGGCATAGGATTTATATAGGTTAGACAATTAGGGATTCCATTCAAAGTTCAATCGTCATTGGTCCAATTGTAATTGGGAGGTTCTAATTCAGGACATTTGATTTGTCTAAGTAGAAAAAAAAGATCGGCTCCAGCACCAGCATTCGATTTTAAAACCAGCTTCCTCTTTATTGAGACGTGTTCACAAGTATATACAATCTATACAGTATGCGATAATTGACGCGTTTTGGACAGTACGCCCTTAGGGTACTTTCACACTTGCGTTGGTGCGTATCCATCTGTTTATTTGCACAGACGGATCCGCACCTATAATGCAAACGTTTGTATCCATTCAGAACGGATCCGTTTGCATTAGGTAAAAGAAAAATGACAAAGTCCAAAACAGATCAGTTTTGAATTACATTAAAAAGTCAATGGGGAACGGATCTGTTTTCAAATGCACCATATTGTGTCATTGAAAACGGATCCGACCCCATTGACTTACATTGTAATTAAAAATGGATCCGTTAGGCTCCGCCTCTTCAGACGGACACCAAAATGCTGCATGCTGCGTTTTGGTGTCCGCCTCCAAAACAGAATAGAAGCAGAACGGAGCCGAACTGATGCATTCTGAACGGATCCTTATCCATTCAGAATGCATTGGGGCTTACCTGATCCGTTTTGGACCGTTTGTGAGAGCTCTGAAACGGATCTCACAAACGGAATCCAAAACGCTAGTGTGAAAGTACCCTTAGTTGTAACAATCTGTCAGTCTGAAATGGCCATTCTTATGGGAGACTTCTTTCTTCCCCTTGCTCCAAAATCTTGACTCATTGGCCATGTCAGACTTCCATCACCTGCTACTTTGCATGCAATTCAAAAACACCTGTGTCACCTCCGGGGCTGTTTCCCTGTTCAGAAATGTAACTCTTTGACTCCAAATATAGGATAGAATGGGAAGAGTCCCTGCATAGAGACTTCATGGCATATATGAACAGGGGAAAAACTGTTTCATGTGCACAGTGCCCAATACAAAAATTCACATATAACATAAAAACATAGTAACAGTTCACAGTACGTGTTCATTTCATTTGTCTAATTCCAGAGTGACAGATACAGAGATCCTCCCACAAAACAGAAACATATACCATTATTAAATAATAGAAATAATAACACATTCTATAGATAGCAAGACTATCTGAAAGTCTTCTTATAAATGCCTGGACCTGTTTTAAAATGGTGGAATGTGTGGAGACCATTCATCAAGGGCGGACTGGGATGTTTACTATTAACGCCCCTGTCCTCCGTCAGTGGGCGGCATCCACCCTTAGCATGTGTCTATAGAAAGCCAAAAATCTCCATTTCAGCATTCAATCCATGTGGTACAATGGAACCGAATTGAAAGATTCTTCTGGATTCTAGCCTAGACATCTTGTTTACATGATTTTCCCCCTCTCCAGTCTCTCTTTACATTCTCTATTGCAACAAATTTTAATTCTGTAGTTTCTTTGTTGTGCACTAATTTGAAATGATTTGACAATGTATGGTTTTTAAAACCCTTCTTTATGTTTGCTATGTGTTCTCAGGGCTGCCATCAGAAATTTTGGGGCCCCTTACACAGCTCAAGGCCATGTGACTATGAAGGAGCATGTGACCAGTGATGTCACAGACCTCCTTCTAGCAACTACATTCTACCCAAGGATCTGCCGAGACTCCAGCTATCTTGTTCTCAGAACAAGATAGCTGGGGCCCGGGGCCCCGGGAGGTAAGGGACAGGGTGCAGAAGGAAGAGGGGGAGAAGCACTGGGCCCCAGAGCCAGCGGCCACAATAAATAATAATAAAAAAAAAAAAGGCTCCGGACTGGCCGGGCTCCCCCAGGGTCTGGGCCCCTTACTGGGGTATGGGCTGTACCCCCCTGATGGCGGCCCTGTGTGTTCTTAAGTGTTCTCTTTGTTCATCCTATATATAACTTATGGCATGGACATTCTATCATATATATAACCTCTGTAGAGCTATATTTGTTTTGGATACTATATATGACTTTTTTTGGGGAATGATGTTATGTTGCAATTGACGCATTTGCCACAACGATAAAAACCCGTCATATCAGTCCATTCTTGTATAATAACAGTTTTTTTGTATATCCTGTTTTATAGATGGGATCACATTCAACACTAAGTTCGGAGCTTTGGTGAATGTTATTTGTGGGTTTTCTGGGACTAAAGATCCAATTGTTTTATCATGTTGTATGTGATACCAATGTTTATTGATGATGTTCTTAATCTTCTTATATTGTGGATTATAAGCGAGGATAATTCTAAAGGTGGCATCTTCTTGTTTGTAATTTTCATTGTGATTTGTAAAAGATTTTCTATCTATTGTCTGTACCTGATCTAAGGATGATAGGATGATTCTATAAGTGACAATGGATATTTTATCTAGAAACTGTTTTCTCATCTTTTTGGCTTCTTCCTCAAACAGCATTTCATATGTGCAGTTTCTTTTCACTCTCCTGAATTGTCCAAGTGGTACATTATTGAGCCAAGTTGGCAGATGAATAAAACTATTTTTCGCTATAGGTTTCTGGCATGTTGTACATATTAATTTATCATTTTCTATTGAGATTTGTAAATCTAAAAATTCTAATTTGGATGAGCTGATGGTTGATGTGAACTTTAAATTATATTTATTCGTATTAAGTTTTTCCAAAAAGCAATGTAATTGATCCTCGCTGCGCTGCCATATAAAAATAATTTCATCTATATAACGTTTCCAGAGCACCAGATTCACCCCCAGCTCTGGTACTATTGTTTCTTCTTCCCACTGCGCCATAAATAAGTTTGCGTAGCTGGGGGCGAGTCTGGTGCCCATGGCGGTCCCCTGAATCTGCAAGTAAAAATTCGAATTCCAGTGAAAGTAATTGTGGTTCAATATGAAATCGATCCCCTCTGTTATAAAGTCAATTTGTGCAGATGGAAGTTTACCTTCTTGAGATTTTTGTTTATTAATCTATTCAATTCCTTGTTTGTGATTTATACATGTATACAATGACTGTATGTCTAAGGTACCAATATACCAATTTGGTTCATATTTTAAGTTTTCTATTATATTAATTATTTGGGTTTTGTCTTTGATATAAGATTTTATATTCTTCACTCTAGGTTACAGTAATATATTGATGTGCTGGGATAGATTAGAGGTTAGGAAACCAATCCCAGATAAGATCGGGTGGCCAGGCAGATTCTCCTTATCCTTATGAATTTTAGGTAAGCAATATAGTACCGGTAATCTTTTTTGGGTACTCAAGATATACTTATGTTCTGTTTCAGATAGAATTTCTTTATCATGACCTCTATTACAATATTGGATTAGTTCTTGATAGTATTGTTTTGTAGGATCAATTCTTAATTTTTTATATGTATTGGAATCTGACAATTGTCTATTACATTCTATATTATATTTTATAGTGTCCTGTACTTCAATTTTTGGAAGAAGCCCAAAAGATAAGCAAACAGTTTCTAGATATAAAATATCCATTGTCACTTATAGAATCATTCATAGATCAGGTACGGACAATGGATAGAAAATCTTTCTTTACAAATCACAATGGAAATTACAAACACAAAAATTATTTAAAAATACATCAAACATAAAAGGTGATTTAAACAATAGGTAATGATGACACGTTGTCTTTAACTTCTCTAGAGTTGACGCTATCACAATAAAACAAAATAATGAAGTGCAAACAAGCAAAAGGAACAGACTACCCCCTCCCAGTGTTTAAAAATATTAAGATGCTGAAGTGATACAGTTGGCTGACTCACTGTACCTTATTATTAAAAGCCAAAAGAATCAAGTAAACAATTTCAACTTTTGACTTGGTTCGATACATTTACAATAATCTATTCTGGAAAACTGGAAAATAATAACTGAAATCTACTCCAGCTCCTAGATTTTAGTTTCTGGTCCATGGACACCACAAGATGTGACAACTTCTAGGAATTGTGCCTCTGGTGGACTTTTTGCTAAGATTGGTGTTTCAAAAACCATTCTTTAGTAAATGTGCCCTATGGGGCCCATTTATCAACTGATATACACCACTTTTGGGGGTGTATATTAGTCGCAGGTTTTGTTAAAGGTTATTTTGCAACAAAATCTGCAAATTTTCCCCGCTCACATAACTTTCCCCACAGGTCTAAAAAAAGGGGCATGACATGGGCAAGGAAGAGGGTGGGGTCAGTAATGTTTTAGTATACAAAAGGACTTAGATTGTTGCACTTTTTGTTAGTGGAAGTGACAAAGTTATGTAATAGATCCCACTGTGTGGCAAATTTGCTACCTCTTTTGATATTTTTTTCTTGATACCTCTCTGCTTATTTTAGACCAACTTTATGTGCTAAAATGTGGTGAAATATAGATCATTTTTAAGACATGTTCCCTATCTAGTGAGAAGCAAAAGTGTCTCATATCTGGTGCAAAGCATGTGTGCTAGTTTTTGGCCCAAATTGTGCAAGAATTCTGAGACATTAAGGCCACTTTCACATCTCGGGTGAACGTTTCTAGCAAACATTTCCGGCAAAGAAAAATTATAATGCGCTGCCTTAACTTAGTAAATCTACCTCAATGTGTAAAAAGGATTGTCTCTTAATGAAAATATATCACCTATCCATAGATAATAACTGCTAGATCATGAAAAGCTCCGCCATTGGGACCTCCACCAATCACTAGAATAAGTTCCCTGTTTCACCTTCCCTGACTACGCTAAGGAGGTGTTTGAATGCACTTGTGATGCTACTTTATACTTTATTTGGGCCTGACAAACACAGCCAAGTGCAATGGGCAATGAGGAGGTGGGCTTGCAACCCCTCCTTATAGGCCCCATGCACTTGACTGTATTTTCAGTCTATATCCAATCCAAATTGTTTGGGGAATAGATATGGACCCATTCATTTCAAAGGGCCGCAAAAGATTCGGACAGCAATCCATGTGGTGTCCACGTCTGTATGTCAGTTCTGTCAGCCTTACAAAAAAGATAGAACATGTCCAATTCTTGTCCGTTTTGCGTGAGGGGTTCCAGCATCGGGAAATAGGTAATAAACGCCCATTTTGGGACAACTCCTTTAAAAGGACTTTAGCTTTGAAGAGCCTGGTTTGCCAGTTGAACTCTTTAGCATTTCCACCAGACTCAGGGGAGGGTTAAGTCTACTAATATTTTATTCTAGGACACAGCAATTTGCGGTATTACAATAACGACATACGCAATGGCGTAATGGCAGAGAAAATTATTAGCAGGATATAAGTAAGTGCATCAGACGGGTGATGAAAGCACATTGATGTTCCTGAGACCTGAGAGTGAGGACTGTGGCAATGTGAAATATGTGTTCATTGATTTTGGATTTAGTGGCTCAAGGCCCTAGGATTCAGATTGAATTAGAAGTGAAGGTGATTTCCCACAGGCCAGCGTTTAAGGCCTAGCAAATACATTAGGTGGCCTATTCCAAACACAAACATAATGACAATAACAGTTCACATTACACTTACTGATCGGGGCAAGCAAGGGCTTTATTCATATTTATTGTATGGAGTGTCATGAACATTTGATGCTCCTTGAAGGGACATTTATGGTAAGTTCACAGGATATGCTAACAATGACAGGACAGGCACTGTTTGTGCTGGTGGAAACAAGAAACACTAAAACTATAGAAGAGAGTCCAGCTTGAAAAACGATATAAACTTTATTCTTACAGTGCAGTAAAACCAGTTACAGTTGCGTCTACGCGTTTCGGATCAGAAAACTATAGCGATCCTTAATCATGACAAAATGCGAGCTGATGGCGGGTCTGGTTAAATAAGCCTCAACCTCCAGTCACAGGTGAGCTCCAACCAACCTACACTCTGCCTCAGTCTTATGCAAATTCAGCATTTTACATTAACATATAATCATAAAAATGAATTAAAACCCATATAGAAAGACAAAAAAGAACAACTTAATAATGCAAGATTAAGTCGTGCTTACGATTTAATCCCTGTGGGGAGCAAGTGCCCTTATTGTAAATCCAGAATGACTCCATGTTAAGGATTTTTTTCCAAAAATCTCCACCCCTTGTTGGTGGAAACACACACACCACTCCCTGTACTGTCATGCCTTCTGTGCTCCCCGCCTGTACAGCTGCAAAATGTAGGCTCACTGCAGACACATTCCTGGCACGAGAGTGCGGAATATCGGAAATGTGTCTGCAGATCCAAATTTTTAGATTGTTAGTTATGCAGCCAATATATTGCAAGGAGCACAGTGTGCATGTAATACATTATATCACATAAGATGTATTACAATTAATGTATTGCTTCACTGAAAAGGCTCTATTTTTTACATATGAGAAAACTTGGTTCCCCTGTTGCATTATTGAGCAGCATGTACAAATTTTGTGTCCACATTTAAAGTTACCTAGAAAACGCAGCTATACTGGATGAGCCTGCGGTTTTTCCAGATACATAGATAAACTAATTTTATTAAGTAGTGTTGGAGCACGTCGTACCACACATTTGATACCATCTCTAATAACCTTGCACCATTGTTCTTCAGTGCAGAGCACTGGTAGGTGTTTCCTAATATTCTTACAAACCTGCGCATATTCCAGGCTATAATTGGTAACGAATGTGGGCACCCGACTGTGATTTCTTAGATAGATATTTTTTGCTGAGTGGGAAAAACCAGACTCTTTTGAGAGAGTTGTAGTGCATCTCTGCGAGCAGCATTCAATAAACACCGTGGATATTTTCGAACCGAAAAGCGGTTAGCAGCAGCACACATCTCCATGCGGCATTCCTCATCTACAGTACAATTTCGCCTAATGCGAATAAATTCACCCTTCGGAACATTATTGATAATATGAGATGGGTGACAGGATGTCGCATGGAGAATGGTATTGCCCGCAGTGTCCTTGCGGTAGGTACTGATGGTAACTTTATGATTGGTGTAATCCCCCATCAAGGTTACATCCAAAAAAACAATAGACGTAGCACTTGAAGAGAGAACAAATTTTAGCTTGCATACATTGTCATTTAAAACTGTCCAAAAAGTGGTACGGCCGCCACATCAGCCGTCCATATGAACAGCAGGTCCTCAATGTAGCGACCGCACCACTTCAAGAACGACGCCCATAGGTTGGAACCTGAAAAAAGGTGGGAGTGTTCCCACCATGACATGTATACGTTTGCAAGAGAAGGGGAAAATTTTGCCCCCATCGACACACCGGTCAATTGTAAAACGAATCTCATCAAACATAAAAAAACTATGCTGCAGCAGAAAAAGTGCCACCTTGCAAATATAGTCTCGGAATGCGCGTGAATAATCCGAGTATGTATCCAAGAACCACTGCAAGGCCTGTATGGCAAGTCCATGAGAAATAACAGTGTAAAGGGATACCACATCAGCGGTTATCCACACGCATTCGGAGCTCCACTGAAAATCATATACTGCCTGCAAGACACTTCTGGTGTCCTTCTGGAAACCTGGTATACTTCGAACCAGGGGCTGAAGAATACTATCAATCCAGGCTGATAATCTCTCTGAGAATGAGCCTATGCCCGACACTATACGATGCACAGCGGGGGGAAAACCCCCTTTATAAACTTTAGGAAGGGAATGGACAAATATAAAATCTACCTGTCTTTGATCCAAGAAACCCCCATCCAAACTTTCCATTAAGATACTCAGTAAATTATTTTGATAGAGGGGGACGGTATCACCGACAAGTTCTTCATATGTAGAAATATCCTCGATCATAGCCAGGTTTGTAGTTTTATAAATCCTCTTGTCTAAAATGACCACCGCACCCCCCTTATCAGCTTGTTTTATAACTATGTCGGGCATTTGCTCAAGCTCCCTTAGGGCTTGTTGTTCACCATGCAAGAGATTGCTTAGTCTGTTATTCACACCAGGAGTGTCAACCTTAGTTTTTAGTGCAAACAAGTCCTGTATCAACAGCTCCTGAAAACGGTCCAATGCCGCAGTCCGGGACTGGACCGGATAAAAAATATAATTATGAGTTACAAACTGATCAGAAAAATCACCAGAGGCCGCAATTTCAGGAGCTTGATAAGACTGCTGTAGAAAAGAAACATTAATTAATTCCTGAAAAGTAAAGGATGAGACTGAAACCAGATGCGAACTATTAGAATCATTTGGGCCAGAAGCTGACATGTTATTAACATGCATCTGAAAGACAGTGTTACCCCCCACCCCCAAAGTCTCTGGAGAAGCAGTATCCACCAAGTTCAGGAAATGTTTTTTAACAGTCAAATTCCGAGCAAACCTGTTAACATCTAAGATGGTTTGATATATGTCCACGTTACATGTAGGTGAAAAGGAAAGTCCTTTGGAGAGGACATCACATTGTGGCTGACTGAAAATTTTCACTGACAGGTTTAATACCTGAATGTCTCCAAGGTCTTCTTGTACCTCGAAGGATACCGACCGCCTTTTTGCATGCTTTCGCCCTGATCAGCGTTTTTTGATTTCCTCAGAGCGGGCGATTTCTCCGTGGCCCCGCAGGTTTCATCCAGCCTACTTTGGGACGCTCTTGATGGTAACGACTCCGGTGCAGAGTCGGATCACTCCGGGTCTGTAGAGCTGAACACTACTCGGCCACTGTTTTTATTTCTATTGGGGCGGTTAGCTCTTTTCATGATAGACCGAGGAGTGCTTATTTTGGCATCCATCCAGGTATAAACAGATAAAGTTTTATAGTCCTGTAAATCACGGTTGAATTTATCTTGTTTAATCGATGTAAGCTTATCCTCTAATTTAGCAAGATTTAATTGCAGCTTTTGATCCATATCTTTAAAAGCCTGTGGATTCTTGGATGACTTTAATTTCCTCCCTGAGTGTAGACAGGGTTTCCTCCTTATGTGAGATGATGAGACCCATAAGTTTGAGCGAACAATCTGAAAGTATATCTTGCCACTTGGAGATAAAATTATCTGAATAAATAGTGGTCGGTTTTTTTCGGAGATGCAAACCTCTAGGTATCATCGACTTATCCAAATATTTTTGTAAGGTGGTGAGATCCCACCAAGTCCTCATTTCCTTCGCCAAGAGCTTTTCCAGTGAAGCCATGTGGATTTTTAAGTCCAGGGACTCTTGCATGTCTTTATTATGCAAATTATAAGTGATGTAGAAATGAAACCAGATGTGTTTAGCAGCTGCTTAGCTCTATCTTGCTATGGTCATAGCAGTGTAGGGAGATGGGGTATCAGAGCTCTAACCCTCAGCAATAAAAGCTCCATAATCTCTTTTCAGATAGTAACATAATAAAAGCTCCATAATCTCTTTTGAGATAATAACATTACTTATGCAGCGAGCCCCTGAGGAGCCAGAGCAGAGAATGGGAATGGTGGCGTCTATGGCTGTTGCAGTTACAGTGGTTTTCCTCACACCATTGCTCCCAAGGGCTATGCAGTGAAAGGAGGGTGCACCCTTTCACCCCCCGGGGCACACATTGGTTCTGGGGGTTTTGTCTGGTGGTAGTTGGGGGGGCTGTGATATTAGGTGCTTGTATGGTTTAAAAGCAGGTTATGAAGAGTGCAATGGCCATCGTATGGTGCAGAAAACCAGGCCAGAGGAGGAAGAATAAATGTTGATCTTTACTTAAGTACAAAATTGGAGTTGTAGTACATCCAACCACAATGAAGCACAGTTTTGTCTGTAAACAGTGAAGATCCTTTCCTCAGATAGTGATATATGTAGACTGGCAAAGGTGGGAGTTATGGCACTATTTCTATTCTACTCTGCTAAAGTTCCTCTAAGGAGAATCTATGGCTGGCAGCAGTACCTTGGCAATAATAGCTATAGTGTCCACTGCAGGATACAGGGTTTTTGAAGGAACATCTTTCCAGGACATGTCCAAATATAAAGGGTTTCTTACGTGTCCCTCACTTCAGCAAAGTCTGAATGGCTGTAGTAGCAGGTTGTAGTAGCAGGTTACCTTGCTGACTCCTATGCTTAGCCATGCAGATTCTAAGTTCTCTTTCTTTTTCTCTCTCTATCTGTTGATTTTGCAGAGAGTCCCTATAGTTTGAGGCCTAAGAAGAAGGAGCATAGGTCACTGTTTCCATTTGCAGATACCCCCTGTTTTGGAGTATATGCATACATAGTGAAACAAAAACTCTTATGATATAAAATAGAGATGAGTGAATTTTTAAAAAATTCTATTCGCCAGTTCGCTGAATTTTTGGGAAAAAAATTGGTTAGATCCGAATTGATTTGCGGTGAATTTCATTAAAAACTGCTATTTCCTGGCTGTGGTATAGAACACTGTGCCTTGCAGTAACACACATATGGAGTCTGCTTTGGTAGTGATATAATACTGTGAGTCCATATGACATGCAGATGACAGGTGTCGCTCTTAAACTCACTGCACACTTCACTTATTTGGGCAGTTACGGGACCAAAACTGCACCAAGAAGAAGCGCACTCCTTTTACACCCTCGTCAGCTGATTCCACATAGATGTCTACAGAACCTGTTCTATTAAACGCTTATACAAGTAAAGTCCTCCGACAGATTGGAGAGGGTGTCAGCAGTAAGTTTGTGCTGACGTCACTGATTATTTTGCCCTTCCTCTGATCCGTCAGAACAATAACCCCCAAAAAACGGATCCTGACGGTTGAGCATCCACCTTCCCTTGGTCAGCATTTGGTCAGTAATCCATCAGTACTGCTAATGCCAAAAAAAAACAGGAGTGGATCCAAAACAGAGATGACACATGAATGGAATATTTGCATGTCTTCTGTGTTTTGTACCCACTCCTGCTTTTGTCTACAAAATCACAAGCTAGTTCTGATGGGACCATACAGGCCCACAGCTGCTACACAGACAGGATCCGTTGTGCGTCTCATTTTTCCTTGCATCTGACAGATCAGAAGAAGGGTCAAATAAATGATGATGTCAGCCAGGCCTAAAGGCAAAAAGAGTGGCCCGGACATCAAGTGGGAGGGTGGGAACAGCATGAGAAGTCCACAGAGTGGCCCTATGACATAGTGGTGAGGTAGAAGCAGCATTAGGAAGCCACAGAGTGGCACAATGACAATTTGGAGGTGACGACAGCATCAGGAGACCACAGAGTGGCAAGGTGACATCGTGTGGAGGTGGCAGCAGCATGAGGAGACCACAGAGTAGCAAGGTGACATAGTGTCGAGGTGGCAGCAGCATCAGGAGACGACAGAGTGGCAAGGTGTAATAGTGTGAAGGTGGCAGCAGCATGAGGAGACCACAGAGTGACCCAGTGACAGAGTGTGTAGGTGGGTGGCAATAACAATACCCGCTGACAATGGTGGGTGCAAGAAGGAGCACTTGGCATCAGATATGTGGCATCAGGCGGGTGGGAATATCAGAATAGTAGCTGAGGCAGCTAGCCAGAAGAAACAGGTTTCTTTTGTCAAAGTTTGTGTGAGTCAGCATGGATGATCTAATCTGATGCATCAGGCATTGGTGGGTGGAAATCCTGGCTGATCGACGCCTGATTCATCTTGACAAACGTCAGTCTCTCCACATTTTGGGTGGACAGGGAAGTTCTTCTTGGGGTAACTATGGCCCCCACCACACTAAACACCCACTGTGACGCCACACTACTAGACAGGCAGGACAGCTTTTCAGGGCAAACTCTGCCAGTTGCATCCACAAATCCAGTTTGGCTGCCCAGTAGTCCAGCGGATCTTCAATGTGGGGTGGCAGGGTGCTGTCCAAATATGCCACCACCTGCTGGTTCAGGTCTAGCTGCTGATGCTGGTGAGTGGTTTCTTCACTAGGTGGGTGAAGAAAGCTGCTCACAAGCAACTCTAGACTCAAGTTGCTGCTGATGGAGCTGGAACTGCTTCTACCCCCCACCCTGCCATAGCAGCCATGGCACATTAACATGAGCGCAGAGAGCCCCCTCGGTCAGACCTGCGAGAGGATGGATGATGGCACAGATAAGCAGTGGCCAACTGACGACATAGGATGTCTCTATAGTAGTTCATTTTGTCAGTTTTGGACAAAATGGTGGAGAGCCAGAAGTCATCCCTCTGCCAAATGGTGACAATTTGGCTGTCACTACGCAAGTGAGCATGCATCGGGCCATTTGTGCAAGTGACTCGGAAGAACTCCCTGCCTTCATCTCCACTGCATACTGCCACGGTGTGTCTGGGTCATCTGCCTCATCTTCCTCATTCCTGTAGCTCCTCTGCTGGTCCTGCTCCTCCTTTCCATGTGTGTAGAAAAACCACACTTTGCTTGCACTCCAATGTCCTCTTTCTCCTCCAGTTCAGCCCCCACAGGGCTCATGTGGCTGTGAGATCTAGGCGCCACATCTCCAGTCCCCTGACCAGCCAGATTTACCAGCATCTGTTCCAGGACATGAAGCAGTGGAATGACGTTGTTCATGCGTGTGAAGTGCATGCAACGTTTCCTGGCCATTTTTAGGATAACTTGCAGATGCCCTGCAGTGGAGGCTGAGGACACGGTGGAGGATGAGGAGGCAGAGGCGGACAATGTCGCAGGACCAACAGCGTGACAAAGTGGAGGCGGAAGCAGTGTCACCTGGCCAAGTTGCTGGTGTGGCTGTGCAGTAACCACATTCACCCAGTTGGCCGTAAAGGACATGTATTGTCCCTGACCATAGTTATAGCTCTTTGCACTTTGGCAGACACCAACAGTCTCAAGGACTGGCCCACCTTCTGTTCTACATACGTGTGCAGGGCTGGTACTGCCTTTTTGGCAAAGAAATGGCGGCTTGGGACTCTCCACCTTGGCTCGGCACAAGCCATCAGTTTTCCGAAAGGTGCAGAGTCCACCACTTGGAAACGGAGGTACTGCAGCACCAGCAACTTGGACATGAACACATTCAGCTTCTGCGCCGTTGGATGAGTGCACGCATACTGTTGTCTCTTGGCAATCGCTGACGAGGAGTAGGAGGAGCAGGAGCATCAGAACCAGCAGATGATGGGAAGGACAGACAGCTCCCTTCGGCTGAGGTGGTGGAGCCTTGACTTCCTTGCAGGCTGGACCACTACATCGGAGTAATGGTTCTCCCAGGCCACTTTATAGTGACACACTTTATATTGACACTGCATATGTTGATACAGGGCTGTGGTACCAACATTGGCACCCTGGCCACGCTTCACCTTCTGCCGACAGATTCTACATATGGCCATGTTCACCTCCTCTGGCGGCTTAACAAAAAACTGCCACACCGCCGAGTAAGTGATTTTACCCCCAACAGTCCACACTAACTGACTGCTACTGCTGCTGCTTCCGTGAACCCGTGCACCACTACTTTCCGGGTAGGTAGGCTCCTGTGAAGCAGGTTGTCTACCATGGGCATGTTTGGCTACCGACCTCCCACTGCTGCGACCCTGTTGACTCCCGGCCACGCTAGCGACTGCTTGGCTCCGCCACTGCCTCACAGGCAAGCTGCCACCCTCTTCTACCGATGATGATGAAGCCCCTAATGCACCCGGCTCCCAAGTGGATCGGCTACATCATCATCATCGAGTACTGTCTGCACATCACTGATGTCCTCCTCAACGGTCTCTGGGTCAGCCTCACCATTCGCAAAACCAACTCACACGCCACTCTTCTCATGACTACTTGCCTGCCTAGCGGAAGAAGCAGCGGATGTCTTCTCCACATCTTGGCTGGCCAGTAGCTGCTGACTGTCTTCTAGTAGCTCGTCCTTGCTGTTTAGTGGGGCTGAGCCCACAGCATATAACACTTGTCTGGCTAAGGGAACAGAAAAGGACAGAGGCAGGTTGAGGACATGTGAGGGCACAGGGCCTGCTCCCAAGCCATGACAGCTAAGGGTTGTGTCTGACGAACCCACTGACTTTTGGTTGGGGGTGTCGGATGTCACTCCCGACGAAGTCGAAGATTGAGTCAACCATTTAAGAACCGCTGGGTTGCTGGTCACGACACAACTGCTCGCTGACACTGGGAGCTCAGGCCTCCCGAAGTGACCTGCCACGGCCCCTTACTCTGTTGCGACCTCTGCCTGCGCCAGAAACATTTGGGCCTCTGCCACTCCCCTGTGCAGGGCCTGACACTTCTCTGTCTGACATACTATTAGATCAAATAAATAAAAAGGAAATTAAAACACTCACTTCAATTTCTCACTTCACCACACAACAGCTAATAAGCCTTTTTTTCCCCCCACTAATGCACACAAAAAAGGGCTTTAGAACATATAACTGCACCACTGAACAGCAAATATATTTAACTTTTGCCTCTAATACACAACAAAAAGCACTGTAATGTTAGCACTTCACCACACAACGGCTAATAAGTCCCTTTTTTCCCCACTAATACAAGCCAAAAATGCTTTAGATCATATAACTGCACCGCCCAAGGGCAAATGAGAAATATTTCCTTGTAATAAACCCTGTTAATGCCTGTTTCAAACAGCACTTGCACCCTAATACGAACAGTTTTCTGGAATTACAGAGATGTATAATGGCAATTTGGATCCCCAGTCAGTGCAGCAAGGTGTAATAGGACTGTTCTTACTACCCAGGCTGTAAACTCCCCTACTGAACCCTGTTCAATATAAATGTTGCAAAATGATTCCTTCCTATCCTTTCCCTACACCTTGAATAATCTTTTCCTGCACTTGTAAATCATTTTTTTAGCACAATGATGTTTTTTCTAACACTGTCCCTAGTGCCTGCTGACATCTTTCCCTGCACAAAGGACACTGGTAAATGGCAGAATCCAAGATGGCTGAGGCTATTTATAGGGCTGTGACATCACAGGGCTGGCTGCTGATTGTCTGCATGCATGGCATTATGGGTGATCTAGCCTTCCCAGAGTTCCTTGCTCCACATCCTCCCTTGTGCAATAGCCATTTTAAGAAAAAATGTTATTCGTTATCACAAATCGTGAAGAAATTCGGCTTTGGTGCGAATCTAATTTTTCCTGAAATCGAATTCCACTTTGTCAACTTCGATTCACTCATTTCTAATATAGAAGCCAGTATACTTTATCTTAGAAAAATAAAAACCTTTCCAACTTCAAATTTGGATTTAGAATAATTCCCTGGATCGACGGCCCAGTGATCTTGTAACTATAACTTGTAATATGTTATACTCAAGAAATGGATCCAGGCCTCTTTTATAATCTTTTAGTGCTTTCACCGTTACAAAAAATTTACATTTTAGATTGTTGGAAGTATTTAAATCTTCTCATCCATGTGCTGCTGCTAGCAGTGTCCTGGAAGAGCTAGAGGAAACTGGTTTGTAGAAGTCCTTTAGTTCCCCAAAGTGGTAGAGGCAATGAGGTATGTCCCTTCAACCCTCTTCATACATTCTAAACAGGAAAAAGGTGTATTTTGGTTTTTAGATGTGAATGTGTCATTGATGGTTCTCTTCCATTAAAGTCAAATTATGAGAGATAGAAAAATTGCCTCACATTTTTTGTAAAATGTGATCCTCTACATGTAGCGTCTTTTGTCAGCTACTGCACCTCAGTTGCCAAACATCACAAAAAATGGTACATGTGAACATACTCTAACACCCCCACAACTCAGGCTAAAGCAGTGGATAGTCGCTGATGGTGAAATTTCATATAGTACATTCGGCAAATTCACAGCTTGTTCCTTTCTATAACAGCACAGCATGAAAGGGAAAATCACATTAAATTACCTCTCAAACCTCTTTTCTGTTCATTCCTTAAATGCAACATATCATAAGTTTTCTGGTGGAAAGTTTCTTGTTTATTAATGACCATTTGGAAAGGTTACATACAATTATGGCTAATTGTGTTTTTCCTTCTAATTTAGTATAAAGGCTGGAGTGAGTCCCAGTCTTTTTAACCACCTAGCGGGACTATGGCAAAGGCTTTGAAGCTTTTTGAAATATAAAGATGAAGAGATTGAACCTGATTCATTGGAAGATGATTGATTGCACTGCTTTTCCCATGTCTGTCTGGAGGAAATTGCAGTTATGACAGTGGGATATCATCTGTGTTATTCTTTTGCCCATAGAATAAAATGATCAGGCTGTGATTTATTTAAAACTACTGTACTTTCAGTGACATCAATTCATGTTCATACTTATCAAGATGTAACGTCAGAATGACTAGTTGTGGAGTTACCTTAAGACCATTTGAAGGTTTGTCCTTTAAACAAGCCGACAGCATGCTGATAAATGTCATTATCTTGAACTGATTATAAAAGGTTCAGAATAGATGGATAGATAGATCGTATGAGATAGATGTGTAGTAGATAGATAGATTGATTGATAGATAGATAGATAGATAGATAATAGAAAGATAAGGATGAGACAGATGGAAAGACAGACAGAGAGATAGGATATAGTTGGATAGATACTTTGATAGATAGATAGATAGATAGATAGATAGATAGATAGATAGATAGATAGATATAGCTGCTTCCACTCACATCAGCACATTTGATTTTACTAGTTGGCAATGTGGAGTGAATATAAAAGTATTCCCCTGGATAAATAGTCACAGACTTATAAATGGCTACTTGAAGCTAAGGCAGGTATGGGACCAAAACACAAAGTACAAAGCGAGATCTACCCTTGTCCTTCTCACGTGAAATGATAATCCATCCAAGCAGTGTTCTAGCAGTGCAGTCATCTGGACTGATTCATCACAAAAATGATATTGAGGTATACCTTATAGAATTTGAGCTGAGCTGTAGCATACCGGCATGGCCACTATACAGAGGAGAGAGCCCTCTGCTTCTGGCTCCATCCACTGTTTAACTTATGGCAGGGGCAGCTGCCAAAAACATCTGAAGGATGGTGGTACCAGGTCTTAGACTCTCACTGATCTGATACTGATGACTGATTAGGAGGATAGGTCATCAATATCTAAAAGCTAGACAACCCCTCTAAGAGCATAAGGAGCAGAATGTTAAGTGGGCTACCTAGGTGAGTTTATGTAATGAAGGAGGTAACAATGCATCACACATCCAGGACTTGTTCACTTTGGTTAAGTAAGTTTTTCCTACTTGAAGTGGAATGGGCCAGAATCTGCATGGAAAAAAAGGGCAAAGTTGGCCGTCATTTAAGTCTGTGGATCCAGAAGATTATGGGTTTTTTCCTGGAAAGTTTACCTGGGACAAGAGTGCAGTGCAAAAAGGCTGTTACTGTTGATTTCAGGATTGCCATATGGTCAAGGCCAATGGCTGGTGGTGGTAATGCTGATGTAGCTGGGGCTAGTCTTTCTGATCAAAAATGTGCGCAAAGATTCTCCTATTATTATGCACACTAAGTACAGCAGTGATTTACTTTACACTTTAGAGTGATCCATCTTTTCAATGTTTGCATGCCATGTCCTACACATAGTATTTATTCTTTTTGGAGTGGAGAGATGATACAGAGTGCGAAATACAGAGACATTATCCTCATATATTTGCTTACAAACACAGAAATGCAACAGCACTCTGTAACATGCATGCTGAGCCCACTGTGTACTCCTCCTGGAGCCAAATGGCTACTAGTAGCTACTATGAGTGCAAATTCAGTTTTATACATACTCTGATTAAAACCAGCCTCTAGGGCAGACAAACTAGTCAGGTGTGCACGACTGAATGGAGGCCGCCACACCTCCAGCATATGCTGCACAGAAAAAAAGGGGGGTCAGTCAGCACGTCCCTGTATGCAGGTGCACATAGCCATGGCAAAATATACATACAAACACAGAAATGCAACAGCACTCTGCAACCAGCACTCTGCCCTGCATCTATGCTAGAAGTTAACAGAGGCATCAGTGTACATTTTGATCAAAAAGTAATAAGCCACTCACCGCGCCAAGGCCGCCTCTATGAGTGTTCCTAACACTAAATCCTACCTGTTATGGGCCATGACAGCCACATGAAATGCAGGGAGTACAGGTCCAGCATGCATGCTGGATCCACCTTGCTTATGAACCCTTTTTGGTGCCATAACAGCCTCCATTAGATCCAGGGATGCAGGTACCAACATGCATGCTGAGCCCACTATGTACTGCTCCTGGAGTACATAGTGGGCTCAGCAAATATTTGCGATGCACGACAACGACCATGAGTCCCTTAAAGCAAATGTTTTTTGTGACGCCAGTTGCAGTGAAGCAACAAGGGCCCCTTTTAGTGATGTAGTAGATGGTACCCAGGTGTAGGATTGCCAGAGTGGTGTAGGGTGGCCCAAATGTCCCTTAATGTTGGTACACGTGTCACAGTGCCCCTAACTGGATTCGCTGGAGCCCAGGGGTTGTCGTCCGAAGTAGAGCAAATAGGGGGAGTAATTGAGGGTTTTCAGGAAATAAATTGAGTCCAGACCTTGTGATGAAGTTCAATAACAGCTTTACTTGAATAAACGTTTCTCCAACAGTTTCAGGCTTTGTCTTGGTTCCCAACAGGCGTTAGCATTAACTCTGGCAGGCAAACAAACTCAACTCTGCTACATCTGTTGCTCTCTGGCTCTGCTGTGCTGACAAGCTTACTGTATAACTTTGCTTCTTTCTTTATGCTGCAACTTCTCTCTGTAGTCTGTCTCTATATTAATACCAGGGAATCTATACCTCCTGGCTTCAGAGGCTTAGGGCTTTGACCCAGCTGAAGGTGCTCTAGCTGGCTTAGGCAGGACACATCCAGCAGGGACGTGGACCTGCTTCCTTCCCTTCACTGACCTCTAACTAACTAAAGAGAATGGAAAGAAGGTTCCATCCTCTGCAAATGTAGCTCTGCCATGATTGCTGCCATCTTCTGGTGAACCAGGTACATTACATGAACAATAACAGTTGCATAGAAATCGCAATGAACATTGTAGTGGACTGAAATAAATTCATAAGATGACACTGTGTTCGCCCATAGTATGGGATTTGGCTTACCTTTTGTGAATGAAAAGGGTTTATCTGCTAGAATGTAAACAAACTGGCCAACAGCAGGAACTTAATAAAAATAAAATAAAAAATGCAATACTTACTTGTTAAATCTAACCCCCCACCATTCCCACTCCAGTGGTCCTCACCAAGTCTTTGTTTACTTTCCTGTAGTGATAACATCTAGCCCAATGACTGTAGCAGTCAATCACTGGCCTCAGCAGACTTCTTAACGGGGTTCTTTGGGAGGGATTTAAAATAGCCTCACTACACACTGCACTGCTCTACAATAGATGGTAATGATTAGCGATGAGCGAAGTTTTCAAAAATTCAATTCAGACGCTTCACCGAATTTTCCCAAAAATTTGCTTCATACCGAATTAAGTTGTCACGAAGCATGTTAAATCAGCTGTATCCCAGCCTGCAAGGAGAGTATATCTTGATGCATTACAGCGATACACATAGCTAGTCCTTTCTGGTAGTGAAACAGTTACTGTGAGTCTGTGACAGGCAGGTGGACACCCCGATAACAGTAAAATTAGGCAGCTTATTCACCCCAATTTGAGAA
This sequence comes from Bufotes viridis, assembly GCA_033119425.1. NCBI lineage: Eukaryota > Metazoa > Chordata > Amphibia > Anura > Bufonidae > Bufotes > Bufotes viridis. The sequence continues at coordinate 52,712,755 of CM065594.1, forward strand.
TCAAGGCCTAATAGAATTGCTTATCTATTAAAAAAGGTGGACACCCGAATAAGAGAATTATTAGGCAGCTTATTCACCCCAATTTGAGAATCAAGGCCTAAGACGATTGCTTATCTATTTAACAAGGAGGAGACCTCAATAACAGTACAATTAGACATTCTATTCACCCCAATTTGAGAATCAAGTCCAAATAAAATTGCTTATCTATTAAACAAGGTGGACACTGTTTAATTAGATACTGTAGCTCTGTGCCATACACAGGGATTGATGTAAAGTGGGCTGTCTCCTATGGATCCCTTCAGCTTCAGAGTACAGTCCTTGCAGTCTCCCTATGCTCACCCTACAGTGTGTAAAAACTCTCCCTATGATCTCCCTACACTGTCCCTGCACTGTCCATGCAGTCTCCCTATCTAATATTCCACAATTAAAAGCTTCTTGAACACCCTCCCTAGCGCTTGTCAGGTCTCTGCCTATGCTCAGTTCACAATTAAATGGCGGAGACTCGGCGGGATTAGGCTTTTTTATAGGGCTGTGACATCACAGGGGATGGCCATCTGTGATTGGCTGGTTGCATAGCATTATGAATCATATCGCTTTCCCAGGCTTCTTACTTTTCAGTTTGTAAAACGTGTAGCCGTTATTTTAGTGTAAAAAAAAAAAACGAAGTGTGAGGAAATTCGGATTTGTTGCGAATTGTATTTTCCATAAACCTTGTATCAAATTCCACTTCAGATACTTTGATTCGCTCAACACTAGTAATGATGTGATCCTGCCCACCATATGCCCTCATGGCTGATCAGCCTAAGAGGAAAACTCATCAATGTGCAGTATATTAAAGTCACAAATGTATTGAAGTACTGTCCCCTCACCTCCTAGGCAGTTCTGCAAGTGGAGGCAACCAGTCCTGCTCACGTTGTAGGCCAGGTTGCTGGCAGCCATTTTAAATCATTTCCGGGGAACTCCTTTAAATACATCACTGAGGCCAGTGATTGACTGTAGTGGTCACATGGGTAAACAGTAACATTATTGCTGCAGAAGAATATATGAAGACTTGCAGAGACCACCTAAACAGCAGTGCTGGATCTGCAAAGGCGTTAACTGGTAAAAAAAAAAAAAAAAAATTATTTTTTTTAGCATAATTCCTACTGTTACATTTTTTTTTTACAAATATTTTTGGAAAATATCCTTGAGAAAAATGTTACTTCTTTTATATAGAAATGGACCAAACAAGTGGATATCTAGTCATCAAGCTGTATCCCTGCAAAGGTGCAATCTTCTCCTATCCCATCTTTTCTCCTGCTACAGTATGGACAACATCCATTCTAGTACTTCCTGTTCACTAGGCTTTTCCCTCAAGACCTGGTTTTCCAACAGCATTGCTTGGACTCTGAAGACGGTTTTCTTCTCAAAGTAAGTGCCTGCCCGAAGACAAATTTCAGTAGAGTTATGTCACAGATCAAGCGACAAGCTAGTTGGTCTGCTAAGTAGACCTCAGAAGTTAGTTGGCATTCCTTAAGAGATACCGTGAATCTAATTTCTGGAGCTAAACATGCGGCCCCCACAGAGAGAGCTCCAATTTGTTGGCATAAATTAGCCTCAAGGTCGCAAACCCTCGGAAACCCATGTTGTGGTTAAGCATTGTTTTCACCTTAGCTGCATAGTTGGTGGATAATATGATGGATTTTATACAAACTTTTCTTTGTATTAATTCAAAAACCAATGCGCCTTCAGGTGAGGATAATGAAGTCAGGATAAACACAACAGGAGGCAGCTAGGAAAGTCGAAGAGAATCTGTAATGGCCAGTGGCAGGATGGTGTGCTTTCATTTCTTCATTGAGCTTCAGCCATTGAAGTTCCATTAACTTTCATAAGTGGTAATGCTTTCCAGTCGTTGTCATGTACAAGAATCCATTGTATTTATGTAGTAATCACTCGAGAATAACAATAGCCACCTGCTTCTAGATGTTATAGCAAGAAAAATCTTTCCCAATTTCTATTAACTTTCCAGCATGCTAGTTTTGTTATGTTAATGCAGTAAATCTAACACAGTGAATGCCATACACTAATCAGAAATGCTGAAATATCCTACATGTCCTCTTTAATATACTGTGCTTCAAGTCATTCTTTTTGAAATCTGAAATCCTGTATAAAAGAATATTTTAAGAAAGTCAACTTAAAGGGCATCTGTCAGCAGATTTTCATCCATGACACTGGCTGACCTGTTAGATGTGCGCTTGGCAGCTGAAGATATCTGTGTTGATCCCATGTTCATATGTGTCCGCATTGCTGAGAAAAATCATTTAATCTATGCAGATGAGCCTTTTAGAGCAATGGGGGCCTCTATGCACTTTGATTGACAGGGCCAGTCATGGTGATGTTTCATTGCCTGGCCCTGTCAATCAAAGTAGAGAGAGTGCGGTAGTTGCAGAGAAAGCATTGCCTCTAGGTGTAACAGCAACGCCCTCAATGCTCCTAGAGGCTTATTTGCATATATTAAAACATTATTTTTTTCAGCAATGAGGTCACATATGAACATGAGGCCAATACAGATGCTTCACCTTCCAAGTGCACATGCAACAGGTCAGCCAATGTCACAGGTACAAATCTACTGACAGATTACCATTAAGGCCTCTTTACATGGCCCGATTAAGCAGACAATTGTCGCGAAGGAAGCATTCAGCAGTGGAGTCACAGTATCGGGAGGAGCGATTGCTCCTGGATGTCATTGCTGCTCCCCATACAGAATTATTGTTTGCCAGCTGCCGTCAAACAATGCTTTAGGTGTGACATGATGATGTAATCTCGCGCCGCACGGTATTTCGGCCGAGATCTTCAAGCGAGATGGAGGCTGGCGGCCCGTCGCGAGCAAATGGAGGAGGTAAGTTTGAATTTTTTTATACTAATTCAGGTTAAATCATTTTGCTGACATGAAGTACGAGGAAATTTGGCTTCTAGGCGAGTCGAATTTATCCTGAAATTCGGATTGAATTCCACTTCGTGGGATTCAATTCGCTCATCTCTAATTATCGCTAATGAGTGTTCCTACAAACTCTTATTACTGATAATCTGCCCGAACAGGGCATTTAGTCTGGAATTAGGGATGGATTCTTTGCACACTATAGGCAAAATAGGTCATTTATTATGTCTGGTGTTTCATCCGCCAGACAGGACAGGATTCGCCTAGTAACAGAAAGTAGGCAGCAAAATTGCTAGGAGGGAGATCCCCAGTGGCAGAGATTTTAGAAGTGTTTTTATTATCATTATTATTATTTATTATTAAAGCACCATTAATTCCATGGCGTTGTACTTATGAAAAGGGGTATACATACATAACACAGACAATTGCACTAAGCATAAACAAGATAAGTTGCAAACTGGTACAAAAGGAGAGAGGGCCCTGCCTGTAAGGGCTTGCTTTTAGGGTGGATAACATGAATTTTTGGATAACATCATTTTTAATCAAACTGATTTACAGATTTGTTCAAGTTCAGCGAAAGTGACCTTTGAGAGAAACTTGTTTGAAAAGTTAATAACCATTTAAATTTCTTAGCATATCCCCATGGATATGTTGTGATTAGAGATGAGCGAATCGACCTTGGATGGAACATCCGAAGTCGATTCGCAAAAAAGTTCATTGTAATACTGTAGCTGACTGCGACGGAACAATGAGTGGAATATATTTCTTAAGCAACGATTTATGGAAAACATTATGAACACGAAATGAGTCCGGCAATCTCAATCTAAAAGATACAGGATTAATGACGCCAATAATCTCATACGGCCCAACAAACCGTGGCGCCAGTTTCCTAGAAGACACCTTCAGTGGTAGATTCCGAGTAGACAACCAGACCCTGTCAGCAAGCTGAAAATGAACCCCCTTAGAACGCTTCCTATTAGCCATAGGATACTGAATCTCCTGTACTCCAAAAATGTATTTCTCAAGTTTAACTAATAATTGGTTTACCCTTAAAATGTCTAGTACTAGTCTTATATGTCTCACATGCGAGTCCCAGGTGGGAGAAAAAATCTGAATATCATCAAGATAGATGATTAAAAACTTCCCAATGAATTCCCTGAAAATGTTGTTCATTAAATTTTGGAAGACATCTGGAGCATTACTAAGCCCGAAAAGCATAACTAGGTATTCAAAATGTCCCTCAGGAGTGTTAAATGCGGTCTTCCATTCTTCCCCCTCTTTAATTCGGATTAAATTGTAAGCTCCCCTCAAGTCGAGTTTAGAAAACCAGGCAGCTCCTAAAACTTGACTGAACAGGTCGGGAACTAAAGGGAGGGAATATTGATATTTAACAGTAATCCTATTTAATTCACGGTAATCAATACAGGGTCTGAGTCCTCCGTCCTTTTTCTTAACAAAAAAGAACCCCGCACCCATTGGAGATACTGAGGGCCTAATGTGCCCCTTGTCCAAACTCTCTTTAATATATTCCCTCATTGAATTTCGTTCGGGACCAGATAGGTTATAAATTCTTCCTTTGGGATATCGGGACCCGGGTACTAATTCAATAGCACAATCATACGGTCTAAGGGGTGGTAATTCTTTCAGCTCGGATGATGAAAACACATCAGCATAATCTCTAATATATGGCGGAAGGGTTTGGGATACCGTATGAACCCCTGCTAAAACGACCGATAAACAGGACTTACACTGAGAACCCCATCTTTCTATCTCACCAGTAGCCCAATTAATAACCGGATTATGTAATTGGAGCCAGGGCATACCTAATATAAAATTTACGGGTAGATTCTCAAGAATTAGGAATGAGCATATCTCAGTGTGACACACCCCTACCGGAAGAGAGATCTCCGGCGTACAAAACTTGACCGTACCACCCGCCAGGGGAGTGGAATCAATGGCTACGATGTTTACTGGGTGAGGAAGGGCTAAAATCGGAATTCCTATTTGGATAGCGAATTTACGGTCATGTGACATGGCCAGCATCACATGACCGACAGACAGACAAGTCGAGCACCGAATGATCAGCTCTGTGCTTTAAGGCAGACTCGGGAGCAGGGAGCTCTCCCAGCTAGTAAGCCGCCCTGGGAACGAGGTTAAACACAGAGCCTTGCTCCTGAAGCTAAGCAGCAGGTCTGCGGATGATTGGAGACCGAGTGCCCCTTCTGTACCCTGTTAGCCTCTTGGATACAAAAACTGCATGAGTTCAGCTGAAATATCTTTTTAGTGGCAGGCATTTGATTCCTTGCTCTTTTACTTAGGTGGCTTTTTTCATGATGGAAGGGACAATAACTGTTTCTTGACTAGAAATTTGGCAGAATATAGCTTTGTTTTCAGAAAGGTGTTCAGAGCTTTAAAATTCCTATACTGATTCAATTTACTTGGCATGGTGCTGAATGGCGCTCGTTATGCTGATTCTTACAATTTAAATTTAGATCCCCTTATGTTTATTGTGCCGCAGATAATTCAAGATCAAAAAAGAACTAAAGGCAGGCAAAACATTTTCTCTACAGAGGCTCAATACTGTTTTGTCAAATCTCTATGCCTGTGACCACTGCATTGTATTCTATTAAATAGTGGCAAGATAAATAGTGCGTACAGCATCCAGATAATAGTGTAATGCAGGATCTGGATATGTATTGATCATAGTGTCTAGATTAATAATGTGTACAACATCCAAATACGATAAGTCATACTGCATCTCAATGAACAGTGTATATAGTGTCCATTTCTACAGATAAATAGGTAATACAGGGTCCAGATAAACAGATAAATTACACATAGAATACGGAATCATACTAATAATACAATAGATAATTCTTGGAATTGAGGGTGCCAGATTGTATGTGGCGCTGGTAACCTTACTTCTTCTCATTTTATTTTGCTCCTTGGGTGTTGCTATGGGAGTCTTTAAAAATTGTTATAATCTGTGTGTATCTATATGGCAAAATATCATTTTCTTTCTAGGCATCTCAATTTTAGAGATGTCCTGGTCTAGAATGGCTGAAATTGACTAAAACATTTTTTCAATGGAAAATCAAACCGAATATAAATAGTAACAAGAATAGCTTCTGTTCTAATACTGCTCACCTATGGACCAGATCATTTGTATGATTTCAAAGGATTGTCCAGGATCTTACTATGACCTATCCCACGGATTCTCAAATACTTTTTTTGTGATGGTCCAGACTCCACATACCTGGATCTACATTGGGTGAATGTCCAAGACGAAAAAAGGTCATCTTTAGTACAATGCAACCTTTTTTTTTTTACAATAAGCCACAATTCTAATTGCACTCAATCTCCTTCGTGCCCCCCAGCAATGGTGCCCCTTAGTGCCTCATCACATATAAATTATGCCCTCAGACAGTAATGATGCCCCTTAGTGCCCCTCAGACATTCTTAATGCATCTTTAGTGCCCCACAGCATTTTGCTCCTATAGTACCACTCCACACTGTATTATGTCCCCTTAGGGACCCCCACACAGTAAGATGCCCCCTTAGTTACTCCCACTCAGTATGATTGCCCTACGTGCCCCCTCATTGTAAGATGTCCCCTAAGTGCCCCCTCACAGTTAGATGTCCCCTAAGTTCCCTCCTCATAGTATGGTGATCTCTTGGTGCCTCCTTCAGTGGCACAGGATGTTGCCCTATTAGTTCCACCACTGAAGTAAGATGCCCCCTCAGTGACCCCTTTTAGTATTCATGGTATACTCCTTAGTGTCCACTACACAGTATGGATGTCCCATAAGTGCCCTCCCTGACAGCAGGATGAGCCAGTGGTGCCCACCACACAGTATGATATCCCCTTAAAGAGGTTCTTTGGGAATTAAGAAAATGAAAATACTGTCTCCTCCTCCTCCTCTCTACTTGTCAGGGATTTTGATTCTGAATACAGCTGAATCTCTGGGGAATTTAGTTCATGAGGAGACATGAAGTACAGAAAGGCTGGGCAGGCCAGACTGTGGTAATAGAGACTCTAAACAAGTGCTGCTGCTCATTAGCCACACCTCACCCTTCTCTCATGTCTCCTCACCATCTCGATTCCCACAGAGATTCACCTGTATTCAGGATCATGATTCCTGACAAGCAGAGCAGAGAGGAGGATGAGGCACACTATGGCTCATTGTGGTGAAGTAACTTGTCCTGCTGTGCGATTAGGACAGGTTTTGTGTGAACTGATAGGACGGCGACCATTTTATTTCTTCTAATGATTGTTCCCTAGACAAAACAAGCCATTCTAAGTAAAGAAAGGTATTTGTGAATATATTTATTAGAAAATAATATTTAAGTATTTTCATTTTTTTAATACCCAGAGAACCCCTTTAAGTACCCCCACACAGAATAAGGCCCACTTAAACATCCCCACACAGGAGTGAAGGCTCTACTGGTCAAGAGGCGCCAACCCCCGCCCCTCTGCTTGATTGACAGGGCCGGACATCTCTCCCGTTTCTGACAATATCACACTTGCACTGCTCCGAGTAGAGCCACAAGTGCATAAGTAGCTACTGAAGTACTGACTGTGTATATCCGGCCCTGGCAATAAAGCAGCAGGGGGAACTTTTTGAGCAGCAGGTACAGCTCCTTGGTGTTTAAGAACTCTTTTTGATGAACGAACTGCTCATCTCTAATCCTAAAGCATGTTACTTTTTAGTGAACTGGCACACTAGGTCGTTACTGTTGATTAAGATTGCATAGTAGTAAAATATATTCAAAGGGTCAGCCACCTCCGTCGGTCCAGCTTTTGGAAAATTAGGAATTCCAGCATGCTCCATATGTTTCCATAGGAATTCCAAGTAGAGCTCAGCAAGTGTGCATGCTGGGAGTCAGAGTTTCCCCACAGCTGGAGTGCCAAAGGTTGCTCATCCCTGCTGTAGTCCATAAGGCTGAAAAGAGACATAAAACAACCAAGTTCAGCCTATTATTAATTACAATTATACTATAATACTAATACAAAAAAATGCTTTTTTTTTGTAGTGATTCATCCTTTTTATGTATTCATTGATTGTTTCTCAATAAAACATTGTGTTTTATTTGAGCTTTGGTGAATTTTTTTGTAGGTTTTATACTATAATACTATTAAAGTATTGAAGTGTCTTTCTAATCAGTGAAAGAAAAAAAGTCTATTCTGTACAGTTTGAATAATTCTGCTTGACTTGTAGTTGGTGATTATTTCCAAATTCCTGCTCTGAAGAATTCCTTTTTTATTCTCTGATTTGTTCTGTTTTAGACTATTGTCCTGTTTTGCTTTATTCATCGTGATTTTAATTTCATTTGATTTATTTTTTTTGGATTATGCTAAAATATGAGGCTCAATTTTAGGAAAAGAATGAAAAATATCAGGATCCATTTAAGTGGAGCTTGTCAGAGCTGAATACACTGGAGTCCGTTCACAGGTTGAAGAGTAATCTTTTTTTGGAGTGGTCTACGGGTTTCAGGGGTGAAGAACCCCCTTCCTCAGGACAACTTTTGTTCACCCCTGAAACGTGTAGACCACTCCAATAAAAGATTACTCTTCAACCTGTGAATGGACTCCAGTGTATTTAGCTCTGACAAGCTCCACTTAAAGGGATCCTGATATTTTTCATTCTTTTCCTAAAATTGGATTATTAACACTGCAAGGAATGACATCCAAGTACAGTGGAGGGACCACGGCTGCTGTCAGGCTTCTTCTCCCGGTAGCTGGACGGGAACCAGGAACACCAGCTATGCTCATCAATTGGTTGTGACCACCTCACAACCAGATCTGGTAAGCGCAATTTTATACCTTGATTCATAAGAACCTTTGAAAAGGGATTCCACACATGAGGAGCTGCCTCCTCTCTGTCTTTTATTTGCCTATAAAATATGAGGCTCATGAGACATTATGGCTATGGTGGTTTGTTTTGACCAACTTCAACTATCTATGTATCTTTCATATAGCTTTAACTCCACTGCAAGACGTATAAAAAAATCCAGATCCAGATAAGGCTCATTTCCAGTCTGAATCCTTGTAATTCTACACAACCTGTAGATGAAAAGATTTTTTTTTTTGGCCAGGGTTCAACGGGAAATGTTAAGCGTAACAGCATGTATGTAAAATGGCAGACACAGAGAGAAGGGAGGAGGCAAGGTACAGGGAGATAGCAGGGACATGCAACAAAGGATAGCAGGACTTGCAACAAAGAGACACATTGTAGTAACAGCAATAAGACATGGAATATTATATAACCATGAGGCATAGGAGATGATATCAACAGGCAAAGGTATCAGATGTCCTGCCAGTTGTATGAATGAACTGATGACTGTTCCCACTACATTTTCCTACATTTTAGGCAGACTTCACACCCTGTTTGTGCCCTATGTTTAACTTATACATTTGAAAAAAAAAAAAGATACAAAAATGTAGTACTCAACACTTTTCCATCTAGTCCTGTAAAAAAAAATGTATACTTATTTTTTAGAATGGAACTCTGCGGTGATAGATGCCACTGTATGACCTCCATCTAAAGCATCTCTTTGACCTATATGTGTTTTGTATGCGTTCAACTTAAAACAAAAATGTGATGTGAACCCAGCCAGGGGTGCACCTAGCCTTTCTGTTGCCTGAGGCAAGGACTGAAATGCCACTCCCCCCCATGCTAATTTCTTAACCTAACCCCTCCCCTCCAGCCCTACTGTTAAACACATACTTAGAAAACATTACATATAGAGCTACAAAACACACAGGGTAATACAGCACCACATGCCTCTTACATACAGTGATGTGTCCTCTGATGAAGACGTTCTCTTTCTTCATCTTCTCCATTCAGACCAGACCGCCATAATGATTTCTTTCAGTCGTCTCTTGTCACTGCAGAGTTTGACAAATAGACTTTTCCATACTCCACCTCACCTTCTGATCACCCCATTTTGCCACCTCTAATACTGTGCCCACTGTGCTTCCCAATACTATACTGCAGAAACAGATTATCCCCCTGAAAATACTAGTACCATGCAGATAGTTCCCTTTCAATAATTATTGCCACACAGTGCCCTAAGAAATAACTGTGCCAATCAAATAGTGTCCCTGAAACTTATAGTGCCAAAAACAGTGTCCTCCAAAAATAATTGTGCCAGGTTGATACTGTGCCAGGGTTTCTCCCAATGTAACAGTCCTCCCAAAACTCCTACCAATAGTAATAATTCTATTCCACTGTGTAGTAGTAATAGTGCACCAAATAGTAGACTCATTTTGCACCCAGAAGTAATAATGCCACCATGGCGTCTCCAGTAGTAATAATTACTCATATAATGTGTGCCAGTCCAAAAAATGAACCCTTAAAATGTTTGCCAGTAAAATAATTCTCCCTTGCAATGTGCGCCAACTGTCCTGACTACTGAGATGCAGTTGGGAGATGAGCGTTTCTATAATGAAAGCGCTCATTGCGGATGACCCTTCTGCTGCCCCCCTCTTTCCCCTACCTGGAGCCGCTTGAAGCAATAGCCTCATTTGGCCTCAGTGGCAGTGCACCCCTGAACCCAGCCTTACTCTTTGGATTACATACTTTATCAAGTATAATATACTCTATTTTACTTTCAAAATAATTTTATAGACTTATACCATTCAGATATAATAGTCGATCAGGTGTCCAGCTGTTTTTTATTTCACACCTATTTAATTTATTTACGTTTGTATTTTTTCTATAATTATCCCTGTTTGGCAACGTCTGTGGTTTATACAGATTTTTTTTGTACTGGTATGTGTTCAAGCATGGCCACTGCTGATGGATTACAGGGTGGTCGTAACCATGGAAACGAGCAGTGTATAATGTGATGAAAAAATGAATCTAGCCAACAAAGGAGGCAATATGGACAATCACAATACATTAGTAAGTGACTTGTATCAACTTTCTCTACATGATAAATGTTAATTGCTGAGGTGAGACAACCCCTTTAATTGGACTGCTGGCTGGCTCCTGCACCTAAAAAAGAGTAGTCTCTTTAAAAACAGCTCAAGACCTGTAAAACACACAATACACTAATTCCCCATATCCTGTCCCTAGTGCTAAAACATGTCTTTCTATCAAGCAATTCAGTATACCTATCTAACTAGATATGTGACAGACATGTCCTATCAGTTCAGAAGGGTATCTCTCCTTGGGACCTTACATAGTGCCTATGTAGACAAGCCAATATCATCCCTCCTGATTGGCTGTGAGGCTAACATGCTAGGACTCTGATTAGGGACATGTGATTCTCGGTCTTCATCTTCCCTGCTCTGTTTCCCTTACTAGTGTACAGAATTTAAAATGCAAAGTGGCAGGAGCCTTTTTGTGCAATTTGTCCAAATCGAATCATCAAAAAACCCTCTGCTTCATACTGAAATAGAATTTTTGGGAAATTCATAAGAAACTCAATTGGTTTAGAATCAATTCGCTAATGATATAACCTTATTATTGTTTTTCTTTCTTCAATAATATACCATAAATATGATGAAAACGGGAAACAAAATGTATCCTGCAAACCTCTGAAATGGATCGGCACTGACAAGTGAGAATCTTCATGTTGCTTTAGGTTATTTATAAGGAGCAAGAAAAATCTCAAGGAAACAGTTGGGCACATTTCTCTAAAGCAAGATAAAAAGGTTTGCCAGATGTGCACAGCGGAATATTAAAATTACAAAATGATGCAGCCTTTCATTTCTCCCTCACTGAAAGAAGCATTTAGGATCATCTCCATCAAAAACAAAGGGCAACGTGGAACATTTAACAATGAAATCACAGGGCCGTCACTGAAACTTGCTGTAAATGTATTCTGTTTATACCGCAGGAGACAGAAAAAAAAACCTTTGAAACAAAAAAAAAATAAAAAAACATAAAAGACAGTAATGACACTGGACAATGCTTTACTAGAGGTTTTTTTCTAAATCCTGGGTACTGGCACAGTCTGCTGATCCTTAAAATGAGTGGTATAGACAAGTAAGATCTTAGTAACATAGTAACATAGTACATAAGGCCGAAAAAAGACATTTGTCCATCCAGTTCGGCCTGTCACCCTGCAAGTTGATCCAGAGGCAGGCAAAAAAAAACTGTGAGGTAGAAACCAATTTTTCCCACTTAAGGGGAATAAAAAAATCCTTCCAGACTCTAATTAGGCAATCAGAATAACTCCCTGGATCAACGACCCCTCTCTAGTAGCTATAACCTGTAATATTATTACACTCCAGAAATACATCCAGGCTCCTCTTGAACTCTTTTATTGTACTCACCATCACCACCTCCTCAGGCAGAGAGTTCCATAGTCTCACTGCTCTTACAGTAAAGAATCCTCTTCTATGTTTGTGTACAAATCTTCTTTCCTCCAAACGCAGAGGATGTCCCCTCGTCACAGTCACAGTCCTGTGTTATATAGTCACAGTCTTGTGTTATATAATTATCTAATCTTAGATTGTAGGGAGGATTTCAACCCAAAATGCAAAAATAGTCATACTTTAATAAACTAGAAGTGATAGTCAAAGTTTGAAAATTATGTTTCCTTTATTTCTTGAGGGCTTTCTACAAAGATCTATGAACTTACATTATAGAGAACAAGTTGATGGTCTGGAAATCCTGGGAGAGGGGACTAGGTCGATTAGTGGTTTGGGCAGATAGGACTTTGGGTATTTTTGTAGCTTTTTCTTGCTTTTTTTGTTTGTTTATTTTGTTGTATATACATTTGCATAATCCTTTGTGAATGGATCCACTTTTTGCGCTTCCATCTGCCTTTCTTTATATGATAAACCAATAAAACATATTAGAAAAATGGTAAGGACGATTTAAACCCAGAATGTAAAATGGTCCTACCCTAATAAATCAAAAGTGATAGTCAAAGGGAACCTGTCATCAACTTTATGCTGTCCATACTAACGGCAGCATAAACTAGAGACAGGTGAGTTGATTTCAGCGGTCTGTCATTTATAAGTTAAGAATAGAGATGAGCGAACAGCTGGATGTTCGGGTTCGAGAAGTTCGGCCGAACTTCCCGAAAATGTTTGTGTTCGGGATCCAAACTCGACCCGAACTTTATCCCGAACCCCATTGAACTTCAATGGGGACCCGAACTTTTAGGCACTAAAAAGGCTGTAAAATAGTTCAGGAACGGGCTAGAGGGCTGCCAAAGGCAGCAAAATGTAGGTAAATCCCCTGCAAACAAATGTGGATAGGGAAATGAATTAAAATAAAATAAATAAAATTTAACCAATATCAATTGGATAGAGGTCCCACTGCAAGGAATCATGCGTCGTATCATTCAACACTGGAGAAGGCCACATTCAGTTATTTCGGCCCCAGCACCCAGACAGAGGAGAGAGGTCCCACAGCAAGGAATCATGTGTCATATCACCCACCACTGGAAAAGGCCACTTTCAGTTATTTTGGCCCCAGCACCCAGACAGAGGAGAGAGGTCTCACAGCAAGGAATCATGCGTCATATCAACCACCACCGGAGAAGGCCACTCTCAGTTATTTAGGCCCAGCACCCAGACAGAGGAGAGAGGTCCCACAGCAAGGAATAAGGCGTCATATCACCCACCACTGGAGAAGGCCACTTTCAGTTATTTCGGCCAGCACCCAGACTGAGGAGAGAGGTCCCACAGCAAGGAATCATGCGTCATATCACCCACCACTGGAGAAGGCCACTTTCAGTTATTTCGGCCCAGCACCCAGACCGAGGATACAGGTCCCACAGCAAGGAATCATGCGTCATATCACCCACCACTGGAGAAGGCCACTTTCAGTTATTTCGGCCCAGCACCCAGACCGAGGATACAGGTCCCACAGCAAGGAATCATGCGTCATATCACCCACCACTGGAGAAGGCCACTTTCAGTTATTTCGTCCAGCACCCAGACCGAGGTACAGGTTCCACAGCAAGGAATCATGCGTCATATCACCCACCACTGGAGAAGGCCACTTTCAGTTATTTCGGCCCAGCACCCAGACCGAGGAGAGAGGTCCCACAGCAAGGAATCATGCGTCATATCAACCACCACCGGAGAAGACCACTCTCAGTTATCTCGGCCCAGCACCCAGACAGAGGAGAGAGGTCCCACAGCAAGGAATCATGCGTCATATCAACCACCACCGGAGAAGGCCACTTTCAGTTATTTCGGCCCAGCAACCAGACCGAGGATACAGGTCCCACAGCAAGGAATCATGCGTCATATCACCCACCACTGGAGAAGGCCACTTTCAGTTATTTCGGCCCAGCACCCAGACCGAGGGTACAGGTTCCACAGCAAGGAATCATGCGTCATATCACCCACCACTGGAGAAGGCCACTTTCAGTTATTTCGGCCAGCACCCAGACCGAGGAGAGAGGTCCCACAGCAAGGAATCATGCGTCATATCAACCACCACCGGAGAAGACCACTCTCAGTTATCTCGGCCCAGCACCCAGACAGAGGAGAGAGGTCCCACAGCAAGGAATCATGCGTCATATCAACCACCACCGGAGAAGGCTACTTTCAGTTATTTCGGCCCCACCACCCAGACAGAGGAGAGGTTCATTCAACTTTGGGTTGCACCGCAAGATCATGGTAAAGTTAAAAAAATGAGGATTCAATAAAGAAGTGCCCCGGAGTACAAGAATACATGGTTGAGGGGGAGGCAGTTATAAATGTCTATTCTGCACAAGGGAGGGACAGGTCCTGTGGGATCCATGCCTGGTTCATTTTTATGAACGTCAGCTTGTCCACGTTGGCTGTGGACAGGCGGCTGCGTTTGTCAGTAATGATGCCCCTGCCGTGCTGAATACACGTTCAGACAAAACGCTGGCCGCCGGGCAGGCCAGCACCTCCAAGGCATAAAATGCTAACTCTGGCCACGTGGACAATTTGGAGACCCAGAAGTTGAATGGGGCCGAACCATCAGTCAGTACGTGGAGGGGTGTGCAGACGTACTGTTCAACCATGTTAGTGAAATGCTGCCTCCTGCTAACACGTTCCGTATCAGGTGGTGGTACAGTTAGCTGTGGCGTGGAGACAAAACTTTTCCACATTTCTGCCATGCTAACCCTGCCCTCAGAGGAGCTGGCCGTGACACAGCTGCGTTGGCGACCTCTTGCTCCTCCTCTGCCTTCGCCTTGGGCTTCCACCTGTTCCCCTGTGACATTTGGGAATGCTCTCAGGAGCGCCTCTACCAGCGTGCGCATGTACTCGCACATCTTCCTATCACGCTCCAGTGCAGGAAGTAAGGTGGGCACATTGTCTTTGTACCGGGGATCCAGCAGGGTGGCAACCCAGTAGTCCGCACACGTTAAAATGTGGACAACTCTGCTGTCGTTGAGCAGGCACTGCAGCATGTAGTCGCTCATGTGTGCCAGACTCCCCAGAGGTAAGGAAAAGCTGTCCTCTGTGGGAGGCGTATCGTCATCGTCCTCCGTATCCCCCCAGCCACGCACCAGTGATGGGCCTGAGCTGTGTCGGGTGCCACCCCGCTGTGAACCTGCTTCATCCTCATCCTCCTCCACCTCATCCTCCTCGTCCTCCAGTAGTGGGCCCTGGCTGGCCACATTTGTACCTGGCCTCTGCTGTTGCAAAAAACCTCCCTCTGAGCCACTTCTAACAGACTGGCCTGAAAGTGCTAAAAATGACCCCTCATCCTCCTCCTCCTCCTCCTGGACCATCTCCTCTTCCATCATCGCCCTAAGCGTTTTCTCAAGGAGACATAGAAGTGGTATTGTAACGCTGATAACGGTGTCATCGCCACTGGCCCTGTTGGTGGAGTACTCGAAACAGCGCAACAGGGCACACAGGTCTCGCATGGAGGCCCAATCATTGGTGGTGAAGTGGTGCTGTTCCGCAGTGCGACTGACGCATGCTTGCTGCAGCTGAAGCTCCACTATGGCCTGCTGTTGCTCGCACAGTCTCTCCAGCATGTGCAAGGTGGAGTTCCACCTGGTGGGCATGTCGCATATGAGGCGGTGAGCGGGAAGGCCGAAGTTACGCTGTAGCGCAGACAGGCGAGCAGCGGCAGGATGTGAACGCCGGAAGCGCGCACAGATGGCCCTCACTTTATGCAGCAGCTCTGACATGTCGGGGTAGTTGTGAATGAACTTCTGCACCACCAAATTCAGCACATGCGCCAGGCAAGGGATGTGCGTCAAACCGGCTAGTCTCAGAGCTGCGACGAGATTTCGCCCATTATCGCACACCACCAGGCCGGGCTTGAGGCCCACCGGCAGAAACCACTCGTCAGTCTGTTGTTCAATACCCCGCCACAACTCCTGCGCAGTGTGGGGCGTGTCCCCCAAACATATGAGTTTCAGAATGGCCTGCTGACGTTTACCCCGGGCTGTGCTGAAGTTGGTGGTGAAGGTGTGTGGCTGACTGGATGAGCTGGTGAAAGCAGAGGAGGAGGAAGCCGAGTAGGAGGAGGAGGCTACAGGAGGCAAAGAATGATGCCCTGCGATCCTTGGCGGCGGAAGGACGTGCGCCAAGGAACTCTCCGCCTGCGGCCCAGCCGCCAGTACATTTACCCAGTGTGCAGTTAGGGAGATATAGCGTCCCTGGCCGTGCTTACTGGTCCACGTATCTGTGGTTAGGTGGACCTTGCCACAGATGGCGTTGCACAGTGCACACTTGATTTTATCGGATACTTGGTTGTGCAGGGAAGGCACGGCTGTCTTGGAGAAGTAGTGGCGGCTGGGAACAACATACTGTGGGACAGCCATGGACATCAGCTGTTTGAAGCTGTCTGTGTCCACCAGCCTGAATGACAGCATTTCAAACGCCAGTAGTTTAGAAATGCTGGCATTCAGGCCCAGGGCTCGAGGGTGGCTAGGTGGGAATTTACGCTTTCTCTCCAAGGTTTGTGAGATGGAGAGCTGAACGCTGCAGTGTGACATGGTGGAGAAGCTTGGTGACGCAGGTGGTGTTGTCGGTGGCACATCCTCTGTTTGGTGGGCGGCAGGTGCCACCATTCCTCCCGAGGCAGAGGAAGAGGCCGAGGCAGCAGCAGAAGAGGGAGCAGGGGGAGCCAGAGTGAGTTCCTTGCTTTTAAGGTGTTTACTCCACTGCAGTTCATGCTTTGAATGTAGATGCCTGGTCATGCAGGTTGTGCTAAGGTTCAGAACGTTAATGCCTCGCTTCAGGATCTGATGGCACTGCGTGCAAACCACTCGGATCTTGTCGTCAGCACATTGTTTTAAGAAGTGCCATGCCAGGGAACTCCTTGAAGCTGCCTTTGGGGTGCTCGGTCCCTGGTGGCGGTGGCCAGTAGCAGGTGAACTCTCTTGGCGGCGGCTGGTCTGCTTTTGCCCCCTGCTCCCTCTTTTGCTACGCTGTTGGCTCGGTCTCACCACTGCCTCTTCCTCTGAACTATGAAATTCAGTGGCACGACCTTCATTCCATGTGGGGTCTAGGACCTCATCGTCCCCTGCATCGTCTTCCACACAGTCTTCCTCCCTGACCTCCTGTTCGGTCTGCACACTGCAGAAAGACGCAGCAGTTGGCACCTGTGTTTCGTCATCATCAGAGACGTGCGGACTCCGATGAGGTGGTATTCCCATGTCCTCATCATCAGGAAACATCAGTGGTTGTGCATCAGTGCATTCTATGTCTTCCACCACTGGGGAAGGGCTAGGTGGATTTCCTTGGGAAACCCTGCCAGCAGAGTCTTCAAACAGCATAAGAGACTGCTGCATAACTTGAGGCTCTGACAGTTTCCCTGATATGCATGGGGGTGATGTGACAGACTGATGGGCTTGGTTTTCAGGTGCCACCTGTGCGCTTTCAGCAGAAGAATGGGTGGGAGATAATGTTGTGAACATGCTGGATCCATTGTCGGCCACCCAATTGACTAGTGCCTGTACCTGCTCAGGCCTTACCATCCTTAGAACCGCATTGGGCCCCACCAAATATCGCTGTAAATTCTGGCGGGTACTGGAACCTGAGGTAGTTGGTTCACTAGGACGTGTGGCTGTGGCAGAATGGCCACGTCCTCTCCCAGCACCAGAGGGTAGACTAACACCACCACGACCGCGTCCGCGTCCCTTACTAGATGTTTTCCTCATTGTTACCGTTCACCAAGCACCACAATAAGGAAAAAAATATTTGGCCCAATGTATTGATTTCAAATTCAGGCCTTTTTTTTACAGGCACCTAACACTATCTGCCTATTTGTTTATGTAGCGTATTACACTAATCCAGGCACAGCAGTAACCACTGATTTAGGGGAATATCTCTTTTAGGGCTAGTATTTAGGCCCTGGATGAAAGGTATCCTTTTATGTACAGATTTACAATTGGCCTGCAACAGCTGGGACACCAGATTCAGGGTATTGCTATTTTGGCAAATTAATTTCACCCCAGAACAAAATACCGTATTTTTCGCCATATAAGACGCACTTTTCCCCCCCCCAAAAGTGGGGGGAAAATGGCAGTGCGTCTTATATGGCGAATGCTACCATTTTCCTATAGTTAAAGCCGATACATCGCACAGCCTGCGATGTATCAGCATGGAAGGAGGAGGGGCGGAGCCTGGCAACACGTGGCGGGCGGCCCGCCGCTCACAGTGTGACTGCTTTCAAAACATTTATAATCTTTAATCATGTCCCCTTATTCCCTATAAGCCCAGTACAGAAGCGCTGTGCTAACCTGCTATACCGATCCTCTAGCAGGCAGAGCGGTGCTGTGTAACGTCCTCACTGACGTCATCTGCCTGCTCCTTTCACTTTATGAATGAAGCAGGAGGAGCAGGCAGATGACGTCAGTGAGGACGTTACACAGCAGCCTGCCGCTGCACCGCTCTGCCTGCTAGAGGATCGGTATAGCAGGTTAGCAGAGCGCTACTGTACTGGGCTTATAGGGAATAAGGGGACATGATTAAAGATTATAAATGTTATGAAAGCAGTCACACTGTAGCGGCGGGCCGCCCGCCACGTGCTGCCAGGCTCCGCCCCTAAGCAGTCACTATGGGCCAGATGTTTTAGAAAAGGGGCATCTTTGGATGACACTGTAATTGGAGTGATCTGTGGATGACACATATAGCATAAGATGCTATATATGTGTCATCCACAGATCCAATCCATTACAGTGTCATTCATAAATGCCCCCATCACAGTGCTATCCACAGATCCCCCCATCACAGTGCTATCCACAGATCCCCCATCACAGTATCATCCACAGATCCCCCTCATAACAGTGCCATCCACATCTCCCCCACATAACAGTGCCATCCACAGATCCCCCCCCATAATACTGTCATGCACAGACCACCATTACTTCAAAAGCACACCTTTTGGTTAAAAATATTTTTTTTCTTAATTTTCTCCTCAAAAACCCAGGTGCGTCTTATAGGCCGGTGCGTCTTATAGGGCGAAAAATACGGTATATGTTTTTGCGGACACTATGAAACTTTGCCTGCAACAGCTGGGACTCCAGATTCAGGGTATTGCTATTTTGGCAAGTGAATTACACCCCAGAACAAAATATATGTTTTGGCGGACACTATTATATTTTGCCAGCCACAGCTGAAACCACTGATTTATGGTATTGCTATTTTGGCAATTGAATTTCACCCCAGAACAAAATATATGTTTTGGCGGACACTATTATATTTTGCCAGCCACAGCTCAAACCACTGATTTATGGTATTGCTATTTTGGCAATTGAATTTCACCCCAGAACAAAATATATGTTTTGGCGGACACTATGAAACCTGGCCTGCAACAGCTGGGACACCAGATTCAGGGTATTGCTATTTTGGCAGATTAATTTCACCCCAGAACAAAATATATGTTTAGGCGGACACTATTATATTTTGCCAGCCACAGCTGTAACCACTGATTTATGGTATTGCTATTTTGGCAATTGAATTTCACCCCAGAACAAAATATATGTTTTGGCGGACACTATTATATTTTGCCAGCCACAGCTGAAACCACTGATTTATGGTATTGCTATTTTGGCAATTGAATTTCACCCCAGAACAAAATATATGTTTTGGCGAACACTATGAAACCTGGCCTGCAACAGCTGGGACACCAGATTCAGGGTATTGCTATTTTGGCAGATTAATTTCACCCCAGAACAAAATATATGTTTTGGCGGACACTATGAAACCTGGCCTGCAACAGCTGGGACACCAGATTCAGGGTATTGCTATTTTGGCAAGTGAATTACACCCCAGAACAAAATATATGTTTTGGCAGACACTATTATATTTTGCCAGCCACAGCTGAAACCACTGATTTATGGTATTGCTATTTTGGCAATTGAATTTCACCCCACAACAAAATATATGTTTTGGGGGACACTATTATATTTTGCCAGCCACAGCTGAAACCACTGATTTATGGTATTGCTATTTTGGCAATTGAATTTCACCCCAGAACAAAACATATGTTTTGGCAGACACTATGAATCCTGGCCTGCAACAGCTGGGACACCAGATTCAGGGTATTGCTATTTTGGCAGATTAATTTCACCCCAGAACAAAATATATGTTTTGGTGGACACTATGAAATCTGGCCTGCAACAGCTGGGACACCAGATTCAGGGTATTGCTATTTTGGCAAGTGAATTACACCCCAGAACAAAATATATGTTTTGGCGGACACTATTATATTTTGCCAGCCACAGCTGAAACCACTGATTTATGGTATTGCTATTTTGGCAATTGAATTTCACCACAGAAAATAATCTATCCTTTTCCAGACAGCAGACAGTATTATACTTGTCTAGCCAAAGCTGGAACACCAGATTTAGGGGATTGGTATTTGGGCAATTGTATTTAACCCCTTAATAAAATATAGAAATTGTTATCCTGAGTTTCTAGGGGTGACAATTAGCACAGCCAAGCCCCCGATGTAAGATATAGCAAAAAAAAAACTAGTATTGATGGACTTGGTGGCAGCTTCTTCTGGTGCATCACAAGTCACAAAATGGCCGCCGATCAACCCAGAAAATAAGTGACAGAAAAACGCTCTGTGCAGCCTAAAAACCAGCGAGCAAGTAACTAGCAGAAGTTCAATCATTCACAGCTGTAGATCGATCTGTTCATTAGGTGCTGTTGCTGACTTTACCCTGCCTAATCTCGCCCTGACAGAAGCTGCGTCCTCTCCCTACACTAATCAGAGCAGTGTGACGTGCGGCGCTACGTGACTCCACCTTGAATAGAGGCTGGGTCACATGCTGCACTTGGCCAATCACAGCCATGCCATTAGTAGGCATGGCTGTGATGGGCTCTTAGGGCAAGAAGTTAAAACGCTAGCTGATTGGCTGCTGTGCCAACGAACCCGAACCCGAACTTTTTTGAAAATGTCTGGGTTTAGGTCCGTGTCCCAGACACCCCAAAATTCGGTACGAACCCGAACGATGCTCGAACTGTTCGCTCAACACTAGTTAAGAGTGAGTGGTTGCCGAGAACCAACATCACAATCATTGCAGACTGGGCCTGGAAAAGAGTCTCGGCCACCTGAGAAGAGTCCTGGTTATTCATGAATTCCTGCTCTCCTGCCCACCTGCTGATGACTGACAGTCTTCTACCTAATTTTCTCCCTTTTTCTCTAGGAGAGAAATGCCAATCATCAGCAGATGGGTGAGAGAGCAGGAGATTAGGAATAACCATGAATCTTCTCAGGTAGATTTGACTCTTTTCAAGGCCTGGACTGCAATGATTATGATGCTGGTTCTCAGCAACCACTTACTTTTAACTTATGAGTGACACATCGCTGAAATCAGCATTTCTGTCACTAGTTTATGCTGCCTTCAGTGAGATCAGCATAAAGTTGATGACAGGTTCCCTTTCAAGTTTTGTAACTTTTTTTTTTATGGACAGAACTTTGTCGAATTCAGAGCCCCAGGCTTTCTATGGAGATCCATGAATTTACATTACACAGAACAAGTTAGGAGGTCCTGAGATCCTAGGAGGGGTGAATAGGTGGGTTAGTGGTTTGGGAACTATAGGATTTAGGGTATTTTTTGTAACTTGGTTTCTGTATACGTTGGTACAATATTTCTGTGGATGGAGCCACTTGTTGTGGTTCCTTCTGCTTTTCTTTATATTATAAAAATATAGTATATTTAAAGAAAAAATAGTAAAGAAAAGGTAAAAATGGTCAAAGTTTGGCATTTGTGTTTATTTGCAATGATGTTGACACTTTTTGTTTTGTTATGCAGCTATAATTTCTCGGTAAAGTGAGAATTTGTTACATCTTGGACATGCTGTCAGTTTCTGCCAATGCAACAGCGACACTTGATAAAATATCCAACATAATGAAACAAATACAAAAGTAAATTTCACTGCATGAGAAACATCATTATGACACTTCTGATTTACTGCAGACAAAGTACAGATGCCATGGCACTCCAATGGATGAATCTTCAAACCTTTATTGGTTCCCGAAAAGGTAGCAACGTTTCGACTTAATCAGTCTTTATCAAGCTCAGCTGATTTACTATTATTTGGTCAATGTTACATTATGGGTGGAAATCCTCTTTTGTTTTAAAAACCTTTCCGCCCATCACCCATGAAACAAGAAGAGAGCTTTGTCTGAGGAAATATTCTTCCCTGACTCGGAGGGTATTTTTTTTTGCAGAGATGCTATTCTCCAAGTTCTGATTTGGAAGGGGGTTGAGCCATTTTGCTTTTAGATCTTGGTGGCAAAAGGTTTGTCACTAGTGATGAGCGAGCACCAAAGTGTTCGGGTGTTCGGGTACTCGGTCCAAACACATAGCGATATTCGTGCACTCGGCCGAGCACCCGAGTATCATGGAAGTCAATGGGAGACAACCAGGCACCCCCTGCTCGGATGAGGGGAGGGTGCCTGGTCCATTGGAATAGGTCAAAAAGTGACAGAAACACCGCCGAAATGGATCTGGAACAGCATGGGGACCATGCCTGGGTGCATCTTGGACTCCAATGTTGCTGCTGGGAACCATGTTGCCCCCGTTGTCCGCCACTTTTACATAGCGACAAAATCACGCCCAAAATCTCGCCCCCTCGAAAAAAAAAAAAACATTTTTAGAGGTAAAATTGTTAGTAAACATTCTTTCCTGTATATTTAATTGTATATACAGTGCAAATGCTGCCAAAAATTACAAGGAAAAAGCACTCCGATACAGCCTGTATATCACATAAAGGAGGGCCTCATTCACATAGCTCTACAATTGTTCAGGTACACTGCTACACTCATAAAGCCTATGCACTAAGTGAAAGGGCTGCCAAAAATTACAAGGAAACGGCACTCCAATACAACCTTTATTACACATAAGGGAAGGCATCATACACACCCTTGAAAAATTATGATTGATGGCCTGCTGGTGACCCTCAAAAACATTAGGAGCAAGGGCCTGCTGGTTACCCTCTAAAACATTATAGTTGAGGGCCTGAAGGTGAGCGGACCCTATAAAAAATAGTAGTGAGGGCCTGAAGGTGAGCGAACCCCATAAAATATTGCAGTGATGGCCTACAGGTGAGCAGACCGTATAAAACATTAGAGGTGAGGGCCTGAAGGTGAGCAGACCGTATAAAACATTGGAGCTGAGGGCCTAAAGGTGAGCGAACCCCATAAAACATTGCAGTGATGGCCTACAGGTAAGCAGACTGTATAAAACATTAGAGGTGAGGGCCTGAAGGTGAGCAGACCGTATAAAACATTGGATGTGAGGGCCTGAAGGTGAGCGAACCCCAAAAAACATTGCAGTGATGGCCTAAAGGTGAGCAGACCGTATAAAACATTAGAGGTGAGGGCCTGAAGGTGAGCAGACCATATAAAACGTTGGAGGTGAGGGCATATTTACTGTATGGAAGAGTAGGCGGAGGAGGAGGCGGATGAGAAAACAAGATTCAAATATATACCCTTTTTTGCAGTGAAAAGGGTGCATCTGAATCTTGTGGATTGAGTACATTATAAAGCATACATTTAAATTGTGTTTTTGTTCCTCATTAGCTCAGCTTTCCTCTGGTGGAGTGGAGAAGTCAGGGGAAATCCAGGTCTTGTTGCTTTTCATCTGAGTCCACCTGTCAGCATTGTCAGTGGACAAGCGGCTAGGCTTATCTGTTATAATGCCACCAGCAGCACTAAATACACGCTCAGACAATTTGCTGGCGGCAGGGCAGGCCAGCACCTCCAAAGCGTACAGCTTGGACACCCAGTAGTTGTAGGGCACGGAGGGATCATTTAGGACGCTGACATGATCTGCAATGTATTCCTTCACCATCTTCCAAAACTTTTCCCTCCTTGTGGCACCAGGTCGCGCTTCAGGGTGAGGTTGCTGGCGGGGTGTCACAAAAGTGTCCCATGCCTTGGAAAGTTGCCCTGCCTCTGTTGGAACTGCTGTGTGTTCCCCTTGTCTCCCTTCCTCAGTTGCCTAAGGAAGTACGGAATCTGGCGGCCGCATTGTCAGATGGAAAATTTTGGAGCAATCTGTCAACAAGTACATTCTGGTATTGCACCATTTTACTCATCCTCTCCCCCATAGGAATGAGAGATGAGAAGGTCTCTTTGTAGCGGGGGTCGAGAAGGGTGAACACCCAGTAATCTGTGTTACCTAAAATGCGTATAATACGAGGGTCGCGGGAAAGGCAACCTAACATGAAGTTAGCCATCGATGTCAACTTCAGAATGACTCTCCATACCCTCATCCTCCTCCTCCTCCTCTTTTGCCCATCCACGCTAAACAGATGGAATTAAAGTTCCATGTGTACTAGCCTCTGTAGCAGAGGCAAGTGTCTCCAGCTCCTCCTTCTCCTCTTCATGGCCCAATTCGCGCTGAGAAGACGAACTGGGGGAGGTCTGGCTATCACCCTGTGTCATCTCCTCCCCCATTACCTTGTCTGCCACATTCAAAGCATCCTCCTTAATTTTGAGCAGCGATCATTTGAGTGGACACAACAGTGGGATGGTTACGCTGATAATAGCGGTATTGCCACTAACCATCTGTGTGGATTCATCAAAGTTTTTTAAAACCTCACATAGGTCTGACATCAATGCCCACTCCTCGCTTGTGAATAGTGGAAGTTGACTGGAAAGACGACGACCATGTTGCAACTGGTATTCCACAACTGCCCTCTGCTGCTCACAAAGCCTGGCCAACATGTAGAAGGTAAATTTTCAGCGCGTGCTCACGTTGCACAACAGTCGGTGTGCTGGAAGCCGCAAGCGCTGCTGTAGCGTTGACAGATCGGCTGAAACTGTAGACGACTTTCGGAAATGGGCACCTTCACTAGTAGCTCCTGCAAATTGGGGTAGGTTTTGATAAACTGCTGAACCACTAACTTTAAGACGTGGGCTAGGCATGGAATGTTTGTCAGGTTGCCGAGCTCCAAAGCCACCACCAAGTTACAGTCATTGTCAGACACAACCATGCCTGGTTGTTGGTTGAGTGGCGAGAGCCACATCTCGGTCTGGTCCCTTATACCCTGCCACAGCTCTGCGGCGGTGTGCTGTTTGTCCCCTAAGCAGATCAGTTTCAGCACGGCCTCTTGACACTTACCCACAGCAGTGCTACACTGCTTCCAGCTAGCAACTGATGGCATAGGAGGAGAAAGGGGAGTTGGAGTCAGTCACAGAGCTGCTGGCAATTGCCCCCTATGGACGTAGGTCCCGCAATCCTGGGTGTGGGTAGCACCTGTGCCATCCCAGGGTCCGACTCACTCCCAGCCCCCACAACATTCACCCAGTGTGCGGTCATGGAAAGTAAGTAAGTGCGTTGGTCAGGGCACGGATGATGTTCTGGCACACATGCTGGTGTAAGGCGGGCACGGCACACCATGCAAAATAGTGGCGACTGGGGACTGCGTTCCCTAGCGATGGCCGCCAACATCAGGCTCAGTGTCTACAAGCATCAGGCCTCAGTGTCTACAAGCCTAAATGGCAACATTTCAAGGGCCAGTAATTTAGAAAGTTGCACATTTAGTGCTATGGCTGGGTATTTGCACTCGCGTTCAAATGCCTGTGTTATCAACATTTGGATGCTGCGCTGGGGCAGGGAAGTGGATGTTGTTGCTGACGGTTCATGCGAAGGTCCAGTTGCAGGGTGAGGGGCATCCGGGCCACCGCCTTCGACAGTGGATTGACCAGCAGTGCGTAACACAAGGCAAGAGGAGGCAGTGGTGTGACCCGCAGACCCAGATTGTGGATCCAGGCGTTCGGCCCACTTTTTAGGGTGCTTGAATGCCATGTGGCGGATCATGCTGGTGGTAGTGAAGTTGCTAGTGTTCACTCTCTGGTTCATTTTTGGTATAGTTTTAAGCGCGAATATTCGAATAGCGATTTTTTTTGCGAATATCGGCACGTCACAAATTCGCGAATATAGCACTATATATTCGCTATTTCGAATATTCATTTTTTTTATTTAAGTTGTTAATCCTTGTTGCTCTCTGGTTGTCTTCCCACTTCCCAAAAGCTGTTCTTACCTGTCCGTAGGATTCCTGGCTCCCTGCCCGCTCCAGTCAATGCCCGTTGCCGCTTCTGCCAACTTCCTGTGTGCATTGGAACGCCTTCATGCTAAAATGTACTGTCGGATGTGAGAATCACCATCTCACAAATTTGACTAAGTTGTAATCGCAATGCGTCTAATATAACCTGAATTGAAATCAACTTAAAGCTGAGTTCCTAATGGTTGTTGCTAGAATATAACGAAGATAGAGAATATAGTGCTATATTCGTGAATTTGTGATATTCGTCATCTTCGTTATATTCTAGCAATACAACCATTAGGAATTTAGCTCTAAGATCAACTTGCAATGCGATTATATGTTCGCTTCGCGAATGAAACTTAGAGCTGGGTTCCAAATGGTTGTTGCTAGAATATAACGAAGATTGAGAATATAGTGCTATATTCGTGAATTTGTGATATTCGTCATCTTCGTTATATTCTAGCAATACAACCATTAGGAACTTAGCTCTAAGATCAATTCGCAATGCGAATATAAATTCACGTAACATTCGCAATATATAGAATAATGACGAATATTCGATTTCGACGAATATATGACGGATATTCAATCGAGTATTCACGAAATATCGCGAAATCGAATATGGTACCTGCAGCTCATCACTATTTTGGTACGGCACAGGTTGCAAACTACCACTCTTTTGTCGTTGGCACTTTCCTAAAAAAAGCGCCATACTGCTGAACACCTACCCCTTGGCAAGGTAGATTTACGCATGGGGGTGCTCGGTGTAACGATTGCGGGCCTGTTTGGTGTTGGCCGCCGTCTCTTTTTTGCAAGATCACTGCCTCTTCCAGACTGTTGCGGTGCTGCAGACCCATCCCACTCTGTACTGCTGTCCTCGCTCGGCTTTTCACCTTCCCATGTTGGGTCAGTGACCTTATCATCCACCACCTCCTCTTCCACTTCCTCACTCTGCTCATCCTCCTGACTTGACCTAACCACAACCTGAGTGTTTGGCAACTGTGTCTTATCATCATCATCCTCCTCGTGAACGGATGATTACCAATCACCATCGTCATCTTCTTGCAACTGCGAAGGCTCAAGAGGTTGGGAATCAGGGCACAATATCTCAAGTCCCTCTTCAAGCTTGCTGGGCGAGAGGGCCAAATGTAATAGTGGCGCTGGAAAGAGCTCATTGGAATATCTGAGTGTGGGATTACTCGATTGGCAAGCCTCTACATGGTGGGAGGAAGGATGATCAGAGTAAGGATTTGGTTGACCAGACTCTTGGCTACAGAGAGTGGACCTGGAGAAAAAGAGGGTGGTGCTTAACCGACTGGCATTATCTTCTGCAATCCAACCGACCAACTGTTCGCACTGGTCCGACTTTGACAGTGTAGTCTTGCGCTGCCCATCTAATTTGGACATGAAGCTGGGTACATTTATATATATATATATATTTTTTTTTTTTCGGGTGCACTGGCAGCAGGCACAGTTTCATTGCGCCCAGGGACACTGCCTCTGCGTGCACCATCAGCATCACGACCACTTCCCCGTCCCTTTGTGCTCGCCTTCCTCATATTAATGGGTTTGTCTGTAGATGTGGCGCAAATTGTTTTACTGTCCGCTAAAGACACAGTTTTCTGATGCAGGACAGTATTGGATAAAAAAAACAACTGATTTTGGCCACTACACTAGGCCCAAGATTATGGAATTTGTAATATACACACTGTATTCAGATACAGTTCAGTATTGAAGGCAAAATACAACACATTTCTGACAGCAAATTAAGCGCAGGAAAATTTAATTTTATAATATACACACTGTATTCAGATACAGTTCAGTATTAGGTAGAAAAACCAACAGAGTTTGGCCACTACACTAGGCCCAAGAGAATGTAATTTTTAATATTCAGACTGTATTGAGATGCAGTTCGGTATTGGATACAAAAAAAACAACATGGTCGCAGGAACAACGGTGTGAAAATGTGGAGGCAGAAGCGACGTTACCTGGCCAAGTTACTGGTGTGGCTGTGCAGGAACCACATTCACCCAGTGGGCCTTAAAGGACATGTATTGTCCATGACCGTAGTTAAAGCTCCACATGTCGACGCTGCTGTGCACTTTGGCAGACACCGACAGGCTCAAGGACTGGCCAACCATATGTTCTACATACGTGTGCCGGGCTGGTACTGCCTTTTTGGCAAAGAAATGACAGTTTGGGACTCTCCACCTGGGCTCAGCACAAGCTATCAGTTTTCTGAAAGGTGCAGAGTCCAGCCATTGGAAAGGGAGAGACTGCAGCACCAGCAACTTGGCCAGGAGCACATTCAGCTTCTGCGCCGTTGGATGAGTGTACACATACTGTTGCCTTTTGGCAATCGCTTTGGTGATCGATTGCTGACAGAATGACTTATGAGGAGTAGGAGGAGGAGGAGGAGCAGGAGCATCAGGACCAGCAGATGATGGGAAGGACAGACAGCTCCCTTCTGCTGAGGTGGTGGAGCCTTGACTCCCTGAAATCGGGTGTGTGCCACTGGGTGATGCAGTGATTTCTGCACCAGGCTGGACCACCACATCGGAGCCATGGTTCTCCCAGGCCACTTTATGGTGATGCTGCATATGATGATGCAGGGCAGTGGCCACGCTTCACCTTCTGCCCACAGATTCTACACATGGCTATGTTCACCTCCTCCGGCGGCTTAACAAAAAAACTGTAACACCGCCAAGTAGGTGATTTTACCCCCATCACTCCGCACTGACTGACTGCTACCGCCACTGCTTCCGTGAACCCCTGCACCACTGCTTTCCGGGCAGGCAGACTCCTGGCCACGATAGCGACTGGCTGGCTCCGCTGCTGCCCCACGGGCAACCTGCCACCCTCTTCTCCCGATGATAATGAAGTCCCTAACTCACCCGGCTCCGAAGTGCGATCAGCTACATCATCATCATCAAGTACTGTCTGCACGTCACTGATGTCCTCCTGAATGGTCTCTTGGTCAGAAGCCTGACTGCTCGCAACACCAGCTCCCACGCCACTGTCCTCATTACTACTTGCCCGCCTACTGTAGGAAGCGGCAGATGTCTCCTCCGCATCTTGGCTAGTCAGTAGCTGCTGAATGTCCTCTAGTAGCTTGTCCTCACTGTATAGTGGAGCTGAGCCCACAGCTTATAATACTTCTCTGGCTGAGGGAACAGAAGAGGACAGAGGCAGGTTGAGGACAGGTGAGGGTACAGGGCCTGCTCCCGGGCCATGCCAACTAAGGGTTGTGTCTGACAAACCCACCGATTGTTTGCTGGGGGTGTCTGATGTCACTTAGGATGAAGTGGATGATCGAGTTTGCCAATCAAGAACCGCTAGGTTGCTGGTTAAGACACGACCGCTAAATGCATGGCCTGGCACTTCTCTGTCAGACATACTTTTAGTTGAACAAAATAAATTAAAAGCAAATTAAAACACACCTAAAAGCAACAAATATATTTTTCTTTTAGTAATGAAATAGGCCACTAAACGCTTTCACCGCAAATAACGGCAACAGTGAACTACATATATATTTTTCTTGTAGTAAAGAAATACGTCACTAAACGCTCTCAGCACATATAGCTGCACAAGTGAACTGCGTATATATTTTTCTTGTACAGAAATACCTCACTAAACACTTTTAACCCCAAATAACTTCAGAAGGGAACTGCGTATATATTTTTCTTGTAGTACAGAAATATGTCACTAAATGCTCTCAGCACATATAGCTGCAGAAGCGAACTGCGTATATATTTTTGTTTTTGTAATGAAATAGGCCACTAAACGATTTCACTGCAAATATTGGCAACTGTGAACTGCGTATATATTTTTCTTGTAGTACAGAAATACGTCAATAAACTCTCAGCACATATAGCTGCAGAAGTGAACTGCGTACATATTTTTCTTTTTGTAATGAAATAGGCCACTAAACCTTTTTACCGCAAATAACAGCAACAGTGAACTGCGTGTATATTTTTCCTGTAGTACAAAAATACCTCACTAAACGCTTTTAACCCCAAATAACTGCAGAAGTGAACTTCGTATATATTTTTCTTGTAGTACAGAAATACGTCATTAAACGCTCTCAGCACATATAGCTATATTTTTCTTTTTCCACAGATATAAGCTACTGAAGGTTTTTTAACATAGCACTTGCACCCCAAGAACAAATTGCTGGAATGACAGAGATGTATAATGGCTATTTGGATCCCTAAATTATCTTTTCCTGCACTTGTAAATCGCTTTTCTAGCCCTGTCTCTAGCGCTTTTTGACGTCTCTCCCTGCACTAAGATGCTGTGAAAAGATTCCACCCTATCCTTAGCTTTTTCCAGTTGCTGTCCCTAGAGCCTTCTCACATCGGTCCCTGCACTCAGAATGCTGGAAAATGGCAGAATCTAAAATGGTAGCCGTATTTATAGGCCTGTGACATCACAGGTCTGGCTGGCTGCTGATTGGCTGCATGCATGCATGTCAATCTTGGTAATCCCGCCTTCTCAGAGTTCGTTGTCCTCAGTCCTCACACGTGTGAAAAATTGTGGTTCGTTACCACGAAGCGTGAGGAAATTTGCATTCATTGCGAATCAAATTTTTCCTGAAATTAGGATCGAATTCCACTTTGTGATAAGAATTAAGCTATAATGCGTGTTTATAAGGTCAGAGATCAGAGATACATAGCCGTCAGCTAAGTTGCATGATGGAAACAGTAAATGCAGAGCCTGCTACTAGAGAATCTCAAGGCTGTACAGAGAAAGGGGTTCAATTTTTTTAAAATAAAGATGAATTGAAAAAATGATTTTTAGCGCAAAATGAGTACAATGCAATAATATTTTTTTTAAATTGCCCAAGAGGTGTACATAGCCTTTAAGAGTAGAAGCATATTGTAAAACCACAATTAAATTTGATTTCATGGGACCAGAATTTATAGGACATATACGCTGAGAAAATGTTAAATCCAGCAATTATGTTTTCCAATTGAAAAGCAGCATCTACAACCCATGTCAGGATGACAGCTGAAGGAGTCCTCCTCCTGTTCCAGAAGCTATTCCATCTCTCTCCACCAGCTCTCCTGTCTACTTGTGTTTGTTATACTGACATATCCATTTCAGTATCTAATGCTCCAGAAGTCATTTGGGAGCGCAGAAAAAATATGTTTCACAAATGTTCCCGTACATGTGCTTTCAAAACAGATTGCCATAGTTTTCTCCTGTGGCCTTTCCCAATCACACATCTCAAAAAGCCTGATCGTTGTGTTGTTATACCATTGTAGACAATACTTATTAGGCCAACCACAAGACAGGTTACAGTAAGGGAATACACGCTGCCATTCAGATTAATTGGCTTTTAAGGGTATATTCATCATTGTCTCTTTTTGGCGCTGCATTAATAATTTTTTGTATCACATGAAATGCCGCCAGTTTGCTGTCTTGTTAAGATGTATTGCATTCCGACTGTTTGCCAGTTGAGGAGAATCAATAGGTTGCTATTTATCAACAGGCAATGAACACAATTTTGCTTACGCCTCTTCTGTCTGTATAATAGTATACGGCAATATATCAGAAATGATTATTATCTATAATGCCATGAAAGCACTCTAAGAAAATGGTCACTTTTAAAGGCTAAAATGATCTTTTTAGAAGATAATTGAAATAAAAAAAAATCCACAATTGACCACCTAGGAACGTGTGGTGGTTTCTAATCCATCTTAATGATTATTGATTTACATTAATTCACATGGGTCTTGCTGAAGGCAACACGTCATACTTTTACTGATGGCCAGATAGGCAGAAAATGTTTAAGGTAGCAACAACTATAGGACTAGCCAGCTCCCTGCCACCCCTACACTGCTTCTCTGTCTCTTACCACACATGGCGCTGTACACCTGGTACTGCTGGTTAAAGCAGCTCAGTCTCATTCATGTGAATAGGGCTAAGCTGCAGAACCAGGTGCAGCCACAACCAATTGTACAGCACTATGTATAGTAAACAATGACATCAACGCGGAACTTGATAAAGCTGGTAGGTCAGACCCTAATGAGATATTGATCAGATTACTGATGCCATATATATGCCATCAATAAGGGAATGTGTCACCGATAGTTTTAAACCAGATAGTGACACAACATAACCTTTTTCCTAATCTGTTTTACATTTGTGGTTGTATATTTTTTTTATCTCTTTACTAAACATAATTATGGGGGTGGCCGTCTTGTCTGAGCTGTTCTTAATAACTTTTAGAGAAATGCTTTACAGCCGCCACGATGGCCCATAGACACAATGGTCTGGAGGCTGCCCACTGACTTCTGTGGGAGAGTTCTCTAGGCAAAGGACGAGGGAAGGAGGGGGGGTCAGGAGGGAGTAGATAAGCTATAATATCAGCTATTGTGAATTGTGAGTCCTGTATGTGTGTGTGTGTGTATGTGTATATATATATATATATATATATTGTGGTAAGGTGCAGGGTGCCGTCGTGGATGGCAGGTATGTGTCACCGAGGTTCATAGCCTCGGTGAGGTAAGAGCCCGTTTTTGTTGATGTCAGCAGCAGCTAGTGCTACTGACAGAGTTTAAATAGCATGGCTGCAAAGCCGATCCGGGCCGGCTCTTACCGGGAGCAGCTAAAGTGTAGGGTGGGTGGCTGCTCCCCACGACCCAGTCCTGGTTTTGGGCTGGGTTTAAAAGCTCAGCCAGCTCGGCAGCTGGAGGCTGTGATTATCCTGGAGCTGCTAACAGGGCTGAGGAGTTCTCTGTCCTGGAGGAAAGAGCTCAGCAAGGAGGTGTTTGTTCCTGGCTACCTGAAGCTGGATTCTCCTGCGGCTGGGCCGACAGCGTGGTGCGAACCTGCACCTACACCTCCCAGGTGACTGAACCTGTGTTGGCCTGTTTTTGTTTTGCCACGTTATTTCCGTTGTGTGTGAACTGTCACCAAAGAGACTGTTTTTCATTTATGGTGTGCAAGTGTGAATAAAACACTGTTTGTTGCACAATCTGGACTCCTTGTTTTGCCTCTAAACTGCACCCGCACCGCTGTCTACCAGAGCGACTCCCCACAATATATATATATATAATTATCAAAAATGGGCAGCACAGCCAAACAATGAAAAGGGTGCAGGCCCACTGGTACAGCCAGTCCACAAGGTATAAAGGTCAAAAATAGGCAGCACTCCAAAGCAGATAAGGTAAAATAAAATGTGTTTTTTTCACCCATGAGGCAAAGCGACGTTTCGGCTCTATGAGCTTTTCTCAAGCAAGTAACAAATCATACACAATTTAACTCATAATGTGCCAAAGCAAAAAACATGCATACAATATAATAAATGTGAAAATCATAATATACATGATTATAATGAATGCGTGATACATAGTGACATGATTAACATAGTAATTCATACATAAATCAAACAAATTCACGATACTTAATAAATCCATGTGCATAATGGCGCTGAAATGGTTAAAATACTGACGTAACTTATGCAGATTAGACTACGGAGGAGTGTCAGAGGTAGAGAGGATGGCGCACTGACCTGGTATACCGCGACCCACGTGTAATCTGAGTCTCCATGTGAGCGTGCACTGCACAATAATGCGCATGTCCGAAGCTACTCCGAGGCGATTGCATCACAATGATGTAAATCAGGAGTATGCACAGAATGGTCTTCCACACCGCACGGCCATATTGAAAGAGGTCAAAGACCACAGGAACAACAGCACATGCGCTGTAGTGTCACATAAGTCCATTACATAAGTACCCCAATGCTGGCCAAACAATCATGTCAATCATACCAAAGGGCTATAATTAAACAGGTTAAGAGAAAAACACCCGCACACAAACCTGTGCACCGTGTAATCCTCTATTACAGAAAAGTCAGGAAGGTCATAGCGGAACTGCGTCATGGCCAACCATCATATTCCTGGATATCCTAATATGCCCCTGTGGGACCTCCTCAGCATACATACTTGCATCGGAAACACGTCCACAACTCCACCGCTTGTAGCATGGACATATACATTGTATTCAATTAATATATTAAAGATTAAACAACCAAAATTGACGGCCGCTGGGGTTCCGGAACAGTGTATCATCACAATCCCCTCCGGACAATTCCTCAATTTTCCAGTAACAAAGCAAGGGATAACAGCCAAACAAAACTCAATATTTATTACCCTGATTCTGTAGTTTGCAGAAACACCCCATATGAGGTCGTAAACTGCTGTATGACTAAACGGCAGGGCGTAGAAGGAAGGGAACGCCATATGGTTTTTGAATTGCAGATTTTGCTGGACTGTTTTTTTGACACTATGTCCCATTTGAAGCACCCCTAGAGTAAAAACTCCAAAAATGTGACCCCATTTTGGAAACTATGGGATAAGGTGGGAGTTTAGTTTGTACTATTTTAGGGTAAATATGATTTTTGGTTGCTCTATATTACACTTTTTTTGAAGCAAGGTAACAAAAAATTAAAATTCAGAAATTTCATCTCCATTTGCCAATAACTCTTGTGGAACACCGAAAGGGTTAACAAAGTTTGTAAAATCGGTTTTGAATACCTTGAGGGGTGTAGTTTCTTATATGGAGTTACTTTTATGGAGTTTCTACTCTAGGGGTGCATCGGGGGGACATGGTGTCAAAAAACCAGTCCAGCAAAATCCGCCTTCCAAAAACCATATGGCGTTCCCTTCACTCTGTGCCCTGCTGTTTGGCCATACAGCAGTTTACGACCACTTATGGGGTGTTTCTGCAAACTACAGATTCAGGGCAATAAACATTGAGCTTTGTTTGGCTGTTAACCCTTGCTTTGTTACTGGAAAAAATTGATTAAAATGGAAAATTTTCCAAAAAAACTAAATTCTGAAATTTTATCTACATTTGCCATTAACTCTAGGTGGAAAACCTAAAAGGTTAACGACATTTAATGAAATCAGTTTTAAATACCTTGAGGGGTGTAGTTTCTAGAATAGGTCATTTTTGGGTGGTTTCTATTATGTAAGCCTCACAAAGTGACTTCAGACCTGAACTGGTCCCTAAAAAGTGGGTTTTTGAAAATTTCTGAAAAATTTCAAGATTTGCTTCTAAACTTCTAAGCCTTGTAACATCCCCAAAAAATTTAATGGTATTCCCAAAATGATCGATACATGAAGTAGACATATGGGGAATGTAAATCAATAACTTTATTTGGCGGTATTACAATGTATTATAGAAGTAGAGAAATTGAAACTTGGAAAATTGCAAATTTTTCCTAATTTCTGCTAAATTTGGTATTTTTTTATAAATAAAGATGAAATTTTTCAACTTCATTTTAAGACTGTCATGAAGTACAATATGTGACGAAAAAACAATCTCAGAATGGCCTTCATAAGTAAAAGAGTTTAAAAGTTATCACCGCATAAAGTGACACTGGTCAGATTTGCAAAAAATGGCCGGGTCCTTAAGGTGAAATAGGGATGAGTCCTTAAGGGGTTAATCATGTTCTTTTAGTTCAGTGGGCAACATATACCCATTTTTTAAGTGCACCTGCACTGCATATAAGCCAGGGGAAAGGAAAATAATATAGGTAATCCGTCTGTGAGTTTAGGGACCCAGGGGGTGACATTTTCACATTTTCTTTCTGTACAGTACTGTGAGTGTAATCAATTCAGTAAATCCATCTGTTAGATTCTGGGGGGACAAATTCATATATATATATATATATATATATATATATATTTTTTTTTTTTTTTTTTTTGCTAAAATGTACATTTGCGCACTGCACTGTATTTGTGATAGTGAAAGAAAATTAGTTAAATCCATCTGTTTCTTTTTTTCCCCATAAAGTACCTTTTGTGGCCTGCATTGCAAATCTGGGACATTGTGGGTGAAAAAACCACTTAAATTTTGGCACAAAGTACATTTGCGCCCTGCACTGCATTTGTGATAGTGAAAGAAAAACTGTTAAATCCATCTGTTTCATTTGTAGGTGAAAAAAATCATTTTTTTTCCCCCAATAAAGTACCTTTTCGGCCTGCACTGCAAATCTGATAGTGAAATATAATCACTAAATCTATCTGTTTCACTGTGGGTGAAAAAATCTGATAGTGAAATAAAATCAATAAATGCAACTGGGACATTGTGGGTGAAAAAAAACACTTAATTGGCCTATTGTGTGTGCTCAGTGTGCAACTTGCAATATTCCAATATTATTTTAATATACCCTAGATCAGTGGTGGCGAACCTATGGCACGGGCACCCATACCCTGGAAAATGTCTAGGGTGTACGAATATGCCTTAGACTTTTCCTGCCATTCATCAGTGCAGGGCGCACTATGAACAGCACAGGCAGCGCACTGAATGTAGGCAGGCTCTTATAGCTAAGTGATAAAGTACATGGAAGCTATACTATACTGGACTGTAGTATTCAGGTTTAATTGCCGTGTTGGCACTTTGCGAAAAATAAGTGGGTTGCAGTTTGGGCACTCGGTCTGTAAAAGGTTCGCTATCACTGCCCTAGATCATGAAACAGAAAATGGAAAAAAAAAAAAAAAACACACAAAATACTTTATGCTGGTGCTATGTAAATTAATACAATATATAATAAATAAAGGGGTTGCCAGCTCCTGGCAGGGGTGGACTGGGAACTTAACATGGCCCTGGAAAAAACTAAAAATGGCCCCATGTTGTAGGTGGGTACAAATTGAAAGAAGGCGGGGCAACACAAGTAGACAGGGCCAATACAATTTAGCAGGGTCAGTAATACCATAGTGCAATACAGAATACCATCCCAAAGAACCAAATATCACAGTTCAGTACAAAATACCTCAGCAGAAGCTATCTGCCACAATAGCTGCCACATTCTGTCATCCTTCTCCAATTGTCTCTAATATGCATATGGAGGAGGGGGCTTAGAAGGTGAGATGTGGACCACAGCATCAAGCCAGCCTTACCTTTAACACCATTGTTTTTTTGATGAGGCAAAACCTGTCATTAAAACTAAAAAACACTGACCCATGTGCGGTCCTGCAGTGCCAGCATTGCTGCCCCTTTCTAACCTGCTTCCAACAGGAAGTGGCTTTAGTCTCGTGATCGCTGTGGCCAATCCCAGGCCTCAGTGGTGATACCATCTTGATTGATATGTCAATACTGTGACAACTGTACTGTCGCATCATACTGTGACTACTGTTGTATTATACTGTGATATTTGCACTGTTGTATTATACTGTGACATCTGTACTGTCACATCATACAGTGACATCTGTACTTTTGTATTATACTGTGACATCTGTACGGTTGTATTGTACTGTGACATCTGTACTGTCAGAGTACTGGGATATCTGTGACATAGATTTCACAGCAGTCACAGGACCAAGCCACTTTCTGTTCCTGCAGACAGGTGAGTATTTTTTTTTAATGAGGCATAGGTTAGGTGCATTTGGGATTTGTCAGCTCCCAGGCTGGACAATCCCTTTATTTACCTTTTTAATTTAAACAGTAGACAATATTATTGATAATAGATTCTGTTAAAGGAATGGATAATATACAGTCCATATATGAAATTTATGGGAATGGTAGAGACATAATGATTTTTTTTTTAATTGTGTCCTCCTGATGCATAAAAACCATAGAATTCAAAGACGGTGTCTTACAGATAAAAATGCTAAAGTTTATTAAGTGTACACATTATTTATTGTGACTGCAACCTCCAGCTCGGTTGAAGTGATCCACTGCATTGCTTACTGTAGCAAACATCTTTTCATAGAGGCATGTACAGATGACCTTATTGATTGCTTTTTGTACACTTAAAAGGGAGGATAATGCTAGGAGCTGATACAAAGAGGCCTCAAAACATATATTTATCGGTTGGATAAATGCCTGTATTACACAACCAAGGTCCATATAGACTTTGGATATTACAGTTCTAACAGCCAATCTATTTTCGTCCCTGTAGTAATTTCATGCAAGAAAGGAGACATTTCAGGGATAGCTATGGCACCTGAATATACTGAATGCTATACCAAGCATGTATATATAAACGGAGATTCCTATTATGCACTGCCATAATTACACAAACTTCTGAATGCAGTATGTAATTTGATTGCTGTGTTATCAGAAGTGTTTGTGCTGTGCAGCATAAGGGTGCTATTACACTGTCATTAGCTACCATGGGAAATGCTTTTGCTTTACTGGTAAGTGCCGGTCTGCAACTGGAGTTCCCATTGTTTCCAACTTGCAAGTCCACGTGCAGCCTGGTAATATTTGGCAGATGGAAGTTTAATAGCACCTTTAGGGTATGACAAGTAACAATTCCATGATAATAGTATACAGTTTTTACACTAGCACCTGTATCTAAAAACTTATGTAATTGCATGTCATTCAAAATTTATTATAGTTAGGGTGGGTTCACATCAGCGTTATGGTTATAACAGAAAATAACGGAATCCATAAGATGGAAGTCAAAATGGAAGCCTTTACGGGGCATTCCGTTTTGATTTGTCATATGAGGCGGTGAGCGGGAAGGCCGAAGTTACACTGTAGCGCAGGCAGTTGAGCAGCAGCATGGTGAGAACGCCGAAAGTGCGCACAGACGGCCACTTTCTGCAGCAGCTCTGACATATTGGGGTAATTTTTCAGGAACCGCTGCACCACCAAATTCGGCACATGCGCCGGGCAAGGGATGTGCATCAAACGGCTAGCCCCAGAGCTGATACGAGATTTCTCCCATTATCGCACACCACCAGGCAGGGCTTGGGGCTCGGTGGCACAAACAACTCATTGGTCTGTTGTTCCATGCCGGTCCTCAGCTCCTGCGTGGTGTGGGGTTTTTCCCCCCAAACAGATGAGTTTCAAAACAGCCTGCTGTTGTTTCCCCCTGGCTGTGCTAAAGTTAGTAATGAAGATGTTACGCTGACCGGATGAGGAGGCGGTAGAGGAGGAAGCGGAGTAGGAGGCAACAGTAGGCAACGAGAAATGTCCTGAAATCCTCAGTGGCAGTAGGACATGTACTAAACTGCCATTCGCCTCAGGCCCAGCTGCTACTGCATTTACCGAGTGTGCAGTTAGGGAAATATAATGTCCCTGACCGTGCTTACTGGTCCACATATCGGTAGTTATGTGGACCTTGCCACAGATGGCGTTGCACAGTGCACACCTGAGTTTGTCCGCCACTTGGTTGTGCAGGGCAGGGATGGCTCGCCTGGAAAAGTAGTGGTGGCTGGGAGCCACGTACTGTGGGACAACCACCTTCATAAGGTTTTTAAGTCTCTGTCTCCATCAGATGGGATTACAGCATTTCAAAGGCCAGGAATTTTTAAATGTTGGCATTCAGGGCCAGGAATTGCAGGTGGGCAGGGGTACTTCCTCTTTCTCTCCAGTGTTAGGGGGATGGACAGCTGAACGCTTCCATGGGATAGTGTGGACATGCTGGGTGACGGTGGTGGAGGTGGTGTTGCTGCCCCATTCTTATTTTGCCGGGTGGCAGGTGCCACTGTCACTCCAGAGGGGGAGGAAGGCCACAGCAGAAGAGGGAGCAAGAGGAGCCTGAGATCTTTTGTGGTTTTTCAGGTGTGTACTCCACTGCAGCTTGTGCTTTGCGTTTAGGTGCCTGGTCATGTAGGCGGTGCTCAGATTTAGAACATTTATGCCTCACTTCAGGTTCTGATTGCACAGCGTGCAAACCACTCGCGTCTTGTCATCAGCACACTCTCTGAAGAATTGCCACACCAGGGAACTCCTTGGAGCTGGCTTAGGTGTGCTCAGTCCCTGGGTGCGGTGGGCAGTAGCAGGCATACTGGCAAGGTGACGGCCACTCTGCTTTTGCACCCTGCTCCCTCTTTTGCTGTGCGGCTGGCGCTGTGTGAACACCAACTCTTCCTCCGAACTGCAGATGTCACTCCCATTACCTTGATTTCATGTGGGGTCTAGGACCTCATCATTCTCCACATCATCTTCCACCCACTCTTCACCCCTGCCCTCCTTGCCAGTATGCAAATGGCAGAAGGCTGCAGTAGTTGGCACCTGTGTTTCGCCATCATCATCAGAGACGTGCTGCGGTGGTCCTCCCATGTCCACATCCTGAAACATAAGTGGTTGGGCATCAGTGCACTCAATCTCTTCCACTTCTGGGGCAGGGCTAGGTGGATGGCCCACGGAAACCCCGCCAGCAGAGTCATCAAAAAGCATAAGAGAATGCTGCATCACTTGGGGCTCAGACTGCTTGGCTGATTTGCAAGGGGGTGAGGTGAAAGACAGATGCCCATAGGCTGCAGGTGCCAACTCTGGGACCGGGTAGTAGACAATGTGAAGGAACTGGAGGCACTGTCATCCATCCAATCTACTACCGCCTGTTCTTTTTCTGGCCTCACCATTCATACATTGGTATCTGGGCCTACAAAATTACGCTGAACGTCCTGTTGCCTATGTGCAACTGAGGAAGGTGTTTCATTTGGGCGTGTAGCTGGCACAGATCGATGAAATCCTCTCCTTTCAACAGGAGCTCCATCAGCACCAGCAGCACTACGACCAGGGCCACATCACTTATTTTATGCTCTCCTCATTCTATATTAATTCCCTGTCACATATGCAATGCAGGTGTACCTCACACCAAAAATGTGAATATGTCACCGGCCGACAGTCAGATTAACTATATTAATTTCTGGGTCACATATGCAGTGCACGTGTATCTCGCA
The DNA here is from genome assembly GCA_033119425.1 of Bufotes viridis. Taxonomy (NCBI): domain Eukaryota; kingdom Metazoa; phylum Chordata; class Amphibia; order Anura; family Bufonidae; genus Bufotes; species Bufotes viridis. Next base: position 52,753,742 of record CM065594.1, read on the forward strand.
CCAAAAATGGGTATATGTCACCCATCAAACTAACAGATGGATTAACTATTATATTTTTGTGCTAAGGTACAAAAATGGTGCATTGCACCCACAGAAAATCATTATAGGTCACCCACAAAACAAATAGCCAGATACCTAACACTCTCCTTCGCTTTAGCTGCCTGCTTCCTATCCCTGCACTACTCAGAGCTGATGGGCGGTGCTACACGTAATCCAGCTTGCATAGAGGCTGGGTCACATGATGCACTGGCCAATCACAGCCATGCCATTACTAGGCAGGAAGCCAGTGCCTCTCTCTACGGAGAACCAGACAACAGTTCCCGTCCCCCTCTCCAATTCTGGGTCTCTTGGCTGTGGCCAATCCAACACACGGATGACCCAGTCCTCTACGGCTCTTCTGTAGTTCCACATGATAGTGCCATAGGCCGTTATTTCTTTAGAGACCATGAGATTGAGGTCTTCGAAGAATCCGCTCTTTCTGGGTGGGCAGAGAGGATACTCTGACCACCTCCACCGCACCAGCCGGCGCGGCGGAAGCCTTGGGCATTTTTTTCGGGTGTCGCTGTAGTTGGGACACATGAATCTCTTGTAGGGCAGCCTGCATTTTGGGCTGGTCATCTCCCAAGACCACCAATTCGGATTTGGGAATGCCATCTTGCTCTGTCTTTCGTCACAATGAACTGGTGAAGGAGGAGGGGCTTTAGGGAAGTAGTCCTCACTTCCTTTGTCTGTACGGGGCTGTTCCCTGTGGGCAGGGTTGCATTTTACCACGCTTGAACTGGGCGTTTCTTTGATTACCTGCTCTTGATGTGCAAGAAGAAGATACGTCATCACAGGCGAAGATGGCAGATTAACCCTTGGGATGCCGACGCGCACTTTCCTGCACCTATCCCTCTGTAGTAAATGTAAAAAAGCAATTGAGTCCTTTTTTAAAGGGTTTTCTGACAATTCTTTAGGCCTTGCAGTACGAAGACACACAAATATATCTTGTTTGGGACTCCAGTTGCGACGAACACCAATTCCCAGGGCCTCTTTTGCAATAGTGGTGGTACCCAGGTGTAGGAATTGCCGAGTGGTATAGGGTGGCCTAAAATGTCCCTTTATATTGTATGAGTTCATGGTGTTACTACCTGGATACTGCTGGACCCCAGGCATTGGCTCAGAAGCAAACAAATAGGGGGAATAATTGAGGGATAAAAAATAACTTGAGTCCAGAACTTGTGAAGTGGTTGAATAGCAGCTTTACTTTGATAAACTTTCATCAGACACAATCTTCAAACTTTGTCTTGGTCCCAGCAGGCTTTAGCATTAAAACTCTGGCAAATGTTCTAAACGCGAGAACAGCCTTTCACTCGCTGATATCACATTTACACTACACGACAAGGCTCCTAAGACCTTGTCTATTAACATAGCAAAATCTTGGGAGAAATCGATGGGAAAGCCCGATATGAAAGAAGGCATACTTAAGGGGTGGGGAGCAGTGCCGAATGAAGTCTGGAGGGAAACCCAGCTTAAGGTTATCCACAAAGCCATATATGGCTTCTATACCACACGAGGTCCTAACGTACCGGACCACATAACTAAGTGCCCGAAATGTGGGGAAACAAATTCAGACCTATACCACGGCCTATGGTCTTGTCCTAATTTACAAGCCTTCTAGGATTTGTTCATTAAATGGCCTAGCTCCATCTTTAGGAACATATCAGCCCTTTCCTGTGAGACGATCCTATTTCATTATAGACCAGACGGTGGGTCCCTACCGCAAACCTCCCATATTAGTATTCTGGCAGCCAAGCGCTGCTTACTCCGCCACTGGCTCCGGCCAGACATCCCAAAATTAAAAGAGGTCCTGGACCAAATTATACAGTGTGCTAAGCTAGAATTCTTGATAGCTGAACAGAGGAAAGAAAAGCTCGTTCGTGGGCTCATGCGTAAATGGAGAGGCGTGAACAACTCAGAGGGACTTTATGCAAGCTGGGCGACGGTGACCTCCACACTTGACTAACCACTAAGGAACAGTGGGCATGTGCGATTATGTTGATTATGTTGATTATGTTTTTTTGTAAATGTCATGCTATTAGCATCTCAATACGATTGTTCTGATCGATCTACTGGGCACTCTTATGTGGATGTCACTCTTTTCTTATGCTGTTGAAATCTCACCTACATGCTAGTGTGTTACCTTGTGTCATATGTCGTTTCTATTGTGAAGACCGCGCAGCTTCCATTCATTCCAGAGGTCCAAATAAGAAAGTGGGCTCCAGAATCCCGTTTTCCAATGCAGCCGATCACTGAATTTCCAGCTCTCTTTCACCTCCTAGATGTCAGCAAAGAGGGCTCCACATAGTGAAATACCACCACAATTCTTCCATAAAAGGATCATTTATTATACTCACAAAGGTACAAATTTTCATGCGTTTAAAATATCCAAAAATCTGTGCACAGATTTTTGGATATTTTAAACGCATGAAAATTTGTACCTTTGTGAGTATAATAAATGATCCTTTTATGGAAGAATTGTGGTGGTATTTCACTATGTGGAGCCCTCTTTGCTGACATCTAGGAGGTGAAAGAGAGCTGGAAATTCAGTGATCGGCTGCATTGGAAAACGGGATTCTGGAGCCCACTTTCTTATTTGGACCTCTGGAATGAATGGAAGCTGCGCGGTCTTCACAATAGAAACGTTATAGGAAGTGAAGTTGAACCTGCCTCACCAAAGACCTGCTGCGCTGACGGAGATTGTGTGGTTTGGGACAAAAATGTTTTTATATATTTTTATATAAATTTTAGAGACTTTATTGTGTCATATGTCGCCTATTGATGTCCATGCACACTTACCTTTAAGCTATATGATATGCCTGTGCCTGTATCAAATGATTGTGCTTTTGTACACTTGATTGATGTAAAATAATACATTTTAGTTAAAAAAAAAAAAAACTCTGGCAGGCAAACACATCTTTGCTACATGTGTTGCTCTCTGGCTCTGCTGTACTGACAGGCTGACTGTATGACTCTGCGCTGCAACTTCTCTCTTTATAGTCTGTCTCTTAATTACAGTATATCAGGGAACTCTCCTCCTGGCTCCTGAGGCTCTAAGCTGTGGCCTCCACATCCAGCAGAGCTGAAGGTGCTCTGGCTGGCTTGGCTTGGGCACGTCCAGTAGAGACATGCCCAGCACACCCTCCTTCCCCTAGCAGGGGTAAGCTAGACTCACTAAAAACTGGTCCCCACCCTTCCTGTAGGAAGTGGGACTCCCCCACTTCTCCACAGAGGGGGGTTATAATGGAATGGAAAGCTCCATTCTCTCTAAGTACAGCACTGCCGTGTTTGCTTCCACCTGCTGGTAAACCATGCACATTACATTGGAACATAGCAATTGCATAACATCAGAAATAGGAATGCACATTATAGTGGACCTGAAATAAATACATGAGATGACATCATATTAGCACACAAAGATAGAAGCAGGGCATAGGAGTGGTAATGCCACTCTGGGGTGTTACATAGTCGGTTAGTTGCTGCCTACGAGCGCTATCACCCGTCCTCAGGAAGGTCTGACTGGGGGGACCCTCCTGCTCCACTGCCATAACTGGTGGTAGTGGTGGGTGTGGTCAGGAGTAGTACCAGCTCCATAAGCAGAAACTTGAGTCTGGAGTCTCTGATCAGCAGTTTTCTTCAGCCACCTTCTGAAGAAACCATCCAGCAGACTCACCCACCCAGAACCTCAACCAGTAGGTGGTGGCATACTTGGACTGCACCCTGTCACCCACAGTCCCCTTGATCTGAAGTGTGGCCGCAACTTGAAGTGTGGCTGCAAAACTGGTTTAGTTTGCCATGAGAATGCTTTTCTTCCCGGCCAGTAGTGTGGCATCAGAGCAGGTGTTCAGTGTAGAGGGGGGCATTGTTACCCCTAACAGAACTCATCTTTTCTCCCAAAATGTTGACAGACTAACCTTCATAAAGATGAATCAGGAGTGGCTCAACCGGGATTTCCAGACACTGGTGCAACAGAATAGACCATTCTGCCACTAATGATTATATAATGTACTGCCACACCGGAATATTCTGCAAAATGGGCCGCTACTTCTGGCCATTTGCTGCTGCCACCATTCTGATGCTGCCACCCTGCCTGCTGCCCTCAGTATTTGGTCAGTATTTTGCATCAGTATTTGTAAGCCAAAACCAGGAGTGGGTCCAAAACACAGAAGCGATGCAAATCTTTCCATTATATTTTATCTCTGTTTTGGACCCACGCCTGGTTTTGGGTCACAAATACTGATAAAATACTGATGCAAAATACTGACAAAGTACTGACCATGTGAAAGAGGCCTTATGGATGCTCAAAATACAGGATCTGATTTTCCTATTTTTTTTTTTCCGGTTCTTCTGACAGATCAGAAGGCTGGAACAATAAACAATCATGTATACACAGCCTTACTGCCACTTCTGCTGTTGCCACTGTCCCAAGTCTGTAATGGGGCAACTACTGTTACTGCTACTGACACTTCTGCCACCTCCCCACTCTGTCATAGGGCCACTACTGTCACTGCTACGGCCTCTGCTGCCGCCCTCCCCACTCTTTCATAGGTCCACCACTGTCACTGCTACTGCCACTGCTGCTGCTGACACCCTCCCCACTCTGTCATGGGGTCACTACTTGAATCTTGGTGCACTGCACAGTTATGTACAGGGCAATAAATTAGACTTGACGGTAACGTTGGCCTGTAATACTGATGCAGCTAACAGAAGGGATTGAAAAGGATGTGTATGGCCTGCCACAACATAGATTAAAAGATTTTTTCTCTACTTTATTGGTACTGCCTCCATTTCTTTATTTTGTTTGATTATGGAGCCATGTAGACACAGCTGTAGCCATGTAGAAAAAGCATGGCTTTTTTTGCTTTGCTGAAGGGTGCTGTATGCATTTACTTTTGTTTAAATCGTAGGATACCAGCGCTGTAAATGTATAGTGCTGGAAACTGGGACCGAAATCTCAGCGCCGCATAGCTACGGCGCTCTGATTGCGCAGGGGTGCAGGATCTGCTCCTGCCCGATCAGCTGCAGGGGTCCGGCAGTCACTGATAGCCGGACCCCTGCTGTATGCCAGCGCATTATCCCTTGCACTGCCATGGTCAGCGCTGACCGCGGACATGTGCGGTATCCTGCCGGGTGCGGGGTGTCCATCGGGTCCTCGCACTGCTGTGACATATGGGGTGTTGCAGTATTCTGGAGAAAATGGGTAACAAATTATGGGGTGCTTTTTCTCCTGTTACCCATGGGGAAAATGAAAAATTTGGGGCTAAAGCAACATTTTATTGGAAGAAACAAAACTTTTCATATTTACAGCCAAGTGTTTCCAAATTCCGTAAAACGCTTAGGGGGCAAAGTTCTCATTAGCCCCCTTAATATGTTCTTTAAGGGGTGTCGTTTCTAAAATGGGGTCACTTTTTTAGGGTTTCCACTGTAGGAGTACGTCAGGGTCTCTTCAAATACAAAATGCTGCCTAAAAACCATTCTAGCAAAACCTGCCTCCAAAATCTATATGGCTCTCCTTTCCTTCTGACCACTTCCATGTGCCCATAGAGCAGTTTACTGCCACATATGGGGTATTTCTGTAAACTGCAGTTTTAGAGTAATATATATTGAGGTTTATTTTGCTGTTAACCCTTGCTGTTTTGCAAGAAAAAAAATGATTAACAAACAATCTACCAAAAAAGTGAAATTTTGAAATTTCACCTCCATTTTACTTTAAGGCCTTATTCACACGTCCGTAGTGTTTATGGATCCGCAAATTGCGGATCCATAAACACACCCGGCCGGCAGCCCCATAGAAATGTCTATTCTTGTCCGCAATTGCGGGCAAGAATAGGACATGCTTTACTTTTTTGCGGAGCTGCGGCTGTAAGATCTGCGGCGCGCTCCGCAAAAACTGATGCGGAGAGCACAGTGTGTGCTCTCCGCATTGTTCCATGCCCCATTCACAGTCAATGGGTCCGCATGTATTCCGCAGAATTGCGGAATACATGCGGACGACATTGCGGACGTGTGAATAGGGCCTAATTCTTGTGGAACACCTCAAGGGTTAACAAAGTTTGTAACAACAGTTTTCAATAATGTAAGGGGTTTAGTTTAGAAAATGTGGTCATTTATGGGTGGTTTCTACTATGTAAGCTCCTCAAAATCACTTTATAACTGAATTAGTGCTTAAAAAAACATTTTGGAAATGTTGATGAAAATTTGAAAAATAGCTTCTAAACTTCTAAGCCTTCTAACGTCCTACAAAAATTAAATGACATTTATAAAATTATGCCAACATAAAGCAGACATATGGGGAATGTTAATTGATAACCATTTTATGAGGTAGTACTATCTGTTTTAGGAAGATTTTGGATTATTTTATAAATAAAGGTGAAATATATTGACTCAAATTTACCACTGTCATGAAGTACAATGTGTCACGAGAAAACATTCTCAGAATGGCTTGGATAAGTTAAAGCGTTCCAAAGAGATTACAACATTTCAGATTTGCAAAAATCGCCCTGGGATTTAAGGTTAAAAGTAGCCTGGTACTGAAAGGGTTAACAGAAGGGATTAGTGATGAATCTTGGTGCATACTGTTACTGTCACTGCTGCTGACTACTTGAATTTTTGTGCACTGCACAGTTATGTACACGGTGATGAATTAGAACTGATGGTTGCATTGATCTGTAATACTGATGCCCAGTAAATCTACAGCTAAGGCTACATTCACACGACCGTACTTTTTTTTTCCGCGTCCGATCCACATCCGATCCGCATTTTGCGGAATAAATGCGGACCCATTCATTCCTATGGGTAAATAAAATATGCGGACAACATTCAGTATGTTGTCCGCATCCGTGGTTCCGCATTTATACTCTGCAAGCCCCATAGAAGTGAATGGATCCGCAAATTGCGGATGACATACGGAATAGTTTCCGTATGTCATCTGCAATTTGCGGATCCGTTTCCGTATTTTTATTATAATATTTTATTCTCTCACCTTTTTTTTTTTCCTCATCCGTTTTTTGCGGACCGTTTTTTGCGGATGACATACGGAAGACACTCTTCAGTATTTTGCGGACATGCGGATCCGTTTTTTGCGGATCTGCAAATGCATACGGTCGTGTGAATGCAGCCTTACAGAAAGGATTAGCAATGAATTTGATGCACTGCACACTGATGTACATGGCGGAACACTCTCTCCGCACTCTCCCTGTAGTTTCACTTCCAAGTCTTCACACTGAGATTGGGCCACCAAGTGGGAAGAATACAATTAGGCCTTATTCACACATCCGCAATGTAGTCCGCATGTATTCCGCAATTTTGCGGAATACATGCGGACCCATTGACTGTGAATGGGGCCGGGAACGATGCAGAGAGCACACACTGTGCTCTCCGCATCCGATTTTGCGGAGCGCGCCGCCGATTTTCCGGTCTGCGGCTCCGCAAAAAAAATAGAGCATGTCCTATTCTTGTCCGCAATTGCGGACAAGAAGAGGCATTTTCTATGGAGTTCGGGCAATGTGCGGTTCGCAAAAATGCGGAATGCACATTGCCGGTGTGTCCGTGTTTTGCGGATCCGCGGCTCCGTGGATCTGCAAAACACAATGGATGTGTGAATAAGGCCTTAGGCAGATTTTGCTGGGTATACCAGATTAACAGCAGTTTGTGGCAAATTAATTAGGAAATAATCAAATTTCTTGGAAAAGCTGGCAAATCGAAAATTAGACAATAGATCCTGGGTTGGCCTAGATTACTGACTTGGTGAGTTCGGTTTACATAAGCCTTGGTCATTCCAGGAACTGTGTCCATCACATGGACTGCATTTCATGGACTACACATGGTCATATGAAATCATCCTAACAACAAGTATATCGCAGTACATGAACATTATGGTATCTAACAACCTGCACCAGGTACTGATGTGTTGATAATAAAATTTCATATCTATTTCACCTTTTATTTCGGCTCACCGTAAGTGAATTAATTACATAATAACACCTTGATAAAAAAAATAAATGCAATCAGCTCACCGCCTTTGCTAGTCCTTGGTGCACGTACCCTTAGAAGAATAAAATCCACTGTAGAAACAAAGTATCGGGTCCAGCACTCGGGTCTTGAATAAAAGCATACATTTTTTATTTCAAATATATTTTTTTTAAAGTCAAAAAATGGCACACAGCAGGAGATCTCCCCACACTAGTCATGTCATGAATAAGTACTGAGTACAGTCCAAAACGCGTTGACTGGTGTGAGGAGATATCCTGCTGTGTGCCATTTTTGGACTTTTTAAAAATATTTGAAATATAAAAATTCAAGGTTTTATTCAAGACCCAAGAGCTGGACCCGCTACTTTGTTCCTACAGTGTATCAATGACATGTTATGAAAATGCTAAGATTTGACAAGGGAAGCTGTATCAATCATGTAAAATACAGTCATCCTCAAATATGTGCCTCCCTTTGATGCATCTGGATTTACGCCTCAGCTTTTAATGTAAGGCAGTTATTTATTTTAATTTGCTGTCAGGAGTATTGATAAGGATGCATGTTCACAGCTAGTAATCCTATAATTGATATTGATGACGAGGCCTCGGCGTCTTCTGCATTGTTGCAGTTTAAAGACTCATCTTTCTTTCTATTGTCACCTCAGACTCTTCACTGCAGATCACTTTATCCTAATGGAGCCGCTCTCAGTCATGTCTCTGAAAGTCGGTCTGCAAAGCAATGTCTGCAACTCAATTTCTATCATTTGCCAAAGAAAATGGACTGCGGCCCATCCATTTCTTCAAGGTAAGTAACTTGTTTGTGTGGGTTTCTGAGAGCGCTGGGCGCTGGAGGATTATTTCACTGACTCTCAATGAGTGGTATAAAAAAGCATCTTGAGGTCCCATTCACACGCCCGTACTTTTGGTCTGCATCCCATCCGCATTTTTTGAGGGTCGCACACGGACCCATTAATTTCTATGGCTCCACAATAAAATCCGTATGTCCGTTCCGCAGTCCTGCAAAACAGATAGAACATGTCCTATTCTTGTCTATTTTTCGGCATATGCATTGTAACAATGGCTCCGCAAAATAAAAAACAGATGCAACACGGAAGTCACATGGACATCATATGTGTTTTTTGTGGATCTGCGTTTTGCGGACCACAAAATACATACGGTTGTGTGAATGCACCCTTATGCATAAAGGTACAACAAAGTAAAATCAAGGTTGATGTATCCTGATATACATTTGTATATCTCGTAACTTTACAAGTCATCTTTCAAACCAATATGTCAGAACACATTTGAGTGTGACAGACAGAAAATATGACACGAAGATATAGGGAGGAACGCTAAAGAGCCTAAGAAAAGGGAAGGAAATGAGAAATATTTCTTGATGAGAACGTTCACAAGAGATTTACTGAGTTTATCAAAGCATGGACATTTATTGTGCCACTAGATACTATATTTTATCAGTTTGTCTAGCTTTTATCTAACTACATTTATCTCATATACAGTATCACTGGAACGTCTGTCTATCAATAATTCCAGCGCAAACTTCCTAGGCTGGATCTACTGCAGAACAGCTGATTGGCATAGTGTGGGAAGCCCACCTGTCTGATCTTTATGACCTATCCTGAGGATAGGCTGTCAATCACAGGCGTGCGCAGCCTATTGCATTAGGGTGTGCACCCTAAAGCACAAACACACACGCCGCACGTGTATGTATGTATGTGTATATATACTGTATATATGTATTATATACACACACATATATATACAAATACATTCTGCATACATACAGACCCGCGCTATCAATATAATGAAGGGAGAAGAAATCATTTTTAAACTTACCGTATTTTTCGCCATATAAGACGCTCCGGCCTATAAGACGCACCTAGGTTTTACAGGGGGACAATAAGAAAAAAATATTTTTCATTACACCTCAGGTCAGACCACCAATCAGTCCCCCAATGTTAATCAGACCTCAGCTGACAGCCCCAATGAGACCCCCGATGTCAATAAGAGCCCAATCAGACCTCGTCTCAGACCTTACTGTGAATGACCCCCAATCAGATCTCAGATAAGAGCCCCAGTGCCTCATATCAGCCCCATGTGCCTCATATCAGCCCCGAATGCCTCTCTTTAGCCCCCCCCCCCCCCCACCCCAGTGTCTCATTTCAGCCCCCAGTGCCTCCATCAGCCCCCAAATAAAATAAAATAAAAACACTTCCCTTTCCTGCTCCGGATGACGCCGCTCCTCACCGACCTCGCTCTGTAATCCTTTTGTACAGTCTGCTGTGTGGGCGCGCACAGTGTGAGGTCACAGCGCGGCCTCACACTATACGCAGCCTTCACAGTGGAGCGCCGAGGACCAGAAAGAGGTGAGTATAGCGCGTTCAGCGTTTCCCGGCACTCCGGTACTAATCAGTGCTTCCATAATGGAAGCACTTGATTAGTATTCGCCCCATAAGACGCAGAGCATTTGGGGGAAAAAATGCATCTTATGGGGCAAAAAAGTGCAGCACGGAGGTGACAGAACCAGTGTTCCCTCTAAACCTTGGCAGCTGCTGAGCAGGGTCGGTTCAGAGCTGGACACGGTGCCATCAAAGGTGGGCGATAGGAAAACCTAAGATAATTGTCACATCAAAGAGCATACAAATCCCTGTGCCATCCCATACTATACAGTATAACCCCTGCACCATCCCGTACAATATAAAGTATAGTCCTATCTGTGATCACAGGACACTGTGCTCCATATATAAACCATACGGGGAAAATACTCTCATTGATCCAAAGAACTTACAGAGAAAGACTAATAACCAAGAGGCTAAACAAAACCCTGTTTCTGACCCTCATGTTAAAACATAACTTTCATTTGGTTGCTCTAACACCTAAAGACCTAAAGAATTTTTTTTTTTTTTAAAAAGCTGCTGTTTCTCTAGATGACCTTATGTTGATAGTAGTGATAATAGATTCTCAAAGGTCTGTAAATAGTGTATTTGCTTTTATAGACCCTTGAGACTCTATTACCACTACTATAAACATAAGGTCATCTAGAGAAACAGCAGGTTTTTAAAAAAAAATTTTTTCCTTAAGGTGTAAAAGCAATCAAATGCAGGGTTTTGTTTGGCCTCTTGGCTATTAGTTTTTCCATTCATAAAGCTCCACATTGAGCTCCCAGCAGTAGATAGAAGCCTGCAGGACACTTCTTTTGTCACATCACCTATGCACATGGTGATGGCTCCCTGGCACTTCATCAGCAGCCGATGTTCCGTTATTTTTCCCTACCCGTGAACTTTCCATACTCTCGTCGGAAGGGACGTTTGCAGGTGTGGAAGGAGGTGTATCACGCCGCTCGCTTACTGAGTAGGAGTCGGCGCAGCCGAGCGCGACTAATTGTGAACGCGCCTAGGGTAGTTAAAACTCACGGCCAATTGCTCATGCGCCGAGGGTAGTGAAAACTTACAGCCCAGTAAGTTTTCCCTACCCTAGGCGCGTTTACAGTTAGCGGCGCCCGCCTGCGCCGACTCCTATTCAGCCACTCAGTAAGCGAGCGGAGTGACACACTTCCTTCCACACCCACAAACGTCACTTCCGATGCGGCTGCGTCAGAACCGGAAATGACGAGGGTATGGAAAGTTCACGGGTAGGGAAAAATAACGGAACACCGGCAATGGTGTGGGAGTGGCGCGCTTCCTGTTCTCATAATAACTGAAAAGGAAGCTGCTGCTGTTGCTGTGTTCAGCTCCCAAGAAGAAGGAGGGGTGAGAAAATCAGCCAATGGCACGGCAGCCAGCTGATACTGGCGAATCAGCAGCCGTTTCCCTAATAACAAAGCTCTGTAATGTACGGAGCTCTGTTATTGGAGATTTCAGGCATCAGCTGTGTTACTCTGCTGCCTGCAGTGCCTGTGCCGTTCACAGCGCTCAGTGCGCTGATGAATGGCAGTAAAATTGGCAGCTGAGCGCACATTCTAAACTTCGAGACGGCTTGATTAGGGTGTGCCCAGGCACACCTGGCACACCCTGTGCGCACGACTATGCTGTCAATACAAAATGACTAGAAGACCCGTTATCAAATAATAACTTATAGTAAGCATTGATTATGTAAAGTAGCCTATAATATGTAAGATGGTATGATGCTCTGTATTTTATGGTATGGTGGATTTCTTTGCTTACATGTATAGTATAACTACTACAGGACCGCCTAATGCAGGGATGCGTCCTGCGGGCGGTCCTGTAGCTCTGAGATGACGCGTCGGCGCGTCATCTCGTGAGAGCCGAGATTTCCTGTGAACGCGCGCGCGTTCACAGAGAAGGGCGGCACGGCAGTTCGGCTACAGCCTGCCAGCGATGATCCATCGCTGGCAGGCTGTAGATGCGAATAAAATCGCATCAAACAGCTATATCAGACGCTGTTTTGTGAACAGCGTCTGATATAGCTGCTACCTGGTCCTCTGGTGGTCCCATTTGCTGGGATCGACCACCAGAGGACCAGGTAACACAGTAAAGTTGCACCAAACACTACACTAACCCCCCCCCCCTCACCTATTAACCCCTTGATCACCCCATCTAGACCCCCTGATCACCCCCCTGTCATTGATCACACCCCTTGTAAGGCTCCATTCAGACGTCCATATGTGTTTTGCGGATCCGTGGATTCACGGATCCGTGGATTCACGGATCCGTGGATCTGATCCGCGGATCCGATCCGTGGATCCTCAAAACACGGACACCGGCAATGTGCTTTCCGCATTTTGCAGATCCGCACATTGCCAGAACTATATAGAAAATGCTTTTTCTTGTCCGCAATTGCGGACAAGAATAGGACATGTTCTATATTTTTGCGAACGGAAGTGCAGACCTGGAAGCGCGGATCCATAATTCCGGATCCGAGCGGGACAAAGTCTGTCCCCATAGAAATGAATGGGTCCGCAATTCCGTTCCGCAAACAGAATTTCGGACGTGTGAATGGGGCATAAGGGTCCCTTATCACCGCCAGTTAGTTAGCTACTTGTTAGGTAGCTAGCGCCCAGCCCACCGCACTGCAGTCACTGATTTTGGCAGAGATTTTTTCATCCACATTGACCGATGCGAATGAAAAAATCTGTGCCGTTCATTTTTTATTTTTTTTCAGCGCAGAGGCTGAACGGAAAAAAAAAATCTCATTACCCGTATGCTCAATATAAGGAGAATCGCAGAAACTCCTAATGCTGGCCATACGTGTAATGATTGCGGAAACCCTCAAATGCCAGGGCAGTACAAACACCTCACATGGGACCGCATTTTAGAAAGAAGACACCCCAAGGTATTCCGTGAGGGGTATGGCGAGTTCATGCAAAATTTTATTTTTTGTCACAAGTTAGTGGAATATGAGACTGTAAAAAAAAAAAATAACAAAAAAAAATCAATTTCCGCTAACTTTTGCCAAATTTATTTTTTTCTGTGAACTCGCCATACCCCTCAGAGAATACCTTGGGGTGTCTTCTTTCCAAAATGGGGTCACATGTGGGGTATTTATACTCACCTGGCATTTTAGGGGCAATGTGTTTTGGGGTGTATTTTTATATATACCCATACTTTGTGTGAAAAATATCTCTGTAAACGACAACTTTTAAAAATTTTTATACAAAGTTGACAATTTACAGAGATATTTCTCTCACCCAACATGGGTATATGTAAAAATACACCCCAAAACACATTGCCCTACTTCTCCTGAGTACGGCGATACTACATAAGTGACACTTTTTTGCAGCCTGGGTGCGCAAAGGGGCCCAAATTCCAACGAGTACCTTTAGGTTTTACATGGTGGCTCACAATTTAGCCCCGCCCAAAATGCCAGAACAGTAAACACACCCCACAAATGACCCCATTTCGGAAAGTAGACACCCCAAGGTATTCACCTTTTTTTTTTTTTTGCCAGTTATCAGAAATTGAAACTTTTTTTTTTTTTTTTTCTCAGAAAGTGTCATTTTCCGCTAACTTGTGAAAAAAAATGAAATGATACATGAACTCACCATGCCCCTCCGCGAATACTTTGGGGTGTCTTCTTTCTAAAATGGTGTCATTTGGGGGGTATTTATACTTTCCTGGCATTCTAGCGCCTGAAGAAACATGACAGGTGCTCAGAAAGTCAGAGCTGCTTCAAAATGCCGAAATTCACTTTTTTGCACCATAGTTTGTAAACGCTATAACTTTTACCCAAACCAATAAATATACACTTATTGGATTTTTTTTTATCAAAGACATGTAGAACAATAAATTTAGAGAAAAATTTATATAGAAATGTAGTTTTTTTAAAAAAAATTTACAACAGAAAGTGAAAAATTTCATTTTTTTGCAAAAATGTCGTTAAATTTGTATTAATGGCAAAAAAAGTAAAAATGTCAGCAACAATGAAATACCACCAAATGAAAGCTCTATTAGTGAGAAGGAAAGGAGGCAAAATTCATTTGGGTGGTAAGTTGTATGACGGAGCAATAAACGGTGAAAGTAGTGCAGTGCAGAATTATAAAAAGTGGCCTGGTCATTAAGGGTGTTTAAGCTAGGGGGGCTGATGTGGATAATGTAGAATATATCTAGAATTGTTCATAGATAGGTAGATAGATAGGTAGATAGACAGATAGATAGACAGATAGATAGACAGATAGATAGACAGATAGATAGACAGATAGATAGACAGAAATAGATAGATAGATAGATAGATAGACAGACAGACAGACAGACAGACAGACAGATAGATAGATAGATAGATAGATAATGATAGTACCCTTCAGAAAGAAAATGTTTTTGTGGCACAAAAGAAACACTTACTGTAGCTATTGGTGTCAGTAGCCAACCCAAAACTAGAGAAGACATATATAGGTCAAATAATTCAAGTCCATATTTATGTACAGCAAAATTCTTTCAGGAGAGAAATACTCTGACATTTGTCTTTTCTGAAAGTGATGAATTACAAGAATTATAAACGTTGGATACAGAAAAGAAATCCAATACATTGCCTTACACAAAGCCAAAAATAAATTTCTGTTGGCATCACATTCCGTTGAGGAGTTAGGAGTTTTTGGTAGAATAAGGATGCAAACGTGTTACCACATTACAAGCCTAATTTAAAGCATACATATTACCTGTGAATTCAGGTGACTTTTTAGGATAAAGTGCCATGTGTGTATACAGTACCAGTGATAACACTACATCTGCCCAATATATGATTTGTATCCTGCACCTTTGTACATTTGTATCCTTTATTACCAGTTCTCCTTTGCAGGCTCCCAGTGCCCCTCTGTAGGCTCCATCTCTAATTGTTTGTTTCCCCTGAGCTCAACTCTAGGAGGTGTAGAGCCAGAGACTAACTACTATGATGCCTCCCATACACTGCACAGAGCGAAGAGAAGAACCTGCTCTGTAGCACACCCCTTGAAGAAAAAGCAGCACTGAGCAATGTAGCTGTATATCAAGCACTGGGTTGAGATAGAAAACTTACTAGAAACAGCACCTGTGTGTACACGTCTCTCGCTCTCTCTCGTTCTCAAGCTGCTCCCTCTTCACTTCCCTTCATAGACTTCTATGCATTATATAAAACCTTTTCCTGTACATGCTGATTCTTCCTTAGCATCGCTCATTTAGAGCATTTCTAGTGGAAAGTGTCAGAGCCAAGATTACTAATAAAAGTGAACCAAATCAGTTAATGATGTATATTACAAAACACATACTGTAAAAACTTGAAGTGACTATTACACTTTAAGGCAGGAGGTCCTAATATTCGAAAAACTGACAATAGGTCAGCTATTCTCACCAAACAACAGCTAAAAATCTTCACAGAAGAGGGGAAAATAATATTTCATAAGTATACAGAATTTCCTCATCATGAAAAATGCTAAAAAGTTTGCTCAGGGTAAACTGTGTAAAACGATGTTGAAAATTAACAATTACTGTTATACCAAGACTGAATGTAATGCAGCAGTAGAGGGCAGAAGTGAGGACAGTCTGGAGGGGAGTAAAAAAAAATGCAAAAAAACGGAATATAAACATTAATACCAATGGGGACTTTTCTAAAATATAAAGAAGATACTTTAGCAGAAATAAACACCATGCTACAGAATAAAATGAAGGATATATTATCAGGAGGCAGGGGTGTAACTACCATAGCGGTAGACCATGCGACTGCTATGGAGCCCAAGGCAAGAGGGGCGTGGTATTAGTTGGGATTATCTCTTCTTCTACTGGGATGAAACTTGTTCAGGACTCTACCCTCTAAAGTAACAACTTTTAGCAAATGAGGCAGTGGAAAAATTGCCCAAGGGTCTTTGAAAAGGGTTTAGGCAGAAACCGATCTGTCCTCGGAGGGGGGGGGGGGGGCCTGGTTTGATCGTTGCAATCAGGCCCTTACTTCTCTATGTACGCCACTGCCAGGAGGGCATCAGTCACACAGGGGTGCACCGAGCCTTTCTGCTGTCTGAGGCAAAAACTGAAACCACGGTACCCCCCCATGCCAATTTCTTAACCTAACCCCTTTGCCACAATGAAAGCGCTCACTGCCCATGGCCCTTCTGCTGCCCCCCTCTTTCCCTTACCTGGATCGCCTCACCTGGCCTCATTGGTGGTGCACCCCTGCAGTCACATATGTATTTCTTAAAATGAAGCTGAAAACCAGTTGTTCAAGCTAAAAGACATGGACCAATGGCACTGAGAGGAGACTTAAAGGGGTTTCCCAGACTCCACATATTGACCTATCCTAAGTATTGGTCATAATTATCAGATTGGGGGAAGGGGGCGAGTCTGACATCCAACACCCCTACCAGCTTGAAAGTAGCACTTTCAACGGAGTCAGAAGGACAGCTCCATTCAAAGTATAGTGGCCTTGCTTGATAACTGCAGCCCATCTCCCATTAAAATGAAACTGCGCTTTTGGCTCTATACTAGGCACTTATTCCAGCAAAAGGGGCTTGAGGAAAAAGCCAATCGGTAGAGGTGCTGGGTGTTAGAACCCCTTTGATCTGATATTGATGACCTATTCGAAGGATGGAGCACTAATGGAGGCAACAAAGCATCATTTGAAGCAAGGAAATATCTAAAATAAATAAGTTAAAAAAAAAGAAAAAATTGCAAAATACATAACAGAAAAAAACACCCACACCAACCAAAACCTTTATAATTATCACCCCATTCATATGAAACTATACATACTGTATAATAAAACGATCCAACACATATAGGGAACTATGTGTTGGATCGTGAAATATGTGAAGGAATAATGCAAGTCACCCGTACATACTAAATGGTAAAACACTCAGTAACACTGACATGGAAAAGGATCTAGGAATTTTAATAAATAACAAACTAAGCTGTAAAAACCAGTGTCAGGCAGCTGCTGCTAAGGCCAATAAGATAATGGGTTGCATCAAAAGGGGCATAGATGCCCGTGATGAAAATATAGTCTTACCACTTTATAAATCACTAGTCAGACCACACATGGAGTACTGTGTACAGTTCTGGGCTCCCGTGAACAAGGCAGACATAGCAGAGCTAGAGAGGGTTCAGAGGAGGGCAACTAAAGTAATAACTGGAATGGGGCAACTACAGTACCCGAAAGGGTATCAAAATTAGGGTTATTCACTCTAGAAAAAAGACGACTGAGGGGAGATCTAATAACTATGTATAAATATATCAGGGGTGAGTACAAAGATCTCTCCCATCATCTATTTATCCCCAGGACTGTGACTGTGACGAGGGGACATCCTCTGCGTCTGGAGGAAAGAAGGTTTGTACACAAACATAGAAAAGGGTTCTTCACGGTAAGAGCAGTAAGACTATGGAACTCTCTGCCTGAGGAGGTGGTGATGGTGAGTACAATAAAGGAATTCAAGAGGGGCCTGGATGTATTTCTGGAGCGTAATAATATTTCAGGCTATAGCTACTAAAGATGGGTCGTTGATCCAGGGAGTTATTCTGACTGCCTGATTGGAGTCGGGAAGGAATTTTTTCCCCTTAAGTGGGGAAATTTGGCTTTTACCTCACAGGGGTTTTTTGCCTTCCTCTGGATCAACTTGCAGGAAACAGGTCGAACTGGATGGACAAATGTCTTTTTTTCGGCCTTATATACTATGTTACTATGTTACTATGTAATTATAATAATTTGCATATTTAAATAATTAGCTATAGTTTGAATAAAAATGACTTTAAAAAAACAAATTGTACAGTTTCCCCCTAATAAAAGTAAAAAAAATATTAAAAAGCCCTGTGTTATGTAATTAAAAGCTGCAAAAGTTAATTTGGTTGTCCAAAAAATAAAAATGTTACAAGTGTTTGAACCATGTGTGCTAAATCACAAAACAGTGACTGGTCATAAAGGCTTTACAGGACTGGTCATCCGGCTAGCTTTCCCGGCTAGCAAGGCCTCATACACACGGCCGTACCTTTTCTTTTGGGTAGCCATGTGTGATCTGCATTTTGTGGAACGGAGTAAAGGATGCGGACAGCACATGGAGTTGAAGTGAATGGCCCTGTTGAAGTGAATGGGTCTCCATCCAAGCCACATAAAAAAAAATGCGGCTCAGATGCGGACTAAAACAATGGCCGTGTGCGTGAGCCTTCAGGGAAAATGCTTACTGGTTATTGCAGGACATCTACAGTATATCTGGGGATGCAGAAGGTGGTAATAACCAGTGAGCACCGTCCTCTGCAGTGAAGTAAATTGCTCATTTGTGAATAGGAGGCAGGAAGGAAATGTCGCCACTTAACCCATTCAGGACCCTGCCATTTTTCACCTTCAGGACCAGGCCATTTGTTGCAAATCTGACCAGTGTCACTTTATGTGGTGATAACTTTAAAACGCTTTTACTTATCCAAGCAATTCTGAGATTGTTTTCTCGTCACACATTGTACTTCATGACAGTGGTAAATTTGAGTCAAAATATTTCATTTTTATTTATAAAAAAAATGATAAATTTACCACAAATGTGGAAAAATTCGCAATTTTCTAAATTTCTATTTGCTTTTAAAACAGATGTGATACCTCCTAAAACAGTTATTACTTTACATTTCCCATTTGTGTACTTTATGTTTGGATCATTTTGTAACTGACATTTTCTTTTTTTGGGGACGTTAGAAGGCTTAGAAGTTTAGAAGCAAATCTTTAAATTGTTCAGAAAATTTCCAAAACTCACTTTTTAAGGACCAGTTCAGGTCTGAAGTAGTGATGAGCGCCAGGGGCAATATTCGAATTTGTGATATTTCGCGAATATTTGGGTGAATATTCACCATAATTTGCGAATACGAAAATTCATTATCTCCAGTCATTATTTTCTTGATTGCGGAAAATCGGCAATTTAAAAATTCGCATTATGAAAATTCACATTACGAAAATTTGCATTCAACACTACTCCTAAAATTAAAGATATTCTAGCCTTCTCATTGGCCCACAAGCTAGAAGCAGGTAGGGATCATGTGTACTGTTCGTTATCTCCAGTCATTATTTTCTTGATTACGGAAATCGTCAATTTAAAAATTCGCATTATGAAAATTCGCATTCAACACTACTCCTAAAATCAATATCAAAAATATATTGCAGCCTTCTCATTGGCCCACAAGCTAGAAGCAGGGAAGGATCATGTTCACTGTTTAAAAATAAATCTCGAATATTTGAAATCACAAATATATATCACTATATTCTAAATATTTGCGAATTCTCAAAGTAACAATATTCACAATAAAAATTCGCAAATCGAATATTCGTGATCAACCCTAGTCTGAAGTCACTTTGTGAGTCTTACGTAATAGAAACCACCCATAAACGGCCCCATTTTAGAAACTACACCCCTCAAGGTATTCAAAACTGATTTTACAAACTTTCTTAACTCTTTAGGTGTTCCACAAGAAGTAAAGGAAAATGTAGATGAAATTTCAGATTTTCACTTTTTTGGCAGATTTTCAATTTTAATCCATTTTTCTATTAACAAAGCAAGGGTTAACAGCCAAACAAAACTCAATATTTATTGCCCTGATTCTGTAGTTTACAGAAACACCCCATATGTGGTCGCAAACTGCTGTACTGGCACAGGGCAGGGAGCAGAAAGAAAGGAACGCCATATGGTTTTTGGAAGGCAGATTTCAATGCTAAAATTTCACATGTCACATTTGAAGACTCCCTGATGCACCGCTAGAGTAGAAACTCCCCTAAAATACACCCCTCAAGGTATTCAAACCTGATTTTAAAAACTTTGGTAACCCTTTAGGTGTTTACAAAATAACAGAAAATAATGCACTATAAAATTAGATGCAAGCATAACATATGGACTAGACCCTCACTCTTGATAAAAACTGAGACACTAGGTCAATACATTTTGATCAAAATACATCTAAGCCCACCTACCGGCGACAAGGTGGTCTCAGTTCAGGCGGGTTCCTATGCTAACCTATTCATGCTGTGGCGCATTTTTCAGGAGCACAGTTCCCGCACATATGGTGTGCTGCCCCTTGTAACCTCCATGTGCATCAGCAACCGGTGGGAGGAGAGACACACACACCTATATGTACCACCTTAATCAAGGTCACCTATTAGATAGGTGGGGCAAAAGTGCACTTGAATATCACTCCCAGTGTAGGAGCGTATTCACACATGAAGGTGCCACTCCTTCAAGACAAATCAAACAAATCACAGAAAAAATATATTTAAACCATCCTGCACGATATGGTATTAAATGTGCGGATGTATATGGCTGCATTTACAAAATAACAGAAAATAATGCACTATAAAATTAGATGCAAGCATAACATATGGACTAGGCCCTCACTCTTGATAAAAACTGAGACACTTGGTCAATACATTTTGATCAAAATGCCCTTTAGGTGTTCCACAAGAATTAACGGAAAATGTAGATGAAATTTTAGACCATATGTGGTCATAAACTGTTGTATGGGCACACCGCAGGGCACAGAATGAAAGGAACGCCATATGGTTTTTGGAAGGCAGATTTCACTGGGAAAAAATGTAAGTTGCCATGTCACATTTGAAGACCCCCTGATGCACCCCTAGAGTAGAAACTCCACAAAAATGAGCCCATTTTGGAATCTACGGGATACGATGGCAGTTTTGTACAGTACAGTAGGGTACATATGATTTTTGGTTGCTCTATATTACACTTTTTGTGAGGCAAGGTAACAAAAAATTGCTGTTTTGTCACCGTTTTTATTTTTTGTTATTTACAATGTTCATCTGACAGGTTAGACCATGTTGTAATTTTATAGAGCAGGTTGTTATGGACATGACAATATCTAATATGACTACGTTTTTTGGTTGTTTGTTTCAGTTTTACATAAAAAAGCATTTTTGAAAAAAAGCCATCGTTTTTTTTTTGTCTTATGTAGGGGCTCATTTTATTTCATATGAGATGACAGTTTGATTGCTACTATTTTAGGGTGCATATGACTTTTTGATCATTTGGTATTACACTTTTTGTAATGTAAGGTGACAAAAAATTGCTTTCTTGACACTTTTTATTTAAATTTTTTTACAGTGTTCACCTGAGGGGTTAGGTCATGTAATATTTTTATAGAGCAGGTCCTTACATACATAGCGATACTTAATATACAAGTTTTATACAATAATATAATTTTTAAAACAAAAAAAAATGCTCTTTTAGTGTTTCCATAATCTGAGAGCCATAGTTATTTTTTATTTTTGGGGCAATTATCTCAGGTAAGGTATCATTTTTGCAGGATGAGATGACTGTTTGATTGGCACTATTTTGGGGTGCATATGACTTTTTGATCGCTTGCTATTACACTTTTTGTGATGAAGTTAACAAAAATGGCTTTTTTGACACCGTTTTTTTTTTTTTTTTACGGTGTTACCCTGAGAGATTAGATCATGTGATATTTTATAAAGCAGGTTGTTACAGATGCGGTGATACCTAATATGTATACTTTATTATTTATTTAAGTTTTACACAATAATATTTTTTAAATGAAAAAAAAAATCATGTTTTAGTGTCTCCATAGTCTGAAAGCCATAGTTTATTTTTATTTTTGGGGCAATTGTCTTAGGTTGGGTCACATTTTTTGTGGGATGGGGTGATTGGCACTATTTTGGGGTGCAAATGACTTTTTGTTCGCTTGCTATCACACTCTTTGTGATGTAGGGTGACAAAAATGTTTTTATTTATACCGTTTTTATTTTATCTTTTTTACGGTGTTCACCTGAGGGGTTAGGTCATGTGGTATTTTTATAGGGCAGGTTGTTACAGATGCGGCAATACCTAATATGTCTACTACTTTTTTTTTTTTTTTTACGTTTAACACAATAAAAGCATTTTTGAAACAAAAAAAATCATGTTTTAGTGTCTCCATAGTCTGAGAGCCATATTTTTTTATTTTTTTTGGGGAAATTGTCTTAGGTAGGGGGCTCATATTTTGCGGGATAAGGTGATGGTTAGATTGGTACTATTTTGGGGGGCATACACCTTTTTGATCGCTTGGTGTTGCACTTTTAGTGATGTAAGGTTACAAAAAAATGTTTTTATTAGCACAGTTTTTATTTTATTTTTTTGACAGTGTTCACCTGAGGGGTTAGTTCATGTGATATTTTTATAGAGGCGGACGATACGGACGCGGCGATACCTTATATGTCTACTTTTCTTCTTTTTCCTATTTTTAATATATTTTTTTACAGTACTTTATTTGGGGAAAAGCAAGTTTTTTTGTCCCAATTTCACTTTATTTTTTGTCCCACTCTGGGACTTCCACTTTTGGGGGTGATCCCCTTTACAATGCATTACAATATTGTATTGTAATGCATAAGCTGTAAGTGTATTACACTGAGTTACACTAATTACACAGAGTAATACACTTAAAGCCTTCCTGCCTGTGAGATCCAGGGGGCTGGATCTCACAGGCTGTCACGGAAGTCAGCCACGATGCCTTGGGAAGGCATCAGGCTGCCTTCCCTGCCATCGGGTCCCCGTCACAGCAGCGCGGGGACCCGATGGCCACCCTGGACGTGGCGGGATCCTGCATGTGCCGCGGTCAACGCTGACCGCGGAAATGCGAGGGTTAATGCGCCGGCATCAGTCTTTTCACCTATGCCGGCGCAAACAGCAGGGGTCTGCCTACCAGTGACTGCCGGACCCCTGCCGCTGATCGTGTGGGTGCAGCTCCTACACCCAGGGGCGTAGATAAGGGGGGGGATAGGGGGGTTCAAACCCCCCCCAGAATGTTTGGCCCTTTTTTTTTTTTTTTAATGATGCGGCCGATGCGCCTGTGGCCGGGCCTGGCGTGTGGGCTCATCACGCCGGCGCCCTGCCGCAGTGCCGCCAGCGCACTCTGTTGAGAAGAGGAGGAGGACCAGCCCAGGACCCGGCTCAGCTCAGTGCGGGCGGGCGGCCGGCGCGTGCCGCGTAGTGATTCAGTCAGTGGTGAGCAGTCACTGACTGAACCGTTTTGTCACGTGGTGCGGGCGGCGCGCACAGGCAGTGTCTGTCTGCTAGCAGCAGAGAAGAAGAGCTGCCGCGCCTGCCTGTGCTTGCGCCCGCCCGCCCAACGCCCAGCCGCCCAACGCCCGGCCCAAGCTTAGCTGAGTCAGTCAAGTGAGTCAATTCACTGACTGACGGACTCAAGTCACTCTCAAGAAAGTTTGTGACAAGTCGTCAGTCAGTAGTCTCAGGCAGAAAGAGCTGGCCCTGAGGACTCACTCCTGAGACCGCACCACACCCACGCCACATTGCTTGGAACTTGGAGGGAGGCTTCCTCCTGGTCTTCCCAGTCCTCCTGGAGAGAGAGACAGAACTAGTAAGTGTGTGACTGTGTGAGAGAGAGACTGGGGACTGTCACTGGAGAATCAGATCAATTTTTCCTGTCAAGAGAAAAGAGTAGTCAACTAAGACTGTCACTGTGATTTTATGGGGGTGTGATGCAACATGATGGAAATATGGATGATTTCACTTCAGTGCCTGTCCCACAGTCCCCACTGCACTGTGTGGGGACTGAAGTGAAATCATCCATATTTTAAAATATGGATGATTTTTCACTTCAGTCCCCTCCCCACACAGTGCAGTGGGGACTGTGGGACAGGCACTGAAGTGAAATCATCCATATTTCCATCATGTTGCATCATCCCCCAATAAAATAAATCACTTCACACAGACAGATCAGTGACAGTCTTACTCTTGAAAAAAATTGATTTCCCCAGTCACTGGGGAGATCAATTTTTTTCAACAGTAAGACTGATCTGTCTGTGTGATTTATTTTATTGGGGGGATGATGCAACATGATGGGAATGTGGATGATTTCTGCATGCAAAAAGCAAATTAATGCACGTCATTGTCAATGCTGCTGCAGCCATATTGCTCCTCTCTGTCACAGTTCCAAGCTAGGCTGCAAGCTGCAGCACATCTTCTTGTGTGTCTGTGTGACTTCTTCCACTGCCTGCCTGTGCCTGCCCTGCTGCCATCATGGAGGCCAGTAGACTGGCTGGCGGGAAAAATGCACCACAGATAATAGAGGGGACGGGGGAGGAGATGTGCTGCCTGCAAACCCAGGCCCATGAGGGGAAAAATGTGCCCCGGCCCACACAGAGGTGGAAAATGCGCCCCTGCTTGATGCCTATATGCCTAAGAAGATAGGCAGGCTTCAGGCACGGCCGGGCACTTTTTCCACCTCCATGGGCCTGGGGCTGGGCTGACAACAGAACATCTCCCCCCCCCCCCCGGTACTTTTTTTTCCCTGCCACTACTCCCTCTGTCAGTCATAACTAGCTGTGGCAGACATCAGAACCTGCAAAAACTAATTTCAGGGAGGTGCACTTCTCATTTTAGGGAGGTTTTCTTTTATGTATGTGATTAAGCTGGGAGGAGACGCAGGTGCGAGTGGGAGGCACAGACTCCTCATTATCACCGAGTAACTGCGAGTAAACCTTTCCCGGGATATATTGTAGTTTCATATGCAGGTGTTGTCAGGGAGCCGCTATCTAATAGAGGGAGACTCCCTGAACGTCCGGGAGACTTGAGATGATCCCTGCATTAAGATAAGTGAATGCCACTGCCACTTCATCTGTCTGCCACAGCACAACTAGTAATGACTTGACAGCCATCATGGAGGGACTAGTGGCGGGAAAAACGTACCATGGGGGGGGGGGGGGGAGATGTTCTTCTGCCCTGCCAGGCCAATGGAGTGGAAGAAATGTTCCATGGGGAAGGGGGAGTAATTATTATTAGGTGTCCAGTATAGGGGCATCTACTGAGGCCACAAAATAGGGGTATGTTATATGGAGGTCATATACAGTACAATCATGGAATTTTATATTGGGGCACTCTATGCTTGCTATTATGAGGAGAGGAGTAATATGGGGTCATCTACGGGGGGCTCCTGCAAATGATCATAATGAAATCTCTCTCATTAGGATAAACCACATCAGCTGCTCCAGCCTCCATCAACCCGTCACCTCACTCCGCAGAAAAAGTGGTGTCCGCAGACGCTCCGCTCCGCCCGGCCTCAGATCTACAACAGCCCAGCCAAGCAATTGTAAGTTTTCTAACAGAGCTGCACAATATACAGTATACCGTGCTACACTGTGTAACCTGTTCCATCAGCACCACATGATCATAATGAAATCTCTCTCATTAGGATAAACCACATCAGCTGCTCCAGCCTCCATCAACCCGTCACCTCACTCCGCAGGAAAAGTGGTGTCCGCAGACGCTCCGCTCCGCCCGGCCTCAGATCTACAACAGCCCAGCCAAGCAATTGTAAGTTTTCTAACAGAGCTGCACAATATACAGTATGCCGTGCTACACTGTTTAACCTGTTCTATCAGCACCACATGATCATAATGAAATCTCTCTCATTAGGATAAACCACATCAGCTGCTCCAGCCTCCATCAACCCGTCACCTCACTCCGCAGGAAAAGTGGTGTCCGCAGACGCTCCGCCCGGCCTCAGATCTACAACAGCCCAGCCAAGCAATTGTAAGTTTTCTAACAGAGCTGCACAATATACAGTATACCGTGCTACACTGTGTAACCTGTTCCATCAGCACCACATGCTTTTCTGACCACCGCCACAAAACTATGTGGAAGTGTCCCTCCAGGTGGCATCATGTCTTGGGCAGACAGTGTTGTATCATGTATGACCTACATGATGCAACACTGCCCGCACACACACATGATGTCACACCTCACTAAGTCGGACAGTCCATGAGGTCTGATTCAAAACCTCTTTATGAACGCAGCGCTTCAGAAACCTATATGCAAGAGAGCAAGCATGTGATGTCATCAGGCCATAGACTCTCACTACACATGCATCCATCACCTATGTTGCTAGCACTTAGGATTGCAATTTTTTTGTGCCCAAATTGTGTTTAAAAATACAAGTAGACCATTTTTTGTTTTGTTCTGTTAGGAACCACAATGAAGCCAGCAGCAGGAAAAAGAACAAAGCAGGCTCAGATTTATTCATTTTTTCAAAAAAAATTTCAAAGAGAGGAATCACTAGATGAAAATCATAATATCTTACCTTCCCAGCAAACTAGCTCTAGTTCTATGTCTGCCACTGAGTCTGATTTAGTAAGCACAGAGGAATGCAATGCATCAACTAGTACGGCTTTATGTTTACCACTTCCATTGAAGAATGACATATGTACTTTCATAAAAAAAGGCAACATAAGGGATGCTGAAAGATTTGATATTCTAAGGAATCTATGGGTCCCAGATGAAACCTATTCATTTCCAGTGTCAAAACACTATCTTGAAAAGGGCCGAAATCTAAGATTCCAGTACCAGTGGCTTACTAGATGGAAGTGGTTAGCTTATTCTGCTGCAGAGGATGGTGCTTTCTGTAAATACTGTGTAGCATTTTCCAAGTCAGGAGCGGGAATAAACTCACAACCTCTTGCCTCTCTGTGTAAGAAAAAATTTGACAATTGGAAAAAAGCAGTTGAATATTTTGAAAAACATTCTGCAAACCAATACCATCAAAATTGCATTCATGATGCTGATTGCTTTTTGACTGTGTATAAAAATCCTAACAAGTCTGTGGAAAACCAGCTGGTCACAGAAAACGTAAGAAAAGCAGCAGAGAACAGAAAGAAATTAATACCTATAATTGAAACAATAATTTTGTGTGGTAGGCAAGAACTGGCTTTAAGAGGAAATAGAGATCATGGTAGGATCAACTGCTCAGAGCTGCCAGACCATAATGAAGGAAACTTCCGTGCTATATTAAGATACCGGGCTAATGTAGATTCTGACTTGAGAACGGTCTTAGAGGGTCCTGGGCAAAGAGATAAGTACACAAGCCCTACTATACAAAATGAAATTATTGAAGCATGTAATACAATAATTCTCAACAAACTTGTTGAAAAAGTTAACAAATCAAAGTGCTTTTCTGTACTACTTGATGAGACCGCAGATATCAGCGGGGTCGAGCAGGCCTCTCTTTGTGTTCGGTATGTTGACCTGGATTCCAGCATTCTTAGAGAGGACTTTCTACAATTTCTTCCAGTTACTGATTTGACAGGAAAAGGATTAGCTTCCTTACTATTAAGTAGTTTAATCACATTTGGAATCGACTGTCAATATTTAAGGGGCCAAGGTTATGATGGAGCTTCATCTATGTCAGGAAAACTACAAGGTACACAGGCCATAGTTAGAGAAAAACATTCCACGGCACTCTATGTTCACTGTTCAGCTCACTCTCTGAATTTAGCAGTGTCTAAATCTTGTGAAGTGCAAGCCATCAGGAACTGCTTAGGGATCATAGGGGCTGCTCACAACTTTTGTAAATATCCAAAAATAAAAGCGGTGTTTCTACAATGTATTGAAAGATGCAATGTGCTACCTGCTGCAAAATCTTTAAAAAGTCTTTGTGCAACTCGATGGATTGAAAGATTCGATGCAGTTTCTGACTTCCTAGAACTCCTTGAACCATTGGTAGAAGCATTGACCACTATATCCAGATGGCCAAAAGATTCATCAGACACCTCCAAAGAGGCAAACTCTTTATTGTGTTCTATTCTACAGTGTGAATTTATCATATCTCTTTTGGTGACCGCTAAGGTTTTTGGAATTGGTCGAACATTAAGCAAAATCCTTCAAAGAACATCTCTGTGTTTAAGAGAGGCAATGAAAGTAGCTGAGGACACAAGACAAGAATTGGAGGTTTTGAGAGCTGACGCTACAGAAACTTTTAAATCTCTTTTTAAAACCGCAACTGATATTTGTCTGAAGCTGGACATTACAATCTTGGTCCCAAGACAGGTAGCAACTCAG
Source organism: Bufotes viridis (assembly GCA_033119425.1). NCBI lineage: Eukaryota > Metazoa > Chordata > Amphibia > Anura > Bufonidae > Bufotes > Bufotes viridis. The sequence continues at coordinate 52,782,008 of CM065594.1, forward strand.
AGAAATAGACCAAACTATATGACCCGTTGTCCTGAAGAGTACTTCAGGCTGTCAGTCTATATCCCATTTGTGGACTGTTTTATAGCAGAGCTGAATTGTAAGTTTGCAGAGCATAAGAAGGTGCTCTCTGGATTTTCATCCCTTTTTCCAGCTTCAAACGATGATGTCTTTGTGAAAGGGGAAGAACTGGAGGAGTTTAAGACTTTAGTTATATTTTATATAAAGGATATGGAGGGTGGTGTTGAAGATGTTGTGGCTGAACTGCAGTTATGGAGAAGGAAGTGCATCAAACTAAATCCAAGGCCATCCTGTGCTTTGAGTGGACTAAGTATATGTGACAAAGACATGTATCCAAACATACATACTCTTCTTCAAATTCTGGCAACTCTACCTGTTTCAACTTCCACTCCAGAGAGGTCATTTTCTACTCTGAAAAGGATCAAGACATACTTGCGGAATACCACAGGACAGGTAAGTAAAATAATGAAAATTATAAATAAAAATTTAAAAATACTGTTGGTTTCATTATAGTATTTTGTATATTTTCAGACAAGGCTGAACGGGTTAGCACTGCTATCAATTCACCGTTTGGAACCAGTAACACCACTGGATGTTTTGGATGAGCTCGCTAAGAGGAAAAAGAAACTAGATATGTCATAACTTTGGTAAGTGATGCTTGTTATATCTTCTGATAAAGTCTTATAATTTGAGAAAGCTGAACCCCCCCCAGGAAAAAAAATTATCTACGGCACTGCCTACACCTGCCCGATCAGTGCACCGTACATGTACAGGGCTGGTCCTTAAATCACGTCCACCGGCGCGGGTCCTTAATGGATTAAAGGAGTTTCCTAGTTAAATGATTTTTAACCAGTTCCTGCAGCATAGTCCCTGGAACAGAAGATTCCTACTTTTCTGCTCTCGTTGTCTCCATCCTCGGAGCACCTCTCCAGCAAATGCCTGACTTCAGCTGTGAAATGCTGCTTGTGGCCACATCACCACTGAAGCCAGTCATTGGCTGGAGAGGTACAAGTGACTATGTCTATAGCCAGCCGGGTGGAAACAGCACCGGGACCAGAGGACCAGAAGATGGAGACAGCAGGAGCACCGAAAGTATGAATCTTCTGTTTCAGGCCCATGCTGCAGGAACTGGTAAATCATTTTTTACCAAGAAATCTCTAAGCCCCTGTTACACGGCACGATATTCAGGACAATTAATGGGAACAAGTCTTCATAGGGACGCTCATTCCTGATATCTGTCGGTATAATCGTGCCGCTGATCAGCCGATAAACAGGGAATCACTAGTTTGTCGGCTGATTTGCATACTTTATCAAGATGAAAGATGTACGATATTCGTCAGCACATCTCACCGTGTAATGGGAATGTGCTACCGATAATCGATAGAAGTGAATGAGGGAGGAATGACTGTAATAGTGATCATTCCTCCCCATTCAGTTTACATTAGCCTGTGTAATAGGCTGATGCAAACAAGCTCTAATAACTTTTTTTTGCGGCCCAGTGCGATGTGACAATGTGGCCCCCAGACCAAAAAAGGTTGTGTACCCTTGATTTGAAGGGAACTTGTGACCTCAAAAACGCATATAAAACCGCGAACATTATCTCATAGTAGCCCATAGTCTGTTAAAAACCATATGTTTGCTTCAAGTCAATGTAAGCACGCCCCCTAACCGTCCCCTCTTTAGTTATATGGACAGTCTGCAGTGCGGCCGGGATCGCATAAGTCTCGTGCATGTGCAGTGCACTGCTGAAACCCGGCTAACAGCGCCAAGGAGCGCACCGTGCATGCGCGAGACTTATGCGATCCTGGCCACACTGCAGGCTGTCAATCTAACAAAAGAGGGGACGATTCGGACGTGTGCTTACCTTTACTTGAAGCAAGGAAGCCGCTGCCCCCTTGACTTCAAGCCGACCTGCAAGATAGCGCTGATGGCGCTTTAAACATCGTTTTTTGAATCTATGGAGCATCAGACTACCAGATCAAACATATAATTATTAACAGACTGGGGGCTACTATGAGGCAATGCTGGCGGTTTTATATGCGTTTTTGAGTTGACAGGTTCCCTTTAGGTCTCTTTCACACGGGCGTCATGCTTGACGCCCGGATGAGAGGCGGGTGCGTTGCGGGAAAATGTGCGATTTTTCCATGCGAGTGCAAAGCGTTTTAATGAGTTTTGCATGTGCGTGGGAAAAATTGGCATGTTTGGTACCCAGACCCTAACCCGGACTTCATCACTGAAGTTCAGGTTTGGGTTGAGTATTCTGTAGATTTTACTATTTTCCCTTATAACATGGTTATAAGGGAAAATAATAGCATTCTCAATACAGAATGCTTTGTAAAATGTGGATTAAGGGGCTAAAAATAAAAAAATCAACTCACCTTATCCACTTGATCGCGTAGTTGGGATCTCTTCTGTCTTCTTCAAGCATTAGCTGCCGGCTAAAGGACCTGTGATGACGTCACCAAGCTCATCACATGGTCCAATCACATGGTCCATCACCATTGTGATGGACCATGTGATTGAATCATGTGATGTGACATCACCACAGGTCCTTTAGATGGCTTGAAGAAGACAGAAGAGATCGGCAACTACGCGATCAAGTGGATAAGGTGAGTTCATTTTTTTATTTTTAACCCCTTAATCCACATTTTACAAAGCCTTCTGTACTGAGAATGCTATTATTTTCCCTTATAACCATGTTATAAGGGAAAATAATAAAGATCGGGTCCCGTCTCTTAGCAACCATGCGGGAAAATATAGAGCATGCTGCGATTTTCACGCAACGCAGAAGTGATGCATGAAAATCACCGCTCATGTGCATAGCCCCATAGAAATGAATGGGTCCGGATTCAGTGCGGGTGCAATGCGTTCACCTCACGCATTGCACACGCGCGGAAATCACGCCCGTGTTTAAGGGGCCTTAACGGAACAAAACTTTTCTCCAGGTGTCGGACAAAGCATAATTGTTACAGAACATGGCACTTACCTTAGTGGTTACAGGCTCAGTGGGCACACAGCTTGACAGTTAAGAGTAATAGCACGCAGCTTAATGGTAATAGTTTGAAATGGGCACAGAGATTGGAAGTTACAGAATCTAGTGTGTACAAAGCTAGGCAGTTACAAGTTCACAACTTTGCAGTTAAATCTCTAGTGGAAACATAACTTTGCATTCTTACTTTTAGTCTCTGGTCACTGTTACAGGCAAGGATGACCCAACTTCCACCTGGCCACAGTACAGGAACATAGAATTGGTCTGAAATACTGATTGAAGCACTCTCCTCCACTAACCCAAGGAAGGCAGCAATTAGAGTTGAGCGAACCCGAACTGCAAAGTTCGGGTTCGTACTGAACTTTGCGAATTCGGGTACCCAGACCCGAACCTGGACTTTTTCACTGAAGTTCGTTTTCTATGTTTGGGTGATTTTATTATTTTCCATGATATCATGGTTATAATGAAAAATAATAGCATTTTTGGGACAGAAATGGATATTAGGGGGTTAAAAATAATTAATTTTTTTTTTATCAGACTGTGATATCTCCTGGTGGCCCCCAAACTCCCTGCTATGTACTTGACCAGGGTGCTGCTGTCACAACTACTGCCCCACCACCGATACCGTGGCTATCTAAGGATGCCACTTTTACCGACAACAACAACAACGCAGCTATGTATGGGTTCCCCCACCTCCCCCTGAAACTTCTCCTCAGGGCAGTCCGAATGCTGACTGTTCTCACACAAGTCATCAATAGGGAGGGTCTACTGAATATCTGCTAGAGTGCATGGTGGTGTTTTCTTGCTAAAAAAAAAAAGAAGGAGCCCACTAGGAGAGGGCAATGAACACAGAGTGAATGCCACTGAAAGGCTTCCCTGCTGCTGCAAGGAAATGGAATGCTGTGACCCCTGGCTCCAAATTACGGAATCAGAGTCAGCAGACCTCCCCATCATCCTGCTGTCACTGACAGGAAGAGTGAGCCATCCAATCCACAATCTCATTCATTTTCTCCTTTATGATAATGTTGCGCCTTTCCAAAGAAGGGGAGAACTGTGGTTTACTACTACTTCTTCTACTACTACTACTGATGGCCAGACAGCTGGTGCTGCTACTAACCACATTTAGCTCTAGGAGGACAAGGCCTGGTTCTTTCCTTTTGAACCCTTCCATATTCCAGACAGAGAAGCAATAAACTGTCATTCCCCTTCTACAAACACATTAAACACTGCTATTGACAATTTACTTTGGGAATATTGCAGCACTGGTACCTGTAAGATTTCTGCTTACTGTCTTATTTGCATTTAAATACAAAGAAAAAGACCTGTCTAGTGTTAAAAACACATTGCAAACCTGGCTGGTATGAGATTAATCCCACCCACAACAGCAATATAAGGATGATGGAAAGGCTTGTAAAAGATTTCTGCCTACTCTTTGTATGTTTAAATATGCAAAAATAAAAAAGACCCTTCTAGTGTTAAAAACACATTGTAAACCTGACTGTTGTGAGATTATTCTCACCCACAACAGAAATATATGGATGGTGGAAAGGCAGGTAAAAGATGTCTGCCTACTCTCTTATGTATGTTTAAATATGCAGAAATAAAAAAAGACCTTTCTAGTGTAAAAAACATGTTGTAAACCTGTTATGAGATTATTCCCACCCATAACGGCAATATAAGGACGAAAGAAACACCATTAAAATATTTTTGTCTACTGTGTTATGTGAGTTTAATTTCACCTATATAAAAATGGCTCTATTGGCATAAACTGCGTCTGCTATAATGCAACACATTCAATAACACTGGACAGATATAATACACTGAAAAACAAGTTCAATTGGTCAGCGCTAGCAGTAGAATGCTATTGGGATGCTGTGCTAGCAATAAGCCTATTTACAAACTTGAGGTTTTGAAAAAAAAACACAGGTGTCTTTCTGGTGAAATGAGGAAAACATTTTTTTTTTCTTGCAGGTGGTTGGTTTTTGAGGTTCTGCTGCAGTTATATACCAGCCCCTGTATGCAGCACTACACCCTAGCCCCTCAATCCCTTAAAGCTTTCCCTGATCAATGTCCTCCCTATTTTACACAATTATTTATTTTTATTCTGTTTCTACCCTTTCCCTGTAACACTAGAACAGAGGCTTGCTTGTGACTATATACTGTATAAGATTGTTTTCTGTCAGACACTGAATATACCCATTCACTTTCATCAGCAGCTCAACACAGAATGACCTTCTGCTCATTCTTCAAGATGTCCTCCTTGCCTGCTGCCCCACTGATTGGTTGATGAGGTTGTTTTTCAACCTGTCAACCATAAAGGGCAAGCCCCCTCCCAACCTACTTCCTCTGAGGGGTCATGTAAGCATCTTTTTCTTTTTCCCTTGTGTGTTTTCTGAAGCAAACCTGAAAAGGTTCAGGTTCGTTTTGCTGACAAAGATGTAAAACAGAAGATGGGCCAGTCCTTGAGCCTGTCGGTGTCTGCCAAAGTGCACGACAGTGCTGATATGTGGAGCTGTAGCTACAGTCAAGGGCAATATATGTCCTTTATGGCCCATTGGGTAAATTTGGTTCCTGCCCAGGCACACCAGCAACTTGGCCAGGTGACACTGCTTCCGCCTCTACGTTCTCACGCCGTTGGTTCTGCGACAATGTCCGCCTCTGCCTTCTCATCTTCTACCGTATCCTCAGCCTTCAGTGCAGGGACAATTCACAGTACTTCTTCAGCATACCACATGTGCAGGGCACGGCGGTGTCATGCTGTTCTGCACCTAGTTTTCCTGGGCAAACGGAGTCACACAGGGGAGGAAATGCTCCGTATCCTTCATCAGGAAATCAAATCCTGGCTTTCTCCTCGACAACTCAAAATCGGAACCATGGTGACTGACAACGGGAAGAACATAGTAGCAGCGCTGCGTCAAGGAGGGCTGAGCCATGCGCACTGCACTCTGGTTGTCAAATGGTTCCTGAGGTCTTAACCCCATCTGCAAGACATCCTGAAAATTGCCAGGAAACTTTGCATGCACTTCAGCCACTCGTACACCGCAAAGCACACTCTTCTTGAGCTGCAGCGGCAGAAAGGCATCCCCCAACATAGGCTGATATGCGACGTTTACTCCCATTAGAATTCCACCAGGCCATAAATGATTTCTTGACAATACAGGCAGGCAGAGGTACTCCCCTGTGTAACTTCGATTTTAACCAGTGACAGCTCATGTCAGTACCACGGGATGAACAATGTCATTCCACTGATTCATATTGGAACAGATGCTGTTAAATGAGGCTGGCCAGGGAACAGGAGACGTTGCGACTACATCTCATAGCCACATGAGCCCTGTGGGGGCTGAACTAGAGGATGAGGAGGAGGACATTCGAGCACAAGCAATGCATAGAGAAATGGCATTTTTTTCTACACAGATGACAGAAAGATGAAGTTGAGGCAAATGACCCAGACACACCGTGGCAGTATGCAGTGAAGATGGACGCAGGGAGTCCCTGCGAGTCACTTGCGCAAATGGCCCGATGCATGCTCAGTTGCTTGCGTAGTGACAGCCGAATTGTCCCCATCCGGTAGAGGGATAACTACTGGCTCTCCACCATGTGAGACCCTCACTACCAGTCCAAAATGGGTGCCTTTTTTACACCCGCTGAACGGAAAAACAAACTGAACTACTATTGAGACATCTTATGTAGTCAGTTGCCGGCTGCCTATGTGCGCCATTGCCCATCCGCACACAGGTCTGACCTGGGGGGGCAGGAGCAGTACTAGCTCTATCAGCAGCAACTTAAGTCTAGAGTTACTGATGAGCAGTCTTCTTCACCCGCTTCCTGAAGAAACTACTCACCAGCAGCTACACATAGAGCAGAACCTGAACCAGCAGGTTGTGGCATACTTGTGCACCCTGCACCCCACATCAAAGATCCCCTGGACTACTGCGCAGCCAAACTTAATTTGTAGCCGCAACTGGCCGAGTTTGCCTTAGACAAGCTTTCTTGCCCGGCCAGCAGTGTTGCATCATGCTGCTGCCCCCTCAACACTCAGGGGGCAGCAGCAGTCACTGGGCCTCTCTGTGGTTTCCTCATGTTGCTGTCACATCACCACTCTGTGGTCTCCTCATGCTGCTGCCAGCTCACCACTATTTCACTGGGCCATTCTGTGGTCTCCTCATGCTGCTGCCACCTGACCACTCTGTGGTCTCCTCATGCTGCTGCCACCTCAACACTCTGTCACTAGGCCACTCTGTGGTCTCCTCATGCTGCTACCAGCTCACCACTATGTCACTGGGCCACTCTGTGGTCTCCTTATGCTGCTGCCACCTCACCACTCTGTGGTCTCCTCATACTGCTGCCAGCTCACCACTATGTCACTGGGCCACTCTGTGGTCTCATCATGAAAGAGTAGGTACAAAACGCAGAAGACATGAGAATATTCCAGTCACGTGTCATCTCTGTTTTGGATCGATTCCTGTTTTTTTGTTTTGGCTTTAGCAATACTGATGGATTAGTGATGACCAAATGCTGACTGAGTGAAGGTGGGTGCTCAACAGACAGGATTCGTTTTTTTGGGGTTTTTTCAGAGGAAGGGCAAAATAATCAGTGACGTCAACACAAACTTACTGCTGACACCCTCTCCACTCTGTCAGGGGGGCTCTACTTGTATAAGCGTTTTAATTCACGTCCCACTCCCCACCTATCCCTTGGTTGAACTTGATGGACTTATGTCTTTTTTCAACTGTATTAACTATGTAACTATATTCCCTATACTCATGAAATACAAACGAAGGTTTTTCAGACAGTAGCAATTGTCTCTATGATGTCACAGAGATTGGCATATTGTCATAATAATAGCCATAATTATGATAACTAGTCATGAAAAGCAAATTTCCAATCCTATTACCGTCATTGCTATGTGAAAAACATGTAAACAATGATCACATTGGAAACCCCATTCTGCGAAATACCATGGCTTCATTTTCTAGAAGTGGAACAATAGGGCAAATATATCAATGTCACTGCACTTGGAAAATGTCTTGGTTTGTGCCAAAATGTTGGCGCTAAATATATGAAGTGTATAGGCCACAATTTTGTTTCATTTGCGACATGCCAGACAGGAGTTTTTTAGACAACTTTTGTGCCATTTTTATGTCTAGTCTTATTTTGTACATTGCACAGTTTTTGGTGTATGTTTAGGAAAAAAAAAACAGCTCTGAAGCGGTGGAAAAAGTGGGGTAGTATTCTGATAGTATAAAGCCCTATGAAGCATTTTGCAGCAAATAGGGATTTGATTTTTTTTGTGGCTCATTGTGTTGCATCTTCTTTTCACCATTATCTAAAACAACACGACAGACTAAGGGAGAGTTTACATCACCATTATTTTTCCATTCTTCTAATCCATCAGAAGAATAGAAAAATAAAGGAAAAAAATGGATTCTGTAAAAAAAAAAAGAATACTATGCATCAGTTAGGGCTTGTTCCCATCACCGTTATGGATTCCGTCATTGTTTTCCGTTATAACATTATAACGGATCTGTCCTGGTTTCCATTATGCAGAAGTCCAGTCCTGCATAACGGAAACCAGGACGGATCCGTTATGCTGCCCATAGACTTGTATTATGACGGAATGCAAAACGTCTTTAAAAGACGACAGGACTTTGTTTTCCGTCTTGCATAACGGAGACCAGACGGATCCGTTATGATTGCGTTTTGACTTAAATCTTATGGATACCGTTATTTTCCGCTATAACCATGTTATAACGGAAAACAATGACGGAATCCATAACAGTGATGTGAACAAGCCCTTATGCTCATTTTGCATTCATTTCTGTCTGAGATCCCTTTTTAGACCGAAAAAAGTACTACATGTATATCTGATACACAGGATCTTTTTTTTCTTTCTTTTTTTTCAGTTGTTCTGATGGATCAGAAGAACGGAAAAGTAACGGTGTTCTCCCTTATACACATTTAACAATCGAAATGACAAATTTGGCACCAATTAACACAATATTTAAACTAACACACTTGCCTGAATAGAACGTAAAAATAAAATAATAAATCTTTATTCTGCACATTCATTTAAAAATGGAATCAAATGTGCAATAAGTATGTATATAAATTTATATATAGATATATATATATATATATATATATATATATATATATATATTAAGTCCAACTGGTGCTTGCCCTGCTTTGGTTTTTACTTTTATATATGCCTTACACTACCGTTATTTACTTTTAATTGTATGAAATTTTGATATATTGAAAGCTTTGAATATTTGTAATCCCGGTGCTATTTTCTCTACTTGATGTTTAATATATTTAAACCAATATTACGTGCTCCCATTTCAGTGTGTAACAGCACAACTTAGCCCTGATAACTCATTTTTGGAATACCTATCTGATAGACACACAGTCCAACAACTATTTAGTACAATACCAATAATAAAAGCTGTGTTTTATCGTCTGCATCATCCTTCACTGGTATCTATGGCATATTAACAACATCTATTACATAAAGCAAATCTGATTGTCAGCAGAAATAAAGTTGACCTTAGTGTGGTGTTTGCCTGTCCCTGCACATTATCTCTGTTGGAGCCCACCATCTGTGCTCTCTGTAAGCCCACATATTGCACACAGAATAAATACCGGGTATCTGTCACGCTATAACAGCTCTGATGTGTGAACACTGCTGTCTGTACCTGCTGTAATATCAAAGGAATATGGCCTGCAATGTGAAACATAGCTGGCACAGACACAGGTCTCTGACCCCAACAGGGCTGCTGAACTTGACAGTTTTGACTCTACACAAATGCCAGTGATATTTAAATGATGCTAGAACATTGGAGAAGATCTCTGTCTTGTCTCTTGAATTATCAGTATGAGCTGAAGCGTCGGCCATAATTTATCTGCCCAGATTTTCTCACTGCTGTGTGTACATAGGCACTAATCGTAAGCATAGGAATATATTCTGTAGAAGAACTTACAATCTCTGCAGCTGCAGTGGTCTCTTTATGTTCTTCATGGGTGGTGTTAAAGAGGTTGTCCAGTTTCAAAAGGAAACCTGCCAAGTCAGGTAATCAACCTGCAATATAGAATATATGAGTAGTGTTGAGCGAACCCGAACTGTAAAGTTCGGGTCTGTACAGAACTTTGCGAGTTCAGGTACCCTGACAGAACCCGAACTTTGCCGGAAAAGTTTGGGTTTAAGTTCAGAGTTTGGGCATTTATTAAAGCTTGTTGAAAGGCTGTAGGGAAGCCAATCAATAAGCGTTTAAGCTGTGGGCAATTATAAGCCATCACAGCCATGTCTACTAATGGCATGGCTGTGATTGGCCCGTGCATCATGTGACCTAGCGTCAATAAAAGCTGGATCACGTGTAGCACTGCCCATCAGCTCTGAGTATTGCAGAGACAGGAATTAGGCAGCTGAAGTGAGGAAAATTGTTAGGAATCTCATCTGGCTATTTATACTGTGGTAACCTATAGTGATTTTTTTTTGTGGGTGCAATACACCAGCTTGGCACCCCTAACACAGAAATTTTATAGTTAATCTGGCTGTTAATTCTGTGGGTGACCTACTGTATACCAATTGTTTGTGTGGGGTATATACCTGCTTTCACAAAATACTGATTGAGGGGTGCGATATACCTGCTTTCACCAAATATTGATTGAGGCCTGCGATATACCTGCTTCAACAAAATACTGATTGAGGGGTGTGATATACCTGCTTCCCCAAATATTTATTGAGGCCTTTGATATACCTGCTTCCACAAAATACTGATTGAGGGGTGTGATATACCTGCTTCCACCAAATATTGATTAAGGGGTTCTATATACCTGCTTCCACAAAATACTGATGGAGGGGTGTGATATACCTGCTTCCACTAAATATTGATTAAGGGGTTCTATATACCTGCTTCCACAAAATACAGATTAAAGCCTGCGATATATCTGCTTCCAAAAAATACTGATTAAGGGGATTGATATACCTGCTTCCACCAAATATTAATTGAGGCCTGAGAGATACCTGCTTTCACAAAATACTGATTAGGGGGTTTGATATAGCCGTTTCCACCAAATATTCATTGAGACCTACAATATACCTCCTTCCACAAAATTCTGATTAAAGGGATTGATATACCCGCTTCCACCAAATATTGATTCAGGCCTGCTATATTCCTGCTTCCACAAAATATTGATTGAGGGGTGCGATATACCTGGTTCCAACAAATATTGATTGAGGCCTGCGATATACCTGCTTCCACAAAATACTGATTGAGGGAGGCGATATACCTGCTTCCACCAAATATTGATTGAGGCCTGTGATATACCTGCTCCTAAAAATAAATGATTGAGGGGTGCGATATACCTGCTTCCACCAAATATTGATTGAGGCCTGCGATATACCTGCTTCCACAAAATACTGAATGAGGGGTGCGATATACCTGCTTCCACTAAATATTGATTGAGGCCTGTGATATACCTGCTTCCACAAAATACTGAATGAGGGGTGCGATATACCTGCTTCCACCAAATATTGATTAAAGCATTCTATATACCTGCTTCCACAAAATACTGATTGAGGAGTTTGATATACCAGCTTACACCAAATATAAATTAAAGGATTCTATACACCTGCTTCCATAAAATCCTGATTGAGGGGTGCGATATACCTGCTTCCACCAAATATTGATTAAGGGGTTCTATATACCTGCTTTCACAAAATACTGATTGAGGCCTGCGATATACCAACTTCAACAAAATACTGATTAAGGGGATTTATATACCTGCTTTTACCAAATATTGATTGAGGCCTGTGAGATACCTGCGTCCACAAAATACTGATTAAGGGGTTTCATATACCTGCTTCCACAAAATATTGATTGAGGCCTGCGATATACCTGCTTTCACAAAATACTGATTAAGGGGTTTGATATAGCTGTTTCCACCAAATATTGATTGAGGCCTGCGATATACCTGCTTCCACAAAATGTTGATTAAGGGGTTTGATATACCTGTTTCCACCAAATATTGATTGAAGCCTGTGATATACCTGCTTCCATAAAATACTGATTAAGTGGTTTGATATAGCTGTTTCCACCAAATATTGATTGAGGCCTGCGATATACTTGCTTCCACAAAATACTGATTAAGGCTACATGCACACGACAGTTGTTTCTTGCTGTCCGCAAATCGGGATCAGCAAAAAAAACTAATGGTCCATCAGTTTTTTTTTGGAGGATTCCTTTGTTTTTACAGATCCTTAGTAATAAATGCCTATCCTCATCCGCAAATGAGAAAAAAGTAGGACATGTACTACTTTTTGTGCTGAAGGGAAACACGGACAACGGACGTGGAATACAAACGGATGAACTGTCAGCATTTTTTTGCTGACCCATCGAAATGAAAAAACTGAAACGGAAGCCGAGAAAAACAACTGTCATGTGCATGTAGCCTAAGGGGTTTGATATAACTGTTTCCACCAATTATTGATTGAGGCCTGCGATATACCTACCTAAACAAAATACTGATTAAGGAGATTGATGTACCTGCTTCCACCAAATACTGATTGAGGTCTGCGATATATCTGTTTACACCAAATACTGATTAAGGGGTTCGATATACCCGCTTCCACAAAATACTGATTGAGGGGTGCAATATACCTGCTTCCAACAAATATTGATTGAGGCCTGTGATATACCTGCTTCCACAAAATACTGATTGAGGGGTGCGATATACCTGCTTCCACCAAATATCGATTGAGGCCTACGATATGCCTGCTTCCACAAAATACTTTATATAAATAAGACAAGAACCATTCTTTGTTCTGGGTGGTGGCGGTTATGTGCGGGCTGGCATGAGAATTCAATTACACGTGGTCGTCACAGGTGTGGAATTCCTCTGAGATCCATGCCTCATTCATTTTCAGAAATGTGAGGTAGTCCACACTGTCATGAGCTAGTAGGCAAGTGTGCTTATCGGTCACGATCCGCCCTTCTGCGCTGAACGTACTTTCGGACAGGACCCTTGACGAGGGGCAAGCCAAGAGTTCCATGGCAAATTGTGCCAGCTCTGGCCACAGGTCAAGCCTGCACACCCAGTAGTCCAGGGGTTTCTCGCTACTCAGATCGTCCACGTCGGCCGTTAACCAGATGTAGCCAGACACCTGTCGGTCTAAGCATTCACTGAGGCTGGATCCGGAGGGCAGCATCGATCGGTTGGCTGCAAGAATGATCTCATATCCGGAGTGACCAACACATTTTCGAACCGCCCTCTTCTTGCAGGCACGGTAGGATTGGTACCCACACCTGTTTCGCTGTGGGTTGAAATTCCTCTGCAAGCGCCCGCAACAGGAGAATGCAGCATCTCTTACAGCTAGGCCTGGAAATGCTGCATTCTCCCAGCCCTCTGTGATGCTGGTAACATGTCTGCTATTTTGTGTTTGTACCGGGTGTCTAAGTACGTAGCCACCCAGTATTGGTCCTTGCCCTGTATGATTTTTATACGGGGGTCCCTCTTCAAACACTGGAGCATGAAGGCCCCCATTTGTACTAAATTGGAAATGCGCCCTGGCTCTTGCTCATCGCACAGGAGAATGTCATCCTCCCCCCAGCCACGGACAACACCAGGGATCCTCAAAAAGTTTAAAGTCCCCTTCAAAGCCTGCTCTTCTTGCTCCTCCTTCTCCCCCCAGCCACCATCCTCCTCTGACTCCTCTTCCGACTCCAGCTGACTTGTCTCAGATGGAGTAGCCCACCTGGGAATTCATTCAGCATTTCGACTTCCCCAGCTCCCGCTACTCGGCGGCTTGATCAATTACACAACACAATGCACTCTCCAAAAAGACGGCGTAAGGTAAGATGTCACTGATGGCGCCCTGGCTGCGACTGACCAGTTTGGTGATCTCATCAAATGGCCACAGAAGTCTGCCACTGGTGCGGTGAAAAGAAACCAAGCTCCCTAGAACCTGTCCTGCTGCAGAGTTCGTACAGGTAGTCGTTAATGGCACATTGTTGTTGGAGCAGCCTGTTAAGCATATACAAGGTGGAGTTCTAGCACGTCGGGCTGTCACAAATCAGACATCTGACGGGCAAGTGGTGTCGCCGCTGAACATCAGCAAGGCGAGCCATGACCGCGTAAGATCTTCTTAAATGGCCATAGATTTTCCCAGCCTCCCGCAAGACGCCCTGGACCCCGGGGTATTTGGCAACTAATCGCTGCACGACTAATTTCAGTACATGTGCCATGAACGGCACGTGTGTCATTTTGCCCTGTTTCAGCGCGCTCAGCAGATTGGCACCGTTGTCGCAAAACACTTTACCAACTGTCAAATTGAGCGGGGTTAGCCACTGATCGGCCTGTGACCGCAGAGCTCAAATCAGTGCAGAACCGGTGTGGCTCTTGGCTTCCAGCCACAACAGCCGAGCACAGCATGGCAACATCTCACCTGGGACGTTGAATAGGTTCTGGAGAGCTTGGGGGGGCGCAGCGGAAGAGGCGGTAGCAGTGGAAAAGGAGGAGTCAGCCGAGGAGTAGACAGAGGATGGAGTAGAAGGAGGAGAAGAAGAGGCAAGCCTGCATGCAATCCTTGGCAGTACCACCAAATCCACACGGGTGCCATGGGTTACATGCTTGATGGCCGTCAGAAGGTTCACCCAGTGGGCAGTAAAAGTTATGTACCTTCCCTGCCCGTGTTTGCTACACCACGTGTCTGTGGTCAGTTGTATCTTGCCACCAACACTGTGTGCCAGAGATATATTCACTTGCCGCTGAACGTGGCCATATAACTCTGGGATGCCCTTCTGGGAGAAATATTTCCTTCCGGGGGCCTTCCATTCCATTTATATGGCAGTAGTTGGTGGGCTAGCAGTTCCTACAAGCCATCGGTCAGCCGTTGGGCAAGAGGGTTATCTGGCGTCATCAACTTTTTATGCTCGAACATTTGGGCCACGGAAGCTTGCCTTCTGCCAGATGAACGCAACGACAGCACGGTGGAAGGTGGACTGAGGACAAATGGGAGGAGAGAGGAGAAGAGGCGGGATGTGGAGCACCGGGAGTGTGGCTTTGTGGGTTCTGACAGCGTTGCTCCCACTGGGCTCAGTGATGGGAGGCCAGGTGCCTTCTTAAGGCGGTCTTCCCTAGGTGAGTGTTGGGCTTACTGCAACTTATGCGTTGACAGCACAGGCTGCAGATGGCAACACTATTGTCAGCAGCTGACATGTTAAAAAAAGCCCACACTGCAGAGCCATGTGCCGGCGTCCTGGGAGCGCCAGAAGTGACCGTGCATGGTGGATGGCTCACTATAGATACATTTTCAGTCTGCTTTTTGCCTCCTGTGCCCTGCAAGCTCTGCCTGCTTCTCCTCCTTCTCCTCCATCTCTGCTGCTCCGTCTCTCCCTCTGAACTCCCCTCCTCTTCCTCTCTTCCCCTCCTCATGTCATCATCGTCACCTTCACCACCACTGACATTTGAGATCTCGTAGTAGGCAGCAACAGCTGCCTCCTATTTAGTATAATGATCCCCAATGATCCTCCACTCAGTATGATGACCACTAGAGCCCCCATTCAATATAATGACCGCCATTGACCACCATACAGTATGTTGACCCCCAGTACCCCCTCCATACAGTATAACCCCCAGTGTGGGGGCCACTGAGGGTCATTATTCCGAATGGGGGGTGACTGTGGGGTCATTATGCTGTGTGTGTGGCCACTGGGGGTCATTATTCTGAATGGGGGTCGACTGGGGATTATTATTCTGAACAGAGGGCCACTGTGGGGTCATTATGCTGTGTGTGGGGCCACTGGGGGTCATTATACTGTGTTTGGGGGCATTGGGAAAACATTATACTATGTGAAGGGCCACTAGTGGTCATTATACTGTATAGGGGCCACTGGCGGTCATTATACCGTGTGGGAGCAACAGAGGGACATGTAAATGTACAAAAATGCCTCAAGGGGCCCAGTGGGATTTATCACCCAAGGGCCAACATGAACCTGGAGCCGGCCCTGCCTCCATCCACATAATCCCAATTTATTATCTGTCAGGTGAATGCCTAATTTTTGGGGCCTGTACTCCCGTGGCCTAAACTGAAATTTTTCTAGGCTCCAGCAGGGCACATTTTTGAGAGTTTCCCTTTAAGACTTTAATAAAAATGGCCCCTTATTAAAATACATATTTTTGTGGGAATTTTTGCCAATGATCCCACTCTGGTATGTCACTGTCCATGTTGTGGGACTATTTGTGCAAGTCTTTCAGGTTCGCTTGCCATTAAAGTCAATGTGGCCTGCTGCGAACGCGTGGTTCGCAAACATTTGAAACATCGTGGCCGATGTTCGTCCATCACTAGTTGGCACCTGCAGCCCATGAGCATCTGTCTTTCACCTCACTCCCCTGCATATCAGGCAAGCAGTCTGAGCCCCAAGTCATGCAGCGTCTCTTATGCTTTTTGATGACTCTGCTGGCAGGGTTTCTGTCGGCCATCCACCTAGCCTTGCCCCAGAAGTGGAAGAGATTGAGTGCACTGATGCCCAACCACTTATGTTTCAGGATGTAGACATGGGAGGACCACCGCAGCACATCTCTGATGATGACGAAAAACAGCTGCCAACTGCTACGGCTTTCTACAGTGTGCAGACCGGCAAGGAGGGCAGGGGTGAGGAGTGGGTGGAAGATAATGTGGAGGATGAAGAGGTCCTAGACCTCACATGGAATCAAGGTCATGTGAGTGATGTGCGCAGTTCGGATGAAGAGGTATTGGTCACACAGGGGCAGCCGCAAAGCAAAAGAGGGAGCAGGGTGCAAAAGCTGAGTGGCCGTCCCCTAGCCAGTACGTCTGCTACTGGCCACCCCGCCCAGGGACTGAGCACACCAAAGCCAGTTCCCTGGCATGACAGTTCTTCAGATAATGTGCTGACGACAAGACGCGAGTAGTTTGCACGCTGTGCAATCAGAGCCTGAAATGAGGCATAAATGTTCTAAACCTGAGCACCACCTGCATGACCAATAGTGATGAGCGGCAGGTTCCATATTAGATTTCGACAAAATTCGTGAATACTCTAAAGAATATTCGTTTCATATTCGTCGAAATCGAATATTCATCATTATTCTAGTTATCGCGATTATTATGCGATTTAAATAATCGTGTATTGCGATTTTAACTTAGGCTACTTTCCTATTGGTTTACTATCTAGAATTATAGAGAAGATGACGAATATGACCTGGTTTACTATGGTTGGCTTGGTAGAATTAGCGAATATGACGAATGTATTTGTCATATTCCTCAAAACGAAGTTAACAAAGTATTCTCCATCTTCGTTTTAGCAACCATAGTAAGCCATGTCTGTTGAAATCGCAATGCGATTAATTCAAGTTATATTAATCGCATTGCGATTACAACTTAGCACTGCTATCTTACATATTAGGCTAGAATTAACGAATATGGAATATAGCAGCAGTGCTAAGTAGAAATCGCAATGCGATTACTTCAAGTTATATTAATCGCATTGCGATTTCAACTTCGAGCTGGGTTTATAATGTGTCAGCTTGCTAGAATTAACGAAGTCGCATTGCAATTTTTACTTAGCACTGCTGCTATATTCCATATTCGTTAATTCTAGCCTAATATGTCAGATAGCAGTGCACTGCTAAGTTGTAATCGCAATGCGATTAATATAACTTGAATTAATCGCATTGCGATTTCAACGTTATTCTCAAATCCGACAGTACATCTTAGTACATGGAGACGTTCCCATGGTGATGGGGACGCTCCATGAGCACGGAAGTCGGCAGAAGCAGCAACGGGCACTGACTGGAGCAGCCAGGAAGCCAGGAATCCTCAGGACAGTTAAGAACTGAGGTGGATAGCAGTTTGGCGCATGTCCTTCCGCCTCTGAGGATTGCAGGTCGTTTCTCATGCCCTTTGTTACCTCCTTCTCCTACTCCGCTTCCTCCTCTACCACCACCTCATCCATCAGCAAAATACCAGCAGGCTGTTTGAAACTCATCTGTTTGGGGGAAAAACCACACACCGCGCAAGAGCTGTGGACGGGCATGGAACAACAGACCGATGAGTGGTGGGTGCAACTGAGCCTCAAGCCCGGCCTGGTGGTGTGTGATAACGGGCGAAATTTCGTAGCAGCTCTGGGCCTAGCCTGTTTGACGCACATCCTTTGCCTGGCGCATGTGCTGAATTTAGTGGTGTAGAGGTTACTGAAAAATTACCCTGATATGTCAGAGCTGCTCACCTGTCTGCGCTGCAGCGTAACTTCAGCCTTCCTACTCACCGCCTCATATGCGACACACCAACAAGGTGGAACTCCACCTTGCAAATGCTGGAGAGACTGTTCGAGCAGCAGCAGGCGATAGTGGAGTATCAGCTGCAGCACGCACGGGTGAGTCACTCTGCAGAACAGCACCACTTCACCACCAATGAGTGGGCTTCCATGCGGGATGTATGAGCCATGTTGTACTGTTTAGAGTACTCCACCAACATGGCCAGTGCCGAAGACGCCGTCCTCAGCGTTACTATGCCACTTCTATGTCTCCTTGAAAAAACGCTTTAAGTGAAGATAGAAGAGGATGTGGCACCGGAGGAAGAGGGGTCATTGCCACGGTTATCAGCCTGTCATACACAAGTGGCTCGGAGGGTGGGTTCCTGCACCAACAGAGGCCAGGTACACAACTATCCAGCCAGGACACAGTTATGGAGGATAATGAGGAGGAGGAACCGTGTTCAGAACAGGATGCACTCAAAGCAGCCCATGGCCATCACTGGAGCGTGGCTGGGGGGATACAGAAGACACAGACGATACACCCACAGAGGACAGCTTATCGTTGCCTTTGGGCAGCCTGGCACACATGAGCGACTACCTGCTGCATTTTTTAATTTTTGCTTTGTACTTATTGTGAGCAAAACTAATATTTTTAATTGGTCTTTTTTAAAAATATGAAATGCTTTTTGTGTACAGCTGAGACGCTCTACTAGCTGCCTGGGGAGCAGATGGACTTCTTATCTCTGGTCTCTGACATTATAAACACTCAAATCTCAATCCTTATATTACTGATAACAATATGGCTTTATGACCTCTTAGTAGTTTAGAAACAAGGGCTATTAGATGAAGGCACAAAGTAAAAGTGAAAGTGCCAGTCACAGTTAGAAAAACAGTTAACCCTTTGTGACAGAATGTCTCAATATTTTTAATAAAGGCCAATTAAAAATATGATTTTAGCCAAAAATGAGTAAAATGGAATCATAAACAAAAATTGCCTCCAAAGGTCTACATAGCCTTTAAAATGAGGGTACATAAAAAAGTGAAGTCTGTAGAAATATAAAAAATAAAGATATAAAAATATTAATTACATTGTTCCACATATTAAAAATAAGAAAAAATAAACAATAAAAATGTAAAGATCATTGGTATCGTCATATATCCCAAAAGGACCAAACTATTAAAATATGAAAGTAAACGACATAATGGGAAGAAAAATCTAACTGGCTGTTGTTAACTCCAAAATAAATTTGAATAAAAAGTGAGGAAAAAGTCATACACACCCCAAAAATCTATGGAAAGTCCAGAAAATCCACGCAAAAAATTAGCCTTCACACAACTCCGTAGACATAAACATAAAAAAGTTATGGGGTTCAGAATATGGAGATGCAAAGAACAAAATTAGTTTAAAGGTATAAAAATGTGGTATCGCTATAATTGTACTGGTCCAGAGAATTAAGATAACAAGATAACATGTCAGTTTCACAATATAGTGAACGCCATAAAAATGACACCCATAACATTGTGGCAGAATTGTGTTTCACCCCATTTAGGGTACTTTCACACTGGCGTTTTTGTTTTCCGGCATAGAGTTCTGTCGTCTGGGTTCTATGCCGGAAAAAAAACGCTCCAGTTAAGATAATACAACCACATGCATCCGTTTAAACGGATGCGCTTGTATTAACTTTAACTATTTTTTAACATTGTCAAAAAGGATCCATTTTGAACTCCATTGAAAGTCAATGGGGGACGGATCCGTTTTCTATTGTGGCAGAATGTGCTCCGCATCCCAGGACAAAGAAAACCGCAGCATGCTGCAGTATTTTCTCCGTCCACAAAACTTTCACATACTGAACGGAAGACATTCTGATGCATCCTGAACAGATTTCTCTCCATTCAGAATGCATGGGGATAATCCTGATCAGTTTTTTTTCCGGCATAGAGCCCCGGTGACAGAACTCTATGCCGGAAAACAAAAACGCCAGTGTGAAAGTACCCTTAGATTTTTTTTTCTAGCTTTCCACTTCATCTTATGCAATATTGAATTGTGCCATTACAAAGTACAACACGTATACATATATGTGTACTAAAAAGAAAAAAAGTGATGGCTCCAGAAAGGCAAGGAGTAAAAAAAACAAAAAATGCTTGGTCAGGAAGGGTTCATACAATCAAGCTTTAATGAACATTATGTACAGTTGTTATCTAGCAACATATGCAAAAATACAGAGGCCTGGACAAACTATAACCATACACAGGACATTGGCTTAAGTACCATCTGTACCCTGTGACTACTGTATTTGCATTTAATAAAAGATTTAGAGCAGCTTTAGTGAGTGCCGCGGGTTACTTTCTCCATTTACTTCCAGAGGTCTTGCTAGTGATTCTGCAGATTACTTCTGTGGGCACTGTTACAGCTGCTTCTTCTGGCTAAATTGGGTCTTGTCGTTCCATGGAAGACTCTTTAGAGAAGCTGCGCCAGTCATATGTAAAAGAATACTGAAATAGATATGTTTGAGGGTCACTCAAATATCTTTCACACATGGATGTAAACCCCGTTCAATTTATTCTAAAAACACATACCATAAAATTACATAAACATAAAATGCTTAAAAATAAAAAATAGGATAGGACATCAAGATACGATGTATTAAAATTACATTCATCAATACAAATATCGCTGTTAGGGCTCCTTATTGTTATATGTAGATGAGTCCCTTTAAATAGTATTCCTGTTATTAAAGAAGTCCCATATATTTCATTTATACGTAGGTGGATCGTCTACTGCCCATAGGTTAGTACTCCGGTGTTGGCTTATCAATCTTTACTTGTGCCGTCCATAGTTATGAGTCTTTTGTATTACTTATGGATACTTCTTGTGATGTATAGATAATTTGTATCCGCATACAGTGTGCTTGTGATGTTTAAAATGTAAACAATATACTTTACCGGTCTTCTCCCTGCTTCACGGTCTCCCTTACTGGCCGCTTGCATCTGTGCCCTGCCAGGACCTGCATAGCGTCCCACGCGGTCTCTCAGTCACTGCTGTGGCATCCCACGTGACGGTGGAGGGTGCGCCTGATTCGTGAATTTTCTTCAGGCGCTATTGCGCTGAATTACCATGTTGGATCTATCGAGTTGGGAGAATTATAACTTTATAATCCGGTTATTTAAATCTCACTTCTTATATATGTAAAAGAATAGATGTTTTAAAACAGTAACTCAAATATAAGATACAAAGTGATATAGTAAAGTAATGAAAAAGAAAAAAGCGAAACAGCATAAAGGTCAATATATAGTTAAACAATGAATCTGGATCAGGATAGCAAGGTTTGGTGAGAATAAATAAGAGAAGTCCAAGTTAGGATTTAGATTAGACCAGAGTAGTATCTAATCTTCACAAAGAAGAGTCCTAAGAGAGTCTAGATGGGCTCTTTATATTTGATATTATATATTGGTATTACTAAAGATGTATTCGCACTGGCCAACCATAGGTGCTCACTTGGCCAATGGCTAAAGTGTTTCATGTAAAAAGCAGTGCTACTCTATGAGAGATATGGTAGATCAAGGAGGCCCCTAAGACAACATCTGGGGTTTAAATGTACAGAGATGCGAGCAAGTTGTCGTGTTTCAAATTATTCCCTGTGTATGATGTGTAGTTGTGTAATACATTGCTGGTATCAGGAAGAGACCTTCGCAGACATTTCAAACATCTTCGAAATCATCCTTATCTAATGATCCCAGGTCTTGTTCCCTCTGTTCTTACTACAGGCTACTCCATCTGACTATCCGACAGTCGGGCTCTCTCCATGTGATAAGAGAGGAACATGGGGAGAATCATTCCCTGCCTCCCGCCAGTTTTCTGGAGTAAAAGAGTCAGGAATTTTGTGTCTTGTATATTTATCATCTTTTATGTCAGTTTTCCTCCATAAAAGGGCTCGTTCACACGACCGTGGTTTTAGTCCGCATCCGAGCCAGCTTGGGTGCGGACCCATTCACTTCTATGGGGCCGCAAATGATGCGGACAGCACTCCGTGTGCTGTCCGCATCCGTTGCTCTGTTCAATTGCCCCACAAAAATTATGTGTCATGTGCCTATTCTTGTCCGTTTTGCGGACAAAAATAGGCATTTTTATAAAGGGCCGTTTGTTCCGTTCTGCAAATTGTGGAAGGCATCTGTGTTTTGCGGATCTGCAATTTGCGGACCGCAAAACATGGCACGGTCGTGTGAACAAGCCCAAATAAGACTGAAATCTATGCC
The DNA here is from genome assembly GCA_033119425.1 of Bufotes viridis. Classification (NCBI taxonomy): domain Eukaryota; kingdom Metazoa; phylum Chordata; class Amphibia; order Anura; family Bufonidae; genus Bufotes; species Bufotes viridis. The sequence continues at coordinate 52,804,538 of CM065594.1, forward strand.
AGCTGTTTTCACTTTGAGCGCACGGACTGCTAAAGGATGCGTCTAATTTATAAGGAAGAGTGCTTAAATTAGGCGCATCCTCCAGCAGCGTATGCAAATCATGCCGGGGGCCATGCGACATGATTTAACTCCTTAGTGACCACAATATGCCTTATATACTGGAGAGTGAATCTGGATCGCACATCCTCAACACTATGCTTTTGATATAATGACTGTCTCAGCATAATTACGTGGCATATCCGCCCAATTTGTAATACATAGTATGCTGTGCATAAGAGGCATTAGTATACAGTTTGATCAAAGAGCATAGGCCCACTAACCGCGGCAAGGTTGCCTCTACAAGTGGGAAACTACTCTAACCTATAAATGGCGCAGCCGTGCGCGGCGACCACCGGCGCCCCAGCACCGCACCAGCAGCAGACAGCGGGACCCAGGAGCCACACAGCAACCCCACTGTGCAGCAAAGCCTCCTTGGCTCTGGGACCCACCGCCCCACCAGCACAGCACTGAGGCAGCAATGGCAGACACGCAGTACTGCACCATGTGAACGAGTGCAAAGAGCTCACCCAGTCACGACCCTCAGGAAATGCATCTGAGAGATAGTAGGAGTTTATAAACCCCTTGCAGCTAAGGCTAATTAAAAACACCTAGTCCAAATGGGGAGGAGTGCTGATACCAGAGGGGGGAAAAAGAAAATAAGTAATTACAATATATACTGGAGAGTGAATCTGGATCGCACATCCTCAACACTATGCTTTTGATATAATGACTGTCTCAGCATAATTACGTGGCATATCCGCCCAATTTGATCAAAGAGCATAGGCCCACTAACCACGACAAGGTTGCCTCTACAAGTGGGAAACTACTCTAATATGCCTTTTACAGCGGTCACTAAGGGGCCTTAGGCTGGGCCCAGTGGCGTACGGCCAATAGCGGCAGACCACGCAACTGCTATGGGGCCCCTGGCAGGGGGGGGCCCGGAGAGGACGTAAGCCCCGCCCCCTACAATGTCTGCTATATGGTGCGTCTTCTTCCATCCCAAATCCCTATCTGAGGTGTGGGCGGGCCCTGCTTCTTCTGTGCTCAGGCCCCCCTCCCCTCTTCCTTTACATACACTTTGTTGTGTACGCTGCAGCACTAGAAACAGTGCAGGACCGGGTGCCATGTCTTCAGCCAGGAGAGCATGTCACTCACTCTCCTCTGCCTGCTGGGTGCTGCACTGGCCAATCAGCCTTTAGCAGTGCTAGGCTCCTGCTGCTGATTGGCCAGTGTATCGCAGCAGCAGAAAGAACTGAGGGGCGGGACATGCTCACTGCCTGGCTCACTCAGCCGTCGGACTTCCAGCCCCCACAGACACAGTGAGCAAGTTTATGACCTGGTCGTGAGGGAGGAGGGGGACAGCAGCAAGGACCAGACTTTATTTGAGTGTGGGGAGGCACACTGTTCTCCATGTAAGTGGCAGCAGCAGTAAGCAGAGTTCATGTTGCTGCTGATGCATATCATTGAGAGAACAGTGTGCACAGGATCCCCCCTCCTCCATGTTGCTGATTTCTGCTTATATAGAGGACAGTGTGTGCTCTGGGCAGCACCCCCCCCCTCTCCACAAGGAAGCAGAGGTCATGAGGGGGGTCTGCTTGGGGTACACACTGTCCTCAATATGAGCATCACAAGTATATATATGTGTTTGTGTCTATATGTAAGTGTGTATATGGGTCTATATTTATCTGTGCACGTGTGTGTTTATGTATGTATATGTATAAATGTATGTGTATATATGTAGATATATATCTATATATGCATTTATGTCTATATATATATATATATATATATATATATGTATATATATGACCCTGTGTGTGTGTGTATATAAAATGTGTGTCTTTACGTGTATAGGTACTTATTGTCTATGAATGTATTTGTCTCACTCTCTTTCTTTCTCTCTCTGTCTATATACAGTATATATATATATATATATATATATATATATGTGTGTGTGTCTGTCCCTGTGTGTGTGTCTGTCCCTGTCTGTACGTCTGTCCCTGTCTGTACGTCTGTCCCTGTGTGTGTGCGTCTGTCCCTGTGTGTGTGTGCATCTGTCCCTGTGTGAGTGCGTCTGTCCCTCTGAGTGCGTCTGTCCCTCTGATTGCGTCTGTCCCTGTGAGTGCGTCTGTCCCTGTGAGTGTGTCTGTCCCTCTGAGTGCGTCTGTCCCTCTGAGTGCGTCTGTCCCTCTGAGTGCGTCTGTCCCTGTGAGTGTGTCTGTCCCTCTGAGTGCGTCTGTCCCTCTGAGTGCGTCTGTCCCTCTGAGTGCGTCTGTCCCTCTGAGTGCGTCTGTCCCTCTGAGTGCGTCTGTCCCTCTGAGTGCGTCTGTCCCTCTGAGTGTGTCTGTCCCTCTGATTGCGTCTGTCCCTGTGAGTGTGTCTGTCCCTGTGAGTGTGTCTGTCCCTCTAAGTGCGTCTGTCCCTGTGAGTGCGTCTGTCCCTGTGAGTGTGTCTGTCCCTGTGAGTGTGTCTGTCCCTGTGAGTGTGTCTGTCCCTGTGAGTGTGTCTGTCCCTGTGAGTGTGTTTGTCCCTCTGAGTGCGTCTGTCCCTCTGAGTGCGTCTGTCCCTCTGAGTGCGTCTGTCCCTCTGAGTGCGTCTGTCCCTCTGAGTGCGTCTGTCCCTCTGAGTGTGTCTGTCGCTGTTTGAGTGCGTCTGTCCCTGTGTGTGCTTCTGTCCCTCTGTGTGTGTCACCATCACCATACCCACAGTGTTTCTATGTCTTGACGCAGCTGCATCAGGACGTTCTGTGCGGGGCAAGAAGAAGATGGAAGAGGAGACAACGCCGCCAGCATGGAGCCCATGGGAGAGACACAGGGAGGCACACTGAGGACACAGGTAACACTACCACATTATCAGCACTAGTGTTATCTGTGGTTTTACATAGGACTGCAGGTAACACTGCCACATGATCTACACTAGTGTTATCTGTGGTTTTACATAGGACTGCAGGTAACACTACCACATTATCAGCACTAGTGTTATCTGTGGTTTTACATAGGACTGCAGGTAACACTACCACATGATCTATACTAGTGTTATCTGTAGTTTTACATAGGACTGCAAGTAACACTACCACATTATCAGCACTAGTGTTATCTGTGGTTTTACATAGGACTGCAGGTAACACTACTACATTTTCGTTAATCAGAGAGCTATCACTGTGTTATTTGTAGTGTTACATAGAACTGTAAATAAAACCTTTATGGAATATCCACAGGAGTCCCATGGATTCGGATACCACAGGGTTTGGTTCCTACTGCATTTCCTTTGCCTCAAAATTGTCCTGTGCCCTTCATTCTGTGAGTTAGTACAAATACGTACAGACGTATGTAAACATTTCTTTATGGGCAAATGGGGGTGTGGCAGGGGAGGAGCCAGGACATGAGGTGGGATGGGCCAGAGGTGAGTACTGGGCGGGGTTAGGGGGCCCAATTCAGATTCTTGCTATGGGGCCCAGTGATTTCTATGTACGCCCCTGGCTGGGCCACTGCCTTTTCATGGTGGCCCAGTCTTAGCGCTACACGCATGACCACTGCTGCTGGATTGCAGGGTGGATGTAACCATGGAAACAAACAGTGTAATGGAAAAATCTATCCAGCCGGTAAAGGAAGCAATATGGATAATAACAATGCAATAGTAAGTGCCTTATTTTAACTTTCTCTACATAAGAAATGCCATTTGCTGAAGTGAGACAATCCCTATAAGCCTGTTATAGCTTTAGCGGGAATTTTAGCTTAAAAAAAGTAAAATTGGACAGTCAGACTCACATACACTGGGGTCGCTTCATAGCGAAGGTGGTAAGCACGCTGTTTCTTTAGCTTGCTGGTTACCTATAGTAGGCAGGGATAGAGGATATTTACCAAACTTGTCCAATGTGCAGTAGCATCTGTGACGTCTATATCCTTAACTGGTCTGTCCTAGGATGGTCTGTTGATTGGATGGTAGGTTGGTAGGGTTATTGGGGAGAGATAAGTGGTGCAAATATGTTAATTGTATAGAGACTCATAGCATGTAGAAAAAACATTCATCTTGTTTAGAAAGGTAGTTCTACTACATTTATCCAGCCTGGAGCGTAGCTAAAGACTCATGGCCCCAGGTGCAAGAGTTCAGCTTGGGCCCCCCTTCCATCAGTGCTTTGTTGTCAGGGACAGGGAAGCACATAGCCTTTGTGCTGCCTGAGGCAAAAGTTGAAACGGCACCCCCCTCATGCTAAATTCTTGACCTAACCCCTTCCCTCCAGTCAGAGGTATAATTTGACCAGCATGCACTTACTATAATACCAGTGTCTTATGCGGCACAAGGGTCTTTGGGCCCCTCAGGCTCCTGGGCCCGGCTGCGACTGCTACCTCTGCACCCCAGATAGCTACGTCCCTGTATCCAGCAGAAGACAGGACCTACAAGGGGATAGTCCTCTACTTGCCCTTTAAATGTGACCTTGAGCACAGTGGGGTAAAATTACGTTTCTTAGGTCCCACAGAAACATTTTTTTTGCCTTGGCAGTCAACGGGTGGGAAGTGGTAATGGCATTGTGGTAGAGTGGGTGTGGTTTTGGCGGTGCCAAAATTTTGGCACAAAGCATTTAAAGACAGTCTAGTCTAAGTGCGCACTGACTAAATCATAGATTTATATGTTATTTTCATCCAACAGGAATAAAAATTATTTGAACGTTTTCCAATTAAATTGGTAACATTTACAGCAAATGCAATCCTAATGTAGCATATTAGAATGCTGGAAATGTGGAGCTATGTAAACTATATCCATTGTTTGACAATTATTTTGGTAAATTAAATTATTCAAATAAAGCCAACGCTAGAAACCAATACAGATGACAAATCGAGTAAAACACCAGTGGCGTGCACCACGTCTCGCACCTGTTAACTCCGTCAATGCAGTTTTACAAATTCAATTATAAAGAACATAACTGTGAATTAGAAATAGCTGAATGTTTTCCCGATCTAATTACTATCATACCATGCACATTATAGCATGAAGTATAAAGCACAGCATAAAGACGCCTAAATGCTGTATCACCTTAACGGCTGCTCATGGTCTATTGCTGTGGCCGCATTAAAGGGGTTGTCACAAAAATTATATTCTACAGTTTTCAAAACAGCACCTGGGTCTAAAAATTTTTGTTATTGCATGTAATTAAAAATGTGAGTTATTCACTAAACACTAATTGTATAGCGCCACCTGCTGTTTGCCCTTTTTCTAAATTCCCAGTTCACCTCACTAAGACTACTTTCACATCTGCATTTTTGGTGGATCTGGCAGGGGATCAGCAAAATTGCATCCATTCAGTAATACAACTGTCTGCATCTTTTCAGAATGGATCCAGTTGCATTATCTCCAAAATGAACAAGAAGCACCGGATCCATTTTTTTCCGTGTCCGAAAAAAACTGATCCGGCACCATTGACTTACATTGTGTTTCACGCCGGATCTTACCCATTATCCCTTGCTTATTATCCCTTGCCGTGCGGCATGGGAACGCTACAACACAGAATGGAATGCATTCTCTTTCTGTATGTCAAACCCAGATTAAATTGAATTATTATAAACCCATGCCATGTATAATACTGCTAGTGCTATCCTCTTACATGCTAGAAGGACCCATCCAAGCACTAGGGCCCAGATATAAATGCAATCAATCTACACAAATGGAAGGACAGAGATTATAAATAGAGATGAGGGAATTTCTCAAAAATAAGATTCGGCCAATTTGCCGAATTTTTCGAAAAAATTTGGTTTGATCCGAATTTCCTTGTGGCGAATCACGTTAAAAAATGTCCTGGCTGCAGGAAGCCTTTATAGTGGTGTAGAACACTGTGCCTTGCAGTAACAGGCATAGGGATTATCACTTTGGGATTTAAATTAAAAAAAAAATTCACATTCTAAGGGCTCATACACGCGAACATATTTTCTTTTCGTGTCTGTTCCGTTTTTGTTTAACCCCTTAGTGACCAAGCCTGTTTGGGCCTTTATGACCAAGCGTTTTTCGTCCTTTTTTCATGGTCTCGTTCCCAGAGCTATAACTTTTTTATTTTTCCGTCTATATAGCAGTATGAGGGCTTGTTTTTTGCGGGACAAGTTGTAGTTTTTAATAGCGCCATTTTGGGGTACACATAACTATGTTATTAACTTTTATTAACTCTTTCTGGGAGGGAGAAGGGGAAAAATAGTACTACTGCCACTGCGTTTGTACATTATAAATTTTACGGTGTTCATTATTCGGTAAAAGTAACATAATATTTTCATTCCCTGGGTCAGTACGATTACAGGGATACCAAATACTTATAGTTTTTTTTAAGTTTTACTACTTTTTTTTCAATAAAACCCCTTTTTTTAACAAAAAAAAAATGATTTTGCATTGCCACTTCCCAGGACCCATAACTTTTTAATTTTTTTTTCTATGGAGTTGTGTGAGGGCTTGATTTTTGCGGGACGACTTCTATTTTTCATTGGTATAATTTTTTAGTAAATTCCGCTTTTTGATCGCTGGTTATTTCGTTTTTTTCTGTGAAAATTAAGAATAAATTAGAAATTCAGGCTTTTTTTTATTTATTTTTTAACGGCGTGTACTATAGGGGATAATTTATGTAATATTTATGTAGTGCCGGTTGTTACGGACGCGGCAATACCAAACATGTGGGGGATAATTTTTTTTTGCAATTTTTTTCATTGAAAAGCGTATTTTCAATGGAAAAAAAAGCATATTTTTATATTTTATGGAATTTTTTTTATTTAATAAATGTGTATTTTTTTCAATTTTTTTTTACTACTTAATAGTCCCACATGAGGACTATAATATACAGTATTTTGATTGCTTTTAAAATGTAATGCATTATATCTATAATGCATTACATTTTAAATGCAGTGCAATTCTACCTTTGACCAGCAGGCTACGCCAGAGAGGCATAGCCTGCTGGTGAATACTTCAGGGCAGGCTCAGGGCCCTGCCGGAAGGAAGGTGAGCTACCCAGCCCATCAGCACCCCGCGATCGCATCTGCGGGGTGCTGATGGGTGACAGAGGGAGTTCGCTCCCTCTGTCAACCCTTTACATGCGCAGGCGCCATTGCGCCCGGCATGTAAGGGGTTAAACAGCCCGGATCGGCACTCCTGCCGGCCCGGGCTGTTAGAGCAGGATCGCGGCTCTCATGTGAGAGCCGGGCCCGCGCTCCCCGCTGCACGGGGGACCCGTGCAGCACTTAGACTGGGCCGCCGTAAAAACGCGGCAGCCCAGCCTAAGGCCCCTTAGTGACCGCCGTAAAAACACGTATGGGTGGTCACTAAGGGGTTAAAGGACTGTATTAGGAACTATTCATTTCAATGGGTCCGCAAAAATCAAAACGGAAGTTGCTCCATGTCCATTATGTTTCCGTATGTCCGTATGTCCATTCCGCAAAAAAATAGAATATGTCCTATTTTTGTCCGCATTACAGACAAGGATAGTACTGTCCTATTAGGGGCCAGTTGTTCCGGTCCGCAAAATACGGTGGTGTGCATGAGCCCTAGCTTAAAACAGTCTCTTTTTCTGCACCAAGTCTGCAATATCTAAAACAGGAACAACTGTAAGTTTCTAGTATTTTCGGCACTTCCTCCTATGCGCTGTTCTTTTTTTGCTTTCAAGTGCAATAATATGTGCTTGTGACTGACTCTCCAGCCTGTGATCCCTCTGTGCTATTTTATTGAAGGGGAAATGGATATTATTACCCACATTTGTTGGCTGATTATTCCTTTTATCCTGGTCAGTATAAAATTACTGGACATACCTACTTGTTTCTGTAGCTCTAACTATCATTCGGATACTACTAAGGCCTGGACATACCTACGCCTCTTTCTAGAAAAAAAAACTACATTGTACAATATGTTAGAGGAAAAAGGAGGATGTAGTCTGGAGATTCCTGACGTGTTAAATCAAATATCATAAACTGCCCCCCCCCCGTGCGCGGATGAAAACATCAAGTGTCGGAGGGGGGGGACCAGTTAATGGCAGACGGGGACGAGCCTCTCTAGCGTCACCCGCAATGCTAGGGTGGCTCCCCCCCGCCTGCCATTGGCTGCTTCATCCGCGCATGGGGAGAAGCAGCAACGGCAGTGCAGGGACCAGGAGCGGCGCAGGGACTCAGGTAAGTATATTTGCTGTGAGGGGCATGGCACATGGGGGGGGGGGGGGCAGTTTATGATATTGGATAACTTCTTTAAGAGATTGGACATGAATCAGGTCTACTGCTTTTTAATAATTTTAAAGAGGCATATAAGATTTTGCTAGATAAGTAGAAACATTCATGTGTATTAATATGATGCATATATTCATTAGCATTTATAATGCATTCATACATTTTATAATTAAAGGTGTTTTTTAGTATTATTATGGTTTCAACAGATGCGATTATGTAGTTGCTAACCTCATCTTATTTTTCACCATTTAAACCAATCACTCTGGGTTGTTTCCATCCTGTATGTAGCACTTGCTGTTCTTGAATCCAACCAAACCCATGATGCACTTTTCTTTTCTCTGCCACAGCTCCAGCACTGCCCCTAAGTATGCCCAACTAGTTTATAGCCCCTCCCACCCAGCTAGTTACATAGAGCAGTGTTTCCCAACCAGTGTGCCTCCAGCTGTTGCAAAACTACAACTCCCAGCATACCCAGACAGCCTTTGGCTGTTCAGGCATGCTGGGAGTTGTAGTTTTGCAACAGCTGGATGCACACTGGTTGGGAAACACTGACATAGAGACTCCCCTATCACTGCCCCGCCCATGGACATAACATCACAGGAAATAAGAAAGAGCTGAGTGGACATGGTCATGTGACTACAGCCCAGAACTGGAGATAGGGGCAATAAAGGTAAAAAAAAAAATACATGACAAAATTACAGCTACCTTCACCTCTTTAAGGCTAAAGTGAACAATTCATGTATAATACTTTCTATTATAAAGTGTAAAGATTTTGAAAATACGATTGGTGGCTGTGCCAGTTTGGAAGAAAATTCCATTATTTTACCAGGCTTGCTTTAAAAGGATTTTCAGGGAATTTAATACTGATCTATCCTCAGGATGTCATCAGTATCTGATCAGTAGGGGTCCAGTTCCCAAAAACCCACAGATCAGCACTTTAATGAGTGCCACAACAGCTTCTCAGCATATCAAGCACAGTGCTGTACCTTGTATAGTGGCTGTTCTTGGCGTTGCAGAGCAGCCCCATTCTCTTGGATGGAAATAAGGGGTACAAAGGTCACAGGACTGGTGGTTGTAATGTAACAGGATATGGAAGAGGCCACAGCTAATTGGCGGCCCTGTTGGGAGTTAGACTCCCACAGATCAGATATTGATGACTTATCTTGAGGAAAGTTCATTAATACTTAATTCAAAGGACAAAACCTAAAAGGGGATTTTGTCAGTAGTTTTAGCCACTCAAACTGATATATAGGTAAAAGATAAAGCTATTTAAACATACCTGGGTGGTTGTTCATGCTTCTTGTTTTAATGTACTTCTGCCCCACATGAAAGGACTGCCAGGGGCATTAAAACTTCCCCACATCAGTCAAGCAAAAAGCATGTCTAGTGGAATATACACAAAAAATGCACATAGAGTCATACCACCTATAGTAGATAGTAGAGATGAGCAAAGTATTGGAAAATTCTATTTGGCTGGTTCAAAGAACTTAGTAAAAAAATTTGCTTTGTAACAAATTACTTCGTCACAAAGCGCATTTCTTTGTAAGTAGTGGGTGCAATGACAGGGAGCGGTGATTGCATATGATTGCAATAATACAGTGTAAATTTTTTAAACAATTAATAAGATCCCACATCCATTTGATCATGAAGAGCCAGCCGCCATCTAGCATGACCTGTGATAAAGTCATTACGTCGGTCGGTATGGTGACCTCATACATCATGGTGCACAGGATTTTAAATCAAGATGGCTGCGGCCAGCTCTTCCATCTCAAACGGATAAGGTAAGTATGATTTAATTTTTTGCCTTTTTACCCCCTTTCAGGTAAAATTGATTTGTTGCCACGAAGCACGAGGAAATTCGGCTTTGCGCCTAATCAAATTTTCCCTGAAATTCGGATCGAATTGCACTTCGTGGAGTTCGATTTGCTCAACACGAGTGGATAGGTACAAAGTAGTACCACTCATCTTATCTAGTTGTGCAAGATCTCAACAACATCTCAAAAGGCCAGGAGTAATAAAGGTGGGAAGCTGTTGCCTTGTTGTTCAACCAGAGAGAAGGTTCAAAGTGCAGATTCAACAAAGAGAACCCAAAAAGGGACTGAAACTGGTGACAAACGCAATCTGAGTGAAGCAGAAGAGCATAGGCAAAATTACATGGGCATACACAATGTTCAGGCACATTTGTTATTGAAATTTGTATGACTGGAAATCACTTTGATATATCTGAATGGAGTTGATTCTTTAGCATGTACATAGATTCTCTAGGCTCCACTCAGGTTAATGGAACAATCTAGAACCATGTAAGTATACTCTAAGGCAGCTTGGTTAAGTACTTTTCGACAGCTTTCCTATTTCCTCATTTTACAGAATAAAGGTCCCTCCACACGCCCGTTGTGTATTGCGGATCCACAATACACTGGGCCCGCAACCCTACAGAAATGCCTATTCTTGTCCGCTGTTGCAGACAAGAATAGAACATGTTCTATTTCTTTCGGGAACCGCTGGCCAACTGGAAATGCTTACAGTATGTGGACAGCACACTGTGCTGTCCGCATTTCTTCCAGCCCCATTGAAAATTTTTCCAAACAGATTTGGACCCAATCTACGGACGTGTGAATGGACCCTTACTTGCATTTTACTTATGGCACTGGAAGGTAAGTGAGACAATCTGAGTTTTTCACCACTGCCCTTCTCTATTCTTGAACACAGGCGTGTTGCAGAGGGCTGGCAGGGCATGTGCTCCATAATGGCTTCAATGAGGTCATCAGCAAGCCACTGTGCTTTGACCAGAGTATTTACAGTAAGGGCAGTAAACCAAATCTTTGCCAGGCGACATAAAGCCTAGATATGACTTGTGATAGGCAATTGTTCAAAATGTACAAAATAATAAAACAAAATTCTTATCCATTTCTTAAATGAAGAGCTTCACTTTAAGGTGTTGGCTGCTTAAGCAAAATAGAGCAAAAATATATGGGTTTTCATATGAAGTTCTTCTATGGTTTACAGTGACTTACACTGGGTAAGTCATAAATATTTGACTATTGGGGGTCTGACTCCTGGGGCTCCCACAAAACCCAAGGACCAAATTGTCCAACTCCCCTTTCTGGTAGAGGAGTAGCTATGTATGTTCTCCATTACAATCGATCAAAGATATGGAAAAAATTGGCTGTTTTTGTACAAAAGTATAGCTATTTCTTGGGCTACTTTCAGAGTTCTGGCAGGCTGTACCGGCAGTGAATAGCCTGCCAAAGCTCTCTGGATGCAGCATTGGCAGACACTAACTGAATTCCCGCCAGCCTCGCTAACAATAATGGGGATCGATGGAGATTCAACCACAACCCATCAAAAATGCTTAGAATTGGCTGGACTAAAACCGCTGTGCTCTCTGAACACTAGTGTGAAACTAGCCTTAACTGGATACTGTAATTGACACTCATGACAGTGTTTTTGGGAGCAATAGGGGTCCCAGCAATTGAACCCCTTTTTGTACATTGTGCTGGTCGGCATTGCTAGCAGTTACGTATAGCAGTAGTTCTGTTTTTTTAAGAAGAAATAATAATACATGCATAAATGAACAGAACTGACATTATTTATGTAATTTAACCTCATGGTTTATTAAATATTTATGACACTTCTGACTAAAATAAGTTACGTGTAAAATATACAATTTTGTCCTGTAAAGAGAATTGGAGTCTGTTTATCCTCGGTATCTGACAAATTCACTTATTGTTTGGTATCATTTTTTTTATTGTGTAATCTTTATTACTTATTCATGCTATGCTAACAAAACAAATCTAACTGAGTTAAGAGATAAAACAAGGGCAGAATGGGTGGCACTTGAAGCATTGGACATACCTTACATACATTTTATCTGGTAGATCCGTTTTACACTCTGCACTTAGAGCTCTTTGGAACTCACGTTTGTTTCCAATATTGAAAAAAATATTGACTGTAAAGTATCTATGAATCTACTATGATAAGAAGAATGAAGGGGCCAACTGCAGTACCAGGCACAGCCATTGTTCTCACTGGAGCACTGTGGCCCCTTCATTGAGCCGATCATGGGAGTCCCAGAGATTGAACCTCCACTGATCCTTTAAAAGACACTTATTAACTAGGAACAGACATACATTGAGTATACAACACCACCAATGGAAATCAAAACAGGATAGTACTTATATGTAACCTGAAGGTGTAGATAAGCTCATTGAAAGGAACTTATTTCTCAGGGGTGACCCCTCAAACTCCAACCTCTATTTCCAAGTGAGTATTTCAATTGACAGTTTGTACCAGGTGTTCCTTTTCTCACATCCCATATGGTTCAAGTACAGTTCAATATCCCACACGGTGCAGCTGGTGGTCTCTGAGGAACAAGTCTACAGACCCCAACCTCTGTTTTCAAGAAAGGATTTCAGATGACAGTTTGCCCCTGGCGTTCTTCCTTGCATGTCATATGGTCCAAGTTCAGTTCAATATCCCACACAACACAAATGGTGGACTCTCAAGAAGGAGCCTACATACTCCAACCCTTGTTTTCAGGAAAGGGTTACAGATGATGGTTTTTCAATGGTGTTCTTCCTTGCATCTCATATGGTCCAAGTCAAGTTCACTATCCCACATGGTGCAACTGGTCGACTCTCAGGAACGAGCCTACAGACCACAACCCCTGTTTTCAAGAGATCGTTTCAGATGATGGTTTGTCCCTAGTGTTGTTCCTTGCATCATATATGGTCCAAGTTCAGTTCAATATCCCAGACAATACAACTGGTGGTGGTGGACTTTCAGGAAGGAGCCTATATACTCCAACCCCTGTTTTCAAGAAAGGGTTTCAGATGACGGTTTGTCCCTGGCGTTCTTCCTTGCATCTCACATAGTTTTCTTTTTATTTATTTATTTATTTGATCTAACAATATGTCAGACAGAGAAGTGCCAGGCCCTGCACAGGGGAGTGTCAGAGGCCTAAATGTTTCTGGCACAGGCAGGGGTCGCAGAAAAGTAAGGGGCCGTGGCAGCAGGGGTCACTTCGAGAGGCCTGAGGTCCCAGTGTCAGCTAGTGGTTGTGTCTTGACAAGCAACCCAGCGGTTCTTGAATGGTTGACTCGATCTTCGACCTCGTCACAAGTGACATCAGACACCCCCAGCCAAGAGTCAGTGGGTTTGTCAGACACAACCCTTAGTTGGCATGGCCAGGGAGCAGGCCCTTTGCCCTCACCTGTCCTGAACCTGCCTCTGTCCGTTTCTGTTTCCTCAGCCAGAGAAGTATTGTATGCTGTGGGCTCAGCTCCTCTATATAGTGAGGACGATCTACTAGAAGACAGCCGCTACTGGCAAGCCAAGATGTGGAGGTGACATCCGTTGCTTCCTCAACTAGGCGGGCAAGTAGTGATGAGGAGAGTGGGGTGGGAGCTGGTGTGGCAAGCGTTCAGGCTCTTAACCCAGAGACAGTTGAGAAGGACATCAGTGATGTGATAATGATGGTATAGCTGATCACACATGGGAACCCGGTTATGAAGGGGCTTCATCATCATTGGGAGAAGAGGGTGGCAGCTGTATGAGGTCGGGAAAATGTGTCCAGGGTCGACCACCCGCTTCGCATGAGGTACATGCCCAGGAAGTAGCAGTGCACGGGTTCACGGAGGCAGTGGTGGTAGCAATCAGTCATTGCGTAGTGTTGGGGCTAAAATCACCTACTCGGCAGTGTGGCAGTTTTTTGTTAAGCTACCGGAGGAGGTGAACATGGCCATATGTAGAATCTGTAGGCAGAAGGGGAAGCATGGCCAGGGTGCCAATGTTGACACCCCGGCCCTGAGTCAACATATGCAGCATCACCATAAAGTGTCCTGGGAGAATCGTGGCTCCGATGTGGTGGTCCAGTCTGCTGCAGCAACCGCTGCATCACCCAATGGCACGCAGCCGAAAGGAGCTGTCTGTCCTTCCCATCATCATCTGCTGGTCCTGTTGCTCCTGCTTCTAGCCCTCCTACTCCTCGACCTCCTACTCTTCATCAGTCATTCCGTCAGCAATCGATCACCGAAGCGATTACCAAGAGACAATAGTATGAGGGCACTCATGCAACGGCGCAGAAGCTGAACATGCTCCTTTCCAAGTTGCTGGTGCTTCAATACCGCCCTTTCCAAGTGGTGGACTCTGCACCTTTCAGAGAACTGATGGCTTGTGCCGACCCGAGATGGACAGTCCCAAGCTGTCATTTCTCTGCCAAAAAGGCAGAACCAGCCCTGCACACATATGTAGAACAGAAGGTGGGCCAGTCCTTGAGTCTGTCAGTGTCTGCCAAAGATTTCAAGCAGTCAAGGCTCCACCACCTTAGCCAAAGGGAGCTGTCTGTCCTTCCCATCATCTGCTGATCCTGATGCTCCTGCTCCTCCTCCTCCTCTTCGTCAGTCATTCTGTCAGCAATCGATCACCGAAGCAATTGCCAAGAGACAACAGTATGGGTGCACACGTCCAACGGTGCAAAAGCTGAATGTGCTCCTGGCCAAGTTGCTGGTACTGCAGTCTCTCCCTTTCCAAGTGGTGGACTCTGCACCTTTCAGAGAACTGATGGCTTGTGCCGAGCCGAGATGGACAGTCCCAAGCTGTCATTTCTCTGCCAAAAAGGCAGAACCAGCCCTGCACACATATGTAGAACAGAAGGTGGGCCAGTCCTTGAGTCTGTCAGTGTCTGCCAAAGTGCACGGCAGCACCGACGTGTGGAGCTACAACTATAGTCAGGGACAATACATGTCCTTTACAGCCCACTGGGTGAATGTGGTTCCTGCACAGCCACACCAGCAACTTAGCCAGCAGGTCATGCCGCTTCCGCCTCCACGTTCTCACGCCGTTGTTCCTGCAACAATGTCCGCCTCAGCCTCCTTATCCTCCACCTTGTCCTCAGCCTCCACTGCAGGTACAATTCACAGTGCCCCACCAGCATACCACATGTGCAGGGCACGGCGGTGTAACGTTGTTCTGCACCTCGTTTTAAAGTCACACAGGGGAAAAACTGCTCTGTGTCCTTCATCAAGAAAACGAATCTTGGCTTTGTCAGCGACAACTGAAAATCGGAACCATGGTGACCGACAACGTGAAGAACATTGTGCCGGCACTGTGTCAAAGAGGGCTGAGCCATGCACCCTGCATAGCACACGTGTTCAATCTGGTTGTCCAGCGGTTGATGTCTTCCACCCATCTGCAAGACATCCTAAAAATGGCCAGGTAACTTTGCATGCACTTCAGCCACTCGTACACCGCAAAACAATCCCTTCTTGAGCTGCAGCGGCAGTAGGGCATCCCCTAACATAGGCTGATATGCGACGTTTCCACCCATTGGAATTCCACCCTCCATATGTTGGACCGACTATATGAACAGAGAAAAGCCATAAACAATTTCTTGATGATCCAAACGGACAGGAGTACTCCCCTGTGTAACTTTAATGTCAGCCAGTGGCAGTGCATGCGTGACACCTGCCATTTGCTCAGGCCCTTTGAGGAGGCCACCTTATTTTTCCGGTCACCAGGACTACGGGATGAATGATGTCATTCCACTGCTTTATGTCCTGGAACAGATGCTGGTAAATCTGGCTGGTCAGGGGACTGGAGACGTGGCGCCTAGATCTGACGGCCACATGAGCCCTGTGGGGGCTGATCTGGAGGAGGAGGAAGACATTGGAGCACAAGCAATGTGTAGCAAAATGGGTGTTTTTTCCACACAGTTGACAGGAGGGAAGGAGCAGGAGCAGCCAGAGGAGCAACAGGGAGATGAGGAAGAGGAGGCAGAGGACCCAGACACACAGTGGCAGTATGCAGTGGAGATGGAGGCAGGGAGTCCCTCCGAGTTACTTGCACAAATGGTCCGATGCATGCTCACTTGCTTGCGTAGTGACAGCCGAGTTGTCACCATTTGGCAGAGGGATGGCTTCTGACTCTCCACCTTGTTGGACCCTTGCTACCAGTCCAAAATGGGGGCCTTTTTTACACCCGCTGAGTGGAAGGACAAACTGAACTACTATAGATACATCCTATGTCGTCAGTTAGTCTAGAGACTAGAGTTGCTGATGAGCAGCTTTCTTCACCCGCATAAGGAAGAAACTACTCAACAGCATGTATACCTGGAGCAGGACCTAAACCAGCAGGTGGTGGCATACTTGGACAGCACCCTGCCACCCCACATTGAATGTCCGCTGGACTACTGGGCAGCCAAACTGGATTTGTGGCTGCAACTGGCAGAGTTTGCCCTGGAAAAGATGTTCTGCCCGGCCAGTAGTGTGGCTTCAGAGTGGGTGTTTAGTGCAGCTGGTGTCATAGTTACCCCAAGAAGAACTCGCCTGTCCACCCAAAATGTGGAGAGACTGAACTCGGTCAAGATGAATCAGGCGTGGATCTTGCAAGGATTTCCACCCACCAATGTCTTATGCATCAAACTAGATCATCCATGGTGCCACAAAAGAGACTGGTTTCTTCTGGCTACCTGCCTCATCTACTATTCTGATGCTGCCACCTGCCTGATGCCACACAACTGATGCCAAGTGCTTCTTCTTACACCCACCATCATCAGTGGGTACTGTTATTGCCAACCACCTCCCCACTCTGTGACCGGGTCATTCTGTGGTCTCCTGATGATGCTGCCACCTCCACACTATGTCACCTTGACTCTCTGTGGTATACTGATGCTGCTGCCACCTCCACACTATGTCACCTTGCCACTCTGTGGCCTCCTGATGCTGCTGCCACCTTCACACTATGTTACCTTGCCACTCTGAGTTCTCTGCATGCTGCTGCCACCTCCACACTGTCATTGTGCCTCTCTGTGGCCTTCTCCTGATGCTGCTGCCACCACCTCCACACTCTGTCATTGTGCCACTCTGTGGCCTCCTCATGCTGCTTCCACCTTACCACTATGTCATAGGGCAACTGTGGACTTCTCATGCTGTTCCCACCCTCCCCAAATCATGACTGGGACACTATTTTGGCTTTTGGCCTGGCTGACATCATCATTTATTTGACCCTTCTTCTGATCTATAACCATAGGGCCACTATGTCATAGGGCCACTCTGTGGACTTCTCATGCTGTTCCCACCCTCCCCAAATCATGACTGGGACACTATTTTGGCTTTTGGCCTGGCTGATATCATCATTTATTTGACCCTTCTTCTGATCTATAACCATAGCCACTGTGTGTCTGATCTGTCAGAAGGAAGAAAAATTGAGACACACAACGGATCCTGTCTGTGTAGCAGCTGTAAGGCCTGTATGGTCCCATCAGAATTGGCTTGTGATTTGGTAGCCAAAAGCAGAAGTGCGTACAAAACACAGAAGACATGCAAATATTCCATTCACATGTCATCTGTTTTGGATCCACTTTTTTGGCATTAGCAATACTAATGGAATACTGACCAAATGCTGAACGAGTGAAGGCAGATGCTCAACAGACAGGATCCGTTTTTGGGGGGTTATTGTTCTGACAGATCAGAGGAAGGGCAAATTAATCAGTGATGTCAAAACAAACTTACTGCTGACGCCCTCTCCACTCTGTCGGGGAGCTCTACTTGTATAAGCGTTTAATAGAACAGGATCTCTAGACATCTATGTGGAATCAGCTGACGATGGTGTGAAAGGAGTGCACTTCTTCTTGGCGCTAACATCGACCTGTAAGGCTCAAGTTCATACTTGAGTTATTTGGTCAGTTTTGGCCCCGTGACTGCCCAAATAAGTGTAGCGTGCAGTGATTCTAAGAGCGACGCCTGTTATCTGCATGTTATACTGACTCACAGTATTATTTCACTACCACAGCAGACTTCCTATGCGTGTTACTGCAAGGCACAGTGTTCTACACCATTATAAAGGCTCTCTGAAGCAAGGAAATAGCCTTTTTTTTAATGTAATTTGCTGCAAATAAATTCGGATCGAACCGAATTTTTTAAGAAAATTTGGCAACCCGGCCAAATCGAATTTTTGAAAAATTCGCTCATCTCTAGTAATAATAATGAGATCGGACACATTGTAACAAACTAGAAGCGCTTGTCAAGTTTGCCATTGGAAGACACATTATCTGTAATGAGAGTTTTATCAGGCAAATGAGAGGAAGAAGTAAACAGAGGCAGAAGCTATTATCTGCTTGTGTGTCCCAACTGCATTCTATGTAGAGATGACCCGAACTATTCGCCGGCGAACAGTTCCCGGCGAACATAGCTTGTTCGCGTTCGCCTCAGCAGGCGAACATATGCGGTGTTCGGTCCGCCCCCTATACATCATCAGTGAGCAAACTTTGACCCTGTACCTCACAGTCAGCAGATACATTCCAGCCAATCAGCAGCATACCCTCCCTCCCAGACCCTCCCATCTCCTGAACAGCATCCATTTTAGATTCATTCTGAAGCTGCAGTCTTAGTGAGAGGAGGGAGAGTGTAGTTGCTGCTGATTTAATAGGGAAATTGATAGCTAGGCTAGTGTATTCAGTGTCCACTTCAGTCCTGAAAGACTCATCAGATCTCTGCTGTAAGGACAGCGTCCTGATAGCACCCCAAAAAGCATTTTTTAGGGCTGCTACATTAGTCTGCTTTTTTTTTCTTTCTCCATATATATATTGCAGTTGCCTGGCCTGCCCGTGTGTGAGGAGCTGCAGGCCCACAGACTGTAGTGTGCCCACTGCCAGTGCCCACCACTCACACCGTGTGGCACAGGACTTTGCATCAAACAAAGGCATTTAATTTTTACCCTTTAATCTAAGGTTAGTTGCCTGCCAGTGTGTGTCAGGCTAACTTCCACAGACTGTAGTGTGCCCACTGCCAGTGCCCACCACCACTCATACCGGGTGGCACAGGCATTTAATTTTTACACTTTAGTCTAATTTCAGTTGCTTGCCTGCTGCCAGTGTGTGTCAGGCCGACTTCCACAGACTGTAGTGTGCCCACTCATACCGGGTGGCACAGGCATTTAATTTTTACACTTTAGTCTAATTTCAGTTGCTTGCCTGCTGCCAGTGTGTGTCAGGCCGACTTCCACAGACTGTAGTGTGCCCACTGCCAGTGCCCACCACCACTCATACTGGGTGGCACAGGCATTTAATTTTTACACTTTAGTCTAATTTCAGTTGCTTGCCTGCTGCCAGTGTGTGTCAGGCCGACTTCCACAGACTGTAGTGTGCCCACTGCCAGTGCCCACCACCACTCATACTGGGTGGCACAGGCATTTAATTTTTACACTTTAGTCTAATTTCAGTTGCTTGCCTGCTGCCAGTGTGTGTCAGGCCGACTTCCACAGACTGTAGTGTGCCCACTGCCAGTGCCCACCACCACTCATACTGGGTGGCACAGGCATTTAATTTTTACACTTTAGTTTAATTTCAGTTGCTTGTCTGCCACCAGTGTGTGTCAGGCCGACTTCCACAGACTGTAGTGTGCCCACTGCCAGTGCCCACCACCACTAATACCGGGTGGCACAGTAGCTTGCCGATAAATAAGGCATTTAATTTTTACACTTTAGTCCGGATAGGGTACGTAACAGGGATTAAACTGATAGGAATAGTACTAGTTAAGACACCACTCATATAGGGTGTCACAGCACATTGCTCTGTGCACGTGCAGTGCCCCAATTTGGGAGTAAGAGGACCGACCAAGCTGCTTTTTCCATCTCCCGGTTCCTAAAATCAATTCAGTTTAGTGTATGAAAGTTTGGTCTGTCACTGTAAAGGCAGTCGAAGGTACCCGGCCTACATTTTTTTTCACAAAAGGCAATCCCTGATATGGGACGTAACAGGGATTAAACTGATAGAAATAGTACTAGTTAAGACACCACTCATATCGGGTGTGACAGTAAATTGCACGGCGCAGACGCAGTGACCGTGGATTAAAACAAAAGGGAGGGAGCCAGCGTTTTTTTAACCATCTCCCTGTTCGAAAAATCAGTTCAATAAATGGCCCCCAGATTGGGGACGTAACAGGGATTAAACTGATGAGAATACTACTACAGAAAATACCACTCATATCGGGTGTGACAGTAAATTGCACGGCGCAGACGCAGTGACCGTGGAATAAAACAAAGGGGAGGGACCCAGCATTTTTTTAACCATCTCCCTGTTCGAAAAATCAATTCAATAAATGGCCCCCAGATTGGGGACGTTAGAGGGATTAAACTGATGAGAATAGTACTACAGAAAATACCACTTATATCGGGTGTGAGAGTAAATTGCACGGCGCAGACGCAGTGACCGTGGATTAAAACAAAGGGGAGGGAGCCAGCGTTTTTTTAACCATCTCCCCGTTTAAAAAATCAATTCAATTGACCTTTTGGGGACCCTCGGTGTTGTACGTGGCTGGGTGGACATGGCTAGCTTGGTATCCAACCTTGTGCAAATGGGGAGTTTGCGGTTGTGCAAATGGACTGTTTGCGGTTGTTTGCGGTGCATTAAAAGAGGAGTTTGGTATGTCAATGTCTGTGAAGCGGGCGTAACCCTTACACTACCTGATCGATACAACATCATACCTGATCGTATACACACACTGGATGTTTTAAAGCATGTTATTCCAAACAATTTAGGAATGTTAGGTGATTTATGCCCTTTATGGATTAAAACCCGACTCTGCGTCCACTACGTAATTTTCCATGGGAGTTTTGCCATGGATCCCCCTCCGGCATGCCACAGTCCAGGTGTTAGTCCCCTTAAAACAACTTTTCCATCACTATTGTGGCCAGAAAGAGTCCCTTTGGTTTTTAAAATTCACCTGTCTATTGAAGTCTATTGCGGTTCGCCCGGTTCGCCCGTTCGTGAACATTTGCGGAAGTTCGCGTTCGCTGTTCGCGAACTGAAAATTTTATGTTCGCGACATCACTAATTCTATGGGCCACATTCTGGCGTCAGGAACGTGATGTTAATAAAAAATTGAGTATTGTCAAAGTTAACTCATATTGATAGTATGACTGAGATGGGGTATCGTAAAAAAGGAGTACTGGGGTACTTTATACTGTAAGTAATAAAACATATAGGAGCACAGTAGATACTGTGAATATAAAGGGATAAGAAGAATTAGATGAATGGTAGAATAGAGTCCGTCAATGGATCCATTGTTTGTTTTATAACAATTATGGTCGGGCCTAGCTCGAAGAGGAAGAGGGAACCTGGTTATAACTTACCATATGGCTGAGGTGTGCCGGGAGCCATGTACGTGGTGACGCCAGAAAAAGGGGGCTCACCTGTTTAGTAAATGATAGTAAAAAGGGCGGGAGGGTGGGGTGCAGCTCGGCGGAGCACAGGTACGGTCGCCATGCGGGGGTTAAATAGCAGAGGCCCCTCCCACAAATACAGGCTGGAGACCCAGCCTTAACTACTTATGGTCGGGCCTAGCTCGAAGAGGAAGAGGGAACCTGGTTATAACTTACCATATGGCTGAGGTGTGCCGGGAGCCATGTACGTGGTGACGCCAGAAAAAGGGGGCAAAAGACCACATGTAGATGAGAGAAAACCTTTATTAATTACAGGACTAGTTTACAAAAAGCCTGTGAAACTTCTGCCTGCGGATTGGGAATGTATCTAGTGAAACATGTGGACTTCCAGCGACCCATGAAGCGAATGACGTGTGCAGGGACTTGATGCCGTGATGCTGCAGAGGCTGCCCCAATCCTAAATGAATGACCGGAAATAGAACGTGGATCCAGCCCTAAGCCTTGTACAAGGATGCGAATGTGGGATATGAATTTGGCAGATGACAGAGGCCTGTCATCAAATGGCAGTAGCGGGCCATCTGGAGGCTGAGTGTGCAGGGCGTGAATCAGCTGGTTCAGAACCGTGACGGGGCACCATTGGTTCCCAGTAGCGTAGAAATTGACCCTAGTGGGTGGACCGTGCTGACTGGTTTTGGTTACAGGTAACAGTAATGAGAAATGATCCCTGCTCCAAACCAAGTGCTGTTTCTGGGGAAAACGCTGATGCCCCCCGCTCACCGAGAATTCCCCGGGCCTAAGGAAGCCGTAAAACCCGAGATACATGGCCGACTTCAGAACCAAACTAGGGAAAGGGCCAAAAGGGCAATTGTCTAAGACTACCGATAGTGACCGACACAGCTCCCCCGAAACTGGTTGGCGCTGAATGTGGGAAGGCGACTCACCCTTCTGGACACCTCGCAACGTAGCTTTGACAGCCTGATTTGATAGTATTGACCTGCCGTCCGGGTTGGACAACATGCGATGGTGCTGCAGCCCTGCCAAATAAATCTTAATGGACGAGGAGGACAAGGCCAGTTCCGTGTGGCAATAGGCGATAAAGGCTAAAACATAGGTGATATCATC
This sequence comes from Bufotes viridis, assembly GCA_033119425.1. Taxonomy (NCBI): domain Eukaryota; kingdom Metazoa; phylum Chordata; class Amphibia; order Anura; family Bufonidae; genus Bufotes; species Bufotes viridis. The sequence goes on from CM065594.1 coordinate 52,827,037, forward strand.
TACAACCCCTTGAGGGAACCTTGCCCTAAATTTGTTGAAGGCTCTGAAACCAGCGCGGTAGTTCCTGGCGGTGTTTTGTGACAGTGCCCTTTCTGCCAGGGCCCCGGCCTGGGTCACCAAAGCTTTTAATCCAGCGTGAACTGGCTGAGGGGGGAATCTGGAACCCTGTCCGGTCTGCTTCTGGCATCTCCTGGAAAAAAATCGTAAAATTAAATCGGGAGAGAGCATCAGCTGCCCTATTAGATTCCCCCGGGATATGGCAACATCGTATATGGAAGTTAAACTTCAAAGAGAGCCATACTAACTTTCGTAACAGTGCCATGATCTTAGGAGATTTGGCTCTTCCATTATTGATGATATCCACCAATGCATGACTATCAGATATGAACAAAACCGATGAATTAGCCCAAGCCTGGCCCCAGGTCAGGGCGGCTGCCACGATAGGGTATAGTTCTAGCAGCGGGGAGGAGCTGAGGGCCGCACTGTCGGAAGAGACCTCTATGGGCCACCTGGCAGCCAGCCAGTGAGACCTGAATAAGGCTGCGAACCCGGTGGAACCGGCAGCGTCGGAGTAGACCAGGGGAGATGACGAGTTCCACTGCGGAACGAATAGGGAGTAGCCATTCCAAGAGTCGAGGAAGGAACTCCACATAACTAAGTCCGCTACCGCGTGGCTATCCAGGCGTACCACAGAGTCCTGCTCCGGTGCGGATGGTAACAGCTGCAGCAACCTAGACAAAAAGGTACGGCCTTGGGGCATGATTCGGGTGGCATGGTTCAATAAACCCAGTAGCGATTGGAGCTCAGACTTTGTTAGGGAACGAGTCGCGGATGCCTTGGAAATGGCTAGACGGATTTTTGAAGTTTCTCTGGGGGCAGGCTCGCCTCCATTTTGACTGAATCTAGAGTGATCCCCAGAAAGGTGATTTTGGTGGCCGGACCCTCTGTTTTATGTGTGGCAACTGGGATTTGCAGACGGTCGAATATCTCCAGGAGGACAGACGGGATTGTGGGAGATTGATGAGGCCGTTCAATCAGCAGGAAATCATCAAGATAGTGCAGGACCATGTCTAAACCGCCGTGGTGCACCAGAACCCAGTGAAGAGCCCTGGCCAGCTGGTCAAACAACCACGGGCTGCTCTTGGAACCGAAAGTTAAGCGGTTGGCAAAATAAAGCATGCCCGACCATCTGATGCCGTAAAACCCCCACAGGCTCGGGTGCACCGGGAGGAGCTTAAAGGCGTCAGAGATGTCAACTTTTGCAAGCCAACACCCCACGCCCGATTGGATGATGAGTTGAATGGCCTCATCAACCGAGGAATATTGCATAGAATATTCCTCGGAGGGTATAAGTGAGTTTAAACTAGGGACTGGCGACATATGAGGCGCGGAAAGGTCATAAATTAGGCGTTTTTTATTTGATGACTGTTTAGAAACAAGGCCAATGGGATTTACCCTCCAAGGCAGGAAGGGGCTTTCTTTGAAGGGACCGATTATAAAACCCTTATCTAGCTCTGACTTTAGCAACTGTTCCACTGCTTCCGGATCACTACAAGCTGACAGTAGATTGGGGCCTTCCCACGAGCCCTGGGGCAGCGTGACAAGACCCGTATGGAAGCCCTCCTTAAGCCCTGTGAGTAGAAAAGCCACAAAGTTATGATCCGGGTGGTCAACCAAGAGGGCTTGGAGCAAGTCGACGTTGACGTCGGCTAGTCAGCTCTTCCCTTTCCTGGGGCAAGAAACACGTGGGTGAGCCCGGAAGCAGGAGGAGCAGACGTGCAAGGCGCGGCATGCATTAAAGGCACAGCCACCGGCGTTAAAATTGTTACAAATTTGACTGGTCCCCAAATAGGAAATGGGCCTGCCAAGTTTGTCAGTCGTGGCGGACCCCTTAGATGTCCCCGGGGGGCTGGAGGAAGAACCGGCCTGAGAGGGAAGAGCCAAATTGGGGCACCACTCGGACGTGTGCAGAACCGACTGACAAGTCGAACAGGAAGGGGCACGAAGCCCCGCGAAATGGCGACAGAATAGTTCGACGTCGAGCTCTGCCCAGTTGGTGACGTGCTGGAATTGTGACAAAGCGGCCGCTGCTTTGGCGGCAAAGGACCGATGATAGTCATAAAAAGCGGAGCCTCCGTATTTATGACATAAATCGGTGACCCTGTATAAATAGGTGTCCAGCTCTTCCCTTCGGGCCGGGTTCACGGAACAGATCACATCCCTGTATAAGCTGAAGGCCAGGATGAACTCTGCTAGAGACAACTTGCGATTAAGTCGTGCGTCTTTGGCCCGCAAGACGACTGACACCTCCCCGCAACTGATGATGCGATTCTCGGAGACATCCTGAGACGCGATCAGAATGGACGCTAAATTGACATCCCTCCCAGCAAGAATGTCCTTTTTGATATGTTCGGGAACAAAGTGAGCGGGAGCGACCTGCGGTGTGATAGCTGGCCTACCTGAGGCTTCAGCTGCAGGGGGTGGGGATACAGCCGGAGCCGGTGGGGCCGCAGGGGAGGAGGACCTGGTTTCTAGAACAGAGACCCTGGCCTGAATGTCGCCCATGGTATTAGCCAAACCGCTAATGGATGCCTGTATTTGCGACAGGGTTTGCTGGACCGAGTCCCTGTATGGCTGCTCCTCGAGCGGACTAGGGGTGGTCATTAATAGACGATACAACTCTGCCTTCCGTGCAGACGCGGGATGGGGAATTCCCCGGCGATTCAGTTCCGCTATTAATCTAGCAACAGTCCAGTTCCTAAGAGATGAGCAGCTGGCGCGACCAGACACCGAGGTTCCGGGCAGAGAAAGATTGTCCTCGGCTTCCGAGACGTGAGACATCTTAGCCTACAAGAGAAAAATACACTAAAGAACCTATTAACGTGGAGCCGACAGGCTCAGACTGAACCTTACCTGAACCTTAACTACTTCTCCACTGGGGCAGCGGGGACTTGCGTGACAAGGACCTAGAAAAACCTCAGATTCGGACAAAGCTTGACGGACCTCTCCAGCAGCCAAATTTATGCGTAACTTACCTACCGGGGACTGCGACCTGCGAGGGCAGACAGAATAATACTGAAAATAAGAGAGCGGAAGGAAAAAGGACGGATAGTGACCTGGCCTTGGTGGTAGCTGAACGAGGGTGAGTGGTGAAGCAGCTGGATTCGCGGCCGTGCCCCCCGTCCGTGCAGGAAAGCCACATAGAGGCTAATGGCACGACCCACCAAGCTGGTTTGGCCCCCAAAAGTGGACAGAATAACGGGTGGCAGATTGAGAGTAGACGAGAAGTTAAGGAGCCGAGCTAGGTGAGGGCGGACGGGCCCGGAACCAGCGACCAGAACGTGAAGCGGGTGGGTGAGTTTCCATGGTCTAGGCACAGGCGAAGAAACAGGTGAAGTCGATGCGTGAGCTTAAGTGAGACGTGGAGCAAACTTGGTGAAACGTGAAATGCAGCACCTGGCCGGACTAGAAGATGCAGAACAGGAGCGGCGGGAAGACACAGAACCTGGGCGATCCAGGAGACACAGAACCTGGGCGATCCAGGAGACACAGAACCTGGGCGATCCAGGAGACACAGAACCTGGGCGATCCAGGAGACACAGAACCTGGGCGATCCAGGAGACACAGAACCTGGGCGACACAGAACCTGGGCGATCCAGGAGACACAGAGCCTGGGCGATCCAAGATACACAGGGCCAGGAGACACAGAACCTGAGCGGGCCAGGGTACACAGAACCAGGATAAACCAGCAGACACAGGCCGAACCAGGAGACACAAAAACTGGGCGATCCAGTGCACACAGAACCTGGGCGACCCAGAGGATGCGGCGGGCACCCGTAACCTAACTATTGTAACTCAAAAAGCATGCTAGGTCGTACCAGCGTGCCTGGGTGATCCAGGTAAGGCCCTCGAGATGAAGTCCACAGTACAGCGGATAACCTAGAAGGAAATGACACAGCTAGATATTAACCCTAAAATAGTACAGCTTCCTACTTGCCCTGTTTTTAAATTTTTTTTTTTTTTTTTTTAACAGAGCAAGCCGAAGGCACGTGATAGCCAGCACAAAGGCGCCACCCTGGTTGGGACGGACGCCCAGAATTACACCATGACAGATGCAGCAGAGCTACATAGGTAACAGGCAGCAAACACGACTCTGCTGCATCAGTATTTAAAGAAACACTAATGTAGCTCTGCTGCATCTATACATGTGGCAAGACACAGGGCAGAAATGCCTAACCCTTAAGCCCAGCCGCCAGACCGCACACTGGCCCTTCACCAGCCGGAAACATGGCGCGACCCCCCCCCCCCGCGCGCCGGGAAACAAGGGGGTCACCGGCTAGAGGATTGAGGTGGGAGAAGCGGACCCGAGGTGCGAACAAGGCTGCCGCTGAGGACGGGAGTAAACAGTGTGGGGAGCTGATACGAAGCGCCCACTTACCCCTGAACGCCGGAGGGATCAGGGAGCAGGAGCCGGAGCAGCCAGGGGAACGGCGTCCCGGCGCCCGCACAGCCCCCGCCCCCCACCTACCTTCTGTGAGATGAGGAGACGCGTCCCAGGAGACGTCACAGGACGCAAGCGCGGCTTGAAACAGGAAGCGACCGTGCAGCTCGGCGGAGCACAGGTACGGTCGCCATGCGGGGGTTAAATAGCAGAGGCCCCTCCCACAAATACAGGCTGGAGACCCAGCCTTAACTACTAAACATTCTTCCAAGGGTGAACCTCGCCTGGTTTTGAAACATTCTGGTCACTTTTCTCCCAGAAGGTGAGGAAATCTTTTATTTCAAGAATAGCAGAGTGAACATTTAATTTTAATATTTTCCAGAAATATTTTAGAAATAAGTTGCTCAAGGGATTGTCTCATAATATATATTACATTACACCACCCATGTAGAATAGAATCCAGGTGGTGGGGCTGAGATACTGATCATGTGTATACATCAGTACTGAACACATTGGCTCACATTTACTTAGCTTAGTGTGCCATTTTTCTGGCATTGTACCCATTTTTGTTGCAGACACATTTATCATTTTTTATTTAGAAAAAAATGTGTGCAGGATGTCTGCATAGGCGCTCTGCAGATTGTATAAGTGATTACAATACAGTAAAATCCAATGACTTACAGGTGATGTTGCCTTTCATTGTAGACATGTAGTGATGGACGAACATCGGCCTGGGACGTTTGGAAACATGCGTTCGCGATCAAATGTTCATGAACCGCGCGTTTGCAGGGGGGCCCCATTGACTTTAATGGCAGGCGAATCTGAAAAAACCTTGGTGGAAGCAGGTATAGCAATCCCCTTAATCAGTATTTTGTGGAAGCAGATATATCGCAGGACTCAATCAGTATTTGGTGGAAGCAGGTATATCAAACCCCTTAGGCTTTTTTCACGTTAGAAGCAGGAGAGTCCGTCAGGCTGTTCCGGCAGGTGAACAGCCTGTCGGATCTGTCCTGCCGCTTGACTATAATGGGGGCAGAGTTCCGGCGGCAGCACGGCAGCGCACGGCGAGAGCCATAGATCCCCCATGATCAGTGGCTTAGAATTCATGGACACATGGGACAGCAATGGAATTATTCACTGGAACCTAAAACTGGATAACATTCTGCTGACTGGAGACAGCCGTATAAAAATTTCAGATTTTGGTCTAGCTCTTTATGATGTCCATGAAAGTGTGAAAACCTGGGTATGGTGCCTAGTGATGAGCGGGAGGTGCCATATTCGATTTTGTGATATTTCGCGAATATTCGATTGAATATTCGTCATATATTCGTCAAGATAGAATATTCTTTATTATTCTATTTATCGTGAATAATATGCGATTTAATTATTCGCGTATTGCGAATTGAACTTTGACCGGGGTATAAAGGCAACTTTCCTATTGAAAACATAACCATAGCAAAAGCAGGTGCACTCTGCGGCATTACTAAACCCTCACACTGATAAAATTGAGGGGTTAGTTCGACATATCCTACTAGGAGGACATGTCTTAAGCTCGGACACCACGGCAAGGTCTCTCAAGTAGCCCGAGGCCCTACCACTCAACCTACCTGAGCCGTATGGGCGATACCAGGAGCCGTTGGGCATTACGGGAGCATAAGGCCTGACTCACAGACAGCTCACCAGTGGCCTCCAGCATGTAACCATGCTTGCAATGGGAGGTGGGAGGTGCCTGTGTGCCCCACCCGAGACCGGCTGATATGGCCCAGAGCCTCCCAGGTGCACCTGAATGTAGCCTGTAGATGAAAAGCAGGCACATTTAAATCGGAGTTTATACACCTCCAAACATATTATACAATCCATTAGAAAACGTGGTGTGGTGTTTAACAAGCAGGATCTGCTCAACCCATATGCAGTTGTGCATGTATCTAGGGGAGCACATCCTGCACTTGTAGTCCGTTGCTAGGGGCAATCAACAGCAAAAAATGCATACAATGGAAGATGCCAGCAACGGACTACAAGTACCACAATAACCATCCTACATACGATAGCGATAATGTGGATGTGGAGAACAATCCTACTGTACTGCAAGACATGAAAAGACAGCCACTAACATCATCTGATGTCAAATTTATCGTCAGCTTCATTGGTGGCACACTGAACATAAATGTTTGGCTACACGGCCACATGTGTCACGCAACAAGAAAGTATTGCGACATTTCATGTAATGTTTTTCAATGGTGTCGCAATGTCACTCATGACATGCTGCGACTTAGATGAAACAGTCTAAAAAAACAGATGTTAGATTTCGTGTCACACATAGTAAGTTGCGTACAACTTTTCCCCCACTGACTTTAATGGATGTTGTGTTTGACAAGCAACTTGCCTGTGACCTGGAGGTTTTCTGCCACTTGGAGTTGTGCAACACATCATCATGTAGCTGAACCCTTAGGGTATGACCACACGGCACAGTCGGTGATCCGGTCAGGATGCGGCCATGCTACGGTTAAGTACCATTCAGCCAATTAGCCTGCAGCTGCCTTTCATTTAACTAATGAAGACCACACTGTTTAGTCGGTCTTCTTTGTTAATGGCCACGCGGTATTGAAGTTTTCGTGCCCCCATTAACAATGAAGACCGAATATATAGTATAGTCTTCATTAGTTAAATGAAAGGCAGCTGCAGGCTAATTGGCCTTGTGGTTCTTGACCACAGCATGGCCTCAATCCGACCAGATCACGACTGTGTCGTGTGGTCGTACCCTTAGGTTACAACCCCACAGTCAGGCTTCTGCAAGCAGTTCTGGAAGCCAAGGAGTGAGTAATAATAGGAGAGCAGACATATACCACTTCTCCTCTTTTTTTTAATTCACTCTTGGTTTTGGCTTCTTAAACTGCTACAGGAAACCTGACCATGTGGCCATACCCTTATGCTATAATTATTGGCTCATAGAGCCCAATACTGATATCTACAAATTTGGAGAATGCAGAGACTCAAATAACTGGCCCTGGAGAGTTAAGTGAATACTTTATGTCTTCAGAGCAATAGCTGCCTGTCCTCTACTTAGTACTTACTCCTGCAGCTACAGTAACTGCGTTTGCCATGGAAAGTGAGGATCAAGGGTACTTTCACACTTGCGGCAGAGGGATCCAGCAAGCAGTTCCGCCGTCAGAACTGCCTGCCGGATCCCGTGATCTGGATGTCAACTGAAAGCATTTGTAGATGGATCTGTATGCGGATGCGTCTCACAAATGCATTGCGATAATGGATACGTCTCTCTGCTTGTCATGCAGATAGACAGATCTGTCTTGTATTTTTTTTACAGCTTTAAAGGTCTGCGCATGCTCAGACTGGAAGGACCGATCCGTCCTTCATGTATTTCTAATGCGGGATCCGGCACTAATACAGTTAAATCGAAATGAATGCTGGATCCGGCATTACGGCAAGTCTTCTGGCATTTTGGACGGAAACAATACCACAGCATGCTACGGTATTTTCTCCGTCCAAAACGCGGTTCAGTGACTGAACTGAAGACATCCTGTCCTAATGCATCTTGAACGGATTTCTCTCCATTCAGAATGCATTAGGATATAACTAGAGATGAGCGAACTTTAAAAAAAAGTCCGGTGTTCGGCGTTCGGGTTGTGGTAAGTCGCGCATCCCGTTATGGATTCCACTATAGCGGCATATGGAATCCATAAGGGGCGACTGCCACCAACCCGAACTGTTGAACAGCCGACGGACCTGGGGTGACGTCACCATCATGTGATCAGTGCAGGGGGCGTGGCTCAGCACTGGATTTGATCCCGTGCTGAGCCACGCCCCCTGCACTGATCACATGACAGTGACGTCACCCCAGGTCCTTCGGCTGTTCAACAGTTCGGGTTGGTGGCAGCCGCCCCTTATGGATTCCATATGCCGCTATAGTGGGACGCCGAACACCGGACTTTTTTTCAAAGTTTGCTCATCTCTAGATATAACTGATCAGTTCTTTTCCGATATTGACCCCCTTTGACGGAACTCAATGTCGGAAAAGAAAAACTCAAGTGTGAAAGTACCCTAACTCCGGCAGAGACAGACCCAAATATAAAAATTGTAAAATTCACTTATATATATCAGGACTAGTGTGGACCACAAGAGGCCAATACAGCTAGTATTGACCACTTTCCTGAGGAGCCACTTGTAGACGCTTCTAACTATACCAACAACCTAGACTTTTCAGAAGCACTGGAGGTAGGTTATATGTAAGAGAGTAAAAAAAATAGATGTATACCGTACTCTGTGATTGCTTATGTGTAGAGTTGAGCGAACTTCTGTTTTAAGTTCGTTTTCCAAAGTTCGGGTTCAGGTTATCCAAGCATCCCGTTATGGATTCCTCTACCACAGACCATAACAGCATTTGGAACACGGGGTGAAGGACCTGGGGTGACATCACCGTCATGTGATCAGTGCAGGGGGCATGGCTCAGTACTGGATTGGATAAGAGGTCGTAGGCTACCACCTCTTATCTAATCCAGTACTGAGCCACGCCCCCTGTACTGATCACATGAGGGTGACTTCACCCCAGGTCCTTAGGGTTGTCCAAGGTTCGGGTTTATTGAAGAATCCCCTTATGGATTCCAAATGCCGTTATGGTCCGTGGTAGCGGAATCCATAACGGGATGCTTGAATAACTCGAACCCGAACTTTGGAAAACGAACTTAAAACAGAAGTTCGCTCAACTCTACTTATGTGCACATTTTCACAGTACAATTCACATCACATACTACAGAAAATATCTGCACACAAAAATATGCAAAAATACTTTGCACACTGTAAATGCTCCTGGATTCTGCATGCCAATGGCAATCGATTAGCATGAAATGGGTTAGCCCCATTACAGTGGCCAAATCTAGGGCCTGAGCCACGGCAGATCAAACAGCACATCTACTGTATGACAGATATCTGACTGTAAGCCTTGGATTACCACCTTTTGAAATTTTGATGCAGTTTTGGGAGCCAAAAACAGGAGTAAATTCAAAAGGGAAGAGAATGCATATCTGTCCTTTACCCTAGGTACACACCTAAGCGTTTTACAGCGCGTTGAAACGCGCTGTAAAACGCACAACATGTGAAAAGCCATGCTTCCCTATGGGCATGGTTCACATTTGGGCGTTTTACAGCGCGTTTGAACGCGCTTTAAAACGCCCCACGCCCAAACAAGTACATGAGCTTCTTCGGGGCGTTTTAACGCGCCTATGGACAATGATGCCATAGGGGAGAATCACTGAATCGCGCGTATGACGGGCGTTTCTTAGTTACAAAAACGCGCATCCAAAAACGCGCGTAAAACGCGCGTCATACGCGCGATTCAGAAACGCCTAGGTGTGTTCCCAGCCTTACACTTTCTCTTCTTTTATGATTCACTGCTGATTTTGGCTTCCAAAACTGCATACAGAAACCTGACCATGTGATTGCACCCTTAGGACTCTGCTCCGTGGTGGATCCCCTCCAAGTGCTGGAAAGCGTCATACCACTTTTCCCTGATGGATCCATTCCTTGCAAGCATGTAATGCTGTGGTTACAAGTAATGATGACCGATTGTGCTGCTCCCCGTCATTGTACTCCTCAGATGCCGCGTTCATAGCTGATTGCGGCATCTAATACAGTATAACATTTTTTTTAAATGAATAAAAATCATACTTTTGGTCATCCATTGGATCATGAATATGTCATACATCACCGCGCACAGCATTTCATGCGAGATCTTCAATCAAGATGGCGTCAGGCTGTTTGCGCTCAAATGAGTGAGGTACGTATTTTTAAATTTTTTACTGCCATTCAGGGAAAATCAATTTGATACCACGAAGCACGAGGAAATTCGGCTTTGCGGCAAATAGAATTTTCCCCGAGATTTGGATCAAATTCCACTTCGTGGCGTTCGATTCGCTGAACACTAGTTACAAGCAGGATGAGAGCACATGGCCTAATTCAAAAAAATGGATTCACTTAAATCCATAAACCCCTCAAATTCCAAGCAGCGAAAAATTAAAGGATCAAAATGTGGAACATATTGGAGTATATATAATTGTACTTTCTAATTTTGCTGTTAGGAAGGGATAAGATGCGACGAACAATAAACTACAAGAATGGAATTAAACCATTAGCATCAGAGGGACATTTAATGCTGTGGAACGGAGAGGATTATCTTTTCTGTATTAAAGGTTCAGCATAAATATGAAAGAGATAACCACAGCAGTGCCGAGGATGCTGAACGCATATAAAGTAACTTCTGAGACGCTGAGAAGAGTTTGTCAGAATTGTACTTGCTGTTGTAGATTTTTTACTAGTACAGACCTGCCGCCAATACTTGCTCATTCATCCTGGGAAAGGCTTTAAAAAAATATTAAATAAACTCACTTTACAATTCTACATTGTGTTCCCAAAGCAAGAGGTATAATCATATGTACCGCAAAGGCCATCATCAAATGGAAATTCTGTGCAAGTGAAGGCAAAAGAAGGGAAAGCAAAAATCAAGTTTTCTTGCCTACTGTCCCTATGCATATGGAGATTATCTCAATTTGCTGTATACAACCCATCCATATAATATGGGTACTGTGGAGGTGAGGGCCCACCACAAAACGTGTTCTTCTTAGGGTACAGCCACACGGTCAGGTGTCTGCATGCAGTTTTGGAAGCCAAAATCAGGAGTGCATCAAAGAGTGGATAAAAGGAGAGAAAGTATGCAGGACAGATAGGGGTGCACCTAGCATTTCTGCTGCCTGAGGTGAAAACAGAAATGGCGCCCCAACCCCCCAATGCCAATTTCTTAACCTAACCCTTCCCTCCAGCCCTACTGTTAGATACATACTTGGAAAACATTACATACAGAGCTACAAAACATACAGTGAAATACAGCGCCACATACTGTGCCCACTGTGAAACTCAATACTATACTGCAGAAACAGATAATCCCCCTTCTGCTGTATCCCCCCCTCCCCCTTTTGCCCCTACCTGGTGCTGCCTGAGGGAATCAGTGGTGCACCCCTAAGGACAGATACAGCTTCTTCCCTTTTTTTTTATTCACTCCTGTTTTTGGTTTTCAAAACGGCATGCAGAAACCTGACCATGTGGCCGTACCCTTATTGTCCATTGTACATATTTGCCAAGAGTCTAAAAGATGCAAAGACTGTCCTGAATTTCCGGAGCCAGACCCTGCAAGTTTGGGCTGTCCTGGGTCAAAAATGGTTGCGGCTTTTATAAGTTCTGACCATAAATGGTCTGGTTTGGGCAGGTCTATTTGTACCTAATTTACCAACTGCAGTGTTGGTAACTATGACTGTGCCTAAACGCTACCCTTTCCTCTAACAACCCAAGGGGGAACGTAAAGCTGATAGAGGTCACCATTTCACCCCTTTGACTTAGATCTCACCTGACACCTATCCCAGTCAGATATAGGAGAGGGGGCCACGAATGTGGGTAAAGGGGAAAGTAAGAGCTGTCGGCAGGGAAAAAAGAGCTTCCTCTTGATGAGTGTTGTTTGCTTTTGCATTGTGTCATTTACTCTTTTGTTCTTGCTCGCGGCTGGAAAGGAAAGGTGCCCAACATCAGGGCTGAGATAGAGTTCAACACTGGCACTGGGGTGAGGAGGGGAGGAGGAGAACACGTATGAAGCAGAAAGTGCAAGAAAGTAAGTAGCAATAATATTGATATGCGAATTGCGGTTTCAATCCTCACTTTTCTGTGATATATGAACTAGTGATGTTTCACTAGTTCCAGTTCTTCCTGCTATTTTCTTGAGTTTGAGAGGTCAAAAGAACTCGGGTGGAAACTTTTGCTGCTAGAAACCTTGACCAGTGTTGGACCGTGCTAGTCTACTTTTAAAGGGTTAATCTCCTCTGTATTAAAGCTTGAGTGGAGACGACCTGCTCCGCAACAGTCGAGCAGTGCTTGTACAGTATAGACCGGTGGAGGCGAACCTAAGGCAGCACTCAGAGCCCTCTCTGTGGGCACCTGCACCCTGGAAAAAGTCTAAGGTGTACCAATATGCCTTAGACTTTTCCTGCCATTCATCAGCGTAGGACGCACAATAAACAGCACAGGCAGCACATTAAATGTAGGCTGCTATTATAGCTAAATGATAAAGTACGTGGAAGATATACTATACCGGACTGTAGTATTCAGGGTAAATATCCGTGTTGGCACTTTGCGATAAATAAGTGGGTTTTGGGTTGCAGTTTAGGCACTCGGGCTCGCCACCACTGGTATAGACTAACACAAGATTTATTTTATCACACAAAACAATAATTGCAACATCGATCTCTTGCGTGAAACAGATCTGGCGGACTGTTCTGCCCAGGAACAGCCTGTCAGATCCATCCCTGCCGGGTGCAGCCGTGCGCTGCCGACATTCCGTTCGGCGCCATTTAACGGGGGCCAGCGGAGATCCAGCCGCAACCCGCCAAAAATGCAGAGGAGCGGCCAGATGAAAACTGTTGCATGCAAGTGTGAAACGAGCCTTGGGCTGGCATATGAACCACCAGTCTTAATAAATCTGCTTTACACCAATGCATATTTTCATGTAAGTGGTTTGATGCTTATTTTCTATTGCTAAAAGCTAGGGGAAAAATCTGTGAAGGCTTTCATCTCATGTGTCAACTTTCCAATTGAATTTCTTGATCGGTTGATGTTTGACAGTCAAGGCATTGAGCAAAGTATTAATAGATGTCTTATAAACACACTTATCCCGGCCACTTAGGAATAGTGCTAACCAAGCAGATTTTCAGGCTCAAGTACATTCATTACATCAAAGATTCACAAATTGAGGCGCAGACAAGATATAATGTATTTAAGATGAAAACAGTCTTTTCCAGAACACACATGGGAAGGTGTTTTCATTAAAATAAACATTTTCACCCTGGTATTATTTATGATATCATCTTACCGGATGAAATAAATTGTATGTATATATATATATATATTTGTGGTCGGGGTTAACTATAATGGAGTTGCTACCTAACTAATACCTAATGACGGTTTGCTTTGTGCCGTAACCGCTCCGGCGGAAGGATGACTGAAGGAGGCCATCCCCATTGAAGTGGATGAGAGAAAAAGGGAGGGAAGGGTGGGTGCGCAGAAGCTGACGTACAAAGGAGGGCTGAGGAAATGGCGCTAAATAGCGTCAGCTAACAAAAACCCCTCCCACAAATACAGGCCAATAAACTGGCCTTGTTACTTGTGGTCGGGATTAACTATAATGGAGTTCCTACCTAACTAATACCTAATGACGGTTTGCTTTGTGCCCCGCTTTGTAATCACTCCGGCGGAAGGATGACTGAAGGAGGCCAAAAGAGACATCATAACAACAGAAGACTTTATTACAGAGACATTACAGAACCAGGTTTTGAAAAGCGCAGTGTATTTCGGAGCTCGGATTTGGTATATATCTACTATAGCATGATGAACGCCAGCGTCCTAACTTTCTAATGATATGGGCTGGTACCTGGTGCTTAGAAGCTGCGGAAGCTGCCCCTATCCTAAAGGAGTGGCCTGAGATTGAAGTGGGGTCTACCCCTAAGTTGGCTACTAAAGTACGGATATGGGATACAAACTGGATAGTGGTGAGATGGCCGGAATTAAAAGGTAGTAGTGGACTGTCGGGGGGTGCTGAGGTTAAGGTCTGGAGCAATTGACGAAATACTAAAACACCATTGATAAGTGGTCGGATAGTAGGCTATTTGAATTGGAGGACCGGTTTGGGAAGTTTTAGTGGACGACAGTGAGAGAATGAACTTATCCCCGTTAGCTTCCAATTGTCTACGGGTGAGGAACCTGACATTCTTGGGACCTGAAGTAAATTCGCCCGGTGTAAGGAACCCTTAGAAGGCTAGATAAATGGCTGCTTTTAATACTAGACTTTGCTGTCTGCCGAAAGGGTTTCGGTCCAGTAAATTGGATAAGTTGCGAAACATCTGACCGGTGATAGCCTGCCGGCTGGGACGCCGTTCTTGCTGAGATTTCTCCAGACCCCTAAGAGTAGCTTTAATTACATGGACGGAGAGGATGGAGCGAGCGTCAGGATCATTAATGGCTCGAAAATGCTGAATCCCAGCTAAGTATGACTTTGACGGTGGAATGAGCCAGTTTGAGATTAGAGTGGCAATAGCCGATAAAGGCTAATACATAATTGGTGAAGTCGAGGTTGCCTTAAGGGGACCTTGGCTTGGAATTTGAGGAACGTCTTCCATCCGGTGTGGTAGGCTCTGGTTGTGTTGGGGTGACAGAGATTTGTTTATGAGGGAGCGGGCTGTATGTAGGTGGGACATTAAGGCACGATCAGTGACGGGTACGGAGGGACAGTAGCGCTGCTTTCGTCTGCTTCGGGAAACACCTGTGATACAAGGTCAAAGTTAGCTCTGGACAGGCCATCAGCGGCGACATTTTTCTTACTGGGGATATGTTTGCAAGTGAACCGGAATTGGTGTTGTAGTGATAACAAGACTAGGCGCCTAACAAATCTCATGACCAGGGGGGATTTAGACAAGCTATTGTTCAGAATTTCTATGACCGCTGCATTATCCGAAATGAAGAGAACCGTGTGGCTGGTCCATTTGTTGCCCCAGACGTGGGCGGCTGCCACAGTGGGGTAGATTTCAAATGCTGCTGAGGTCTGAAGAAATCCCGGCAATGTCTTGACTTCGCAAGGCCAAGTGTCAGCTAACCAGTGGGTGCCAAAAATGGCAGCAAACCCAACGCTTGGGGCTGCATCGGAAAATATAATTGGAGAACTACTGGATACTTCAGGTACAATGAGATGCCGTTCCAGTTATTGAGAAAATTGTCCCACATGGTTAGATCTGCTTGAATTTGGGTGTCCAAGCAGAGGGGGCTGTCCGGAGAAGGGGCGGATGGGAGCAGGGCCAGCAAGCGCGAGATGAAATGCCTACCTTGAGGGATGACGCGCATGGCAAAGTTTAGCATTCCTAAGAGGGACTGTAACTCCACCTTTTTAATGCACCTGCTTGGGACAAATTTGTGGAGGGCACCCCTTATCCTATGCAGCTTGTCTTTGGGGAGCCTAGCTACCATGTTTACTGTGTCAAGGGTGATGCCCAGGAAGGTAATCACCGGGGATGGTCCTTCCACTTTTTTTTGGAGACACCGGAATGTTCAGGTGCTGAAAATTTTTTAGAAGCGATTGGAGGGCTGAGGCACTAGACGTGGGGTGTTCAAGTAATAGGAAATCATCTAGGTAATGTATTACGAAATTGCAGTGAAACCTGTTAACTAAGATCCAGTGAAGGGCTTGTGCCAGTTTATCAAATAACCAAAGGCTACTTTTGGATCCGAAAGTTAATTTAGTGGCAAAGTAGTACATATTTCTCCATTTAATTCCGTGACATTGCCACAGGGAAGGACTGATGGGGAGGAGCTTGAACGCATCTGAAATGTGAGCTTTGGAGAGGATGGTATTTGGACCTAACTGCAGGATTATGGCGATGGCTTGGTCTGTGGAGGAATACTTCATGCCGAATTCTTCGGATGGGATGAGGGAATTAAGGCTGGGATAAGGGCTGCCATGTGGGGCTGAGAAATCAATTAATAATCTCTCTTTTTTATTAAATTTGCCGGTGACGATGCCAATGGGGCTGACTCTCCATCTGTCGAATGGCGAGGAAAAAAAGGGACCGATCAAGAATCCTTTATTTAATTCAGCGGAAATTAGATTATCAGCGGATTCTGGATTATTCTCTGCGGACAAAAGGTTACGGCACTCATATGACGACTCAGGCAAGGTGATAAATCCGGTATGAAACCCTGACCTGAGTCCTGATATGAGGAAAAGCACCAAATTGGGGTCTTGATGATTCCGGAGGAAGTATAGGAGACAATCACTATCCACGACACTAAGGTAGGACTTATCAGATTTTAATGAGCAGACCCCCTTGGGATGGGCCCTAAAACAGTTGATACAAACATGTATGAGACGACACTGGCTGTAATTGCAAGATGAAAATTGTAGTTATTACAGATCTGGGACCGACCTAGGTGTTTGATAGGCCTGCCTAATTTGTTGACCAGACCTGCTGATTTAGGAGGCTCGGAGGGCCCTGGCAGCTGTAGGGGAAGGCCACTATCGACACTGGAAGCCACTTTATGGCACCATTCCGCAGTGTGGTAGATGGATTGGCACAGAGAGCAGGCTGGGGCTTTCAGACCCGCGAAATGGCGACAAAAGATATTAGCCCAGTTTGTGGTGAACTGGAATTGACTCAGGGCTGCGCCGGCTTTAGCAGAGAATGAACAGTGGAAATCATAAAATGCACTCCCACCGTACTTGTACCCCAGCTCTGTCACTCTAAATAGATACAGGTCTAATTCTTCTCTGCGGTCGGGCCGAACCGAACATATAACGTCCCGATACAAACTGAAGACGAGGACGAACTCGGGGATGGTGAGCTTGCTATTTAGTCTGAGATCCCGACCTCTAAGGACTACCGAAACATCGCCACAAGCGATGACCTTGTTGTCCGTGAAACAAGTGAAGCCAGGTTGACGTCCCTGCCCTCCAGGATGTCTTTTTTAATGTTTTCTGGAATGAAGTGGGCTGGGGTGATCTTGGGAACTGACATGGTCGTACCGGGACCAGCTGCTGCTGATGTAGAAGGAATGGCCTGATCCTGGCTTGGGGGCGGGGATCTGGCTCCGCGGGCCTCCACCGTTTCGAGTCTGGATTGGATATCCATGACTGAAGCGGAGAGGTTGTTTATCATGACATGGAGCTCGATTAGTGAAGTTTGAAGCGTGGACATGGACACTTCGTCCTGTCACTGCGGGCCTGGATTTGACATGAGGAGGCGATATAATTCTGCCTTTCTGGCCAATGCCGAGAATGGAATCCCTCTTCTAGTGAGTTCCGCCATTAATTTGGTGACGGTCCAGCTATGCAATGAGGGAATGCTGCCACTTTCCGACATACGAGTAGCGTTTTCCTCGACCGAAGCCTCCACTATGTCCGACGCGTGAGACATGTTCCTGCAAATAAAATTGGTGATAGTAAGCTGGGTGACCTGACCCTCGACCGGGACCCCGAGTGATAACCCACCGCCGAACAGTGATGAGTGTCCGCATGCGACAGGAGAAATGATGACACGCGGTGACACCTTGTGATTAACTACCCGGTGATATTTTATTTTTATTTTTGGGTCATAAGAAAGGTGGTGGTGGGGGGGTCTGAAATTTGTGAGCTGAGATACTGCCTGAAGGAGAACTGACCAGAATCGATGTGAACTGGAAATGTATCCTGTGGAAAAATTGATATAACAACCTAAGTGAACATGGAGGAGGCGAGCGGGATGAGGCGAAATTTATGTTGCCGAGGAGCGTGCGTGTAACCAGTACGAATGTCGAACGAGGCGCACTACAGAGTTGCGAACTACGTGAGGACGAAGCGGGCGGCTAAGCGTAGGCCGTCATGATGCATGAATCAACCTGGATAAAATTTTATTTATTTATTTTCCAATTAATGTATACATTTTTTTTTATATATTTTTTTATTTTTTATTTATTGACACCTGGGGGCGCCACTGAATGTGGAGGCAGTCCTAGCTAATGGAGGGAACTGCAGGCGCAGTACCCCAAGCACACCATCAGAGGGCGCCAGGATACCCTCAGCCTAAGTGGATAGGGAACTCTGCACCTGCAGTACCCGAGAGCTACCACAAGGAGGAGAACACAGCAGCTCCCGGCCGGGCTAAGACGCCAGTGGAGCCTGCACCTGCCACCAGAGGCGCCCAGACCAGCGGGACGCAGAGCGCAGAGGGATTGAGCTGGAAGTGAGAAGTGGGGAGGAAGCTAGGGAACAGGCAGCTGGGATTTGGCGGGGGGGGGGCAAAGAGGGGAAGGATAGCCCTGCCTGACTAATTGGCACAGCGGCCTGTGCCTGACATTACGGGGGTGCGTGCGGTCTGCGATAAGCGGGGTTGCGCTAACCCCTTGAGGCCTACCTATCTGCCGCGTAGGAGCCGCGGGCTGCCAGGCAGACGCTCCGGTGCAGCGTGGCTCGACCCCTTACCTGGGGAGCCAGCGCTTGCCGACCGGACTGAAATGAACGGGGCCGCAGGTTGAGGTGGCAACTTACCTGAATCGGAATGCCGCTTGATAGCAGAGGAAACACGTTTCTTACGAAATGACACTGGAGTCGCGATCCACCTCTCTGTACGCTGCGCAGAAGCTGGCGTACAAAGGAGGGCTGAGGAAATGGCGCTAAATAGCGTCAGCTAACAAAAACCCCTCCCACAAATACAGGCCAATAAACTGGCCTTGTTACATATATATATAGGATCGGCCATCTCTGAAATTAGGATCTCGCGTTAAATAACATGGCTTCTTACTTCTCAAAACAGCGTCAAACCTGTCTATGGGCTGTGTTCGGTATTGCAGCTAGGCTACATTGAAGAGAGTGGAACTTAGCTGCAATACCACACACATGATGGCCTCATGCACACGACCGTATTTTGTTTCCTTGTCTGTTCCGTTTTTTTTGGGCTGATAGGATGCAGACCCATTAATTTCAATCAGCAAAAAATGCAGACAGCATCAGTTCCGTAGCCCCGCAAAAAAATAGAGCATGTCCTATTTTTTTCTAGTTTGCGGACAAGGATAGGCATTATTACAAGGAATCCGCAAAAACAAAAACGGATGCCATACGGACTTCAACCGTTTTTTTTGCGTATCCGCAAGTTGCGGACCGCAAAACACACATGGTCGTGTGGATGTAGCCAATCTGTGGAGAGGTGTGGCACTATTTTTGGAAGAAAGCAGACATGTTTTCCTAATCCTGGACCACCCCTTTAAATAAAAGAAAACATGGAAATTAGGAGTGGTTTGCATTTAAGTTATAGAATTCCGTTATAGGTTCCGTTATAACAGAGCTATAATGGAATATATAAAGGAATTTTAGGATGGAATGCAAAACAGAAGCTTTTAAGAGGCATTCTATTTGGAAAGTTTTAATACATGTCTATGGCCACAAATAGCGGTTCCGTTTTATTCCGTTATACATGATGGACAAAATAGTCCTGACATATCTTATTGGTGGCGGTCCAACACCCCACAACCCTGATGATCAGCTGATTCAAAGTTGCTCCTGTGCTGATGCTACATAGCTCTGTCCATTGGGAAAAGGTTACTGCAGAGCTTGTCCTATGAGTGCACTAATGCAATGGATGGAGCTGTATGATAGGGGGTGGCACTATTGCAGCTCCTTGTCATTGCACCAACTACTTGCAAAAAAATGCGCTTCGTGACAAAGTAATTAGTCACGGAGCCAATATTTTTGTAAAATTCAGCAAATCAGCCGAATCGAACTTTTGAAAAATTCGCTCATCTCTAATTATATCAGATCTGCGGCGGTCCGACTCTCACGATCAGCTATTAGAAGAGGCCGGGCGCTCAGTGAGAACCACAGTGTCTTTCTAGGCCACGTGATATCACTGTACATCGGTCACGTGGCCTAGTTGCAGCTCAGCCCCATTGAAGTCAATGTGACTGAGCTGCAATGTCAAGCAAAGCAAAGTATGTATTTTTTTTGTTTCAACCCTTGAATCATCCCCTGATAGGCCGAATGTGAATCTCAGAGGCCACAATCAGCATTGAATGCGGCCTCTAAGGGGTTAAGTGATGGGGGCGGCACGGTCGCCGTTTCCTGTCATTGTGACCGTTTCATACAATGGAATGCGTTTCGTTATGAAGTAATTTGTAACAAATCAAATTTCTTGTCAAAGTTAGGCAAATCAATTGAATAGAACTTTTTTAAACTTCGCTCATTACTAATGATGACCTATCTGGAGGATGTCATCATTGTTTCCCGGAAAACCCCTTTAACTTTAAATAAATGCACAACCACAAGGTCAGTTGAGGTCAGTCACATCTTAGTATACAATAAGGAAGCTGTAGATTTTTATCTTTGACATGGTATGCATGCAAAGGACTACCTTTACCATTTGATCAAACTGGAATCCAAAGTTTTGGTGATATGATATGGGTAATTGGTTGGTAGCCATCTTTCCGCTCAGAAGGTAGGAAAGATGAAGAATGAAGATTACCGTACTTATTCTGTCTTAACGTTAAAGAGCTTTAAATGAGTTTCATACAGTCTTAGGAGACCCCAGAATATCGTCCACAACTTTTTAGAGCAATTGAAACACTTTTAATTCAAGCAAAATTTACTCAGAATCAAATCAATTGCTGGAACAATTTGGCTGAATCAAATCCAAATCGAATTAAAAACTCCCTCATGACTAGGCCTAAACTTATTGGATGATGTTCGATTAAACCAATAGTCCCAAAACACAGATGGGATATGCTAAGGTGGGACAAGTAATAGGGATTATATACTCACTACCTTTGAATACAAGTGGGACAAAACTTAGGGGCACAATTATTAACACCGGTGTTTTAGATGCTGGTCTTAATAAAGGCCCAAAGCTGACGAGGGATCCTCGAAGTTATGAAGAAGCGCAGGCCTCTTCATAACTTCAGCTCATCCAGCGCCATTTCTAAATGTAAGACAGCTTCTGAGCTGTCTTACGTTTAGACCATTTTCTGCACCCAAAACAGGCGTAGAAAATGATAAATTAGAAGGGCCTGCCAGCCTGCCCCCTTCCCCATCCATGCGCACAATTTCAGACCTGGCGTGAGCCGCAATCTTCACTTGAAATATGCCTAATCACAATTCACACAAGTATTAGTCAAGATATCTCTGCTTCGCGACACAAAGTCTCTCACTCAATCTTGCTTGATGTGGGAAAGAAGCCATGGTGATAAATGCAAGAACAGACATTTACATTGCTGCCACTCTGAGGAGACAAGAGGCTTTGGAGGATATTTATCAAGACTGGCACTTTCTGCTCCCGTCTTGATATCCTATGTGCTGCTGGAGGATACAGCTAGTATATGAGAAGGCGCGCGCCTCATCATATCTTAGGCGCATCCTTTGGCAGTCCGCGCGCCTAAATAGAAATCTGTCTTCACTTGTGCCAGAAAGTCATGCCTTCTCCCCTCCAATGCCACACTCCCTTTTTCGGTAAAGGGGCAAGGCCTTTGTAAATCACGTCACTTGCAACAATGTTTTGTTGCAATGACATCTAAAAAGTCGCAGAGTGGCAGCTGACGGCAAAACACATACGGTCATCTGCATGAGCCCTTAAAGGGACACGGCCATATTTGTATCTGCCACTTAAAGAGACAGTGTACAATATAGTCGGTTGCCTGTGCTCTCATTGAGAGGCTGTAACCACTAAGCTTGCCTCCTGTTAAAGCATGATGTAACTGTAAACTTGACCGATTTGTTTAATTTAAAACTGTTATGACTGTGTCCGCCTGATTCCCCGTCCCTGACTAAGGAACCACGCACACCACTTGAGACCCGGCTACACCCCCTTCCTTGTACATTACCTGAAATCTTGTTGCCTTCGGCTGCCTCTTCCTCAGTTTTTCACTAAAGTTATGTGAGGTTAAGTAACTTGTACAGAAATGCATTACTTTGGTCAGACGTTTTTAGACTTTCCTTTCTAGGCACTGCCTTCTATGTTCACTATGGTATTTAGGTATTTGGTATGCACAAGCAGTTCCACGTTTCATCTATTTAACATGGCGTCTTCTGTCATTAGTTCTCCGCTTATTCTGTCTTGTTAGCCTACCTCAGCAGTTCTCCTCTCGCATACAGCACACTAATTACAGCCGCAAATAAAAGAAGTGACATCACAAATGAGCAAGATTATGCAGCGAGGACGATACAAGCGCTTATTAAGTAGTAGCTGGATACAGTACTCTAATAAGGAGTGCGGAAAACGCCGCAGCTGAATAAACAGCATGCTACAAAACGCCAATGGCCAACATGACATTACAGTGACATTTTAATTCACAAAATACACATAACACCTATGTGAAATCACTGCTGAGCTGATATGGATGATATAAGTAATTCTGATGCTGTGTTACTTAGCACAATCAAGTACATTTAAGACCTTGCAAATGGGCATATTACAGATGCATAATACTGTATCCACAGCACTCTTATGGCCCCATAGAGTCGACTTCCACCTTTTCAAAATCAATGTTGAGATGTTCCATGATATGCCATAATACAGAGGTCACATGGTGCAATACAAAGAGCCTACAGCTCCCTGATATGTAATCCAAAACTGTAGGGAGCTGATTTGGGGTCTGTATAACTCTGGGGTCTGATCTGGGGTCTGTATGAATTTGGTGTCTGATCTGGGATCTGTATAAATTCGGGTCTAATCTGGGATCTGTATGACTTGGGAGCTTATTTGGCGTTTAATCCGGGGTTTGTATGAATTTGGGAGCTGATCTGGGTTGTGTGTGAATTTGGCGATCTGTATTAATTTTAGGGTCTGGTCTGGGGGCCTGTTTGTATTCATTTTGGGGTTTCATCTGGAGTCTGCATTAAACGGTTTGTACCTTTGGGGTTTTTCAGGCAAGCACTTCCCAGTGATGTCTCCCCGCTTCTTCTCTCCCCAGCCTTCACTACTCCGCTGTGTTCAGAGGATGTAAACTTCCGTTTTGACACTTCTGCGGCCAATCGTTGACCACAGAGGTGACTTGCTCCCCTTGCGTCATGTCAAGTGGTCTTGTGACGCAAGGGGAGCAAAGGGGAGCTCTGGCGAGCAATTGGCTGCAGCGGCCTCAAAATTGAAGGTGGAGCAGCTGAGGCCAAGAAGAGGAGTGGGGAGTGGGTACGTATGCTTCCCTTCACAGGTCTGCCCATTCCTCCAAAAGTGGTACCTCTTTTACACCACTATTTTAACCACTACGAGAGCTCTTGGCATAATTCCCAGATATGGCCAGCTGAAGTGAATGACAGGGAGGTGAGTGTGACACATGTACAGTATTGGGCCCTATTCTCTTCAATATATTTATTAATGATCTTGTAGAAGGCCTGCACAGTAAAATATCTATTTTTGCATATGACACTAAACTGTGTAAAGTAATTAACACTGAAGAGGACAGTTTTCTGCTACAGAGGGATCTGGATAGATTGGAGGCTTGGGCAGAAAAATGGCAGATGAGGTTTAACACTGACAAATGTAAAGTTATGCACATGGGAAGGAATAATGCAAGTCACCCGTACATATTAAATGGTAAAACACTCGGTAACACTGACATGGAAAAGGATCTAGGAATTTTAATAAACAGCAAATTAAGCTGCAAAAACCAGTGTCAGGCAGCTACTGCCAAGGCCAATAAGATAATGGGTTGCATCAAAAGGGGCATAGACGCCCGTGATGAGAACATAGTCCTACCACTTTACAAATCACTGGTTAGACCACACATGGTGTACTGTGTACAGTTCTGGGCTCCTGTGAACAAGACAGACATAGCAGAGCTGGAGAGGGTTCAGAGGAGGGCAACTAAAGTAATAACTGGAATGAGGGATCTACAGTACCCTGAAAGGTTATCAAAATTAGGGTTATTCACTTTAGAAAAAAGACGACTGAGGGGAGATCTAATATCTATGTATAAATATATCAGGGGTCAGTACAGAGATCTGTCCCATCATCTATTTATCTCCAGGACTGTGACTGTGACAAGGGGACATCCTCTGCGTCTGGAGGAAAGAAGGTTTGTACACAAACATAGAAAAGGATTCTTCACTGTAAGAGCAGTGAGACTATGGAACTCTCTGCCTGAGGAGGTGGTGATGGTGAGTACAATAAAGGAATTCAAGAGGGGCCTGGATGTATTTCTGGAGTGTAATAATATTACAGGCTACAGCTACTAGAGAGGGGTCGTTGATCCAGGGAGTTATTCTGATTGCCTGATTGGAGTCGGGAAGGAATTTTTTTTCCCCTTAAGTGAGGAAAATTGGCTTCTGCCTCACAGGGGTTTTTTGCCTTCCTCTGGATCAACTTGTAGGAAACGGGCCGAACTGGATGGACAAATGTCTTTTTTCGGTCTTATTTATATACTATGTTACTATGTTACTATGTTACCAACGGAAATTCTTTTCTATGTGTAATTCATATATTCGGCTGAGATCCTTGCTGTATCCTCTTTACAGAATCCTGAGAGTGGCGTTGTGCCAAGTCCAAGGGCAGAGAAAAACAATTATGTCTTATGACATAACTAGGACAAAATAAACTAACAGAAAAAGAAATGTAAATTTAGTAAAAAGTTGCAGAATCTAATTAGTCAGTAAATTAAAGCCATTTGAAGAAGAAACACTTCTTTTATCAAGATCCCACAGTATTTTCATATCAAAGACTGAGCAGCCATCCTAGAATTACTGAAGCGCAGAACATTGCTCTGAACTATACTTTTAACAGCATCAATTACACGATGTTTAGAATGATATGAAAAGTTTATTTTGGCTGCAATAAATACTTTTCTATTGCAGCAATGAACAGATATTAGTGTCATAGTTTGGATATGGCTGCAGGCAATATAGTCAAGAAGCAGCAGTTTGCAAGCAGCTCAAAAGCACTTTATTCATGGCTGAAAACCCCGTAGGTAAAGAGCATTAAATTGATCCCAACGTACAGGCCTTGCTGCATACAGTATGTGTTCTAAGCAGCACTACCGTGCTGAATTGGAAATTATTATTTATTGTAATTTATTTAACTATGACAGAATATTTCATTTCTGTTGATAGGAGATAACTGTTTGTAAGAGGATAGCAACTTTAATAGATTGTCAATTTTACGCATGGCCATATTGACTCTTCCAAAGTGAGAGCCATTCTTTGTGGTGGGTCTCTGCTCTGGCTTATAGATTAGGTCCCAAATGGAAAAAATAAAGGGTTGTATGGTTTCCATTGAAACTACAATAAGATCAGTGGGTGTTGATGTTGATCCTATTTTTTCCAGTGGATAGCTACAGTCCTCCATAACAGCAGCCCTTTATATACAGTACTGCAGGTCTCTGTCTAAACTGCTAAACAGTGGTCTACAACGGATGATCCCAGTGGGATTTCTTTCTTGAGCTCACCACTTTTCCCATTTTCTTTTCTACATAAAGTCTGCAATAAAATATATTGGGCCAATAGAAAATAAAGTAGCCAACTGGAAATATTTATTCACTTTTTATCTCTTAGATGAAGCCTTTTTATAATCTGCATACTAGTAATCTATTTAGATTTCTTAAAGAAAGACTAAACACATACAAGTATCTCACAAAAGTGAGTGCACCCCTCGCATTTTTGTAAATATTTCATTTCATCTTTTCATGGGACAACACTGAAGATCTGACACTTTGATACAATGTAAAGCAGTCAGTGTACAGCTTGTATAATAATGTAAATTTGGTGTTCCCTCAAAATAACTCCACACATAGCCATTAATGTCTAAACCGCTGACAACAAAAGTGAGTACACCCCTAAGTGAAAATGCCCAAATTGTGCCCAAAGTCTCAATATTTTGTGTGGCCACCATTATTTTCCAGCACTGTATTAACTCTGTTGGGCATGGAGTTCATTAGAGCTTCACAGGTTGCCACTGGAATCCTCTTCCACTTCTTTATGACAACATCAGGAGCTGGTGGATGTTAGAGACCTTGCGCTCCTCCACCTTCCATTTGAGGATACCTCACAGATGCTCAATAATGTTTAGGTCTGGAGACATGCTTGGCCAGTACAGCACCTTTACCCTCAGTTTCTTTAGCAAGGCAGTGGTCGTCTTAGGGTACTTTCACACTAGCGTTTTGGATTCTGTTTGTGAGATCCGTTTCAGGGCTCTCACAAACGGTCCAAAACAGATCAGTTAAGCCCCAATGCATTCTGAATGGATAAGGATCCGTTCAGAATGCATCAGTTCGGCCCAGTTCCGCTTCTATTCTGTTTTGGAGGCGGACACCAAAACGCAGCATGCAGCATTTTGGTGTCCGTCTGAAGAGGCGGAGCCTAACGGATCCGTTTTTAATTACAATGTAAGTCAATGGGGACGGATCCGTTTTCAATGACACAATATGGTGCATTTGAAAACGGATCCGTTCCCCATTGACTTTCAATGTAATTCAAAACGGATCCATTTTGGACTTTGTCATTTTTCTATAAACCTAATGCAAACGGATGCGTTCTGAACGGATACAAACGTTTGCATTATAGGTGCGGATCTGTCTGTGCAAATAAACCAAACGCAAGTGTGAAATTACCCTTTGAGGTGTGTTTCGGGTCGTTATCATGTGTGTCTTAGTCAGTGGCATAGCGTGGGGGGGCCGTTTCCCCGGTAGCAAAATAGTGGGGGCGCCAGCAGGGCCACAAGTGGTGGGCGGCGGCAGGGCACAGGGAGATAAACGCTTCCATTGTGGATGCGCTCATCTCCATAGTCATCTGTATCGCCGCCCTCAGGATAGTGATACAGATGGATACTGCGGGGCAGGGGAGAGGCGTCTCCCTTCCCCGTTCCTCTGATAGGCTGCAGGCACTAGTCCTACAGCCTATCAGAGACCGGTTTAGGCGGCGCAATGACGTCATTGTGCCGCCTGAGCCGTACAGCGCGGGACACATCGCATCGCTGCCAGCCTGATGGAGGTAAGTATATGTGTTTATTTTTTTTATATGTAAAACGAAGAGAAGTCCAGCTCCAAATGCGGATGAATAAAAATTTTTGTCTTTATTGCAGCGGTTAAAAACTCCAGTAAAGGATGACAAGTTACATGTCAATTACATATCAACGCGTTTCAGACCAGAAAATATTAGCGGTCCTTCCTCATGACAGTTGTCTGTCACATTATAAGGAGAATTATTATTACTTTATTGTGGGCTTTATTACTACTGGGGTTTAATGGGGAACATGATTACTAGTATGGGCACTATGGGAGCATTAATACTTCTGGGGCACAGTGGGGACATGTTGGAGGCGCTGTGGGAGCACTATTACTACCAAGTGTGCTCTAGCAGAGAATTATTCCTATTGGTGGGACTTTTGGGAGAACTATTACTGTGGGGGCACCTTGGCACAGTATCAGCTTACCACAATTATTTTTGGGGGATGTTAGGTTTACACTATTAGTGTCAGGGGCACTATTTGCTGGGCTCAGTTATTTTAGGACACTGTGTGCCAATAATTATTGAATGGGGCATTATCTCTGTGGTACCAGTATTATCAGGGGATTTATCTGTTTCTTCAGCATAATATTGGGGAGCACAGCGGCACAGTATTGGAGGTGGTAGGATGATTTATCCAGAAGATGGGAGGATGATGGAAAAGTAGTAAACTACTTTTTTTGGGTCAGACTACAGAGACGAGAAATGGCTGAAAAATGGTGGTCTGATCTGAAGGTCTGAAAGGAGAAGATGAGGAAAAAGAACATCTACATCAAAGGAGATGTCATTGGATGTAAGAGGTATGCAGGGGCAGACTGACCATTAGGGCACTCGGGCATGGACCGAGGGCCCGTGGCCAGTAGGGGGCCCGTCCCCAGTGCAGACGCGGCGGCAGAGGACATCAGGAGATGAGAGCTTCCATTGCGCTCATCTCCGTGCAGCGGCAGAGGAGGGAGAGGCGTGTCCTCTTCCTGTTCCTCTGATAGGCTGCCAGCACTAGGCCGGCAGCCTATCAGAGGCCGGTGCAGGCGGCACGATGACATCATTGCGTCGCCGGAGCGGTACAGCTTGAGACACAGTTATAAAAGATTGTTAGCTCTGCCAGGATAACACAGGGCTGGAAATGTCACTGCAGTTCAATGAATTGTACGATTATAGAAAAAATACACCCTATGTTAAATTCTCAGATGAATATAACACTTAATTATTGTCAGTAATGCTAGATCCAAACATCATAATGGCAACATGTATCGTATAACGTGTATCATATTTTACAAAACATTTATACTTTGTTCTCACTTTAAAGTTATTTTTGCTTTTATCCTGTAGTCTATATCACCTACCGAAAGATTCATGCTTTCCTGCTGCTATTCCCTCTGGTCCTGCCCTCTGGCTTTTGCTCATCCATGTTCCGATCCCTGGCTTTATTTCTGCCCAGGTAAGATCATGGTCACGTGCATCACTGCAGCCTATGACTGGCTTCAGTGGTGATGTGCCCCCGAAGCAGAAAATCAGCAGTGAAGCCAGTCAATAGCTAAGGCAGTGCAAGTGACTATGTCCCCACTTGGCCAGAAGAAAATAATCTGGACGAGCTTGAGCCAGTGAGCAGGACCGAAGTAATAGGGAGCAGGCAAGTATACGGTAAATCTTTCAATGCAGGCCGTAAGTAAAAAGTGCTTTACTGCTGGGAACCCCTTTAAGCCAGTCTCAGATAGAGATAAGTCAATATTTAGGACAGTTCATCTCCTGACAACAAGCAGAACATTGCGACCCCACCACCATCTATATCAACCTTTCAGCTGCTTGTGGCTTTGTTGTTCTCTCTTAATGACATCTCTGAAGACTTCATTGTGCGAGCAGTTCTCATATACTCCACCAGCTGCTAATCCACGCCATAAATAAATGAAAATATCACCAGGAACCTTTTTTCCCCTGCGCCTATAGAGACATCGTATCCATAAGCTGCCTCTGTGTGTGTGCCTGGCCTCTTCCATAGCCCAGCTAAGCATACAGAGCAATATCGGATACTTCCCAGACATAAGTCTATTTATACAGCAGCACATGAAAACCCTCTTTACAAAGCAGTATCTGCCCTCATAGATTAACCGGCCACTTTAAATATAAGTGGATTTTTAAATGTCACAGTGAAACATTTAAAAAAAAAAATCACATTAACTTGCGGATTCACAAATTTATCCTCATTAAATGGCAACATTTAAATGAGCGTATAATTCGGGGTTTGTCTAATGGTTGCTCCGTGATGCCTCTGGGATTCACATGCTTATTTACTTCAATTATACAAAATTCCACATTTCATGAAGTTTTCCTGCAAAAGAGACTTTTTTTTTCTTCTTATTCTCACCAAAGACACTGCATGGTAATTATTCATGCTCAGAATAAACCCGGAATAGGAGAAAGTAGATTATTTATACGGCTATATTTAGTCCCTCTTAGCATTTGTGAGGCTAGTGTGAAGCACGGGTTAAGGCAAACACCTTGCATTATTATAGAGACTTAGCAATTAATACTGTAAAGCAGCTGATGCTGATGCTCTTATCCAGCAAAGAGCTTCATAGCTGTCAATCATGACGGGAACATCAGGGCTTCATGTGTCTGTAAACAAGCAGAATTTTTTTTTTTTGCAAATTCCAATGGATTTTCAAACTATTTTGGAGAATTAAAATATTCATAAATCTTGAATATGATTGACAGACTATTGTTCATCTGCCAGAGTATTTTACAGAAAATGTCTTTTCACGCTGACGTACATGCAGAACTAGTAGTTCCCTATAGAATCCACTGAACTTCCCATGCCAATTAGCGTTTTAGGTAGTGTAAAGTACATTAGATATAATAAATCCTTAGTGTTTAACCCTTTGGCGACATTTGCCGTCAATGGCGGCAGGTGAAGTATGGAGCAGGCTCAGGAGCTGATCCCACTGCATGCTTATCATCTGCCTGCAGTGACTGGGATCAGAGATAACTCTGGTCCCAATCTCTTAACCACTCAGATGCTGCGGTCAATAGCATCTGACTGGTTAGTCAGAGGGAGGCAGCTCCCTTTGACATCCCCTAGGTGAAAGTGTAGGGAGCTAATTGGTTGTTTTGGCAGCCTGGAGCCCTGTCAAGGCTCCCTAGCCTGCCATGGTAATCTTCCTATTAAGACCTTTGTGTGGAAGGGCATAATAGGAAGATGTGAAAATCTCCATAGACTGCAGTACTATAGTCAGGGCCGTCTTTAACAAGGGGCAAAAGGGGCAGCTGCCCCGGGCCCAGTTGCTCCTGGGGGGCCCAAGGCAGCTGCCTCTTGAGCCCTGCTAGCCACTGCCCCGGGTGTCAGGCTGTCAACTACACAGGGGGTGCTGACATGCCATGCCTGCCAGCACTCCAGGCAGCGTACTGTGAGAGCTGTGATTCTCTAGGACCTTAGATGACATCATCACCATGTGACCAGTAACCTAGCAATATTACTGGTCACATGGCTATGAGTGTTCTACCAGGAGTGTTGCTGTAGAAGTTTGCCTTAACTGTGGAGCTTTTTTTGTGAAGATTACATCAGAAAAAGGTGACAGGGGCTGTTATACTAATATACTGTAAACTACTGTATAGTGGGGTGCTGTATAGTGTGGGGGCCTGCATACTGTGGGGGCCTGTATATTGTGGAGTGCTATACTGCTGTACTGTATACTGTGTGGGCTGTATACTGTGGGAGGCTGTATACTGTGGGTGCTGTATATTGTGGAGTGATTTACTGCTGTACAGCTCCCCCTGCTTCCCTTATACCAGGGGTGCAAACCTTTTTTGGTCTGGGGGCCGCATTGTCACATTGCACAAGGGGCAGCAAACAAAAATTAATCAGCCATTGTTTGCATCAGCCTATTACACAGGCTAATACAAAGT
Source organism: Bufotes viridis (assembly GCA_033119425.1). Lineage (NCBI taxonomy): Eukaryota > Metazoa > Chordata > Amphibia > Anura > Bufonidae > Bufotes > Bufotes viridis. The sequence continues at coordinate 52,857,921 of CM065594.1, forward strand.
GACTGGGGAGGAATGATCACTATCCCAGTCATTCCTCCCTCATTCACTTCTATCCATTATCGGTCGCACATTCCTGATTACACGGTGAGATGTGCTGACGATAATTGTACATCTTTCTTCCTGATAAAGTATATTAATTAGCCAACAAACAAGTGATTCCTTGTTTATCGGCTGATCAGCGGCACGATTATACCGGCCAGATATCAGGAATGAGCGTTCCTATGAAGACTTGTTCCCAGTAATTCTCCTGAATATCGTGCCGTATAACAGGGGCTTAGAGATTTCCTGGTAAAAAATGATTTTTAACACGTTCCTGCAGCATGGGCCTGAAACAAAAGATTCATACTTTCCTGCTCCCCGCCACTCCCGCTGTCTACATCTTCTGGTCCCGGCGCTCTTTACTTCCGGCTGGCTATGGACATAGTCACTTGTACCTCTCCAGCCAGGAGCATAGCTAACGGCTCATGGGCCCTGGTGCAAGAGTTCATTTTGGGCCCCCCTTCCCTCAGTGCTTTGTGTGTCTTCTTATGTGGCATAAGGGTCTTTGGGCCCCCTCAGGCTCCTGGGCCCGGTAGCGACTGCTACCTCTGCACCCCCTATAGCTACGCCCCTGTCTCCAGCCAATGGCTGGCTTCAGTGGTGATGTGGCCACAAGCAGAGTTTCACCGCTGAAGTCAGTCATTTGCTGGAGAGGTGCTCCGGGACAGGAGAATGGAGACGAGAGCAGCACGGAGCAGAAAAGTAGGAATCTCCTGTGTCAAGGACTATGCTGCAGGAATGTGACCAGTAACCTAGCAATATTTCACTTTTGAGTGATTTAGTCAGGGCCGTCTTTAACAAGGGGCAAAAGGGGTAGCTGCCCCTTGAGCCCTGCTAGCCACTGCCCCGGGTGTCAGGCTGTCAGGGGGCGCTGCCATGCCATGCCTGCCGGCACTCCAGGCAGCGTACTGTGAGAGCTGTGATTCTCTAGGAACTTAGATGACATCATCACCATCTGACCAGTAACCTAGCAATATTTCACTTTTAAGTGATTTAGCACACATGGTTCAAACACTTATAACTTTTTTATTTTTTGGACGAACAAAATAACTTTTGCAGCTTTTTATTACATAAGAGAGCTCTTTTTAATATATATTTTTAGTTTTATTAGGGTGAAACTGTAGATTTTATTTTTTTAAGTTATTTTTATTCAAACTATAGCTCATTATTTAAATATGCAAATTATTTTAATTAGTTCCCTATATGTGTTGGATCGTTTTATAATACAATATGTATAGTTTCACATGAATTTGTAATTGTAATGGTTTTGGTTGGTATGGGCATTTTTTTATTTTATGCATTTTACCATTTTTTTTACTTTTTTTATATATTTCTGCTACAAAAATACCTTTGGGGGACTTTTTTATTTTTCATATTTAACTTTTTTTTGTATTTTATTTATTTTGTATTTATTTATTTTTTTATCTTCACTATCATTTATTTTTTTAATATATTTTTGCCACACAATATCATGGGGAACAATTTTTCCTTTATATAGTTTTCTTTTACTTGTATTTTATTTATTTATTTTACATATTCGTGCTAAAAAAAGTTTCTTTTTATAAATATATATATATAATTTTTTTTTTTTTTGCGGCACTGTATGTCCCCGCAGAGGTCTTTAAAAGACCTCTGGGGGACACTGATAATTTTTTTTTCATTTTTTTTATGGTGTTTTCCAATTTTTTTAAATAACTTTTAATATATATATTTGTCATATAATTTGTCCCCAAAAGGTCCATAAAAGACCTTTGGGGACACAGACTTATTATTTATTTATTTTTTGCACTATTTCTACTGTAACTGGAGCATCCAAAGGAGCCGCAGTTACAGGGAAAACGAGCCTGCTGGAGGAGGGGAGGGGGGCCTTTGTACAGGGCAGAGCTGTTGAAGCTCTGCAGTCCTCTGCCCCTGAAACCCGGCGATCACGGGTCTAAACTGCAAAGCGCTTCTCACCTGTGTGAGAAGGCAGAAGCGCTGATACACTGCTTATGCCTTCTCCTCAGCTCCCATGCTGTCTTTGACAGACGGGGACCTGTCCTGCTCCTGCTCCAGAGCGGGAGCAGGAGCTGTAATGCTCCATCGTGGGGCGCTGCGGGCAGAAACACAGCTGATTTCACGACAGTGTTTCTGTCCAGGAGGAGGGAGGCCGCAAACCTTGGCTCTGGGGGACGCATGGGGCCCGCGGGCCGCAGGTTGTGCACCCCTGCCCTATACAGTACCTACACCCCTGTGTAATACCCTGGCGTGGTATTACCATTTCTTCACCCTGCTACTGTGTTTAACTGCTAACCACAACATGTTTGTACTTATTCCAGGTCCTTTGTCACTGTGCATCAATAATATTGTTATGAAACGGTTATGTTCATGTACTGTGCCTGGTTTACTAGCAGGTGGCTATGTGTATGGCAGAGCTATCTTTAGACAGAATGGAACTTACCATTTCATTCTCCCTCTTTCAGGCAGAAGTGGGCCAGTCCCGTTTCCTACCAGAAGTAAGGGTTACAGTTCTAGTTTTGTCCAGTTTAGACTTGATAGTGGAGCTAACAAGACTTGAAAGATGTAGCAGCAGAAGTCTAAAAAGGGCAGTAGCTCATAGAGCACCAGGACTACTTACGGATCTACAGACCGAGTGTCACTAGAATGTCAACAGCCAAAAGAACCACACTCCAGAAATATCAGAACAGTCCTAAAGTCCAGCTACCAAACTAAAGCCGAGTTTAGCACAGCATAGAGAGCGAAAGCAGAGTTATCAAGTCTAGAACTTACCTCCTCATAGAAACTGATTAGGTTAGTTTGACATGACCGATCCCTCATGAAACCATGCTGATTTGGCGTTATTTGCTTATTTTCATTGAGGCGCTCCAAGATAGGATCACTTAGAAAACCTTCAAACAGTTTACCCACAACAGATGTTAAACTTACCGGCCTATAGTTTCCAGGCTCTGTTTTTGGACTCTTTTTGAATATTGGCACCACATTTGCTATGCGCCAATCCTGTGGAACACTCCCTGTCCGTATAGAGTCCTTAAATATCAGAAATAAGGGTCTAGTTATGACATTACTTAATTATTAATTATTTTAATCTTTTTAACCCCTTAAGGACTTAGGACGTACCGGTACGTCATGGTTCCCGAGTCCTTAAGTTAAGGACCCATGACGTACCGATACGTCATGAGTATTTCCGATTACTGCTCCGCAGCCGGCAGTGATCGGAACAAAGTACCTGCTGAACCCCCCCCCCCTCTTATCGGCGATTGCTGCAAACCGCAGGTCAATTCAGACCTGCGGTTTGCAGAGCTTTGTGCGATCTCTGATCAGAGACTAAATGCCCCCAAAGTGTTAAATTTTACCCCTTCTGCAGCTCCCAATCATATTGTGGCTGCGGGGGTGCAGGGTGGGTGGTTGCGGGTGGCGGGAGGTGGTGTGGAAGGCACTGGTGTCTAGTGGTTGTAGCAAAGTGTCAGCACATTGCTGACACTCTGCTAAAAAATCTGTGCTGCAGATTTCAGCAGTTTTTAACCCCTTCCATACCGCGGTCTGCTTTCAGAAGCATCCTGCTCTCCATGGTCCTGAAAGTCTAAACAGACTTGTGCTAAAGACACAAGTCTGCTTAGACTATGTAAAGTAAAAAAAAATACAGTACAGTACACTGCATAGTGTACTGTACTGTATTATATAGACACCAGATCCACTGGATCTACAAGAACCAAGTGGGTCTGGGTAAAAAAAAAAAAGTTAAAAAGTGAAAGAAAAGTCAAAATAAAAAAACACATATCACTGAATAAAAATAAAATATGTAAAATACACTACACATATTAGGTATCGCCGCATCCGTAAAAAACTGCTCTATGAAAATATCACATGACCTAACCCCTCACGCAAATATCGTTAAAAGAAATGGTGTAAAATAAGCAATTTTTTTGTCAACTTACATCACAAAAAGTGTAATAACAAGCGATCAAAAAGGTGTATGCCTCTCAAAATAGTATCAATCAAATTGCCATCTCATCCCGCAAAAAATGAGCCCCTACATAGGACAATCGCCCAAAAAAATATGGCTCTCAGACTATAGAGACACTAAAACATTATTTTTTTTCTAAAATGCTGTTATAGTGTTAAAGTAAAATAAATGTAAAAAAAATATACATATTAGGTATCGACACGTACGTAAAAACCTGCTCTATAATATTATCACATGATCTAACCCGTCAGGTAAATACCGTAAAAAAAAATATGGCTCCCAGACTATGGAGACATTAAAACATGATTTTTTTTGTTTCAAAAATAATATTATTGTGTAAAACTTAAATATATATACAAAAAGTATACATATTATGTATCGCCGTGTCCGTAACAACCTTCTATATAAAAATAACACATGACCTAACCCCTCAGGTGAACACAGAAAAAAAATTATATAAATACTGTGTCAAAAGTCATTTTTGTCACCTTACATCACAAAAAGTGTAATAGCAAGCGACCAAAATGTCATATTTACCCCAAGATAGTGCCAATCCAACTGTCATCTCATCCTTCAAAAAATGAGCCCCTACATAAGACAGTCGCCCAAAAAAAAAAAAAATAAAAATATGGCTTTCAGAATGTGGAGACACTAAAAAATAATTGTTTTCAAAAATGCTTTGTTATGAAAAACTGAAACAAAAAACCCAAACAGTAGTCATATTTGGTATTGTCCCGTCCGTAACAACCTGCTCTATAGAAATAGCACACAATCTAACATGTCAGTTCAACTATGTAAATAACAAAAAATAAAAACGGTCCCAAAACAGCTACTTTCATAGCAAATTTTCCATTTTAATCCATTTTTCCAGTAACAAAGCAAGGGTTAGCAGCCAAACAAAACTCAATATTTATTGCCCTGATTCTCTAGTTTGCAGAAACACCCCATATGTGGTCGTAAACTGCTGTATGGCCAAACGGCAGGGTGTTGAAGGAAGGGAACGCCATATGGTTTTTGGAAAGTAGATTTTGCTGGACTGGTTTTTTGACACTATGTCCCATTTGAAGCCCCCCTGATGCACCCCTACAGTAGAAACTCCAAAAAAGTGACCCCATTTTGGAAACTACAGGATGAGGTGGCAGTTTTTTTTGTATTATTTTAGGGTAAATATGATTTTTGGTTGCTCTATATCACACTTTTTTGAGGCAAGGTAACAAAAAATAGAAATTCTGAAATTTCATCTCCATTTGCCAATAACTCTTGTGGAACTCCTAAAGGGTTAATAAAGTTTGTAAAACCGGTTTTGAATACCTTGTGGTGTGTAGTTTCTTAGATGGAGTCGCTTCAAATGGGACATGGTGTCAAAATCCAGCCCAGCAAAATCCGCCTTCCAAAAACCATATGGCGTTTCCTTCCTTCTACGTCCTGCCGTTTGGCCATACAGCAGTTTACGACCTCATATGGGGTGTTTCTGCAAACTAAAAAGTGGGTTTTGGAAAATTTCTGAAAAATTTCAAGATTTGCTTCTAAACTTCTAAGCCTTGTAACGTCCCCCAAAAATAAAATAGCATTCCCAAAATGATCGCTACATGAAGTAGACATATGGGGAATGTAATTCAATAACTTTTTTGGGCTGTATTTATAGGTATTATAGAAGTAGAGAAATTGAAACTTGGAAAATTGCTAATTTTTCCAAATTTTTGGTAAATTTGGTATTTTTTTATAAATAAAAATGAAATTTTTGGACTCCATTTTACCACTGTCATGAAGTACAATATGTGACGAAAAAACAATCTCAGAATGGCCTGGAGAAGTAAAAGTGACACCACATAAAGTGACACTGGTCAGATTTGCAAAAAATGGCCGGGTCCTTAGGGTTAAATAGGGCTGAGTCATTAAGGGGTTAAGGCCCCTTTCACATGAGCGAGTTTTCCACGCGGGTGCACTGCGTGACGTGAACGCATAGCACACACACTGAATCCTGACCCATTCATTTCAATGTGTCTATGTACATTAGCGTTTTTTTTCCATGCATCAGTTCTGCATTGCTTGAAAAACGCAGCATGTTCTATAGTCTACGTTTTTCACGCAGCCCTGGCCCCATAGAAGTGCATAGGGCTGCAGTGAAAAACGCACTGTCTCCAGAAGCAAGTGCGGATGTAATGCATTTTTTACTGATGGTTGCAAGGAGATGTTTGTAAACCTTCAGTTTTTTATCACGCTCGTGAAAAATGTATCAAAGCGCATTGCACCCGCGCTGAAAAAATTGAACAACTGAACGCAATCGCAGACAAAACTGACTGAACTTGCTTGCAAAATGGTGTGAGTTTCACTGAACCCACCATGAACACATCCTGAGCCAATCCATCACGCTCGAGTGAAAGAGGCCTAAGACGCTGCTGTACTTCTTCCTGGGTCAGACAGGACACTTTTAATGGGGAATTTACTTTTACAGTCTACATTTCATCTGACAGTTTATTTTCTTCAGTGAATACATTGGAGAAAAAAATATTTAATAGCTTTGCTTTCTCCTCATCGCTTTCTGCAACTCCCCTCTCATCACTCTGTAAAGGGCCGACACCTTCTGATTTTACCATTTATATTATCGAAGAACATTTTAGGGTTAGTTTTGCACTCTTTGACAATTAATCTCTCGGTCTCTAGTCTCGCTTTTATTTGTTTTTTATATATTCTATTTTTTCCTTATAGTTTTTCAGCTCTTCTTCACTACCCTCCTGTTTTAGTGATTTAAATGCTTTCTTTTTGTCATTTATTGCTTTCTTTACAGTTTTATTTATCCACATTGGTTTCTTCTTGTTCCTTAACCTTTCATTTCCATAAGGTATGTACCTCTCACAATTAGATTTTAGGATACTTTTAAAAATATCCCATTTTGTGGCTGTATTTTTATTTTTAAGGACTTTGTCCCAGTAACAGTAGTTAGGTCTATGGCCTCTCTTAGTTGGCTACATTTTGCTTTCTTGAAGATCGGTATTTTTGTTCCTCCCCGAAGAAACACTCTTTTGAAGGATAATTGGAAGGTTATTACTTTATGGTCACTATTTCCTAGGTGTCCCCCAACCTGCACATCTGTTGTTCTGTCAGGTTTATTGGTTAATACTAAGTCCAGTATGGCCGTCCCTCTAGTCAGGTCCTAAACCAGTTGGGAAAGGTAATTGTCTTTGGTTATTGCCAAGAACCTGTTTCCTTTATGAAATATACAGGTTTCAGTTTCCCAGTCTATATCTGGATGGTTGAAGCCCCCCCTGGATCAGAAACTGGGGGTTATCATACCACTACACCATCAGGCTGAAAAGATCTCAACCAGTGTAGAGGTTAAGACAAGGGAATTAGAACACCTCAGATGGGCTGTTAGATACCTTCTTGCATCCAGACTGGGCTTTAGTTAAAACTGAGAAAAGAAGTAAGAAAAATGTCAAGATTGCTAGTAAAGGTGTGAGGCAGGGAAGATTGAAGAACTTCCATACATAGCTGGAGTACCTGAAAATCTGCTTTAAACCTGACAACACACTAAGGCAGCAACTGGTTTCAACCAAAAGTTTCAACCAAAAGACCCAATGCCAAAGCACAAAGAGCAATTTTGTGCAGGCAGTCCAGTGAAATGAGGAGTGCAAAAAATTGTACATTTGCGAAACAAAACAGCAGCTACACCAATGAATGACCCAGCATAGAAGATCCAACACTGACAGGAACTAAGGTACATTTTATGGACAAAGGACCCTTGTTTGATGACAAAAAGTTTTGTATTTTAATTGCAGAGGAGGACTTGTTCAAAAGAAAGACTCTATTTACAGTGCCTTGCAAAAGTATTCACCCCCCTTGACTTTTTTCGTGTTTTGGTGCCTCACAACCTGGAATTCACATGGATTGTTTGAGGATTTGCATCATTTAATTTACAGAACATGCCCACAACTTTGAAGATGTTTGTTTGTTTTTTATTGTGACGCAAACACCAAACAGGACATTTGGTTACGATAGATTTGATGGTGCTTCTGGGGATCATCAAAGAGTTGCATATTTTTTTATAACCTAACCCTGACTACTTCTCAACAACATTGTCCCTTACTTGTTTGGAGAGTTCCTTGGTCTTCATGGCAGTGTTTGGTTAGTGATGCTTCTTGCTTAGGTGTTGCAGCCTCTAGGGCCTTTCAAAAAAGGTGTGTATATGTAATGACAGATCACATGACACTTAGATTGCACACAGGTGGACATCATCTCACTAATGATGTGACTTCTGAAGGTAATTGGTTGCACCAGAGCTTTTTATGGGCTTCCTAACTAAGGGAGTGAATACATACACACATGCCAATTTTCTGTTTTCTATTTCTAAACAATAGTTTTATTTATATATTTTTCTAATTTCACTTTACAATTCAGATTAAAAAAACATTGAACTTAAGTCGTAATGTAACAAAACACGAAAAAAGTCAAGGGGGGTGAATACTAGATATGAGCAAATATTTCAAAAATTCGATTCGCCGCTTCACAGAATTTTTGGGGAAAAATTTGGTTCAGTCTGAATTTATTCACGGCGAATCGCGATAAAAACGGCTATTTCCTGGTTTTAGAGAGCCTTTAAAGAGACCAAATAACTCAAGTGTGAACTCAACCTTACAGGTCAATGTTAGCATCAAGAAGAAGCGCACTCCTTTTACACAGTCGTCAGATGATTCTACATAGATGTTCTACTAAACGCCACATGTAGAGCCCCCCGACAGAGTGGAGAGGGTGTCAGCAGTAAGTTTGTGTTGTGTGTTGATGTCACTGATTATTTTTTCCTTCCTCTGATCCATCAGAACAATAACCCCAAAAAAACAGAGATGACATGTGAATGGAATCACAAGCCAATTCTGATGGCACCATACAGGCCTTACAGCTGCTACACAGACAGGATCCATTGTGCATCTCATTTTTCCTTCCTTCTGACAGATCATAAGAAGGGTCAAATAAATGATGATGTCAGCTAGACCAAAAGGCAAAATAGTGGCCCAGTCATGAAGTGGGGAGGGGGGAACAGCATGAGAAATCCACAGAGTGACCCTATGACATAGTGGTGAGGTGGAAGCAGCATGAGGAGGCCACAGAGGGGCACAATGATAGTGTGGAGGTGGAATCAGCAGCATTAGAGTGGCACAATAACAGAGTGTGGAGGTGGCGGCAGCATCAGGAGACCACAGAGTGGCAAGGTGACATGGTGTGGAGGTGGAAGCAGCATGAGGAGACCACAGAGTTGCAAGGTGACATAGTGTGGAGGTGGAAGCAGCACAAGAAGGCCACAGAGTGGCACACTGACAGTGTGGCCCTAAGTTTTTCTACTTTTATACAACACAAAAGGCTTTTCAACAGATAAGTGCAACGATGAACGGCGAATATATTTTTATTTCGCCACTAATACACGGCAAACTGGTATTTGAATATATCACTGCACCGCAGAATGGCAATCAGGCCGTAATTTTTTTCCACAACAGAAAAGGCTTTTCAACAGAACGGTAAATATATTTTTATTTCGCCACTAATACACGGCAAAAAGGGCTTTACAACATATAACTGCACCCCACAAGGGAAAATAAGACATACTATAGAAATATTTCCTTTTAATAAACCCTGTTAATGGCTGTATCAAACAGCACTTGCACCCCAATAACAAGAACAGTTTTCTAGAATGACAGAGGTGTAATAGGATTGTTCCTATTACCCAGTTTGTAACCCCCCTTATCTGGCCAAAAAAAAGTCCATTGCTACAATATTTTGTCATAAGTGGCATGGTGATGGTGGGGGCATTGTCAGAAGTAATCTTCAGTTTTAAAGGTTTTTCGTGTGAAAATGAAGTCAGAAATCTATGGCAGCTCAGTACATGGACTACTGAGGATGCGCCTGCACCTCATCATAAATTAAGTGCATTCTCTGGCAGCTCGGGGTGTATCACAGACTGGCGTAAAACAGCAGCCTATGATAAACCTCCACAATGTTTTACATTTTTTTAAGGATGTGTATTTAAAAAAAAAAGTAAGAAAAAGTTCTCGAGCCTGGACCAACTTATAAATGTGAAACATTAAATGCTATCAGAACACGTAAAACATTCAAAGGAATGCAGGAAAATAAATGAGTACAAAATACATTTATTTATCAGAAGTGTTATAAAATGTAATCACTTTGCAACAATCTTAAGTCAGCAATGAGTCAATTTGCACCTTTTGTCGGACACTTGCTAGTCTGACTACTGAATGTCCAAATTCTTCAAACGTATATGGCCCATCCATGAGTTCCACAGCAATTCTTTAAAAGGTAATTTTCTGTGTACACCACTGGCTGTCACAATATGATCTATAACCTAGTTTGCCTTTTTGGCTCTTTGTAGTACAAATTCTTTCCCAACTTGGGAAGCGTCAATGTTCAGCAGAAACACAAAGTTGAAATCCCACTAGGGCAGTATGAGTGGTTCTGTAAACATCTGCCCCGGTCTCGACTATACCCAGATGTCAGGCAGCCAACTGATCTTAATGATGGCAACTCTCCAGTTCAGCCCTTTTTGGTCTTTTTCCTGATCACAGATGGTGTGTACTCGGTTGGCCACTGTGCTCATTGTCTTGCTCTGCAGATGCTCCTTTGAAAGTTTTAAATTGCCCAGACTTTCCCTGATGGTTCAATAAATATTTTAATTGAAATTTTCTGTAGCTTTATCCTGAATTAGATCCTGTAGAACTTTTTCAAGCTGTGGCTGTTACTTTGTATTACATGGAAACGATCACTTATAGATGCTTATATCTTTTTTGGTAACCACAAGCCAATCAGACAACTGGAAATGTCAGGCCGGGGCTCGGGGTGTTGAAGCTGTGCAACCATAAGCAGTATGCACAGTAGCTATGTTCAGCAAGCTGTGGAATTAGAAAAACAGTGTGCACGAAGCAGCATGCAGCTGTACTTATCAAGCTGCAGCAATCAAGAAGCTAGAATTATAAGACAATTATGTAGCCGCACTCAGTCAGCTGTAATCATTAAACGACTGAGGTTGTACCGCAGCCTCTGAAAAGCTGAGACAATGTAGCAGTGATCAGACTGTTCTAGAAGCGGAAAACCTCTTGAAAACAGAGGTAGACAACCCGGGGTTCATCTTAATCCAGATGTTGTGAAACTATACATCCCAGCATGCTTACAAGTCAACTGAGATGCCGAGATTTCACAGGTTTACTCCATAAAATTCATTCAGTGTGATAAATGTGTGAATATACAACAATATAGTGCAAGTAATTATAACTGATCAGCCAGTTGCCTAACACCAATAGATTTCGAGGCTATTGCCAAAAATCTTACCCTCTTAAGAATTCCTCAGTAGTTTCTTCCTAAAAGATAAAGTGTAGGGAATTCATCTCTTAAAGGGGTTGTCCCACGAAACATATTCTACAGTTTTCAAACCAGCACCTGGATCTGAATTCTTTTATAATTGCATGTAATGAAAAATTTTGCACAGCCACTGGGTTATCCAATAAAATGTATCTGAATAGCACCACCTGCTGTTTGTCGCGGGTCCATACAGCGATACTCCTGCAAGCGCTGCATCGGAGGGCTGTTTGGCACGGACTGCCGGATCCTCGGCGCAGGCGCGGGATTTGGCTACTTGAGGAGGAGGAAAAGCAGAATACACTGGGTGGGCCTTCTGGTTAAAAGGGGGCGTGGACAGTTAGGAAGATGAGCGCGTGGCCTGGGCACCTGCCGTTGTGACGCCGCCCCTGGGAACCTTCAGCTGTGATTGACAGCTGCAATAAAAGTGATTTTATGAAGATAGGTAAGCGGTACATCAATGGGGTAAGAGGCTTTTTAATGGAGGGGGCAATTTAGCACAGGAAGATGTGAGTGATGAAATGGGGTTTGGGGGTGAAAGACTCCCTTTAATAAAAAAAGATATTAAGGTAACCATGAGTAAAGGTGAGCTATACACCTGAAATGTGTAGATTGTGTACTTTATTCTTTGCTGTTTGTATTGTTTTTACTGGACGAAATAAAGACCGCCTTTATCTGGAAATCCGATGCTGAAATACACCTTCTTCGTTCATTTTCTTGGCCTGGGTCCAAAGACTTTCTATGCATCCGAGTGTAGACGGCAGGCAGGGTCAGACTGGCCCACCAGAGTACCAGAGGATCCTCCGGTGGGCCCAAGCTCTGATAATAATGGACCCCTAGTAAAACAGGGCCTTTATCGTTCTATATCAGGCATGCTCAACCTGCGGCCCTCCAGCTGTTGCAAAACTACAACTCCCATCATCCTACAGAAGGGCATTGTGGGAGTTGTAGTTTTACAACAACCGGAGGGCCGCAGGTTGAGCATCCTTGTTCTATATACACAGAGGGTGGGCCTCAGAATAATTTACTTCAATCCGATGCTGCCGGAAGGTGAACTGTACTTTTTGACTCTTGGTACTGGTAAATTGGTGGTGCAGGAGGTCCCATACTAGGTTTTGCTATTGGGTGCTAGGCGATATGTGTACGCCTCTGGAAGTGCATTATAAAAGAAAGTATTAACTACAGATACTACTTCTCTCCTTTCTCAATCCACTTCTGATTTTGGCTTCAAAAACTGCATTAAAAACTGCTTAATATTGTGGGGACTGGCAGCTGGATTGTCCAAACTGCTTTGGAGTATTGGTTAAACTCTGTGGATTTGCCTATGGTAAGGTAAGGTTTTATACTACCAGCCAATTGAATGAGACTTTAAGAAATGTCAAGTACATGCACCCAACAATATCCACTACTTGTCAATTTATGCTGTGGATTTCACCCATGGATTTGAATCCTTTTCATTGCAGAGGGTGAAATCCACAGCAAATCTATAACAAAATCCTCTATAAATCTGTGGCGAAACTTCTGCTGCAGAAGAACAGCAAAATCTGCCTCATGTGGTCATATCCTTAAAGTGTAGCTGTCATTTCAGTTTATTTTTCATTTAGATTAGGGTAGGGTCAGGGATATTAAACATTTTTCTAATATATATTTATTAGGAATGAGGTTTCTTTGTACTAGAAAACAGGGTGTAAAGTGTCTTCTTAGCAAAGCTCTAAGTAGAGTCTGTCTTCAGCATTTTTCTGAGCGTTGAAGAGGCCTGTGTGTAAAATACTGAGGTTTTCAGATGCCTCTTGTCACTACGCCAGTCTCTGACTATGAACACGTGCCTAACTATCACTGCCCATCACCTTACCTATCTGACTTGTTAGACTGAAGATGGACTCTCCTTGGTAAGGCCTAGGTTAGGCTTGCTAAGAAGACTCCTTAAACTGAAACAACAGTCACAATTAAAGGTAAGCAATTGTGTTTTACTGTATCTTCTTTTTTATTTGGTCACTATTGATCCCTATGGAATTGTATGAAGCAATCATTAACAATTTCAGATTGCCCCCTTTAGCTGTGGCACTCAAGAACAAAATCTTGGAGTACCTAGCCTTAACATTTAGTGCCACACTCAGTGGCATCCAATAAATGCATGTTCCCAAGGTTTCCACTGGAAAATTCTCCTGACCAAAACTTTGGATGGGTACTGGAGACCTATCTGAAAAGAACCTTATGTTGCCCCGAGTTTCACTATACAATGTTACATAGTTAGTCCCTCAAGTTCAGGCAGGGGGTGGGTAAGGGTGTGGATGAAGGGAAAGGTATGGATAAACTTTCAAACTTTGTTGCCCCTCTTTACATCAAGAGGAAGGTAAAATAAACTCATAAAAATAAAATAATTTCTGATTGTAAGCGGCGATCAGACTGGATCAACATTAAAGGGTTGTGACATGAAAAATATTCAACAGTTCTCAAACCAGCACTTGGATCTGAATACTTTCCATGTAATTAAAAATTACTTATAGCTGCTGACTTATTCAATGAAATCCATCTGTACAGCGCCACCTGCTGTTTGCTCTTTTTCTAATTTCTCTGTCCTGCTCACTAAGAAGGAAGCACATGCTCAGTTCTATCCTTTAACTGCCACCAGCTGCAGTATACAGGACGCACTCCTAAAAATAGGCCCCATCCCATAAGCCAGTGGTGGTGAACCTATAGCACAGGTGCCAGAGGCAGCACTCAGAGCCCTCTCTGAGGGCACCCGCACCCTGGAAAAAGTCTACGGTGTACTAATATACCCTAGACTTCTCCTGCCATTTATCAGCGCACTATGTACAGCGCAGGCAGCACATTGCATATTATAGCTAAATGATAAAGTACATGGAAGATATACTATACTGGACTGTAGTATTCAGGTTACATTGCCGTGTTGGCACTTTGCAATAAATAAGTGGGTTTTGGGTTGCAGTTTGGGCATTCGGTCTCTAAAAGGTTCACCATCACTGCCCTAAACTGACAACTTTGAATAAATCTAGCAGATCAATTGGAGCAATGAGTCGGGAGATTTCTGGATCCATGTGAGGTACAGGGCTGGTTCTAGCTTTGTTAGAGGTTGTCATGTACTGTATGATGTCTGATTTTCTTTCATGGCGTAACCCCTTTAAAGCAAGACATCTATACATTTCTATACATGTTAAACATTCTTTAGTTCTAAGAAATCATCTAAGCCTCTTGGAAAATGTAAGCATATTATATTATCTAAACATTATCATACTCAGCATTATATTTCCAGTATATAAGTCGCTGTGTGTCTTACAAGGCTTTATCAGCAGTCTTCAATAAAATGCTTACACCTTAACTGTTCATTGCATTTCCTCAGGGCCCCTCTCACACTCCAGTACCTTTCATTGTTTTCCACTAGACCCCTCATGTCTTTCCCCTTCACTAATTTTCTTCTGAATGGTTGCGGTCTCACATGCTATTCCCTTAACTTCAGCCTTACAGCTCTTTAACTATCATTGCTTTTCCAATGCTTCAATCTTACACTCCATGTCCTATAATTGTTTTCCATTGCTCCTCTGCTACGCTCCATCCTTTTTGTCTCTTTTGCTCTAGCACTCGATTGTTTACTCCTTTTCTGCAAGGATAACATTAAGAAAATCTGTAAAGTATTATTGATAACTGGATATTTCAGGGCTGATATTGATAAATGATCCCCAGCAAAGAATATCTTAATGTACCTCCTTTGCAAGACGCATCGGAATTTCACCTCCGTCTTGTAGACCATAGGACAATAAGTAAAGTTAAAGAGGATCTGTCACCAGATTTCATGATAGAAACAGCATACAGTGTTAAATGCATTTCTTAGACCTGATGAGATTGAGGTACTTACTTTGTAAATCCATGTTTTAATGACTGTATTATCCTTTTTGATAGATTCCCGCCTAATATTAAAATGTGGTCTACTAGGGCTTATTTTAATGTTAGAAAAGTTTAGGAAAACTTTCAAAGAGGAATATATAGGCATTTAGCCATATATTTACAAATTTCTGTAAGTACTTCTGCCTCATCAGGTCAATGAAATGTATTTAAAGGGGTATTCCGGGTTTGCAATTTTCAGCATCAGTTGACAGTAAGCAGCTTGTTATCACCAACTAACAGTGATTGTTTTATCTGTAAAGACAGTTTTCCTGCACTTCATTGCAGTCGCATGACATTTTCTGCTCTGTTGGTTCCCTATCCTGATGATGACCTGACCTCAAATCTACATCTGAAGCACGACAAGGCTTGTATGGCTCTGCCCTATAGACACATTATCAAGGACCTTGCCCCTGAGGGTGGTCTGCTGCTTATTCTCCTTGACTCTGCCCTGTGATGTCAGCAATGATGCTGTGTCATAGGGTGGGGTTTTTTCAAGAGAGCTTCAAGCAGGCTTTGATCTGTGATGTTCGAGCTGGGAGAAGAAGAGGCAGAAATCTGATGTTACAGACTCTCCCTGTGAGTCTTGCACTGGGTTTTAAACAAAGGGCGCAGGTCACATAACAATTACACAAGAGGAGTCAAAATGGACTCAGAACTTCATTATATGACTTACTAGAAGAAGGACCCGGCTTCGCCCGGGTATATTTCAACTATTTCATTTAATGTTGGTGTGTGTTGTTAAAAGACATCGACAGTATCCACTATAACAGTGACCTCTACAGTACCCCGCCCCTTTAACAGTGACCTCCACAGCGGCCTGCCCCCTTAACAGTAACATCCACAGCGCCCTCCTCTTTAACAGTGACCTCCACAGCGGCCGCCCCTTTATTAGTGACCTCCACCGTACCCCGTCTCGTTAACAGTGACTTCTACAGCACCCTGCACCTTAACACTGACCTCCATAGCAGACCGTCCCCTTAACTGTGACCTCCACAGTTCCTTGTCCCCTTAATAGAGACCTCAACAGCACTCACCCCTTTAACAGTGACCTCCACAGCATCCCGTCCCCTTATCAGTGACCTCCACAGCAGCCCGCCCCTGTAACAGTGACCTCCGCAGCATTCCACCCCCTTAACAGTGAGCTCCACAGCAGCTCGCCCCTTTAACAGTGACCTCCACAGCGGCCGTCCCTTTATTAGTGACCGCCACAGTTCTCCATCTCCTTAACGGTCATTTCCACAACACCCTGTCCCCTTAACAGTGGCCTCTACAGTATTATTTCCCTTAACACTGACCTCCATAGCAGACCATCCCCTTAACTGTGACCTCCACAGCGGCCTGTCTGAGCATGAGCTGCAGGGAGAAAGTCACCGTCCCTCCCACCCCTGCAGCTGATGGAAGTAGATTTTTACTTTAATTTTTTTCAATCCCTGTGGAGTGGGTGTGGCCTAACATGATTGTGGCGTGGCTTGGCATGACATGGGGTCGTGGTTTTTCAATCCGTCTTTTGAGGGTGGCCTGAATGGCCACCCTACCTGCCCTCTGAACTGTGATCTCCACAGTTCCCTTAACAGTGTCATCCACAGCTCCCTGCCCCTTTAAAACTGACCTACAGCAGTGAAGGAAAATGGCTGGGTTGTTATGGAAACCTGGTATAAAATATGTGTGCATATGGAGACTAAGGACCTGCGAGCTACTATTGGCTTATAAGGGACATGTGACGGTGAATATGGCAGTTGGGATATAAAGAGAAAGACCTGCAGGCTTCTATTGGCTAATGTAGGTCATGTGATGTGCCATATTTGTATTTTTTGGGAATATCTCAGGAAAGGTTAGTGCTAGAGAGCTAAAAACCCAGTCTAAAACCTTCCCGGACACCTGATGTACCAAATTGCCAAATTTCGTGATTGTAAATGCGACGGTGCGGATTCCTTCAGCAGACATACATACACACACATACATACACTCAGCTTTATATGTTAGACTAGCAGAAGGACCGGATTTGCATGGGTATATTTTATCTATTTCACTTAATGTTTGTGTGTGTCGTTAAAAGATATCGACAATATCCCCCATAACAGTGACCTCTACAGCACACCACCCCTTTAACAGTGAACTTCACAGCCATTCACCTCTTACCACTGACCCCTCCACAGTACCCCGCCTCCTTAACAGTGACTTCCATAGTGCCGCTCCTTTAGCAGTGACCTCCACAGTGCCCGCCCCTTTAACAGTGATGTCCACAGTGCCTGCCCTTTAACAGTGACCTCCACAGTGCCTGCCCCTTTAACAGTGACCTCCACAGCGGCCTGCCCCTTTAATAGTGGCCCCTGCCCCATTAACAGTGACCTCCACAGCAGCTGCCCCTTTAATTGTGGTCCCTGCCAACTTAATAGTGTCCTCCACAGCACCCTGCCCCTTTAATAGTGGCCCTTACCCCCTTAACAGTGACCTCCACAGCGCCCTGGCTTTTTAAGGCTAGGGCTACATGACGACATGTGTCGCACAACATTTTGTTGTACCAATGTCTCGCAACAATGTTTATAATGATAGGCTATGGTGTTGCAGTTTGACATGCTGTGACTGCGACACAACAGTCGCAAAAAATCCATCCAAGATAGATGCATGTAGCAGTGTAGTTGTGCCCTATGTGTCGTGCAGCCCTAGCCTAAAGCTGACCTACAGCAGTGAAGAAAAAGGACTTGGTTGTTATAGAAACTTGGAGCAAAGCTGTGTGTATGTGGAGACTAAGGGCCTGCGAGCTTCTATTGGCTGATAAGGGACATATGACCGTGTGTATGGCAGTTGGGATATGAGTGAAAGACTTGCAGGCTTGTATTGGCTAATGCAGGTCATATTTTGGGAATATCTCAGGAATGGTATGTCCTAGAGAACAGAGACCCCCCCCCCCACAAGATTTCTTTCCAGGTAGCAAGGGATGTGTATACCAAGTTTCGTTGAAATCGATGGTTTTTGAGTGATCGCGGAACATACATACACACATACATACATTTATATGTCCTACTTTATTTAGATAGATAGATAGATAGATAGATAGATAGATAGATATATAGATAGATGTATTGCATTTAGGTGGAATGCTGGTGTTACTTTTTCTTTTGTGTAAGTGGAAAAACCCTTTAACACTGTACGCAGTTTGTATTTTTAAAGCTGGTGACTGTTTCTCTTTGAGGAAATTACCAGGAGAGTCTTCCCAAACTGGAGAAAGCATGTCTTCAGATGGGTGAGTGCCACTGTTTATTTCACTGGACTGTCGAGAGAGTACAGTACATTTAAGTACTTTAGAAACTGGCTAATGGTTGATTGATGCCCAGAAGCTGCATAACCAACATTTTGGTTACTGGAATGAAACTGTTACATTAAATAGATCATTTACAACACATAAAGTAAGTCACCCATAGATTTTTATAGAAAGAAGACGAGGATTCAACATCCAGTAAGAGAAATAAAACTTCAGGCTTTATTAGATGTCTATACACAAAACATCACAAATACAGAAACATTTTGTTTACATGTTTCAGGCAAATATAGCCCTTAATCATAGCAAATCTGCGAAGACTACAACCAAACATTTAACATTTAAAATAGCAATCACCCAGTAAAAACTGACAGTGCATATCACATAGTGCCAATAATATAGATGGGGGTATAATATATATTACACATGTTTTAGGTAATCATATGATTAATGCAGATGTGTAGTAGATATGGACAAATAAGAATAGATACTATAATGTCACGAACCAGCGGGTGTGAAGTTTGTGAACCCACTGTGCCACGTGTCCTACCTCCTCTAAGGGCGTTGCCTAAGTGAACCCCTGGATCTTCACAGTACCCCTGATGGTGGGAATAGACTTTCCCGAGGGGAACACCAGGTCACTACCTCTTGAGGAGGATAGGCACACGAGGCAGCTGGTGCTTTCGGACCAGGAGTTACCTGAGAAAGGTACCAGAGGTGCTGGACCGAAGGATGAGGCAGAGGTGCAGTTAGACAGGCAAAAGGTCAGGGCAGGCGGCACAGGTACAGGTCAGGCAATCCGGGTCGGCAACAGGAGAGCCAAGGCAAGCAGGTAGGGATATAACAGGTAGCAGAGTCCAGGAATACAGATACGAGTCAGGAACACAAGAACACAAGCTGAAAACAAGAACCTTAGCAGGACACAAGGACCTTGACACTGAGGCATCTGGGAAGGGGGCTGAGTCGCTAATATATGCGCAGGAGGGCTAGTATAGGTCAGCGAGGTCACATGACCTAACCCATAAAGCCCAGGAAGTGACGCGCGCCAGCCCTTAAGAAAGTGCAAGCAGCAAGCATGCTGTGGCCAGGGCTGAGAGCAAACTGTGGAGCGGATCTCAGAACAACAGCACCCACACAAACAGAGCCCAGGACTGCAGTGGTGAATGGGAAGTACCGGCCGCAGATCATCGCTGAACATGGCGCATAGGACCGCTGGAGTAAGCAGGGGAACAGCGGAGCACAGCAGCCGCTGTTACATATAAGTACAAAAAAAATGGCTTATCATATGTATCTGTGTCTCTTAGATAACCCCATGACATATAGAAGGACTGAACTGCACAACAAATGGACAGTGGCAAGAACAGCTTTCCTGACGCACCATACTTTTCGCTCCATAAGACGATCTGCACCATAAGACGCAAGTAGGATATACAGGAGGAAAAAAATATTAAAACCAGACCCTTACTCCTTATCAGACCTCAGATCAGGCCCCCTTAAGACCCTCAATATCCTTCAGTCCTCAGATCAAACCCCCATCAGACCCCCAAGATCCTTCAGACCTCAGATCAGAGCCCCATCAGAATACCAAGATTTAGCAAACCTTCATATTAGACAGATCTATCAGATCCCGATCAGACCTCAACATCCTTCCCACTTCAGATCGGGCCTCCAAGATCCATCAGACCTCAGGTCGCATCTGCAGCGGTGAGCAGGTGTAATTACAACCAAGCCATCCCATTCATTTAATGGGACGGCTCATTCCTTTAGAAACAAGCCGTCCCATTGAAATGAATGGGACGGCTTGGGTGTAGTTACATCTGCTTACCGCTGCAGATGCGACGGCGAGGAGGTAAACAATGAAGAGGAGGCAGCGCTGGCACGGTGCTATAAATATAAAAAGTCCTTTTCAGACAATTTATCTCTACTGGACTTTCTCTACACCTTTCCTTTTATCTGGAATGCTTACCTGCTCAGGGACAGGTGAGCTTGTCAGAATTACATATTTTCATCTGTTCTGGTTGCTGGTGAGACTCAAACTCTCTTTTTTAAACTGGCTACACTGATTAGACCAATGATGGCGAACCATTTAGAGACCGAGTGCCCAAACTGCAATCCAAAACCCACTAATTTATAGCAAATTGCCAACACAGCAATTTAACCTCAATACTGCAGTACAATATAGTATATCTTCCATGTACTTTATCATTTAGCTATAATAGCCTGCCTGCATTCAATCTAGACCCCCGCAGGGGCTCAAAACCCCCAGACAGGCCCCCTGTCCAATATTATAAATTTACTGTTTGTTATGCATATCAAAAGTGTTGATAGCGGGGGTCTCAGCTCTGAGAGCCCTGCTGTTCTCTATATTGAGCAGTATGAAGTTCTCAGCAGAGCGCTGCTTTTCCTCACTGCTGAGCAGGATGGTAAAGACGTTCCCATAGGCTTTTTATTGAAACTGTCTTCACTATAGCACTTAGCAGTGAGCAGAAGCAGCGCACAGCTGAGCACTTTAGACTGCTCATTATAGAGATCAGTGGGGGTCACAGAGCTGGGACCCCTGGTAAAGCCCACTGCTCACCACTGCAACATCTGGAACCTCACTGGCCAGCAAAGCCACTTACCCTGCAGGGTGCCTCTGGGTGAAGACTGTGCACCACCGCAGGAGCCTCGCCCTCGACATCTTGAAAGTGATGCACCGAATGCTCCAGCAGCATGCTCAAAGTGACCAATAATAGAGCTCCTTTCTGTAAGGAGATTTATTACTGGTTGTATCAGGCAGCAGCAGCATAATTGCACTAAATGGCAAGGAAAGTCTTGGTATTGGTACATGTTATATTTTTCCAGGGCATGCATACCCACATGGAGGGCTCTGAGCACGTGCCATAGGTCGGCCAGCACTTGACTAGACTGACTAGAATGGTTCCTATCTCTCTCACTCTCTCTCTCTCTCTCTCTCTCTTTCTATACAGGGAGTGCAGAATTATTAGGCAAATGAGTATTTTGACCACATCATCCTCTTTATGCATGTTGTCTTACTCCAAGCTGTATAGGCTCGAAAGCCTACTACCAATTAAGCATATTAGGTGATGTGCATCTCTGTAATGAGAAGGGGTGTGGTCTAATGACATCAACACCCTATATCAGGTGTGCATAATTATTAGGCAACTTCCTTTCCTTTGGCAAAATGGGTCAAAAGAAGGACTTGACAGGCTCAGAAAAGTCAAAAATAGTGAGATATCTTGCAGAGGGATGCAGCACTCTTAAAATTGCAAAGCTTCTGAAGAGTGATCATCGAACAATCAAGCGTTTCATTCAAAATAGTCAACAGGGTCGCAAGAAGCGTGTGGAAAAACCAAGACGCAAAATAACTGCCCATGAACTGAGAAAAGTCAAGCGTGCAGCTGCCAAGATGCCACTTGCCACCAGTTTGGCCATATTTCAGAGCTGCAACATCACTGGAGTGCCCAAAAGCACAAGGTGTGCAATACTCAGAGACATGGCCAAGGTAAGAAAGGCTGAAAGATGACCACCACTGAACAAGACACACAAGCTGAAACGTCAAGACTGGGCCAAGAAATATCTCAAGACTGATTTTTCTAAGGTTTTATGGACTGATAAAATGAGAGTGAGTCTTGATGGGCCAGATGGATGGGCCCGTGGCTGGATTGGTAAAGGGCAGAGAGCTCCAGTCCGACTCAGACGCCAGCAAGGTGGAGGTGGAGTACTGGTTTGGGCTGGTATCATCAAAGATGAGCTTGTGGGGCCTTTTCGGGTTGAGGATGGAGTCAAGCTCAACTCCCAGTCCTACTGCCAGTTTCTGGAAGACACCTTCTTCAAGCAGTGGTACAGGAAGAAGTCTGCATCCTTCAAGAAAAACATGATTTTCATGCAGGACAATGCTCCATCACACGCGTCCAAGTACTCCACAGCGTGGCTGGCAAGAAAGGGTATAAAAGAAGAAAATCTAATGACATGGCCTCCTTGTTCACCTGATCTGAACCCCATTGAGAACCTGTGGTCCATCATCAAATGTGAGATTTACAAGGAGGGAAAACAGTCCACCTCTCTGAACAGTGTCTGGGAGGCTGTGGTTGCTGCTGCACCCAATGTTGATGGTGAACAGATCAAAACACTGACAGAATCCATGGATGGCAGGCTTTTGAGTGTCCTTGCAAAGAAAGGTGGCTATATTGGTCACTGATTTGTTTTTGTTTTGTTTTTCAATGTTAGAAATGTATATTTGTGAATGTTGAGATGTTATATTGGTTTCACTGGTAAAAATAAATAATTGAAATGGGTATATATTTGTTT
This sequence comes from Bufotes viridis, assembly GCA_033119425.1. Taxonomy (NCBI): domain Eukaryota; kingdom Metazoa; phylum Chordata; class Amphibia; order Anura; family Bufonidae; genus Bufotes; species Bufotes viridis. The sequence goes on from CM065594.1 coordinate 52,880,756, forward strand.
TTTGTTAAGTTGCCTAATAATTATGCACAGTAATAGTCACCTGCACACACAGATATCCCCCTAAAATAGCTAAAACTAAAAACAAACTAAAAACTACTTCCAAAAATATTCAGCTTTGATATTAATGAGTTTTTTGGGTTCATTGAGAACATGGTTGTTGTTCAATAATAAAATTAATCCTCAAAAATACAACTTGCCTAATAATTCTGCACTCCCTGTATATATATATATAAATATATATATATTAAGTGATGGACGAACATCGGCCAGGACGTTAGCGAACAGCGCGTTCGCGTCGGGCCACATTTACTTTAATGACAGGCGAACCTGAAAAACCTAAATAGCCACCAAATATTTACTAGAAGTGCACAAATAGTCCCACAACATGGACAGTGACATACCAGAGGGGGATCAATGGCAAAAATTCCCACAAAAAAATATGTATTGAAATCAGGGGCCATTTTTATGCGTCTTAAAAGGAAGCTCTCAAAAATGTGCCCTGCTGGAGCCTAGAAAAAATTTATTCTCGGCCACGGGAGTACGGGCCCCAAAAATTAGGCATTGATCTGACAGAAAAGAACAAGTGATTATGTGGCTGGAGGTATATTAGGAGGTCGGTGGATAACAATTTTACTGTAGGCCAGTGGAGTACAGGCCCCAAACATTATACAAAATGCAATGCAACAGCACTCTGCAAACCAAATAAAGCACAAAAGAGGGTTCTAATGCTAATGCTATACTTATATTGTAAAATAGAGATGCTTGGCAAATACATTTTGTACAAAATTATCTGAGCCCGTCTGCCATACGTCAAGGTGATCTCTGTAAGACGGGAACCAAACACTAAGTTAACCTGTTACGTGCCATGACAGCTACAATGAAATTAAGGAGGTGTAGGTTCCACATGCATGCTGGGCCCCCATTGGTTTTTGTCATTTTTGGTGCCAAAATTGGCCTCCATTGAATCCAGGGAGTGCAGGTATTTATCAGTCATGCACTCCTAACCAGCCTGTCTGTCCCATAGGCTGATTTTAATTAGTGTGAGTATAAAGCGTAGCCTGCTCTCCCTCACTCACTGGAAGCCTTTGACTCCAGGAGAGGTAAGGGTAGCCATTTGGCACTGGCGGAGGTGTGGAGTGGGCTCGGCATGCATGTTGGTACCTGCACTCCCTGGATTCAATGGAGGCCATTTTATGGCACCAAAAATGACAAAAACCAATGGGGGCCCAGCATGCATGTGGAAACTACACTTCCTGAATTTCATGGCAGCTGTCATGGCACGTAACAGGTTAACTTAGTGTTAGGTTCCCGTCTTAACCACTACAGGACCGCCTAACGCACGGATGCGTCCGGCGGGCGGTCCTGTAGCTCTGACTGGACGTATTGGCGCGTCATCTCGCGAGGCGCGAGATTTCCTGTGAACGCGCGCGCGTTCACAGTGCCGCGCGTCTCACCAGTTCTACTGCAGCCTGCCAGCGATGATCAATCAATTAAATCGCATCAAGCAGGTATATCAGACGCTGTTTTGTTAACAGCGTCTGATATACCTGCTACCTGGTTCTCTGGTGGTCCCATTTGCTCTGGTGGTCCCAATTTTTTATACAAAGTTGTCAATTTACAGAGATATTTCTCTCACCCAACATGGGTATATTTAAAAATACACCCCAAAACACATTGCCCTACTTCTCCTGAGTACGGCAATTCCCCATGAGTGACACTTTTTTGCAGCCTGGGTGCGCAAAGGGGCCCTAATTCCAATGAGCCAAGTGATAACGTACAGGGAAGTTCCGCCATATTGGACTGGACTTTATCACTTCGCTATAATAGTTTCATGTTATTAGACCAGTAATGGTTCCCTGCATGCCCACCTCTTAGGCCCCGTTCACACCACCGCTATTTATTTCTGTTCTTCTCCGTTTGACGAGCAGAACAATGAAAATAATGGAAGTGTTGGAATTTTGTCATACGTTTAACATATACAAAAAAAAAACGTATGTTGACGGACACCTCAGACAGATGCCATACTGTGGCATCCATCCAATAGAGTTCCATTGTACAAAAAAACATATATGCTAATTTATAAGTTTTTTTTGCAGAATGGGAAATCGTAGTGTACCACGTCTTCCCATCCTGTAAAGTCCAGAAAAAAATATACACATTTTTTGTACAATGGAACTCTATGGTGAGGGATGCCGCAGTATGGCATCTGTCTGAGGCGTCCGTTATGTTTCGGTCATAGTATAATATAACATATGACAGAAACATAATGTGAACCCGTGTGTGAATGAGGCATCAGTGTTCGGTCAGTGATTTTCATCAGTGATTTTTGAGCCAAAACCAGTTGCGGCTGTAAACACAGAACTGGTGCAGATCTTTCCCTTATACCTTACAGTATGTCTGTAGAGGCTCCAATCCTGGTTTTGGCTCACAATAACTGATAGAAATCACTGACCAAACACTGACGTGTCAATGAGGCAATTTTTTCTACCATGATTATATATCTTTTTAAATTTGGCGACTAAAAATTTTTCAGTTTAGGAGCCAATGGCTCCAAGGTAATTTTTTTATTCTGGAGCCCTGAGTGATTATGTAGCTGGAGGTATATTAGGCGGTCAGTGGATAACAATTTTACTGTAGGCCACTGGAGTACAGGCCCCAAACATTAGGTATTCACCGGACAGAAAAGAGCAAGTGATTATGTGGCTGGAGGTATATTAGATGGTCAGTGGATAACAATTTTACTGTAGGCCAGTGGATTACAGGCCCCAAAAATTATGCATTCACCGGACATAAAAGAACAAGTGATTATGTGGCTGGAAGTATATTAGGCGGTCAGTGGATAACAATTTTACAGTAAGCCAGTGGAGTACAGGCCCCAAAAATTATGCATTCACCGGACAGAAAAGAACAACTGATTATGTGGCTGGAGGTATATTAGGTGGTCAGTGGATAACAATTTTAATGTAGGCCACTGGAGTACAGGCCCCAAACATTAGGCATTTACCTGACAGAAAAGGCCTTTTTACCGCTGTATATACATAAGACAAGGACCATTCTTTGTTGTGGGTGGTGGAGGATATGTGTGGGCTGGCATGAGGAAATTCAATTAAATGTGGCCGTCACAGGTGTTCCTCCGAGATCCATGCCTCATTCATTTTTAGAAATATGAGGTAGTCCGCACTGTCGTGAGCTAAGCAAGTGCACTTATCGGTCATGATCCCCCCTGCTGCGCTGAACGTCCTTTCGGACAAGACACTCGACGAGGGGCAAGCCAAGAGTTCCATGGCAAATTGTGCCAGCTCTGGCCACAGGTCAAGCCTGCATACTCAGTAGTCCAGGGGTTCCTAGCTTCTCAGAGCGTCCACATCGGCCGTTAACCTGATGTAGTCGGACACCTATTGGTCTAGACGTTCACTGAGGCTGGATCCGGAGGGCGGCTGTCGATGGATTGGCTGCAAGAATGATCTCATATCCAAAGTGACCAACACATCTTCAAACTGCCCTTTTCTTTCAGGCACTGTAGGATTGGTACCCGCACCTGTGGGTGGAAATTCCTCTGCCAGCGCCCGCAACAGCAGAATGCAGCATCTCTCGCAGCAAGGCCTGGAAATGCTGCATTCTGCCAGCCCTCTGTGATGCTGGTAACATGTCCGCCATTTTGTGTTTGTACCGGGGGTCTAAGTACGTTGCTACCCGGTACTGGTCCTTCCCCTTTATGCTTTTTATATGGGGTTCCCTCTTCAAACACTGGAGCATGAAGGCCCCCATTTGCAAAAAATTTTAAGTGGTGGAGCGCCCTGGCTCCTGCTCATATCCCAGGAGAATGTCGTCCTCGGTCTCCTCCCCCCAGCCACAGACCACACCAGCGATCCCCAAAAAGTTTAAAGTCCCCCTCAAAGCCTGCTCTTCTTGATCCTCCTCCTCCCCCCAGCCACCATCCTCCTCTGACTCCTCTTCAGACTCCTACTGACTTGTCTCAGATGGAGTAGCCCCCCCTGGGAATTCATTCAGCATTGCGACTTCCTCATCTTCCAGCTCCTGCTCTTCGATGGCTTGATCAATGACACGACGCAATACACGCTCCAGAAAGAAGGCGTAAGGTATGATGTCACTGCTGGCACCCTGGCTGCGACTGACCAGTTTGGTGATCTCATCAAATGGCTGCAGAAGTCTGCATTTATCGCGCATGAGCAGCCACTGGCGCGGTGAGAAGAAACCAAGCTCCACAGAACCTGTCCTGCTGCAGAGTTCGTACAGGTAGTCGTTAACGGCACGTTGCTGCTGGAGCAGCCTATCAAGCATATACAAGGTGGAGTTCCAGCGCATCGGGATGTCACAAATCAGACATCTGACGGCAGGTGGTGTCGCCGCTGAACGTCAGCAAGGAAAGCCATGGCCGTGTAAGATCTTCTAAACTGGCCACAGATTTTCCTGGCCTGCCACAAGACGTCTTGGACCCTGGGGTATTTGGCAACGAATCGCTGCACGACTAAGTTCAGGACGTGTGCTATGCACGGCACGTGTGTCATTTTGCTCTGTTTCAGCGCACTCAGCAGATTTGCACCGTTGTCGCACAACACTTTACCAACTGTCAAATTGACCGGGTTTAGCCACTGATCGGCCTGTGACCACAGAGCTGAAAGCAGTGCAGGACCTGTGTTCCTCTTGGCTTCCAGGCACAACAGCCGCAGCACAGCATGGCAACGTCTCACCTGGCATAGTGAATAGGTTCTAGTGAGCTTGGGGGGAGCAGCGAAAGAGGCGGCAGCAGTGGAACAGGAGGAGTCAGCCGAGGAGGAGACAGAGGATGAAGTAGGAGGAGGAGTAGAAGAGTCAAGCCTGCATGCAATCCATGGCGGTAACACCAAATCCACACGGGAGCCACGATTTACATGCTTGAAGGCCGTCAGAAGGTTCACCCAGTGGGCAATAAAAGTTATGTACGTTCCCTGCCCGTGTTTGCTACTCCTTGTGTCTGTGGTCAGATGTATCTTGGCACCGACACTAAGATATATTCACTTTCCACTGAACGTGGCCATATAGCTCAGGGATGCCCTTCTGGGAGAAATATTTTCTCCTCCCTCTCTGCTGCGCCGTCTCTCCCTCTGAACTCCCCTCCTCTTCCTCTCTTGTGGGCACCCACATGACGTCCATTGACACGTCATCATCATCACCTTCACCACCACTGACATAACAGATCTCAGAGTAGGCAGCAACATCGGGGACCTCCCTTCTTGGGCTGAGCTGGGTACTGTCGTCAGACTGCTGGGTGGTTGCCGTTTCTACCTCCTCTTCCTGATCCGATGCCAAGAATCGCTGCGTATAGGTAAGGTCTGGGAATGGATGGGAAGATAAGTCCTCTGACTCAAGTGGAGGGGCTATGGTGGTGTCTTTGGGGCTGCACACAGCAGAGAGTGAGGAGGGTGCAGATACAGAGGACGAGGAGGGTGCAGAAGCGGAAGGCTGAGTGAGCCACTCAACCAACTCTGGTGCGTCCTTTGACGTAATCGCATGCACCTTCTCCAACTTCCCACTTAGGCTCCGGCTTGGTGCACCTGTCCGACCCCTACCACACCTGTGGAACGGCCTACCTCTTTCTCTTCCTGTCATTTTCAAAATGACCCTGTGCCAAAGTCCCTCGACAAGAGCAGTATTTGTGGAAGAAGGTATATCGCATACCTCAGTCAGTATTTGGTGGAAACAAGTATATTAAACCCCTTAATCAGTATTTTGTGGAAGCAGGTATATCGCACCCTTCAATCAGTATTTTGTAGAAGCAGGTATATCAAACCCCTTAATCAGTATTTTGTGGAAGCAGGTATATCGCACCCCTCAATCAATATTTTGTGGAAACAGGTATATAGAACCCCTGCATCAATATTTGGTGGAAACAGGTATATCGCACCCCTCAATCAGTATTTTGTGGAAACAGGTATATAGAACCCCTGAATCACTATTTGGTGGAAGCAGGTATATCGCACCTCTCAATCTGTATTTTGTGGAAGCAGGTATGGTTCATTTATAGGATGGGGGCATGTCTCAATTAGCTGTCCTGTCCCACCTCATGGATGTGTCATGGGTCAAAGTTCAACGCAATGCAAAAGAATATGGCGCATGCGAATATTGCCATATGTTCGCATGTTCGGCGAATCGCAAACGAGCAAAGTTCGCTGCGAAACGACTGCTGGGCGAACCCGCAAGGCCATCTCTGTATACATATATGTTGTGGGGATTCGCTCTGGTAGGCAAGGTGAGCGTACGCCAAACAGAGGCACCAAAAACAGTTCTTGCTCAAACTGCAGTGTTTTATTAACACAAGCAGGTTTAACAGCTCAGCAAACAACTTCATCTTAGTTGAAAGTCCTGGTGTTCATTCACACCATGCTGCAGGTCCTGCATAAAGAGTCCCAGTCCAGGCGTGTGTTCACACTTTGCCAACAGGTCCCCGCCAAAGTTTAAGTCCAGGATATAGTCGTCCTGTCTTCCCCAAACAGGTCGCAAGCTTTCCTCCAGGCACAAGCCTCATACCTTAACACAGACAGCTCTATCCCACACTCTTGCTGCCTTTAATGCGAGTTGGGCGTCGGTGCTTGACCTCACCTTGCTACAATCAGTCTTTGCAGCATATGCTGGAAGAAAAATACCTCCCATCAACCAACAGACCCTTCATTGTGTCAATATATATATATATATACAGTCATGGCCATAAATGTTGGCACCCCTGAAATTTTTCAAGAAAAATAAGTATTTCTCACAGAAAAGTATTGCAGTAACACGTTTTGCTATACACATGTTTATTCCCTTTGTGTGTATTGGACCAAAACTAAAAAAAGGAGGAAAAAAAGCAGATTGGACATAATGTCACATCAAACTCCAAAAATGGGCTGGAAATTATTGGCACCCTTTCAAAATTGTGGATAAATAAGATTGTTTTAAGCACGTGATGCTCCTTTAAACTCACCTGGGGCAAATAACAGGTGTGGGCAATATAAAAATCACACCTGAAAGCAGATAAAAAGGAGAAAAGTTAACTTGCAAGTCTTTGCATTGTGTGTCTGTGCGCCACACTAAGCATGGACAACAGAAAGAGGAGAAGAGAACTGTCTGAGGACTTGAGAACCAAAATTGTGGAAAAATATCAACAATCTCAAGGTTACAAGTCCATCTCCAGAGATCTAGATTTGCCTTTGTCCACAGTAGGCAACATTATCAAGATGTTTGCAACCAATGCCGCTGTAGCAAATCTCCTTGGGCGTGGACTGAAGAGACAAATTGATGAAAGGTGTCAGCGCAACATAGTCCGGATGGTGGATAAGCAGCCCCAAAAAAGTTCCAAAGATATTCAAGCTGTCCTGCAGGCTCAGGGAGCATCAGTGTCAGCGCGAACTATCCGGATAGAAACCCACTGCTGACACAGAGACATAAAAAAGCAAGACTACATTTTGCCAAAATGTACTTGAGTAAGCCAAAATGTACTTGAGTAAGCCAAAACGTCTTGTGGACAGATGAGACCAAGACAGAGCTTTTTGGTAAAGCACATCATTCTTCTGTTTACCGAAAATGGAATAAGGCCTACAAAGAAAAGTACCTACAGTGAAAAACGTTGGAGGTTCAATTATGTTTTGGGGTTGGTTTGCTGCCTCTGGCACTGGGTGCCTTGAATGTGTGCAAGGCATCATGAAATCTGAGGATTACCAACAGATTTTGGGTCGCACTGTAGAGCCCAGTGTCAGAAAGCTGGGTTTGCGTCCGAGATCTTGGGTCTTCCAGCAGGACAATGACCCCAAACATACGTCAAAAAGCACCCAGAAATGGATGGTAACAAAGCGCTGGAGAGTTCTGGTGCCCAGCAATGAGTCCAGATCTAAATCCCATTGAACACCTGTGGAGAGATCTTAAAATTGCTTTTGGGAAAAGTGCCCTTCCAATAAGAGAGACCTAGAGCAGTTTACAAAGGAAGAGTGGTCCGAAATTCCTGGTGAGAGGTGTAAGAAGCTTATTGATGGTTATAGGAAGTGACCGACTTCAGTTATTTTTTCCAAAGGGTGTGCAACCAAATATTAGGTTAAGGGTGCCAATAAATTTGTCCAGCCCATTTTTGGAATTTGGCGTGGCAATATGTCTAATTTGCTTTTTTTCCTCCCTTTTTTGGTTTTGTTCCAATACACACAAAGGGAATAAACATGTGTATAGCAAAACATGTGTTACTGCAATACTTTTCTGTGAGAAATACTTTACTTTCTTGAAAAATTTTAGGGGTGCCAACATTTACGACCATGACAGGGGTACTGGTTAATATTGGTCGACCGCTTCCTTCAGCTGCCTTGGCCCACCTCCCACCAATTCTCCCCCAAAATAAAACACTGACACCGACCTTGGATTAATTAGGCCACAGCAGCCTTTTATTATAAACATACATAAATAACAATAAACCTTTATATAAATACAACCAAAAACCCATTAACCTTCTGTTCTTCACCCTACCAAGGGGGAGGTCCTTGAAGCCCTAAACCCCAGAAAAACAACCATGCCAGGTTTAGCCGACTTGCCTCCAGCCGTTGCCCCCTAGCTCGGAAGCACCACCTGCCGGCTCCCCCTGACAGTTCCGCCACCGCCAAGTGCCAAACCTGGGAGTCCAGCCCCCACCTTAGGGCCCTCCCATCCTCCTCACCAGATAATCTCACCGACTCCAAGGACCTCCCCCCGCCACAGGCGCACCAGGCTTAACACCCTTAAGCCTGTGCGTCCCTCCACACCCGAACCGCCGTTTCCATACCTTCTTGGATAGCTAAACTCCACATATCCAAACCCAGTGCATTCAGATGCACCCCGTCACTCCGCCAAAACCCCCCAACACCCTTCTCTAGATCCAAATGCCGCACCGCCAGACCCCCATTCCGCGCTAGAAACCGGCCCATCGCCCGATTAACTTTCACCCTCACCTTATTCACCCCCTCCACCGACGTAGCCCCCCGCCACACCGTCCGCGGCACAATGTCCGACCACACAGTCACCATCTTCGGATAAAGCGCCCACAAACGCAGCAGGTCGAATTTGATATCTCTCACCAACTCCCTGAACGGGCGGGTCCCCAAGTCGTTTCCCCCGACATGGAGAACCAAAACATCAGGCGCCCTGTCCTGCTTAACGAACCTGTTAAATTCCGGCAACATCCCGCTCCACAACATTCCCCGCCGTCCAATCCACCTTACCACAACCTCGTCGCGCCGGAACCCGAGCTGCAGACCATCCGGCCTAACCGCCGCCCTGGCCGCTCCCCACCAAACATAGGAATGCCCCAACAACCAGACCAGAACCGGAACCGCACCTGCAACGAGAAAACAAAACAAGAAGCAAACAGGGCAACACAACAACCCAGCACCCTAGGCCCCCCGCCCCGCTCACCACACCACCCGCTCAGGCCGGACATAAGACCGGAAACGCCTCGACTCCCACCTGCCGATTCTCCTGATCACATCGTCGCCCAAACCCCACCTGGCCGCCTCAGTCGCCGCCCCAATCCGGAAGGAATGACCCGAAAAACCCGAATCAGAGACCTCCAACTCCCTCAAGCACCGTCTAAAAACCGCCGTAAACTGAAACCGAGAAAGGAAAGAGCCATCCTCGTGCACAAGCAACGGAGCCCCAACAGACCCGCCACCATCCAGCAGGAACTCTCGCATACAACGAACCGGGCACATCCGACAACCCGCCACCTCAAACAAAACCACTCTCTGGCCCCTCCCCTCTACATCCGTCTTGGACCGCCGAATCACAAACTCTACCCGATCCGTAAACACCTCTACATCACCCCTACCCAAGCCCCCAACCCTGCGAACCGTCGGGCAAACCAGCTCACCCAAAAGCAACGTCCCAAAAAACGCCAACGAAAAGGCTAAACGGAACAACCTCCCTTCCCTCAACGACCGACAAACCGAATCCAAACACTCCCCTAAACTAACTAACAACGCAAAAGAAACCGGCCGCCTGTCATCCGCCCCCACCCTCTCCCGACGCCAGCCTTTCATGGCCCGGGACACCAAAAAGGACTTAGTCACATCAGGCAAATGCCGAAGACGAAACCCAAAAACCAACCCCGCCAAACATTGATTCATCCTAGCCACAGACCACCCCTCATCCCTACAATGCCCGATAAACAACAACAGAGCGATTTCCGCCTCCTCGTCCCCCGCCCCTAACCCAGCCTTCCATCGCTCCCAACACTGCCAAGCCCTGGAATAAGCCTCCCACGTACCCGGAGCCAACGAGGACCTGATCAACGAGACAGCCGCTACTCCAGAACGGTCCACAGCGACGCTGGACACTCCAATCTCACCTCCGAAGCGCCCGGGGCAAGCTGACGAAACCGGTCCCACTGCGAACGAGAGAGAGCATCAGCGACACAGTTATCAACCCCCGGGACATGCACAGCCACCACCCAAGCGTTCAGAGTCAAACACTCAAGCACCAGCTTCTGCAGCAACCGTACCACTAACGGAGACGACGCCGACAAACCATTGATCGCCTGAACCACCCCCAAGTTATCGCAGTGAAAACACATCTTTTTATTCCGAAAAATCCCACCCCAAAGCACCACCGCCATGACAATCGGAAACAGTTCCAACAACGCCAAGTTCCGGACCCAACCCCTCTGAACCCAACTGTCGGGCCACACCCCCGCGCACCATTGCCCCTGGCAGTACGCCCCATAGCCACAGCTCCCTGCCGCATCCGAATACAGGTCGAAATCCACTGCGTCCACCACCTCCTCTATAAACAACGACCGGCCATTATACTTATCCAAAAACGAACCCCACACTGCCAAATCCGCCCTCAACTCCCTACCCAACCGAATAAAGTGATGAGGAGACTGAACGCCCGAGAGCGCTCCCGCCAACCGCCTACTAAAAACCCTCCCCATCGGCATGATCCGACACGCAAAATTAAGTTTGCCCAGGAGCGACTGAAGCTCCCGCAGCCTAATCTTAGGCACCCGCCTCGCTCTAGCCACCTCCCCTTCAAATCCTCCAACTTATCGGACGGCAGCCGACACTCCATCCGTTCAGAATCAATCACGATCCCCAGGAAACACAGTTCCGTCGTAGGCCCCACCGTCTTTTCCCCGGCCAACGGGACCCCGAACGCCTCAAACAACCCCCGTAACGTATTCAACAAAACCGAACAAACGAACGAACCCCCCGGACCAACACAAAGAAAGTCGTCCAAATAGTGGATGACGGAGTCCCAACCCGCCGCATCCCGAACCGCCCACTCCAAAAACGTACTAAAAGTCTCAAAGTACGCGCACGACAGGGAACAGCCCATCGGCAGACACCGGTCCACAAAAAACCCCCCATCCCAAAAACAACCCAACAAGTGTAAACTCTCCGGATGAACAGGCAAAAGACGAAATGCCGCCTCTATATCCACTTTCGCCATCAACGCCCCTTTCCCGAAACGCTTCACCAATATCACTGCCGCGTCGAACGACGTATAAACCACGGAACACAAAGCCGGGTTGATACCGTCGTTGACCGACGTTCCCTTAGGGAAGGACAAGTGGTGAATTAAGCGAAACTTATTAGGCTCCTTCTTAGGAACCACCCCCAGCGGCGAAACCCGTAACCCCGCTAACGGCGGCTCTGCAAAAGGGCCCGCCATCCTGCCCAACGCGACCTCCTTACCCAACTTCTCCGAAACAACCCCCGGATGTTCCAAAGCGGAACGCAAATTCTTTTTAACAACCCGAGCTTCCGAAGGAACAAACGGAATCCGAACCGCCGAAAAACCCTCCCTCAACAACAACGCCGCCCGTCTATCAGGGTACTTATCGAGATACGGCCCCATCCTTCCCAGCCGAATTGGCGTCACCCCTTTTCCAGGCCCCTCTCCCCCTCTCTGCTTACCCCCCCTAAAACAACGTGACGCTCCATGAGCCCCCCCGCAAGTTGAGCATTCATGCTTAAATTTGCATTTCGACCCAAACTTACAGGATCCCTCATTAAAGAGGAAGCACAGTCCCTTCGTGGATGCCACTGCAAAAGCGGACTGGCCCCCTCCCCCACCTCCACTCGACTCCCCCCGAAACTGCCGCTGCCGAAACTGCTCGTCGTAGCGCAGCCACGCCACGCCCCGTATACCCGATACGCCTCCCCAATTGTGTCCAAGTAGCAGAACAGCGCCGAGCAACACCCCGGTTCCTTTTCCCCAATGACACTGGCCAAAATGGTGAACGCCTGCAACCAGTTCGCAAACGTACGCGGGATTAACCTGAATCTCCGTTTCTCTTCCTCCTCCCTCTTCCCGACCTCCTTCCTCTCCTGGTCCAAATTAAACCTCTCTAAAGGGAGCAGCGAAAAAATTTCGACATACTCCCCTTTCCAAATTTTCTCCCTCACGTCCTGTTTCAAATGGGCCCCAACGGCCCCTCAAAACAGACGTACACCTCCCCCTTCGCCTTATCATCTAGAGCCGGCGCCTCCTCCCCTGAGCCCCCTGCCTGCGTCTGTACCGACGCCGTGCTCGCCCGCGCCTCGGACCCCACCGCACCAACACCAATCCCCCTGGGACCCCCTACACCCCACGCCGGCAACGGCGACGGCGCCCCGAACCCAAACCCGCCACCAAACCGGCCAACCCCCCTAACAACTGACCCAAACCCCCACCCCAATCCCCCTGGGGACCCCCCCGCCCCCGCCAACTGGACCCCTAACTGTACTAAAGGACCCCAAGGCGTCTCACCTGGCTGCGTGGGTGCTGTGTCCCCACCAGCCGCTGCTCCTGGCTCCAGGCGACTAGGTCGGCTCCCTCCATCCGGTGCACTCAGTCCCCTGACAGGCCCGGGGTCAGGGACGCAGACGCTCTCCGGCACGTGGGTGTCTTCAGGGGAGGCAGAGCCCTCCCCCCTTTCCAACGGCTCCAAGCCAGCAGAGGGCCCGCTGTCACGTGGCCTCCGGTGACCAGCGGCCCCGCTCCCCTCCTCCACAGATCCAGCCGCTGAGGGCCTGCCACCATGAGCCTCCGGGTAAGTGGCAGCCCCGCTCCTCACTTCCAACCTGCGCCGGGGGCCCCCAGCCACCGCTCCAGACGCTGGGGCTGCCGATCCTGGTCCCGCCTCCTCCCGCCGCGCTCTAAGCCGGGCAGACCTGGCGCGGCCTGCAGGGGGGCTCCGCCTGCATGTCGGATTCCTCCCCCGCCCGGGCGTGTGGGAAGGCACAGAGCCCGCAGCCACCAGGCGGGGAGGGTTCCTAGAGGGGCTCCTGCGTCGGCGCTGAGCCCGGGGAAGCCATGTCCGGGCTAAGGTGCGCCGGCGGCCTGGACCGCCGCGGCCGGGACGCCTGTGGCGGGGGCTCAGCCGACACCCCCACCTCCCCCTGCAGCAGTGACTGGACCCGCTCCTGCAGCCAGTTGTCCCCACGCTCCGCTGCTGCCCGCCTCAACTCAGCAAACAAGGCTTCCATCATCCAGCGTGGACCAGGTAACCGTGCTCTCGTTCTGGTTCCACAAAATGGCCCCGACCCTTGCTGACCAGCCCCTATAACCTCCCCTGGACTCCACCCACACCACTAGCCCTGACCAATCCCTTTTCCCGGGGTCTCCCATAACCCCCCCGTCATGGGCGCCTCCCCTCCATGCTTCTCCTCCGGTCCGGCTTAACTTGACTGTATATATATATAGTAACACCAGAGGCTTCTGGACACAGTCGTAGAGCCATTTAGTCTTTTTCAGACAATTTATCTCTACTGGACTTTCTCTACACCTTTCCTTTTATCTGGCTTGCTTTTATAGTTCTGGCACCTGGTCAGGGACAGGTGAGCTTGTCAGAATTACATATTTTCATCTGTTCTGGTTGCTGGTGAGACTCAGACTCTCTTTTTTAAACTGGCTACACTGACTAGACCAATGATGGCAAACTATTTAGAGACAGAGTGACCAAACTGCTATCCAAAACCCACTAATTTATCTCAAATTGCCAACACAGCAATTTAACCTGAATACTGCAGTCCAATATAGTATATTTTCCATGTACTTTATCATTTAGCTATAATAGCCTGCCTGCATTCAATCTCAAACCCCCCAGGGGCTCAGAACCCCAGACAGGCCCCCTATCTAACATTATACATTTACTGTTTGATATGCATATCAAAAATGTTGATAGCAGGGGTCCAAGCTCTGAGAACCCTGCTGTTCCCTTAAACAAAGACATCCTGGGAACGGAGCCGAGGACAGGGAATGAAAGGGAGGAGACAGTGCCAGGAAGCAGGTAAGCAAGCTTCCCTTCACAGGTGTGCCCAAAAGGGGGGGGGGGGGTTCCAATTGCCCTACCCCCTATGGTGCATAACCCTTTTCATGCCACGAAATTATAATAGAAACATAGATCAACCGGAGTTGACCGCTTCAGATTTGAGTATAAGAAGCAAATTTAGACTTGAAATATATAACAAGCTTATAGTAGTTTTAGTGCTGCTTTGTTATATTAGACTAACTTATGTGAAGTTATTAAACCGTCGTTTTATATATATTATATTATATAAGGAATATATATTATATAAGGAATATCCTTGCAAAAAAAAAAATGACATTGGATTTTATTTCTCTTCTAGCTCGATTCATCTATTGCTTAAAGGACTAGAATGACTAGTCAACCTTCAAACCTTTTTCAAATTAAATGTCCTGAAATTTTGGATGACAGGATGTTTTAGTATTCTAGGGATGCCTACAAAAGTCAATAATGGTAAGGAATTTACAGGTATAAAGCTTCTGCAGGAAAAGCAAACCAAAAAGAGCAAGCCTTTCCGTGCCACTTTGTTTTTCGCAATGCACTGGATACATCTCATTCTTGTATCAAAGATGAGAAGCAATGTTTATAGGGGGTTGGGGGAATTACAACATTTTTTTCATATGGTATTTGACAAAAAAACTGTATAAATTAGACATAATTTGGTATAAAAAAAAGCCACATGCAAATGCCCTTCTAGGGTCTTTCAATGGTGAGGGTTCCTAATTAGCTTTCTGGGTCAAGGTAGGGAAATGCAGTGGTGGCCAGGCTTATTTATGGCAATGAAAGTTGATTGAAAGTGTTTGTATTGATATCAGAGAGAATTGTACTGGTATGGCTCAACAATCATATATTGGATGGTAGAATTGTATGTAATTTCTATGACCAGTTTAACACTGAACTTGTTTGTAATGTCATAAGTGTTTTGAAGAGTCTGCAGAAAATTGCTGGCTTTTTGGAGGGATAGGTAGCTACTGTTTTATAGTGTTCAGGAGGTAGCTGATCCCCTTCTAGGAGTGGAGACCTCTCTATTGCAGAGGGAAATAGAGACAGGGTGCTGAGGATCTATGTAGAGATGGGGCATTTCCAAAGGTGAGCAGCCTCCTGCTTTTCTGCTATATGTGCACCATACTGATCCCATGTGTACTGTAAGTGGTCACTCCGCACATTGGGACCTTTAGAGGTTTTTCAAGAGTTTTATCACAGGTGTGAAAGTGTATGTATATATATATATATGGTAGAAGTATCTTTGTGTATGTGCCTCACAATTTGTATATGTGTGTACTTACAGTTTGTGTACTATGCAAGTGTGTCCATATTCACACTTTACCATATCCTTTATATAACCATGATAAGACTCTGTTCATACCCTGCTTTTTCCTTCCATAAGATAAATACATCAGAAGAATTGCCCAACATATACCTCCAGCAGGCTGCAGTGTCATATCTCGTCCATCGAACACCCCCCCCCCCCCCCATTGTTAAAAAAAACATTTGGCGGGCACTATACTTATTTTTTCAGCAGAGAATGGTTTCCTCTAAACTAAAAAAATGTATGCTGATAAATTCTGGCTCTGAATATGACAAAAATGCCATTTCACTCAAGGTCTCTTAAGGACTCTTCTAACAGCTAATCTACAGGGGTCCCGGGTGTTGAACCCCCACGGATCTGATACTGATGGACTATCCAGTGGATAAGTCACAATTACCTTTTTCTGGATAACACCTTTAACTTTATGCA
This sequence comes from Bufotes viridis, assembly GCA_033119425.1. NCBI lineage: Eukaryota > Metazoa > Chordata > Amphibia > Anura > Bufonidae > Bufotes > Bufotes viridis. The sequence continues at coordinate 52,896,775 of CM065594.1, forward strand.
TTATTATTTTTACCTGTCATTTATATAATAATAATAATATTTTAATTGTTCTAAAGAGCAGATCTCAAATCTTGCTGCATTTGCTCTTCTTTTGTTTGCGCTGGCTTTTCGCTAGGTGAAACGCTTTAGTAAATGTGCAGCAGACTCAGCCCAGGCCCAAGCTGGTTGAAAGAAAAAGCTATGACGGAGGACAGTATGTACTCCTCCTCTTTAGATGTTGGAAGCAGTTGAGAACAAGCTTCAGAAAATACTGACACTGGTAAAAAACATAGCAAATACAAGGAGACCTGACAGGACTGGAGGCAAAAAAAATCCTGGTCTCTGAAGACATGTCTACAACATTGCAGTATGTCAGCTTGTCTATGACAGATATATTACAAGTAAAAAAAATTACACTGGCCCCTGCTGAGACTCCGTGTCAGCATCATACTGTAGTTTATCTGCTGAATACCCAATCCTACCCTGTCACAGAGAAATTCTATTTACAGTGTAAAGGGGTTAAATGATCAAATACAACTGTGCCAGCTTCTCACAAAAAATAAAGCATGTCTTCTCACTGATGCCATAATGATTACGGTGGCTCAGTGGTTAGCACTGGTTCCTTACAACACTGGGGTCCTAGATTTGAATCTGGGGTTTGTATGTTCTCCCTGTATTTTTATGTGTTTCTCTCCCACACTCCAAAAACATGCTGATGAAGCACTTACATTGTGCGCTCCATTGGAGACAGCAAAAGAAAGTGTTGTAGAATATGTGAGCTCTATATAAGAGAGTGAAATAAATGTTACCAGTGTCGAACCAGCAGATGAAGTATTTATTTTTTGCAACCAATGGTATCTGAAAGCCATATAAAAAAATAACATTTTTCCAGTACGGTACAGTGTGTGTGGATGTCATTTATATACGCCACAAAATAACAAAGTTCTAATATAGTTCTTATTTGTTCATTCATTCAATGCTTAAAAAACACATTTAACTTCTGTTCTTCCTTTTTGTCTTCATTTACTGCTCTAAAGCCACTTAAAGGGATTCTGTCACCTCAGTATACACCATTTAAACTTTTAAATCAGTCATGCTCCACAGATTACCTTGAATTGGCTTTGCTGTTCTATACTGTAATCCGTCCAGTAGTTTTGCTCAAAAACAATTTTTATAATTATGCTAATTAATCCTGAAGGTGCCCAGAGGGGCTTATTCTTCCACTTTGTGTTCCCAGTAACGCCCCCCTGCAGTGCCCAAACCCGCCTCTCTACTCAGTAAAATACGCCTTCCTCCTGAATCCCTAACCGCCCACAGTGTCTCCTCCCTCTCCTCCCCCTCCCTGACGGCCGAGGCTAACTGAGGGAAGAGCGAGCATCGGACGTCACTGGGCTCGGCGCATGCCTAGTGACGACGATGAAACTCCTGCCCTCAATCTCCAGCACATCGCACTGGCGCAGCCCTCAGTGGGTACTGCGTCTGCACGAGACTTCGCTCGGCCGTCAGGGAGGGGGGGAGAGGGAGGAGAGACACTGTGGGCAGTTAGGGATTCAGGAGGAAGGCGTGTTTTACTGAGTAGAGAGGCGGGTTTGGGCACTGCAGGGGGCGTTACTGGGCACACAAAGTGGAAGAAAATGCCCCTCTGGGCACCTTCAGGTTTTTGAGCAAAACTACTGGACGGATTACAGTATAGAACAGCAAAGCCAATTCAAGGTAATCTGTGGAACATGACTGATTTAAAAGTTTAAATGGTGTATACTGAGGTGACAGAATCCCTTTAAAGGGCTTATCTGACAGGCCAGCTTCTGCCATGACACGAGAATATATGTGATACGTTGACACTAAATCGAGCACTATAGGAGGAGCATTATATCATATGTTGGAACTACTAGGAGAACTATGGGAGGAGCATTATATATACTGTATTTTTCACCCTATAAGATGCATCTGCTCATAAGACTCACCTATGGTTTAGAGAAAAATAAGAAAAATATATTTTTCATTACTTCTCAGATCAGACCCCAATCAGACCCTCAATGTTTAAGGGGTTTTCCGGGCTTTTTCAAATTGATTACCCATACTCAGGATAGGTCATCAATAGCAGATGGACGGGTGTCAAACACCCAGCACCCCCGCCGATCAGCTGTTTGCGGATACGGCGTGCAGTGCACATGTGCCATCTCCCTTCTCTCCTACTGTCTGCTGCTGTTGTCTCATAGACATACAGCAGCAGAGCAGGAAGAGAGAGGGTAGACGGCATGTGTGCACACAATGCCTGCCGTCTCCTCATAAAGCAGATCGGTGGGGGTCCCTGGAGTCGGACCCCCGCCAATTTGATATTGATGACCTATTCTGAGGATAGGCCATCAATATAAAAGAGCCCAGAGAACCTCTTTAATCAGACCTCAGCTCAGATCCTTAATGTTAATAAAACCCCCAATATTAATAAGACTCCCAATCAGACCTCGGATCAGACCCCCAATCTTAATAAGAGCCCTAACCATACCTCAGATCAGACCCCCAATCATTAGATCAGACCCCTAATGTTAATACGACCCCATCCAGACCTCAGATCAGATCCCTGTGTTAATAAGACACCCCAATCAGATCAGACAACAACAAAAAAAATCAACACCTCTCCTGTTCTGGACAACACCGCCAGCTCCTGTTCTTCCTGCCACCCTGTTCTGTGACTTGATGTTGCACAGCATGAGTAGTGATGAGCGGCAGGGGCAATATTACAATTCGCTATATTTCGTGAATATCCGGTAGAATATTCGTCATATATTCGCGAATATTCGTATTCCAGATTATTCTCTTGATTGTGAAAAATCGGCAATGTAAAAATCACATAATACAAATTCGTAACGCGAAATACAGGCGTGGGTCACTTTGGCTATATTTTTCAAGCTGCTAGAAGTTTCCTTAGTTTATCCTGACTGAATTCGAATATTCTTCATTATCTAATTTATTTTAGCTTATGCGAAAAATCAGCAATGTAATATGCGCGTTAATCGACTAAGAGCGGGTTATAGGCAACTTTCCTATTGGGTTGGCTTGCTAGAATTCGCGAATATGTAGAATATAGTGTATTATACTACAGGGGGAGAGCATTATATATGTGGGTGCATTATACTACAGGGGTAGAGAGCATTATATATATGGGAGAATTACACTACAGAGGGAAGAGCATTATATATACTACCACTACAGGAGGACATTATACTATGGGAGGACTATGGGGGGAGCAATATATATACAGGGGCATTATACTACAGGGGAACTATGGGGGGAGCATTATGTATACTATGGGGCCACTACCGACTTGAACCCAATTGAGCAAATGTAGAACCACCTCGATCGTCATGTTCACTTTATGGATCCTCCCCGATCTGCCCTTTAGCACTGTACTTTCATACAATTTAATTTCTAAATCACTTTATTTAAAAATATCAAATATCAAAAATATATTGCTGCATCCACCTGAAAAAAAAAAGCTGTAAAGTCATGGCTACTAGGGGTGTCAGTTCTACCTAAGTTGCAGTCCACTGCCTGTTGTCAGACAAGCCCTGTTCCTGTTAACAGAGACTCAGAAGACGACTGAAAGAAGGTGGGGACATGTTGGAGCTAGCTGAGATTGTGAGCCTGATAAAACAACTGCTTTTACACTGCTTCTGATAGGAGCCTCCCGCCTTTCCTCAAGTGTGATTTATCCCTCTTTATCTGTTCTGTGAGCTCCAGAGCTGAAAACAAGCACAGTGGGGAGTAAGGGAAAGGACATCACAGCAGTACAGTGCTGGTAGAAGGAAGACACCACATGCTTTTGAGAGAAATGCATCTAGCTGTGCAGCTGAAACAGGGAATAATTTGGCTGCAAAGAACATTACATAAGAAAAATGGCAGCACCAGACCAGAAAAGTAAAAAGGTATAAACAGAGGTGCATGTTAATGGGACTAGACCAATGTAAGGACGTTTCAGCTTATTATTTGAGCTGAACATAACTGGTCCTTCATAGTTATGATTGTACAAAGATTGTACACAGCCATTATGCAAACCTTTTTTTTTAACTGTTACGCCTAAATGCAAATGTGAGGCACATATAAAGAAAGGACTGTGAGGGACATTTATCAAGACTGCTGCTAAGGAAAGTTGGCTTAGTTATTCATAGCAACCAATCAGATTGATCGTTTCCTTTTCCAAAAGAGCTCTGAAAAATAAAAGGTGGAATCTAATCCGCTCCTATGAAAAACTAGGGCCAATATCACACATCAGTTATTGTGAACCAAAACCAGTAGTGAAGCCTCCACAGAGGTAAGGAATAATGGAAAGATCTGCACCTGTTCCATGTTTTTGACCCGCACCTGGTTTGGGCTCACAATAACTGATGGAAATAACTGAACAAATAACTGAAGTGTGAACTAGGCCTAAGCCAGTTTTCCTTTGCACCAATGTTCCCCAGTGTCTCATCCTATTTTTGAATCCACTCCTGGCTGTGGCTTCAAAAACTGCATCTAAAATCCTAGACGGTAGACGTGTAAATCTAGCCTTATAGTCCGGCCACAGCTGTCAGCTCTGCAATCATACGATAGCTGTATGGTCCATCTAGAAGACCTCTAGCTGCAGTGAGATACTCATTTGATTATTCTTTAATATATTTCTATTTCATTCCATTTAACTAGAAATGTGCCAGGGGAAAATACATAAACTCTGTATAAACAACTTGCAGGTGCCAAATGGATCTAAAATATCCCTGGAGATGCCAACGGTTCATTTATTAAACTCTATGACACACCCGGCTGCAGCAGCTGTGTTGTGGGAGCCCCTCTGCTAGCAGAAGCCTTCCTACAAGCTATTGATAGCATTGAAAGCTTTTTAATACCAGGAGCCAGCGACTAAGTAATTGCAGCTGCTTTAGTACATAGAAATGGCCTTATAAATAGCACTGCATTATTACATCTCCCACATAGATTCTCTCTTATGCATACATTGGTTTTAAACAGAGAATCCCAGGGTCTGAACAAACTTCACATCCCTTTTTTTGTTTTTTTTCCCCACTCTCCTAACATTTGTACAGTCCACTATTGGCAATGTGTTAACTCTTCAATGGCAATTGACAGAATAAATGTAGAATGTATTCAAAGAGAAAATTAAAGTGACACTTCCCCATTGGAACGACTTCAATGAACATATCTGGGGACTGTATATATAGTGTATCCCTAACATAACAGGAATCGTTGGTCTTTGCAGCAGAGTTCTGATACCAGGCTGTGATCTTACTAATGTACAGAAAGCACAGGCTGTTATAAAACATCTAGAGGGCAACAGTAGGGAATTTAAAATTGCCTGCAGCTCTGCAGATTGCACTTAGAATGCTCCTGCGGCTAAGAGCTGTGTATCCAATGTTAATATACTTGCAGAAATAGTGATGTATTCAGTGTCCTAACTTTTTTATGTTTACTTATTTTTAACTTAAAGGGGACATCCATAAGAGAATATACTGTAAAAAAGTTGCAGACAGAAGATCCACAGCGCTTTATAGTTGCAGCCAACTGGATGAGAGTTAAAAGGGTTATGCAGTGCTACGATATTGCTGACCTTTCTTCGGGATGGTCAGATCAATAGGCAGGAACAGCACTCATCTCCACTGTGATGCAACAGCAGCCGTGGATCCAAACGATACGTAGAAAGTCAATGAGCGGCGGCAGCATTACTCAATTTCTTTCTTTATTTGGACTTCACAGCATACATAAAAACAGCAACGTTTCGGCTGTACACCAGTCTTTATCAAGGCTGTACGCCAGCCTTTATCAAGCACGATGCTTGATAAAGGCTGGTGTACAGCCAAAACGTTGGCTGTTTTTATGTATGCTGTGCAGTCCTAATAAAGAAAGAAATTGGGTAATGCTGCCGCCGCTCATTGAATTTCTGCTTTCTTCAAGATAGGTCATCACTATCTGATCGGCAGGGGTCGTACTCTTGACACCCGGGCAGATCAGCTGTCTGAACAGGTAGCGGCGCTCATGCAAATGATGCTTTCTCTTCCCCATTTTGCAGCACTGGAGCAATGTAATTAGAAAACATTCACTTGAATGGGATGAGAAGTTGCAATTACACCGTGCTGCCACAACAAAGAGAGGAAGACGCTCAATCCTATGAGCACACTACCTCTTCAAACAATTGATCGTGAGGGTGGCGGGATTGGACTCCCTTCAGTCTGGTATTGATGACCTATCCTGATGATAGGTCTAGTGATGAGCGAAGCGAGCTTTGGATTTTACATTCGAAGATGCTTCGTTTAAAACTTCGGACGGAGATCTGTCTCCGTACAGTATTAAAATGTATGGGCTCTGGATGAGCCGAAGTTAGTTTTTCGTGAAGTCGCGTGGGACTTCATTGAATAACTTTGGTAATTGGTTTTTAAAGTGGAAAACCACTTTAAAACTTGAATCCGAACTCGGCTTCGATTCCGACTGGTACCTCCACTCCATTCAAATTCCTCCAGAATGGTAGCTTGGGACCCCTGTTTTAGGGAGTGGTGGGGATTCCAGTGGTAGTGCCCCCAAAAATTATACTTTTATCACTTTTGGTGCATTTTTTGAATACATGGCAAAATGCTACAAGCCATTTTTTCAGATAGTATCCTCTAGGCTACTCCATAGGAAATTAAAAAAATGTATGTAAAAAATGTGTGACCAACAAGTTCACTTGTAATAAATGCCATAAAATTCATAAGTCCAAAGTGCAGCGAGCCTTGGAAAAAGTAGAGGAGAAGAGGAGTGATAGCAGGTGGTAGTAATCACTCACTCTGTTGCTCGCTTGGTCCCTGCAGTGATGGGAAGGGTGCACCTGTTCTTCCCTTTGGGCACTCTCTGATTTCAGGGTTCTCCTGCTTGATGTCACTTGAGTTGCCCTTAATGTTGAAGGCATTTAGGTGCAAGGCAGAAACCCTTAGTAAAGCTGTGAATGTTGGTGCAGTGTAGCAGTGTGGAAAGCAATAATGAGGCAGTTGTGCAGCAGAACAGCTCTTTACTGAAGAATTCAAACGAAACATATTAGGACAGTTTTTAGCATGCATGGACTGGAATTTAGTACACAAAATGCACTTCCCAGAGATGTTATAGGTTTCATGGCTGCACAGGTGATTATTAGGCCAAGGTGTCTCCTGAGACTTCTCTAGCTAACTTGTATTTCAGCATCCAGGCATGGAGTTCACACCTACCACGGCAAGGTAATCATAGGACAGACCCTAAAAGTCAGACTATGCTCTGATCCTTTTTTTGGACAGATTGCCATATATGTCCACAGTGTCCTCTGTGGGATGTGGGTCCTTCTACGTAGGTGATCAAGCTGCTGGGTAAGTATGTTCAGGGCTGGAAGCCTTTACACAACTGGACAATATAGCTGTAAAGTCTATAAGATTTTTGCAATGCAGTTCAACTCTACAGAACTTTCACTGTGCACCTCTCACTTTCTTCTGACCTGCTTTGTAGGTTGTTCTGGTTCTATCCGGCCTTTCCCTGGCAGGTACTGCATTTTGTAAACAAGCAGTGGCCGGAGGACTGTACCAGCGGTCAAGAAAGTGGTATTATATTTTTATGATGATGTTTTTATTTTAAGCTATTGCGGGGCTTATGGAAAATAATTACAACAGTAATATTTTGTTCACTCTTTAACCTCTTAGGGACCAAGCCTGTTTGGGCCTTTATGACAAAGAGTTTTTCTTCCTTTTTTCACGCGTTCCAAGAACTATAACTTTTTTATTTTTCCATCTATATAGCTTTATGAGGGCTTGTTTTTCCCGGGAAAAGTTGAAGTTTTCAATGGCGCCATTTTGGTGTACACATAACTTTCTGAACTCTTTCTGGGAGGGAGATGGGAAAAAAAGCAATACTGCCACTGCGTTTTTACATTATAAATTTTACAGCGTTCATTTTTCGGAATAAATAACAAAATATTTTTATTCTTTGGGTCAGTCTGATCACAGTGATACCAAATACATACAGTTTTTTTATGTTTTACTACTTTATTTTGCAATAAAACCCCTTTTAAAACAAAAAAATGTTTTTGCATGGCGCTTTTTTATCACTTGTAATTATGTTTTTTTGGTGGCCACTGTCTTTTTTTTTTTTTCTTTTTTTTTACGGCGTTCACCTTAGGGGACAATTCATATGATATTTATGTAGTCCGAGTCGTTATGGACGTGGCAATACCAAACATATGGAAATCACTACAGCCAGGATCGGGCCTACATCGGAAGCCAGATGGGCTTCACACACATCGTCAGCCTGCGATCGCATTTGCAGGCTGCCGATGGGAGACAGAGGGAGTCCGGCTACCTCTGTCATCGCTTTACATGTGGCGGGCGCCATCGCCCATGGCATGGAAAGCGTTAAACAGCTAGATCGGCATTCCTGCTGGTCCGGGCTAATAGAGCAGGGCCCCGGCTCTCATGTGAGAGCCGGGTCCCCGCTCCACGGGAGACCTGTGCAGCGCTTAGACTGGGCCGCCGTACAAAAGGGGCGGCCCAGCCTAAGGCCCCTTAGTGACCGCCGTAAAAACACGTATGGGTGCTCACTAAGGGGTTAATGCACAAAAATACTAGCCTGTTGTTTCCTATCAGGCTAATATTTTCGTCTATTAAAAGACTTGTCCGAGATTTAATGTCAGATGGCTTATTGGCCTTGAGAGACAAGGATTTACCCTTGGTTCAGACCTGAGCGTTCTTGAATTGTGCGTTTTTGTCGCGCGTATTTCAGTGCGTTTTTGCAAATAGGAAACGCGCGTTCTTACGCGCGTTCTTGTAATTGACTGCTGTGGTGTCAATCACAAAACGCGCGACAAACGCCCCAAAAAAAGCTCAAGTACTTGTTTATGCGTCGGGCGTTTTACAGCGCGTTCAAACGCGCTGTAAAACAAACGCTCAAGTGAGAACCAGGGCCATAGGAAAGCATTGGTTTTCATGTGTTGAGCATTTTACAGCGCGTTTGAACGCGCTTTAAAACGCTCAGGTGTGAACTTAGGGTAAGGCTAGGTTACATCTCTGTTTGGTAAATCCGCTAGTCTGTTCTGGGAGAGGAGCAGACTGCTGGAGTTACAATATCTGGCATAGCCGGACACTGCTGGATCACTATTATGGGATGTGGAGGAGATTTGACAGGTTTACTGCATAAATGTTAGCTTTCTGACAGAAAAATACCACTGCTTGAAGTGGTATTTTTCCAGCAGAAAACTGGCATTTATGCCGTAAATCTGCTGGATCCCATTATGGTGAATGGGGATCCAGCATTAGACAGCGTTGTCCAGATAGGCTAGATATGGTAGCCTAGGTAGTCTGCTCCTCTACCAGTACAGATGACCAGATTTACCAAATGGAGTTGTGAACCTACCCTTATATTTTGTGAGCCTCATGTCATATATTCACTTAAATACTTTATTGCCTTTGCCTATTATGAATGAAATCTATATGAACCCAATGTGGTCAAGTTTCGCACAATTTACCATTAACAACTAGTCATGTATGCCTGTCAAGGTGACAAATTCCTCTTCCTTCTGTTGGCCTCCATGAACAATACAGTTGTCAGGTTTTTTTTTACCCACCAGAAGAAATCAATTGGAGACCCTCTCCCTTCCTTCCCCCATCTATACAATATATTATAGTTTTACTTTTAATCCTTTCCTGACGGAGCAATTTTTTTATTATTTTTTTTTTTTTCGTTTTTCACTCCCTGCCTTCCCAGACCCATACCTCTTTTATTTTTACATTTACATAACCTTATGAGGGCTTCTTTTTTGCGGAACAAATTGTACCTTCTAATGGCACCATAGAAAGTAGGATGTACTGGGAAACTGGAAAAAAAAATCCAAATGGGGTGGAAGTGGAAAACAAAAATGCAATTCCATATAAGTTTTATGGGTTTTATTTTTAGAGCATTCACTATGCAGTAAAACTGACTCATGCTCTTCATTCTCCAGTTCAGTAGGATTACGACAATACCACAATTGTATAGTTTTAATACTGAAAAAAAAATTAAACTTTAATTATTTTTCTTTTATGCCATTCACCATATTGAATAATCTTTTTTTAGATTTTAATAGTAGAGGTGTTTTCACATGCAGAGATGCCCATTATGTTTTTTTTTATTGTTTATTTATTTTAGGGAAAAGGGATGATTACAATTTTTCAAAACTTTTTTTTACCTTGCTTTCACTTTTCTTTTACCTTCCCAAGTGGACCCCAACATACAATCATTAGATTGCAATTTGCATAGAATTTCCCCCCGGGTTTAAGGCCTCTCAGATGCAGTGGTCACATTTGAGCACGGCATCTGAGGGGTTAAATGTCTGCAATCAGTATTACCATCGATTGTGGACATAGGTGTCTGCTATGTGAAACAGTAATTACCGGGTAGGTGACACTCATTCCACTCCAGAGCAGGCGCCATCTTTAAATAAATGGTTTAATTGCATTGTGAACTTATTGTTATTGTAATTTATAAATCAATGTCTGTCTGTAAATCTGTCCTCTATAGGCATCCAAAAGCCTGAACTGTTAGACACCAAATTTGGCACATATGTACATCGGATGTCTGGGAAGATTTTCATAAAAGTCTCAGCTCTCTGGAACGTTTCATTCTTGAGATATTCCCAAAAATACAAATATGACACCATCACATGACCCATATTAACCAATAGAAACATGCAGGTCCTTCAGTCTTCGCCTCACTGATATACACACAGTTTTACACGAAAGTTTCCATAACAACAAATTTTCTGTGCTGTTATGGGTCACTTTAAAGGGGAATGGTCAATGTTAAGGTTGTGGAGGTCACTGTTAAGGGGCAGGGCATTGTAGAAGATACTGTTTAGGAGACAGGGCACTGTGAAAGTCACTGTTAAGGGGGAAGGGCATTGTAAGGACACTGTTTAGGGGGCAGGACACTGTGGAGGTGCAGTGGCCGGGTTTGGGTTGGCTGCAACGATACGTTGGGTCCCCCGGACACTGTTGAGGAGTCACCACGTGTTGCTGCTCTACGGAAGGCATGGTAGGACGTGGTGCACCCCAATGGGAAAATAAGTCTAGAGAGTCATGGTCTGTAGTAAACCAGGGTGCTTCTTTACTGGAGGAATTCAGGTATAAACAATACAGGCAAGGCATTGGGCTGGCTTTTCCAGTCTCCTCCCTGGCAGAAGAAGGGTTTGATGCTTAGAAAGGCCTGAGCTAGCTGTCCCTCACTCTCTTCAGAAGGCTGGTACCCTGGTCCAAGGCTGGTGATCCAGGGTCTGTGGCAGCGTATCCCCGTCTCAGCGTCTTCTTCTGGTCACTCAGTAGTCTGGCAGAGTCGCCTCTTCCAAGCACTGGTGCCTAACTGCAGCACACTAAGGGCTCTGACTGCTCTCCTTATATACAGTTTTTGCTACACTAGAACCTTCTAGTGGGAGGGGTGGAGTGGAGAAACTCAGCACAAACAGATATATTGTTTCAGCTCTCGTCTGATGTAGACTTACATTACAGCTTCAATGATACTCAATGGCAATGACAGAGCAGGTTTTACAGACAAAAACAAGTTTCTGGACATAAAAACATAGCTAAAACCAGACATATAACCCCTTAAGGACCCTGCCATTTTTCATCTTAAGTACCAGGCCATTTTTTTTGCAAATCTGACACTTTATGTGGTGATAACTTTAAAACACTTTTACTTATGCAAGCCATTCTGAGATTGTTTTCTCGTCACATATTGTACTTCATGACACAGGTAAATTTGAGTCAATATATTTCCATTTTATCAATAAAAAAAATACCAAATTTGGAAAAATTTGAAAAAATTGCAATTTTCTAAATTTCAATTTCTCTGCTTTTAAAACAGATAGTGATACCTCCTAAAATAGTTATTACTTTACATTTCCCATATGTCTAGTTCATGTTAGGCTCTATTCACACGACCGTATGTTGTCCGCAAAAAAACGGATCAGTTTTTTTGCGGATTAGATGCTGTCCCATTCGCTTCTATGGGGCCCTTTTCTTCCATTGCACAGCTCAGCAAAAAAAATGAAACATGTCCTATACTTGTCAGTGAAAATCAGGACATGACCCTATTGTAGTCTATGGATCAGCAAAAAAACGGAATGCAATCCGACATGCTGAACTGTCCGCAAAAAAACGGATCCGTTTTTTTGCGGACAACATACGGTCGTGTGAATGGAGCCTTAGGATCATTTTGTAACTGACATTTTCTTATTTTGGGAAGTTACAAGGCTTAGAAGTTTAGAAGCAAATCTTTAAATGTTTCAGAAAATTTCCAAAACCCACTTTTTAAGGACCAGTTCAGGTCTGAAGTCACTTTCTGAGGCTTAAATAATAGAAACCACCCATAAATGGCCCCATTTTAGAAACTACACCCCTCAAGGTATTCAAAACTGATTTTACAAACTTTCTTAACCCTTTAGGTGTTCCACAAGAATTAAAGGAAAATGTAGATGAAATTTCAGAATTTCACTTTTTTGGCAGAATTTCCATTTTAATCCATTTTTTCTAGTAACAAAGCAAGGGTTAACAGCCAAACAAAACTCAATATTTATTGCCTTGATTCTGTAGTTTACATAAACACCCCATATGTGGTCGTAAACTGCTGTACGGGCACACGGCAAACCATATGGTTTTTGGAAGGCAGATTTCTTTGGGATAATTTTTAGTTGCCATGTCACATTTGAAGACCCCCTGATGCACCCCTAGAGTAGAAACTCCAAAAAAATTACCCCATTTTGGAAACTACAGGATAAGATGGCAGTTTTGTTGGTACTATTTTAGGATACATATGATTTTTGGTTGCTCTATATTATTTCAATAATCACACTTTTTCCAACTCACCTTGTATCTGGCCTTTCTGCCCGTATTCAGGAGTCCCCAGGTACGGTAAAGTAGAAAATAGTAAAAAAAACTGCCCCAGAAAGCAATTTTCGTCCTCTTAAAACTTCTCCTTTAATTCACAATACAGGGAGTGCAGAATTATTAGGCAAGTTGTATTTTTGAGGATTAATTTTATTATTGAACAACAACTATGTTCTCAATGAACCCAAAAAACTCATTAATATCAAAGCTGAATATTTTTGGAAGTAGTTTTTAGTTTGTTTTTAGTTTTAGCTATTTTAGGGGGATATCTGTGTGTGCAGGTGACTATTACTGTGCATAATTATTAGGCAACTTAACAAAAAACAAATATATACCCATTTCAATTATTTATTTTTACCAGTGAAACCAATATAACATCTCAACATTCACAAATATACATTTCTGACATTCAAAAACAAAACAAAAACAAATCAGTGACCAATATTGCCACCTTTCTTTGCAAGGACACTCAAAAGCCTGCCATCCATGGATTCTGTCAGTGTTTTGATCTGTTCACCATCAACATTGCGTGCAGCAGCAACCACAGCCTCCCAGACACTGTTCAGAGAGGTGTACTGTTTTCCCTCCTTGTAAATCTCACATTTGATGATGGACCACAGGTTCTCAATGGGGTTCAGATCAGGTGAACAAGGAGGCCATGTCATTAGATTTTCTTCTTTTATACCCTTTCTTGCCAGCCACGCTGTGGAGTACTTGGACGCGTGTGATGGAGCATTGTCCTGCATGAAAATCATGTTTTTCTTGAAGGATGCAGACTTCTTCCTGTACCACTGCTTGAAGAAGGTGTCTTCCAGAAACTGGCAGTAGGACTGGGAGTTGAGCTTGACTCCATCCTCAACCCGAAAAGGCCCCACAAGCTCATCTTTGATGATACCAGCCCAAACCAGTACTCCACCTCCACCTTGCTGGCGTCTGAGTCGGACTGGAGCTCTCTGCCCTTTACCAATCCAGACACGGGCCCATCCATCTGGCCCATCAAGACTCACTCTCATTTCATCAGTCCATAAAACCTTAGAAAAATCAGTCTTGAGATATTTCTTGGCCCAGTCTTGACGTTTCAGCTTGTGTGTCTTGTTCAGTGGTAGTCGTCTTTCAGCCTTTCTTACCTTGGCCATGTCTCTGAGTATTGCACACCTTGTGCTTTTGGGCACTCCAGTTATGTTGCAGCTCTGAAATATGGCCAAACTGGTGGCAAGTGGCATCTTGGCAGCTGCACGCTTGACTTTTCTCAGTTAATGGGCAGTTATTTTGCGCCTTGGTTTTTCCACACGCTTCTTGCGACCCTGTTGACTATTTTGAATGAAACGCTTGATTGTTCGATGATCACGCTTCAGAAGCTTTGAAATTTTAAGAGTGCTGCATCCCTCTGCAAGATATCTCACTATTTTTGACTTTTCTGAGCCTGTCAAGTCCTTCTTTTGACCCATTTTGCCAAAGGAAAGGAAGTTGCCTAATAATTATGCACACCTGATATAGGGTGTTGACGTCATTAGACCACACCCCTTCTCATTACAGAGATGCACATCACCTAATATGCTTAATTGGTAGTAGGCTTTCGAGCCTATACAGCTTGGAGTAAGACAACATGCATAAAGAGGATGATGTGGTCAAAATACTCATTTGCCTAATAATTCTGCACTCCCTGTATTCAACAGCAGATACAGTCACTTCATATGCAGTGCTCGTTTACGCGTTTCAGACAATACGTCCTTAATCGTAACATGGTATCATGGTGGAAAGCATGGTTTAAATGTTACACTTGTCCCACCTCCCTGCAAAGGGGGGGGGGGGGAGATCCTACATTAGTTAGTCCACCATGGTAACACCTGTTACCCATTTGCATATTGGATTTCATGTTTCCTTCATACTGGGATTTCATCCTACGCCCTATTAACCTCTGCCACTCTTGTTCCTCTACATAACACATTAAGGGCTTAACATGCTCAAATTGGTGCATGGTCAGGACCAGAAAACGCACAGTGTGAACGGCTACATGTTACATAAATAAAATCACAGGTAATAGCAATCCACATTTGGTTTTTCACTACATTATATTTAACTACATTGGGACATGACATGAATGTCTCAATGCTGGATCCATAACATATATTGCAATCATTGGTATATATACATTAATTCCTTCTTCAGGTTCATTCCTGGCACCTATTCTAGACGAAAAGAGGGATGCATCATATAAAATCTGGTCGTCATATAGAATTGGTAAACATTTATTCAATATGTTGCGTATTTTATTAAATTGTTTGCTATATGTGAGTACCAAAGTAGGCTTTCCACCCTGCTTTTCACTTCCATGTTTCTCCATTGCCTTTTGGGAGCTCTTCTTAAATGTATCATTATTTCCAAACAGCATATTAAATCTTGTTTTCTGCATTACTATACTTTTGCCTCTGGACAGCATCCAGTCTGGATAATTCCTATTTTTTAATCTACTGTCTATCAAAACACATTCATCTTTGAATGCAGATATAGAGCTGCAATTCCTCATGGTACAGATGTATTCCCCCACAGGGATTGCTTCGATGACATGGAGTGGGTGGTGGCTTTTGGCATTGAGAATGGAATTGCCAGCTGATTCTTTCCTGAAGGTTCGTGTACTCACTACCTTGTTTGGATGGCCACTTAACGTCAAATCCAAAAAGTTAATATCTGTGGTTTCCATGTGACATGTAAACCGCAGATTATAATCATTGTTATTAAGGTAACTCTGGAGGTCTGGGACGGCAGACACATCGCCCGTCCATATGATGAGCAGGTCATCAATGAATCTGCCGTACCAGACCAATCCAGAGCTGAAAGGATTATTTAGACTGTAAATATATTTCTCCTCCCAATTAGCCATGGTTAGGTTAGCCAATGGGGGCGAGAATTTCGCCCCCATTGACACTCCACGTATCTGGAGATAATAACTGTCATCAAACATGAAGTAGTTGTGAACCAATAGGAATTCTGTAACCTCACAAACATAATCAATAAAAATATCACTGTGTCTGGTATATCTATGCAAATGAAACTCCATAGCCAGCAAAACAACCCTGTGAGGGATAGATGGGTTTAAGGCCACAACGTCAGCTGTAATCCATTTATACTCTGGAACACGCCTCACCATTGGCTGTAAAATGTTATCCAGCCAACTGCCCAGGCGTTCAGTTAGGGATCCCATCCCTGATACTATTGGTCGCAAGGGGGGAGGGTTGATCTGTTGTGGACCTTGGGCAGGGCATGAATTATTGGTGTCACTGGTGCATCCACGCACAGATATCTATATTTCGTATCTGTAAGAATATCCATATTTAGGCCCTTTTGTACTAATATCAAATATTGTTTTTTGTAATCCATTAAAGGGTCTTTGGATAATTTTCTTTACGTGGATGCATCGGACAATATATCCAACATTTGATTGTTATACATGTCCCTGTCCAAGACCACAACCACCATTGTTTTTTTATTTTTTGGGCAAAAGTTCTAGGTAGGGTCTCATTTTTTGCAGGATGAGATGACGGTTTGATCTTGGGGTTCGTATAACTTTTTGATCGCTTAGTATTACACTTTTTGTGATGTAAGGTGACAAAAAATGGCTTTCTTTAAACTGTTTTTATTTTATATTTTTTACAGTGTTCACCTGAGGAGTTAGGCCATGTGATATTTTTATAGATCAGGTCGTTATGGACGTGGCAATACCTAATATGTATACTTTTTTTATTTTATTTAAGTTTTATACAATAATATCATTTTTGGAACAAAGAAAAAAATCACGTTTTAATGTCTCCATAGTCTGAGAGCCATAGTTTTTATATTTTTACAACAATTGTCTTAGGCAGGGGCTCATTTTTTGCAGGATGAGATGACTGTTTGATTGGCACTATTTTGGGGTGCATATGACTTTTTGATCGCTTTTTGTGATGTAAGGTGACAAAAAATGGCTTTTTTGACAACGTTTTTATTTTATCTTTTTTACGGTGTTCACCTGAGGGGTTAGGTCATGTGATTTTTTTTTTATACAGCAGGTTCTTATGCATGCAGTAATACCTAATATGTATTTTTATTTATTTATTTAAGTTTTACACAATAATAGCATTTTTTAAACCGAAATAATGATGTTTTAGTATCTCCATAGTCTGAGAGCCATAGCTTTTTTATTTTATGACCGATTGTCTTAGGTATGGTCTCATTTTTTGCGGGATGAGGTGACGGTTTGATTGGTACTATTTTGGGGGGTATATGCCTTTTTGATCGCTTTTTTTTTACACAGTTTTTATTTTTATTTTTTTACAGTGTTCATCTGAGGGGTTAGGTCATGTGTAGTGTTGAGCGAACTTCTGTTTTAAGTTCGGCTTCCAAAGTTCGGGTTATCCAAGCATCCCGTTATTGATTTCGCTACCACGGACCATAACGGCATTTGGAATCCATAAGGGGATTATTCAATGAACCCGAACCTTTGACAACACGGAGGACATACGCCCTTTTGATCACTTGGTGTTGCACTTTTTGTGATGTAAGGCCTGAGGCTGAATCTCCTGGGCACCTGTAGAATGCAGGTCCCGATGCCGTGCAAGGCATTGGGCAGCCTCTGCACAGCATCAGGCTGCATTCTCTCACATCGAGTCCCCGCTACAGCAGCACGGGGACTTGATGTGCTCCCGCACCCGACACAAACCCCTTCTATGTTGCAGTCAGTGCGGACACAGGGCACTACAGAGGTCACTGTTAAGGGGCAGGGCATTGAGAAGGACACTATTTGGGGAGGAGGGCATTGTGGAGGTCGCTATAAGGGTCCATTCACACACCCGTAGAATGGGTCCGCATCCATTCCGCAATTCTGCAGAATGGGTGCGGACCCATTAATTCTCAATAGGGAAGGAAAGGATGCGGACAGCACACATTGTGCTGTCTGCATCCACATTTCCGGTCTGCTGCTCCGAACTTCCTGTCCGCGGCTCCCGAAAAAAATAGAACATGTCCTATTCTTGTCCGCAATAGCAGACAAGAATAGGCATTTCTATAGGGGTGCCGGCCCGGTGTATTGCAGATCCACAATACACTACGGATGTGTGAATGGACCCTTAAGGGGGCAGGACGCTGTGGAAGTCATTGTTATGTGGGGTAGTTTAATATAAAATAAACAGTATCTAACTGCCGGGTATATGGGGCTACTGGCAATTTACCAGTATAAAAAGAGAAACAATAAAACAAGGGCATGGATTGGCCTCTTGGGCACTCTTGGAACAAATCTAATAAACACACAAACAGACCAACACTTCATACTCGGGCAGAACCAGGTACTTTTTCTGTCATAAATAAAGGGAAATAACATATGAATGAAATAACCCATAAGAAAGTCACAAGTGGCAAGTGGGTCCTAACTAGTCAGTTCCCGATGGGGGTGCAAGTCTGTTATTGTGTCCCATGAAAATGGTCATCTTTTCCCTAAAAGTACAAATGGAATGCTTTCTAAACTGGGCAAAGCTCAGCATATGACTGTTCATAAAACTCATATAACTGCTATATTCACGGTGGACATATAAAGAGCACCTGCTATTTAATGTATCATACATCATGTTTTTTGCATTAAACATAAGCATTTCTGCTATGCAACAGTGACTGAAAGCAAAATGCATGTTAAGTGTAAAAGAATTAAAGAAAGAAGCACTGAAACATGCAAACCTCACCGCCCTCTGCCACTATCCTGCTGCTTCTAAAACATAATGCAGGGAGGAAACCTAGGCTGCCTACTAAAAACCATTATGACTACGTGATCCCTTCCCTGGTGAGACAAGCTGGTTTCCTCATCAATCATATTGCTAGAAGATGTCATTCTGGAGACAATCGTATACAATATGACTATAGTTACACTGCATTATAAGCATGTTTTTCTAACAGTCCAATTATAATTTGTATAGGAAACAGGCATTATGCATTTTATATTAATACTGTAGATGGCTTAATTAAGAAAAATACAAAATTATAAAAATTTCCATAATTTATATATATATATTCTGTACGGCAGTTATTTAGTCCATTCAGAATGCTTCCTAATATACAATGAATATCCATATTTTATACATTTTATTTTTACATTAACAGCCTACGCTATGCAAATAAGAGTGGTGTGCCCAGCTTTTTTTGCCTTTTAGTGAATACCTACTGAATTTTGCCTGACCATGGTCATGGCTTTACAGTATGTCAAGAATCTTACAAAATACAGATTGTTAGCGGCTAAACCTATCGTTACAGGATTAGAAACAGGTGCTCTCCTCTCTGGTCACCCAATGCCGAAGAAACAATATACAATGGAGGAAAATACTATTGAGGGGCACTCAACAGCCAAGCAAACTTGGACCAATATGTAATAAAAATTCTATTTATTAATACAAAACACCCTAAAAATAATTAAAAACCATATAATACATCAGATGTCCAAAGTGCAATCTGGGGAGTTATATACTATAATGCTCCACAGTAGAGAAATGGCAATATCCAGGCACTTGGAAAAATGGTGATATCCAGGCACTGTTGAATGTTCAGAATTAATATATCACCACATTACCATCCTAGACAGTGTCTAGTGCCTTGATATATGTATCAGGTAGCACCACATGGATAAAGTTCCCAATGAATTTGTGTCTTTTTCAAAGTTCCAAATGTCCACCAGACTACATATGAAAATATAGGTTGCGTTACTTTACCAGTCAGGCCAGGGCGTGTGTTGTACTCAGTGCTGCAGACTGCTCACCACCTACCAACTCACATGGCGTCCCGCGTGGTTCCCGGGTTCAACGTAGCGTCCCACGTGACCCGCTCTTCCAATGTGCTCAGTGGCTGGCCGTGCTACAGGATTTACTCCCGTATCTCCAAGGTCCTAAACTCCGGACTCAGCATTGAGGTAATTCATCTATTGGAAACCAATAGCCTTCTTAGATTATATTGGTAAAGTACTCGTCATTTGCTCACTGTACCAGCACCAGACGTTTTTCGGGGTCTTAAACCCCTTCTTCAGTGGTAAATAACCGTGAGCCTCTTAGTGTCTTTTATAGGTAAAGTAATGTCTGCTGGGATAGTGTGCATATATTAAAACCTGGACCGGGACTGTGCACTTTATCCTTATTCTCCATGCTTAAGGTTATCAAATTTAAAACTATAAAAATATAAAAATTGATTAGAGCTATCTACAGCCCCATTAAAAATCCACTTGAATAACACAAAATTCATATAAATGACACATAAATATAAAAAAAAAAGTAGAAGATGGTGAGATAAAACATCCATTTATTCAGGTCCATAACACAAGTAAATGGGAGAAATCCGGATGGATGGACCCTGCATGGAGATAACAGAGAGGGGAGTACAGCGGGGAGAAGAAATCGGAGTGTTGGTAAAACGGCCAGACTCCGATGTCCCATCACCACCTGACCAACCCCGCATCCTACAAAAATCCAAACAGCTCCATCTCGGCATTTAACCTCCTGGGCACCACAGTATCAAAGTCAAAAATTCTTCTCGACTCCTGCCGTGACATAAGAATTATATGATTGCCTCCCCACCAGGGTTTTTTCACCTTCTCAGTTGCTGTGAAGGTTAAAACAGATGGGTTGCAATCATGTTGTTCTTTAAAGTGCTTTGAAAGTGAGTGTGCCTCATACCCTTTTTTGATATTTCCAATATGTTCAGCAATCCTCCTTTTTAAAGGCCTTTTATTCCTTCCTATATATTGTTTGCGACACAGACACTCACACAAGTATATAATGTCCGTAGAGTCACAAGTCAACATTTCTCTAATCTCAACAGTAAAGGCATTAGTAGTAGAATAGACTTTTAAGGTTCTCCTCTGAAAGGATCTGGTCTTACTATTCACGCACCTACCTCACCTGAAAAAACCTTTAGAAATAAGCCAGTTGCGGGTCACAGAAGTACTTACCCTTTTTTCTGAGGGGGCTAACTTGCCTGCCAGATTTGCTGCTTTCGTATATGAAATCTGTGGCATATTACTCAGATAGGGCCCAATGACTTTGTCATACAATAAATGATGCCAATATTTCTTAATTATTTTTTCTATTGTGCGGTACTGAGAATGAAACGGCAAGATCAGTCTCAACATTTCATCTTTTCCAATGGTATTCTTAGGGAGAAACAATTGCGATCTGTCCATATTCCTAACTTTATTCAGGGAGTCCTCAATAGTCTGATTGGGATATTCTCTATCCAAGAATTGCTGCCTCAAAACTTCAGCTTCCTCCTCAAAGATTCTTCTGTACAGTTACGCTTGAGTCTCCTGAATTGCCTCGTAGGTACGAGCCATCTCGGGAGATGACAACTAGAAAATCTTATGAAGCTGTTTTTGGCCACAGTTTTAAGATGGGTACTGCAACACAACCTGTTATCTTTCACTTTAATATCTCAATCTAAAAATTCTACCCTCTCTTTACTAACTGTAGGCTAGAACTTGAGATTCCTATCATTGATGTTAATCTCCTTTAGAAATACATCAAGGGCTTCACCCGTATCTTGCCACACAATAGGATGTCATCAATAAAATGTCGCCATAGCACCAGACTTGTCCCCAGTTTGGGCCCGATACATTAGAATGCTAGAATTTTCTTTTCTGTTTCCACTATATATCTAGATTCCTGAGGAAGTAGAAATCCTGCATCGACCCCCTTTCTACAGTATCCAACTAGTCTTGTGTGATATTCCTGTGTCGGGTCACTTCCAAGTCTCTTATATGTGTTTCCATCACTTAGTTGTTTTCTACATTCCTGTAAATAATCCTCAGTATTTAAAATTATTACCACCCCAACCTTGTCTGCAGGCCTAATTATAATCTCTTTAGTCTCTTGCAATTGCTGTATCACTTGTATCTCCCCCCCTCGTGAGATTGTTGTTTTTCTTTTGACTTTTTATTTGTCTCAGTTGCCTTTCTACGTTTCTGTTAAATGCGGCTATGTCATTACAGATCTCCTGCTTAGGATATTTTTTGCATCTCATTCTTAAATCTGTGTTAAAATATCTGTCAGATCTCCCTCAGTACATGCGCAATTTTTCATATAATATTTCTTTAAACAGAGGCGTCTGACAAACTTTTCCACACCTATATATGTAGCGAATTTAGCCATGGAATTAGTAGGGGCAAATTTCAGGCCCTTGTTCAAAAGCCCTACTTGTGTTTCTGTCAACTGAGTACTAATCAAGTTAATTACATTTGATGACTTCTATACTGGTTCTGATTGTCTCTTTCTACTCAAGTGTCTCCCCCTCCTGATCTTTCTCCTCCATGTTGTCCCTGTTGAGATCTGGTGGATGTCCTCGTTTTGTATGTGTCTGATTGGTGATTGTATTTGTGAGGTTGTCTCTGTGTTTGGAACTGTTTTGAATTGTCCATCTGTTCTTTTTGTTGTGCTCTTAAATTGTGCTTGTGTCTCTGAATGTGACTCCTCTGAGTGTGACTCCTTGTGCTCATTCTTGGTGGGGTCGGGGGTGTACCTCGTTCTCGTCCTGTGATGTGGCCGAGTGTAATCTAAAAAAAGAGGTGTTGCCAATGCTTCATACATATTCGTGGTTGCAACATTATATTGGTCAGAATGTGTCTTCCTACCCATACCCCGTGTTTCCTGTGTCTCTTGTTTATTACTAATATTAACCAATGTGTTCAATGTGTTAACCTCCCTCTTATTAGTGTTTCTAAATTTTCTAGATTTTTTCTGAATAATTTCCTTGTCCAATGTGTCTAAATGTTTACAAATTTTCTCTTGCCATTTCCGGACTTCTTCAATGTCCGGGAATGACTCCACCTCTTTTTTAAGTGTATTAATCTGTTCTGACAGTTCGTTCATAATTTAAGTTCTCCTATCAATCACCATTCGGATAAGGACCCCTGATTGTCTTTTCAAAAAGGAGTCCCATTCTTTTTTAAAAACATCATCCACTAAGTCTGTAGCAGGTGTCTTTATCAAAGGTAATCCTTTTGGTACCAGTCCTTTTCCTAAATTCTGTGTGATGGAGCGAATCTCCCATTTATTCCGTAGTCTTTGTAATCATTTCTCTACAAACAAAAAAAATGCAACAGCACTCTGCAACCAGAGCTCTAACTCCTTGAACACCTCTAGACTTGTCCTGTATATTTTCAACCTCACCATCAATATGAAAATTAAATGTGTTAATTTTTCTTATATTTGTTGTTCAAATGTTCCCAAATGTCCATCCCGCATGATAGGGAGCACTGCCAAACTGGGTGATAGAAAGTACAAAATACAGATTGTTAGCGGCTACACCTATTGTTACAGGATTAGGAACAGGTGCTCTCCTCTCGGCTCACTCAATGCTGAAGAAACAATATACAATGGAGGAAAATACTATTGAGGGGCACTGAACAGCTAAGCAAACTTGGAAGAATATGCAATAAAAATTCAATTTATTAAAACAAAACACCCTAAATATAAACCCTACAAAAAAAAAATGATATATACTGTATTTTCTGGCGTATAAGACTACTTTTTAACTCATGAAAATCTTCTGTAAAGTCAGGGGTCGTCTTATACGCCGGTATACTGCGTGTTGAAACTTAAGAGGACCTTTCACTGGTCCAACGATAGATAATGATATGTGTGTGTAGAGCGGCGCCGAGGGAGCTCCCTGCACTTACTATGATCCCTGGGCGCTGCTCTACACATACAGTATATATCATTATCTAACAATCGTTAGACCAGTGAAAGGTCCTCTTTACTTCCGAGCCGGACTGGGGAAGTTGTCCTTCTCCAGCTTCAGGGACAGGCGCCCTCTAGCTGAGCCAGCGTGCGCTGCATCCCAGCCAGTCGCTCCTGAAGCAGCCCCCTCTCCCTGCTCTCAGTGGTTTTCTCAAGCTCGGATCATCTGTTTAATTTTTATTTGGTGTGCGTTGGAAGAGGGGTAGTCTTATACGGCGAGTATAGCCCAAACCCCATATTTTAAAAGGAAAAGTAGGGGGTCGTCTTATATGCCCAGTCTTCTTATATGCCGGAAAATACAGTAGATATCAGTAAATACATGCGGGTCCAAAAAGGGCAAGAGAAAATTTGTAAAAATTTAGACACATTGGAGAAGTAAATTATTCAGAAAAAATCTAGAAAATTGAGAAACATTAATAAGAAGGAGGTTTACACATTGAGCACATTGGTTAATAATAGTAATAAACAAGAGACACAGAAAACACGGGGTATGGGTAGGAAGACACATTCTGACCAATATAATGTTGCAACCACGAATAGGTATGAAGCATTGGCGACAACTCTTTTTTTAGATTACACTCCGCCACATCACAGGACGAGAACGAGGTACACTCCGACCAAGAATAAGCACAAGGAGTCACACTCAGAGGAGTCACGTTCAGAGACACAAGCACAATTTAAGAGCACAACAAAAAGAACAAATGGACAATTCAAAACAGTTCCAAACACAGAGACAACCTCACAAATACAATCACCAATAGGACACATACAAATCGAAGACATCCACCAGATCTCAACAGGGACAACATGGAGAGAAAGATCAGGAGGGGGAGACACTCGAGTAGAAAGAGACAATCAGAACCAGTACAGCAGACATCAAATGTCATTAACTTGAGTAGTACTCAGTTGACAGAAACACAAGTAGTAGGGCTTTTAAACAAGGGCCTGAAATTTGCCCCTACTAATTCCATGGATAAATTCGCTACATACGGTATATAGAAGTGAAAAAGTTTGTCAGACGCCTCTGTTTAAAGAAATATTATATGAAAAATCCTGTATGTACTGAGATGGATAACAGTGGAAAATATTACTGATATTTCCACACAGATTTAAGAGTGAAATCTAAAAAATATCCTAAGCAGGAGATCTGTAATGACATAGCCTCATTCAAAAGAAACGTAGAAAGGGAACTGAGACAAATAAAAAGTCAAAAGATAAACTACAATCTCACGAGGGGGGAGATACAAGTGATACAGCAATTACAAGAGACTAAAGAGATTATAATTAGGCCATCGGACAAGGGAGGGCGGTAGTAATTTTAAATACCGAGGATTATTTACAGAAATGTAGAAAATAACTAAGTGATGAAACCACATATAAGAGACTTGGAAGCGACCCAACACAGGAATATCACACAAGACTAGTTGGATACTGTAGAAAGGGGTCGATGCAGGATTTCTACTTCCTCAGGAATCTATATATATAGTGGAAACAGAAAATAAAATTTCAGCATTCTACTGTATCCCCAAGATCCATAAGAGTCTGGAATCCCCGCCCGGCAAACCAATAGTTTCGGGAATAGACTCAATTTTATGCAATCTCTCTCAGTATCTGGATATGTGCTTACAACCCTATAATAGATTAATCCCCTCTAATATTAAGGACTTTACCAACATTATTGACGCTCTGGAGAAACTAGAGTGGGAAGATGGCTGTTTTCTAGGGACCTTAGATGTCAGCTCTCTGTATACAGTAATAGAGCACACCAAGGGTTTGGATGCATTGAACAAACAACTTACAAGAAATAGCGATTTGAAGGTTGAACAATTGGAATACATTTTAGAAGGTATAAAGTACATCATTACACATAATTATTTTGTGTTTGAACAAGAATTTTATGTACAACAAATGGGTACAGCCATGGGCACCAGATTCGCCCCTAGCGATGCCAACTTGTTTTTGGCCCAGTGGGAATTTGAAACCATTGGGCCCAATCTGGGGACAAGTCTGGTGCTATGACGACATTTTATTGATGACATCCTATTTGTGTGGCAAGATACGGGTGAAGCCCTTGATGTATTTCTAAAGTAGATTAACATCAATGATAGGAATCTCAAGTTCTTGTCCACAGTTAGTAAAGAGAGGGTAGAATTTTTAGAATTGGATATTAAAGTGAAAGACAACAGGTTGTGTTGTAGTACCCATTTTAAAACTGTGGCAAAAGACAGCTTCATAAGATTTTCTAGTTGTCATCTCCCGAGATGGCTCGTAAATGTACCTTCTGTACTCAAATGTAACTGTACAGAAGAATGTAAGTTTGAGGAGGAAGCTGAAGTTTTGAGGCAGCAATTCTTGGATAGAGAATATCCCAATCAGACTATTGAGGACTCCGTGAATAAAGTTAGGAATATGGACAGATTGCAATTTTTTATCCCTAAGAATACCATGTAAAAAGATGAAATGTTGAGACTGATCTTGCCGTTTCATTCTCAGTACCGCACAATAGAAAAAATAATTAAGAAATATTGGCATCATTTATTGAATGACAAAGTCATTGGGCCCTATCTGATTAATATGCCACAGATTTCATATACGAAAGCAGTAAACTTGGCAGGCAAGGTGGCCCCCACAGTAAAAAGGGTAAGGACTACTGGGACCCGTAACTGGCTTATTTCTAAAGGTTTTTTCAAGTGCGGTCGGTGCGTGAATTGTAAGACCACATCCTTTCAGAAAAAAAAGTCTGTCCTACTACTAATGCCTTTACTGTTGAGATTAGAGAAATGTTGACTTGTGACTCTACGGACATTATATACTTGTGTGAGTGTCCATGTTGCAAACAATATAAAGGAAGGACTAAAAGACTATTAAAAAGGAGGATTGCTGAATCTATTGGAAATATCAAAAAAGGGTATGAGGCACATTCACTTTCAAAGCACTTTAAAAAACAACATTATTGCAACCAGGAGCGTAGCTAATGGCTCATGGGCCCTGGTGCAAGAGTTCAGCTTGGGCCATCCTTCCCTCAGCGCTTTGTGTGTCTTCTTATGCACCACAAGGGTCTTTGGGCCCCCTCAGGCTCCTGGGCCCGGTAGCGACTGCTACCTCTGCACCCCCTATAGCTACGCCATTTTTCTAAGTGCCTGGATATTACTATTTCTCTACTGTGGACCATTATAGTATACAACTCCCCACATTGCACTTTGGACATCTGATGTATTATATGATTTCTAATATGGATAAATAGGGGTACTACCCGCATATATTTACCAATATCTGCACCCTATATATATATCAGTGTTTTTATTTTAGTAGGGTTTATTTTTAGGGTGTTTTGTTTTAATAAATTGAATTTTTATTACATATTGGTCCAAGTTTGCCTGGCTGTTGAGTGCCCCTCAATAGTATTTTCCTCCATTGTATAATGTCAAGAATCTTGTCACTCTCGTGGGAGGAAAACACCACACTGAGTATAGGAGGGAAAAGGGGATACCGGAATAAGATCTGGAAACTAGGGAAAATGGAAGCCTCCTAGAGAAAACCCTAACTCCAGTCTTGACAGACTACCAGTATGAACAGGCCCCAAAGGTAGGCAAGTTCATACACCGAATACCTAGAATCCTATCTCATCCTATAGGAACATCCTGGAACTAATGTCAGGACTGAGTCTACCTGTTCCTCCAAAGGGAAGGACGAACGATTATACTTACCCCGCTTTTTTCTTATCTCTTTCAGCACTGTTGATTGGGTGTAGTTGAATGTGCTAGAGGAAGGCATGCACCATTGCCGCAATTAATAGAATTTATAAAGTGGGAAAAGTATCCATAGGGCCCCATATAACCTGTTTCTGACAAAGAGTATCTTTTGGTGTAGGTTAAGTCAATATACCTTTAGTTTTATTGAGTAGAAAAGCATAGTAGGGGTTCAGCTCTACCTCCGACGGAGAGTAAAACTAAATGTGAACAAAGCCTAAGATTTACGTAAATACCATAGAAAATATATTTCAAATAAATTTCCCCCCATACAAAGAATAATCTCCACTTGCCAAAACAAAACATAGGTAAATTTGCATTGGTTTTATAATTAGCACATAGACTACAGAGTCTGCTGGGTTAGTCTGTGGCTAGTAGGCATAGAGGGAACAGGCACTCCCGAGTCATGAGCCAAGATCCATTATCAAAGACTTTCCAAATAACAGATCAGCTCATATGTCCAGAAATTATTTACAGTTCAGAACGTCACAAACATTGGCACATCAAACATATATTTATAGGTTATTTGCATTAATTATTCCCTGTACAGAACCACATCCTTATTATATATGCATCATGCTGGCAATACCAAAGTTCCTCCGCCTAACTTTCTCTGAGAAGAGCTGTTAAACGTTTCCCGGTGAGAGCCCACATTTGGTAACTCTCCAGCAAACGCCTACTGTACAGGCTTTTCTCTACACCCTGTAATTGTTCTGACTATTGTATAAGATATTTTGTTTTTACTTGTGTTTTTTTAGTGCTGGTTGCTTGAAGTGTTTGATCAAACTAATTTCAAGACAGATAAAACAAAGGCAAAGGGAATGTGCTCCTCAGAAATTATTAGCTGAGATAAAAATATAACTAGCATGCAATTTCAGAAGAATAGAGGAACAGAACGGCGCATGCGCGGGATCTCAGGCGCATCATATCTGAAGAAAAAAGTACTCAGCTGTCAATCAGGGGGAACGAGGCAGGACTAGGGAACTGCTAGCTTGACTTGGAGCGTCAAGACCACTGCACCCTTGACTTGGCTGCCAATTTGCATATGCTGTCCAGCATGAATAAAGTTGTTTTTTGGCAAAGTTTTCCATGGGATGAAACAGGCAAAAACATCGCTTGAGGCGTGATAACTATAGTTGGGGGGTACTGTGGGTGGTTGGGGAGACATTATCCCTTTAATTCACAGTAAACATCCAATCCACAATGGTAAAGACTAAAAGAGAAGATACATATAAACCTCCCAAGTATCCCTCTTTTGGACCTAAGTCCCTCTGTCCCTCTTTTCTCCTTAAATGTCCCTTATTTTGATCTGAGGTATAGGTTTGGATTGTTACATTTACAATATTGATCAAGAAGGTGTATGCCTGGTTCCTATTTGTATCTTCGATCCCACCCTGCATATTTTTCTTTATTTCATGCAATTTGGATTTTAGAAACTTCTACATTAAGATAATGTTTGCGCTATTATGCACTAAGAAAACTATTATGGTGTATAAATATACAGGAAAAATGGACTTTCACACAACGAACCATAAGTGTCCTTCTTTGACCGTCCAAAAAGTTGTGAGATATGATATAAACATGAAAACTCAGTTAATCCAACATCCAACTATGTCTGTGAAGGTTCTTATTCATCCAGGGCCTGATATATCAGTAGGAATGAGTGAAAGCAACTGGTCCTTGTTCTATTCCCCACCCCCACACACACACACTTTTTTTTTCTTTTTTCTTAAAGGTGCTTTTCTAGTCATGGAGCTGGCTTCCTGAATTAGAATAACTTGTACGAAGAATCTCAGGCATTAAACACTCATGCTTTAGTCAACCTGTAAAACGTTTATTATAACAACACAAGGTCAAGGGCATCATGGAGGTAGGATGTTGATTACATTTGCATGACTGATGCTATGAGGTGTGATTAAACTACCTTGGGAGAGGCATTGGAACAGCACTGTAAGTGGCAGAGGTGTTGCTCCACCTCTATTCCAGAGGTGGTTTCTCCATTGTAACATACGGTAAATAGCTTCTTTCACACCTGTTTTCAACAAGTCCCACTCTGTGTCTAAAATATGACCCTTGCTGTCATCAAACAAGTGTCCTCTGCCTTTAAGATGTAGCTACACAGAATATTGAACTATAACAGTCACAACATGGTGAACTTATCAAGGCTGGTCATTCATGCCATGCCAGTCTTAATATAAAATATGTTGGTGGAGGATGCACCAAATGAATAAAAGAGGACGTGTCACCACCCCTGACTTTTTAATACGTTTTAATATCTACATGCATTCCCTCTCTTATAACAATTCTGGAGCACCTATTATTATGTCTCTATGTTGTGCCATTCCTTTATTATTTCTACTGGAATTTATGACTGAATCGCTAGAAGTCTGCAGAAAAGGGTACAAAGGGGTATTATCCACCTGCACAGTCTGACACCAGCAGCACTGATTGGATAGAGTCAGACTGTGCAGGTACACCCCCCCAACTAGTTACCACCCCTCTGTACCCTTACTGCAGACTGCTAGAAATTCAGTCATAACTTCTTGTAGAAATAATAAAGGAATGGTACATAATAGAGTCATAAGAATAGATGCTCCATTACATGGGGAATGTATGTAGATATTAAAACAGGCATGTCAGGACAGGTGACAGGTCCTCATGGGCTTCTAAATACAGTTGCAATTTTGGTACATGAAAAGGAAATTCAGGAATATAGTTACTGTATATTTAGATCCAATTTGACTGGATGTAATATGTTGTTGGCCAGCTATTCTACAGCAAGGGTGTTTCTTACAGAAATTCTCTACTACCAGTAGCATACCCACCATAGAGGAGATCATATCCTGTGTGTAACAATAGGCGCAGGAGGAAGAGTCTAATGGGGACCAGTAAGCGTGGGAGTGGGAGTGGAGGGTGATCAGTGAGTTATCGCTTCTTTTACCTTTTGAACCCACTCCTTTGCCAATTTTTTCCCCTTCTGAACAACCCCTGTCAGCTCTGGCTGTCTCTATTTGATATAGTGTTGGGCGCAAATATTTGAATCGCGAACTTTAGTTTGAGAATATTTAAAATATATGTTGATATATATTCGTATTTTCGAATATTCAACATTTTTTTTCATCAGTAACCTCCTATTTTGCTTGTGGGCCAATGAGAAGGCGGCAATGTCTTTGTCTGAGCTTAGCAACATCCCTAGCAACCAATAGGAAAGTTGCCTACCCCCTTATTATATAAGAACCTCCCCAGCAGCCATTTTCTGCAGTTTATTACAGTTCTGAGAGAGACAGCAATGTCATTGCTGTGCTCTGTGCTTTCCTGTGTCACATTACATTAGATAGTTAGTTAGTTAGTTAATTAGTTAGTTAGCTTATATATATATGATACAGATAGTTAGTGGGAGATAGTCAGTGTAGGTTAGATAGTGATATAGTGTAGCTGATCCAGTGCACAGTGTTAGGTAGTGTGATAAGTTCTGCTGTCCATACATACATGCTACATACATAGTGCTGTGATGTCACCAGTTCACAACAACACTTAGTGCACCAATCACTAATATGTAGTCAGACCTGCTAAAATGTGAAGTTGCACGTATTGTGCAAAAATATGCGTATCTTTAATTGCCGATTTGCGCAATCGCGAATATATCGGAGCACTCTATCTGCATATAAAGCTATTATAATGTTCTGTCCTGCCAACCCTTTTCTCCAGTCTCAGGAAACTTCTAGCAGCTTGAAAAATGCAGCTATAGTGGCCCATGCCTGTATTGAGCACGCATTACGCGCATATTACATTTTCACAATCAAGAAAATAACCACAAATGCACGAATATATGATGAATATTCTACCAAATATTGCAAATTCGAATATTGCCCCTGCCGCTCATCACTAATTTGATATTGGATCAACACTAAACAGTGTTTTCTCACAACTTATCTGTTAAATGTAACCTTGCAAGGTCTGGTGTTTCAGCAGTTGGAAATCTAGAACCAGCCACTGTCTTCTGTTTCAAACTAAGTCCTTTTAAATTGAAGAAGTGTCCATTGATTTTTATGGGCTTATCTGGTCTACCATGTCTTCTCAGCTACATTTCGGGGAATCCATAAAATATCTCAATGATGCTCTCAAAAACCCAATTAGATGCATCTCTAAAGTCAGGTATAGTTTTTGAAATCTTATCCATAGATTTTTGAAATTTCCATTCTGCAGAGGTGATGCCTGATGGACTCTGTGTGATGGTTACAAGAAACTGTTATCTCCCTCTCTGACACAGGAAAAAACTATGGCGAAGTGCTGCATCTCAGATCAAACAAAGCCACGAAAATTCAATGTGTTGGATGTAGACAGATACATATAGTCACAGTTAAAGTTGAGCGAAGTTTTGGAAGATTCAGCTGATTTGCCGAATTTACAAGAAAATTCGTCATGAACCACATTTCTTTGTAAGTAGTGGGTGCAATGACAGGAAGCAGCGATTACGCTGTCCCCGTCATTGTACCCCTTAGATGCCGCATTCATACATGACCACGGCGTCTGATAGCAATAATGCACTGTAAAAATTAAATAAAATTATACTTACCCTCATCCATTCGATCGTGAAGAGACTTCCGCCACCATCTTGATTGAAGATCTAGAGCGAACTCTCACAGGGCCCGTGATGGCGTCATCACATCGTCCAGTGTGGAGACGTCTTACGTCACATCGCAGAGGATTTCATGGGGATCTTCAATCTAGATGGCGGCGTCCGGCTCTTCGCGTTCAAATAGATAAAGTAAGTATGTTTTTTTTTTTGTTCTTATACCATTTCAGGTAAAATCGATTCGTTACCATGAATAACAAGGACATTTGGCTTCACAGCGAATCGAATTCTCCCTGAAATTCAGATTGAATTCCACTTTGTGGAGTACGATTCGCTCAACACTAGTCACAGTACAAGCTATGAACATGTTCTTTGCTGTACATTGTGTCCCAGAAGCAAACTCCCTTATTCCCTTCAGTTTCTATATTAAAATAATTTTATCTGCACCTGCCGTAGTAGAATATTCTGAAAACAGGTGTTTATTTCACATAAAAATGTTATAAGACATATTTGGAGGAAAAGGAAGAAAAAAGAGGAAAAAAAGAGGTTGAGTGATTTCCGTCGGAGCAGAAAAGACTTCGGACGATGGGCGCCAAAGGGCAGAAAAAATAGATGTAAAGAAAAACAATGTGGAATATCTGTGACTTATTGGAAAGATTAGATTAATTTAATGATAGAAGTTGATGGTAAGGTAATCCGACATAGAACTGTAGCGTAATAAGGACGTTAGAGAAAGGCAGCACAGGTGTTTAGGAGATTAGAGATAAATCTATCCCCTAAAATAAATGCGAAAAGAAAAGAGGATGACCAAAGCACAGGGGTCTGTGTGAGGTCACAGAAAAAATACACCAATGGAGGCGCCTGTCCCCATAAGATGGGAATTGTGTAATCCGTAATTTGGTTATAGAAATATAGGATGATGACTATGTTACTCCAAGGATGGAGAGGTGGAGAAGAGACCCAGGTGAGTGGTCAGCAGTCTAAAGATGGTGGAGAATCAGGATAATTTGTCTCCAATGGTGACTCTTACTCACTTCACAAGGGGGGTGAACACAGGATAAAGCTCAAGACACCTGTGTCTTAACCTCCCTGGCCAGGGTCGCTTATCAGATGTATCCAATTAACGGCAGCCAAAACAAGATGGGCGTCTGGTCAAAAGGAGTTTATTGAGAACAAAAACAACTAGTCCAACGCGTTTCGGAGGTTAGTGAACCTCCTTCTTCAGGGGTATCATATAAAAAAAAGAACATAAAGATGAATTGTGATATGTTCGCCATAGCATAATATATATAGATAGATAAATACATAAATAAATATATAGACGGAATCTAAGATTAAAAATTGGGCTAAAAAATAATAAATTAGACATCGACAACATATAAGTGGATCAGTATATGGAAATAATCTCAGATCTGACATTTAAGGACAAGCATTTTTATGTGAAATAAACACCTGTTTTCAGAATATTCTACTACGGCAGGTGCAGATAAAATTATTTTAATATAGAAACTGAAGGGAATAAGGGAGTTTGCTTCTGGGACACAATGTACAGCAAAGAACATGTTCATAGCTTGTACTGTGACTAGTGTTGAGCGAATCGTACTCCACAAAGTGGAATTCAATCTGAATTTCAGGGAGAATTCGATTCGCTGTGAAGCCGAATTTCCTTGTTATTCATGGTAACGAATCGATTTTACCTGAAATGGTATAAGAACAAAAAAAAAAAACATACTTACTTTATCTATTTGAACGCGAAGAGCCGGAGCTCCTGTGTAGTGCCTGTAGGAGAGGTTAGTGGTCCTGGGATAACCCATAACATCCTAGAAAAGCTGGGAGTTGTAGTTCTGTCCTGTTATATCCCTCTCCATCTAATTTATACGTATGCCCTAGTACAGTCTGGTAATTCTGGGAGTTATAGTTCTTCTGGCCTATTGTATCCCTCTCCGTGTAATTTCAACGTATGCCCTAGTACATTTTGGTAATGCTGGGAGTTGTAGTTCTCTCCTTTTATACCTCCTCTCTGTAATGTATACTGATGCCCCATAATAAGTCTGGCCATGCTGAGGGTTATAGTTATTTCTTTTTAAAGCTCTCACCTAGTACAACTAGATGATGTCCTATAATAATCTGGACATGCTGGGAGTTGTAGTTCTCTCTTCTTAGGCTGGGTTCACATCACGTTTAGTTTTCCATTTTGCGTGCAGGACTTTTTTCCGTCTAAAATTACAAATCTCAGAAGAATGGCATAAACAGATGCCAAATGTGCAGAACTGATGCTTGAAATACAGGATCCGTTTTTTCTTTATTTTTCTGTTCTTCTTACTGATTACACGTATGGAAAACCCGGCCCGGCCTTATACTCTCTCTGTGTAATATCCACTTGTATCCGATAATAACAGCCGGGACATGCTGGGAGTTGTAGTTCTCTCCATTTTACCTTTCCCTGTGTTGCTCCCTAATTTCCAATAATAACAATCTGGTGATGATGAGACTTGTAGTTCCCTTGTCACTATTGTGATGTGCTGCAGCTTCTGAGGTGTGTATTAGGCTTTGTTCACATCTGTGCTGGTGACGTTCGCTGTTCTGTTCTGTTGTAGTTCCGGATCTGGCACTTCCCAAATGACAACACCTGATGGATCCCACTGACCATCAGGGGTTCTGATGGGTTCCACCTGCCAGGCAAAAAATTTGTGTCCTTTATGACCTGATCTGCAAATGAGGCCCCAACACAGATGTGATCAAAGCCTTGCATCAGATTATGATGTTCTGCAGCAGCTGAGATGTGTATTAGGAGGTTCTGCAGCAGTTGATGTGTGTACTATGAGGTTCTGTAGCAGTTAAGGTGTGTATTAGGAGGTCCTGCAGCAGCTGAGGTGTATTATGAGGTTCTGCAGCAGCTGAGGTGTGTATTAGGAGGTTCTGCAGCAGATGAGGTGTGTATTATGAGGTTCTGCTGTAGCTGAGGTGTGTATTAGGAGGTTCTGCAGCAGCTGAGGTGTGTATTAGGAGGTTCTGCAGCAGCTGATGTGTGTATTAGGAGGTTCTGCAGAAGCTGAGGTGTGTATTAGGAGGTTCTGCAGCAGCTGATGTGTGTATTAGGAGGTTCTGCAGCAGCTGAGGTGTGTATTAGGAAGTTCTGCAGAAGCTGAGGTGTGTATTAGGAAGTTCTGCAGAAGTTGAGGTGTGTATTAGGAGGTTCTGCAGCAGCTGATGTGTGTACTATGAGATTCTGCAGCAGCTAAGGTGTGTACTATGATGTTCTGCGGCAGCTGAGGTGTGTATTATGATGTTTTGCATAAGCTGAGGTGTGTACTATGATGTTGTGCAGCAGCTGAGGTGTGTATTAGGAGGTTCTGCAGAAGCTGAGGTGTGTATGGCACCTGTCGGATCCTGGCGAAAATAGCATATGTTACGCACCCATTCTCTGTATAATCATGGTATGGCTGGTTCAGGTTTGGAAAATGTCATTTATAATTATAGAAACAGCGCCACTCTTGCCTATGGGTTGTATCTGGTATTGCAGCTCATCCCCGTGCACTGAAGTGGACAGGTGTAGCGCTGTTCATGGTAAAGTAAAATCACTTTCTTCTAATCCTTGAAAGACCTTTTATTATATGAGTTCTTATCTAACAATCATTATCTGCTTCACATAAATAATCCTTCTGCTTTTGAAATGTGTAATTGATGTATTAATTGATACAAGAAATGCATTAGGAAGCTATAATTGGCAATGTTAGCAATGAAGTTTTATGCCATGCCTTAAACTGGATTTTACCTAGATTACAGATCTCATAAAATTTGATGAATGGTTGGTGGCAACACAAAGCAATATCATTATCACTGTGGGCAGCCCGTCTTAAAGGGGTTATCCATGGATTGATAATGAAAGATGTTTTGCAGCAGCTGAGGTGTGTATTAGGAGGTTCTCCAGCAGCTGAGGTGTGTATTAGGAGGTTCTGCAGCAGCTGAGGTGTGTATTAGGAGGTTCTGCAGCAGCTGAGGTGTGTATTAGGAGGTTCTGCAGAAGCTGAGGTGGAAAAGTAAATTTGTGGGAAATAACGTTTTTATTCAGAAAATCTAAAATATACGTAAATATATGTAAAATTCTGCAATATAATACGAGTTGTCCAGGATTTTACAAGTGCTGGTACATTCTCAGGCCATCACACATTGATAACCTATGCCATGTCTAACTAGTGGCACCATGCAGCTGTAGCCTCGGTATGCCCCTATAGTGCCAGAGTGCCAGAAACAATGTACCCCCAAAGCAAGCAGCGTGTCCCTACAATATAATGAATTCCACATAGTTCTTTGTATAGTAGACATAGTAGATACTTGTTTTGGGAAAGAGTACTTAGGAGCACATTTATTAAGACTGGCATTTCAGACCTCTAGAGGTGCCGACCTCTATATAACTTCAGCGTATCCAGCACCGCTTCTAAATGTAAGCCAGCTTCCTTGTTATCTTACATTTAGACCATTTTCTATGCCTAAAACAGGCATAGAAAATGATGAATGAGCCCTTAAAATAATTTTAAAGTTTTTTTTTTTAAACATATTTAAAAAAGGGTGGTCGCAAAGGATTAAAAAATAAATGCACAGTACTAACCCAACCAATTCCCTGCCATTGCCACTCCTACACTCGACCGATTCCTGGATTCCTGATGCATGTCGTGCGGGTCTCAGCTCGACATGCTGAAATGCCAGGAAAGTCCAGCTCAACCAATCACTGTTGTTTGTTTGACTATATAGCCCCCTCCCCAGAAATCCTTATTAAAGGGGTTGTCTGGGTTCAGAGCTGAACCTGGACATATCCCCATCTATACCCCTCTGGCCCCTCCAACGCTCTTGTTTACTTTGGTACACTGCTAGGTGGAGGCTTCGATGGGCGGGCTTTATCACTGCCCTAACCTTTTTACAGGCTAGAGCAGTGCTAAAGCCCTCCAATTAGTGCGAGTGACATCACTGGACTCAATTCTGGGGGGAAGCCTCCGCCTAGCAGTCCCTATGGAGTCGCCGGATCTCCTAAAAATTGAATCACGCAGGGCAAAGGAGAGCATCAGAGCATTGTCAGGGGGGCCAGAGGGGTGCAGATGGGGATATGTCCGGGTTCAGCTCTGAACCCGGACAACCCCTTTAAGGTACAACTTATAGACATTTTTATTTCATTTTACATGTTATTTTGTAAATGTTGCATTAACGTGCTGAAATACAAAAAGAAAACAAGTTATCACATAATGTAATACACTACCGAACACATTTTGGAGGAAGCGAACATCTGCAGCTCGTACATAACTAAAGACGCTTGAATGAAAGAAAAACATTTTGACATTAACTGAGTATTATGGATGAGATCTCCTGAGCCATTATAGAGTGCGGAACAAGAACAGATTCACATAGAGTAACAGCATGAAGGGACTTTTAAGTAAGAAATTGTCAAAGACAAATCATATTTACAAGTTTAAAAATGGATTGAAAAGCACGGTGTTCTTTTTTCATACATGTGTAATATAAACCCCTTAAAGGGGGTTTCAGGTCAATTTTTTTCTAAAGGAAGGGAAGCTATAACTAGAGATGAGCGAATTTTTTGGGAAAAATTTGCTTCTATCTGAATTTATTTGCCGCGAATCGAGTTAAAAAAACATCTATTTTCGGGCTGCAGAAAGCCTTTATAGGGGTGTAGAACACTGTGCCTTGCAGTAACACGCATAGGGAGTCTGCTGTGGCAGTGAAATAATACTGTGAGTCCTTATGACATGCAGATGACAGGGGTCGCTCTTAGAATCACTGCACACTTTACTTATTTGGGCAGTCACGGGGCCAAAACTAACCAAATAACTCAAGTACTGTATCAACTCAGCCTTACAGGTAGATGTTAGCGTCAAGAAAAAGCGCTGTTCTTCTAGACCCTCATCAGCTGATTCCACATAGATGTCTACAGAACCTGTTCTATTAAGCGCTTATACAAGTAGAGCCCCCCTGAGTGGAGAGGGTGTCAGCAGTAAGATTGTGTTAACGTCACTGATTAATTTGCCCTTCCTCTGATCCATCAGAACAATAACCCACAAAAAAACGGATCCTGTCTCTGGAGCATACGCCTTCACTCTGTCAGTATTTGCTCAATAATCCATCAGTATTGCTAATGCCAAAAAAAAAAATAGGAGTGGATCTAAAACAGAGATGACATGTGAATGGATTATTCCATTCCTGCTTTTGGATACCAAATCATAAGCCAATTCTGATGGGACCATACAGGCCTTACAGGATCCATTGTGTGTCTCATTTTTCAGAAGAAAGGTAAAATAAATGATGATGTCAGCCAGGCCGAAAGCCAAAATAGTGGACCAGTCATGAGGTGGGGAGGGTGGGAACAGCATGAGAAGGCCATAGAGTAGACCTATGACATAGTGGTGAGGTGGAAGCAGCATGAGGAGACCTCAGAGTGGCCCAATGATAGGGTCTGGAGGTGGAAGCAGTATAAGGAGACCAGAGAGCGGCACAATGACAGAGTCTGGAGGTAGCAGCATCAGCATCAGGAGGAGGCCACAGAGTGGCACATTGACAGAGTGTGGAGGTGGCAGCAGCCAGAGAAGACCACAGAGTGGCACAATGACAGAGTCTGGAGGTTTCAGCAGAATCAGGAGGCCACAAAGTGGCACAATGACAGAGTCTAGAGGTGGCAGCAGCATGAGTAGGCCACAGAGTGGCACAATGACCGAGTCTGGAGGTGGCAGCAGCAGTGGCAGCATCAAGAGGAGGCCACAGAGTGGCACAATGACAGAGTCTGGAGGTGGCAGCAGAATAAGGAGGCTACAGAGTGGCACAATGACCGAGTCTTGAGGTGGCAGCAGCATCAGGATACCACAGAGTGGCAAGGTGACATAGTGTGGAGATCGCAGCAGCAGCATCAGGAGACCGTAAAATGGCAAGGTGACCTAGTATGGAGATGGCAGCAGGAGCAGCAGGAAACCACAAAATGGCAAGATGACATAGTGTGGAGATGGTGTCAGCAGCAGCATCAGAATACCACAGAGTGGCAAGGTGACATAGTGTCGAGATGGCGGCAGCAGCAGCATCAGGAGACCACAGAGTGGCAAGGTGACATAGTGTGAAGATGGCAGCAGCAGCATCAGGAGACCACAAAATGGCAAGGTGGCATAGTATGGAGATAGCAGCATCAGGATACCACAAAATGGCAAGGTGACATAGTGTGGAGATGGCAGCAGCAGCATCAGGATACCACAGAGTGGCAAGGTGTCACTCTGTGTGGAGATGGCAGCATCAGGATACCACAAAATGGCAAGGTGACATAGTATGGAGATGGCAGCAGCATCAGGAGACCACAAAATGGCAAGGTGACAGTGTGGAGATGGCAGCAGCAGCAGCATCAGGATACCACAAAGTGACCCGGTGACAGAGTGGGGCGGTGGGTGGCAATATCAGTAACCGCTGATGAAGGTGGGTGAAAGAAGGAGCACTTGGCATCAGATTTGTGGCATTAGGTGGGTGGTAATCTCCTTTGATTACAAAGGACCTGAAATGGTTAAACTTCCTTTTGGACTCTGGAACTGTAATGCCTTTCCCTTCGCTTAGAGATTCCAATATTGAAATAATGAACTGGACTGAAAAGGGAGGTTGCAGAAGTGATTTGCAAGTGGTTGCAGAAGCCACTGTTTTATCCATAAGGCCCTTCTGGCTCCGTTGGACAAGGCCATAGATCTTGAAGCAAATTTTGAAACATCTAACGGCGTATCATACAGGAAATCAAAGGACGATTTGAGTAAGGGGATATTTGCTAAAATATGCTGCTTTACAACTGGCGGCTGAGGAACTGTAGGTTTTTTTTCAACATGGACTCTGCTTTTCTATCCATAGGATCTTTTAATAAAGATGCTTCTTCAGAAGGTCTAGTTTAGGGGTTTTAGCCCAATCCTCTGTGAATTTCTCATCCAATTTATACACATTTGACACAATCTTACGCCTGTGTCAGATTTCTTTTCAGGTCTATCTCAATCCTGCTGGAGCCATTCCTTCAGCACAGGGTGACTAGGGAATACCCTGTTACTGCAGTGTGGAAAATAAAAAACTTTTTCTCTTTTTGTCTTATTATGAACATTTTTGTTCTACAGTCTCTTTAACAGCTTTTATTAGAGTGTTAATTTTATCTTTATGCAATAAATAATATTCCTCAGAGTCGTCACAATCTGAATCCTCTAAAACTACCGTATTTCCCCTTCAGAGACAGAAGAAGAATCAGACACAGATTTCTTTCGATTTATATGCATTTTTAGCTTGTTTAAAAAACTCAGCCAATTGGCTTTGAAACCACGTGAGAAAATCTCCAGCTTGAGTCCTATTGCACACGACCGTATGGCTTTTTCAGTATTTTGCGATCCAAAAATGGATCCACAAAAAAAACAGATGGCATCCATGTGCATTCCTTTTTTGCGGAACAGAACATCTGGCCCCTAATAGAACAGTACACCTTGTCTGTGATGCGGACAAGAATAGGACAAGTTCTATCTTTTAACAGAATGGAAAAACGTAAATACTGAAATGGAATGCATATGGAGTACATTCATTTTTTTTTGCGGACCCATTGAAATGAATGACTCTGTATACGGATCGTACACGGAACACAAAAAACGTCCCACACACTCGCAAAAAAAGAGGCCTGAGACTGTATAGATTAGGATTGGCTTCAATCAGTGCATAAATCAGAGGAGTTGTCATCAGGCAGGGGTTGCTGGCACTTTAACCATAGTTTGTGTCAGTTTTTGCTCTTTCTTTTCCTACTGGGTTCATTAGGAGAAGACATCTCAGTAAGCAGAGGGGATGGCAGGATGTGCTATCGGTAAAGCGTGACGGAGGTTTATATCCTGGGAAACTCCAGTGACGTGCGGCGTCTCTCTGCGCACGGCTTCAGCTCTTCTGGTCGTACTACGCATACGTCGGATCGTGAGAAGAGGTCCAGCTGATCCGTCTCGCCTCCTCTTTGGCACGCTTGTGCGAGCTGTTTACAGGCCGGTATTTTACCAGTAAAACTGGAATATAAAACAGCCACAGCTATATTATGTGACCAAGGTTTCCATATATCCACTTGGTACACCCCCAGGCCGAGGGACAGGAAACGCCCCACGTATACAGCCTGGAAAAAGTTTGAAAAAAACAGATGCAAAGCTCCCAGAGTCCTTCTCTCCTCAGTACCTAGAGAGAAATACTAAATACAATGTGTGGTTCACTGAGTCTAACCTTTATAGGGGGAATAATTGAGTAATTGACTAAGTGTTATTGCTAATAAACCTGTCTCTTAGGTTGTTCCTAGGGTACTAACATCCCATTTGTTATTGTGCTGCCGTAGGAAGTCCAAGAAAGGTCACTAAACGCTTTTACCGCAAATAACGGCAATAGTGAACTGGGTATATATTTTTCTTGTAGTACAGAAATATGTCACTAAATGCTTTTAACCCCAAATAACTGCAGAAGTGAACTGCGCATATATTTTTCTTTTGGTAATGAAATACGACACTAAACGCTTTAAGCGCAAATAACTGCAAAAGTGAACTGGCTATATATTTATATTTTTGTACTGAAATACGACACTAAACGCTTTCACCACATATAGCTGCAGAAGTGAACTGCGTATATATATTTTTCTTTTTCCACAGATATAAGCCACTAAAGGCTTTTCAACATAGCACCCCAAGAACAAATTGCTGGAATGACAGAGCTGTATAATGGCTATTTGGATCTCCACATTTTCTTTCCCTGCACTTGTAAATCACTTTTCTGGCACTGTCCCTAGCGCCTTCTGACGTCTCTGCCTGCACTAAGATGCTGTGAAAAGATTCCTCCCTATCCTTTCCCTGCACTTATGAGGCTACTTTCACACTGGCATTTTGGCTTTCCGTTTGTGAGATCCGTTCAGTGTTCTTACAAGCGGTCCAAAGTGGATCAGTTTTGCCCTAATTCATTCTGAATGGAAAAGGATCCACTCAGAATGCATCAGTTTGCCTCTGTTCCGTTTCCATTCTGCTTTGGAGGCGGATCCGTCAAACGCAAGTGTGAAAGTAGCCTAAGTCGTTTTTTCAGCATTTTTTTTCACAATTAGCGTTTTCCAATTGCTGTCCCTAGCGCCTTTTCACGTCTGTCCGATTGCTGGAAAATGGCAGAATCTAAAATGGCTGCCGTATTTATAGGGCTGTGACATCACAGGGCTGGCTGGCTGCTGATTGGCTGCATGCATGCATGTCAGTCTTGGTGATCCCGCCTTCTGAGAGTTCCTTGCCACATGTCCTCAGTCCTCACACGTGTGGCCACCATTTTAGGAAAAATTGCGATTCATTACCACCAAGCGCAATCAAATTCGCATTCGTTGCAAATCGAATTTTGCCTGAAATTCAAATTGAATTCCACTTCGTCTGATTCGATTCGCTCATCTCTAAAAACAACAATAAAAGAAAATAATACTTACTGCCCTGAGCCCCTTTCAATCCAGCATCACCATTTTGTTCTCCCTGCCATTGTTTTCATGGCTGCAGCAGTGGCATGTCTGTACACTGCAGGTGACCAATGACTGGTCTCAGCAGTCTCGTGCCATATACCGTTGAGGTCAGTGTTTGGCTGCAGGGGTCGCATGCACTATAAGGCATCCCATTGTTATGTCATGCCTTAGGGCAGTAAATATAGAATAATAATAATACAGTTTACATCACGTCAGCTGTGCCTGACTAGTGTCATTTTACTACACCCAGTGGCATTAGTGGCTCAGTAGGAAATAAAAAGACTTACATAGGAAGAGGTCCTGAGAACTTTTTGCTATGTCCTTTTTTTATTTTTGTATTACACATTCATGAATAGAAATATTCAGGATGCTCAGGAGCCTTTACATCCATCGTGGATGCTTGTAGAATCATTAATGTGACCTTTGTGAGACAGATAGATGGGAAACCTTTGCTTTCTATGTCTGCCTGGGCTATTTCCAGGGCTGGTGTAGAAAAAAATGGGACCCTGGGCAATAATCAAACAAGGTATGCCACTCTCCATATTTAGACCAAGACAAGCCCTCATCATGGTGGTCTAGGT
This sequence comes from Bufotes viridis, assembly GCA_033119425.1. Lineage (NCBI taxonomy): Eukaryota > Metazoa > Chordata > Amphibia > Anura > Bufonidae > Bufotes > Bufotes viridis. The sequence continues at coordinate 52,939,790 of CM065594.1, forward strand.
AGTGAAAGTGTTCATTGTAAATTCTGTGATGGTCTTGAGCAATCAAAGTGCCAATGGTTGATTCAGTTAGCTTCTATGGTCCTGTTCTTTGAAGGAGTTTTCCGAGATTTTGATACCCATGACCTATCCTCAGGATAAGTCATCAGTATCTGATTGGTGGGGGTCCAACACCGGGGACCCCTGCCAATTAGCTGGTTTGAGAAGACTCTGGTGCTCGTGAGCCTGTATAGCAACTATGCTTGGTATCATACTTAGCCCCGGTGATGTGCTTGGTAAGCTGCAAGAAGGCCGCGACACTCACAGATACGCTGGTGCCTTCTCAAACAGCTGATCGATGGAGGTCCCAGGTGTCGAACCCCCACAGTTCAGATACTGATATCAGATATCAGTGTAAAAATCTCGGAAAACCCCTTTAATCTCACTGCTAGGAGATGGGGGCCCTTGGCAACTGCCCAGTTTGCCCCCTCCATACCTCTATAATTAGGCCTAGGTATTTTAGAACCATTGCTGCAGAGCCTGCCATTATTGAAGACTAAAAACAGATAAAGTTTATTCAAATATTCAGCTAAGGAAAGATGGAATCCTACACACTATTAATATATGTCTTTGAGTCTACTAATGTAGAATATACAATATGTATACAATATGTGAATAGAAAGTGTCTAGAAGATCATGTCCTAAGGATCGGTAATGTTACTCATTTCACATTGTAAAAAGTGTATCCAGGTTTCCGAAAGGAGCTAAATTCTCTATAAATTATGGAGAAGATGTAATTAGAAGCGATTTTTCTACATTTGCAGACAGCGTGGGACTGAAGTTCCTTAGGCCCACCGGAGGAGACAATTTTGAGAGACCACCCTCTGCGTACACCTGATAGGTACACACTCACTTTTAAGTAATTTATTTTATTATTGAACATGCAGGACTTATCATCACTAAGGTTTAATAGTATATATGGTGGCTATTAGTTCTTAAGTCAGCTCCAAATGAAATTGCTTTCTGCTAGACCTCAGATGCTCCGTTTTATTAGAGGTCCATTATTGTGTCAGAGCTTGGGCCCACCAGAGGATCCTGTGGTACTCTGGTGGGCCACTCCAACTCTGTTTGCAGTTAAAAAGATTTTAAACTAAATTAGATAAAATTCTATAGTGCAGCCTAGACCATGAAGTTGCCTAAAGAATCTAAGACCCCAAAAACTAATGGGGTCATTTTTCAGTCTGGTGTAAAGTAGAACTGGCTTTGTTGCCCATAGCAACCAATCAGATTCCACCTTTCATTTTTTGACTGCTCCATTGGAAAATGAAAGGTGGAATCTGATACGTAAATGGCATAAATGTTTAGGATGTCAGACAAGTAGGTGATTAATACGGCATCTGCCTGGTATCTGCCTGCAGCTCTTTTGACAGACAGCTGAATATTCTCGTATTTTTATAACATTGTCATCATGATGCAGATGAAAGCTGTAATGTAAATTTCTATGTCATAAAGTGATCGTATATTGCTAGGCTGTGCCGTCACTTTATGACTAGCGTGGGTCATCTCTGGAACCCCCAATGATCCTGAGAATGAAAAGGCTTATTAACTTTTTTTAGGAGGAATCTTTTAACTATAAAAAATTAATCACACTCTGCCTCACCCACTTTACCAGATTTTTATGCTTTAAGAAACATAGATTGCAAAATGAGCACCATATTTATAATATATTTATACGAGACAATTATGGATAAATAAATTGATAAATGTCCCCATACAGTTCTAAATCCTCTGATTCCCTTTATATAGTAGATGAGAAAACTGGCTGAAAGCAGCCACCACAAGGGGGAGCTCAGTGCATACAAATTTATACTGTTAACATTAAATTTAATACAATCTGTAAAAATCTGTTTTCCTCAAGCTACCTGAATGGATTTTTTATACACATAGCAGGACTTTTATCAAGACCAGCTTTTCTATACCTGCTTTGATATCCCCTTTGCCACCAGGGTATGGGCTTAATTTCTAGTGAGACACATGTCTCATCATAAACTAAGCGCATTGTCCTGCAGTCCTGCTCCTAAAATGATATTTCACTAACCATTTATGCAGAAAAACTGGCATAAATGATGATAGATTTGCCAGGGCAGAATGGCTGCACCCATGCCAGTTTTGAGCAATTGGCATTTAAAAAGTTTCAAAACTGTGGTTTGCAACTTTTTTTATGCCAGTTGGCATATGAGGGAGATAAATCTACCCATAATCTCCTTCATGATTTCCACTTTTTGAAAATTAGGTACATATATAGATTGAAAAAGTGTAAAATAATCTTTTATACTTTTTAGTTAATTTTTCTGGTCTTACCCTAGAATAAACTTTTTATTTGTACGTTTCATCATATGCCATTCAGAGTATTACATGTATATTTAAGATGATCAGTCTTAAGCCTCATTTACACATCCGTGTCCATGTTCAAATCCGTGAGCAGGTGGTCAGTGATGTGTCCGTTTTTTGCTGTCCGTGTTGCATCCATGTTTCACTGACACTGAACAGCCAAAAAATAATTTTCAAAGAATCTCTTCTTAATGATCCGTGAAACACGGATGCAACACGGATGGTATCCGTGGTTTTCAGGGACCCATAGACTATAACGGGCGTGATGGATTCATGAACACGGACAAAATAGAGCATGCATCCATGCTAAAATAATGGACTCACGGACTGTGCTAAAACACTGATGTGTGAATACGCACATTAAAATGAATAGGGATGTGTGCTGTCCATGGAGAACACGTATAGCACACGTCTGTGAAACAATGACGTGTGAATAAGGCTTTACAAGAAAATACTCCATCAAAAAATTGCCTATAATAGATCATTTTGTCCAGGGAGCAATCATCAGGGGAAATAAAATGGTCATCGTCTTAGTAGTACACACAGAACCTGTCCTAATCACTCAGCAGGACAAGTTACTTCACAACACTGAGGTAAAGAGCTGCCTCATCCTCCTTTCTGCTATGCTTGTAAGGGATTATGATCCTGAATACAGCTGATAAGATCTTCAGCTGAATCTCTGTAGGAATGGAGTTCACGAGGAGACATGAAGTACAAAGAGGACAGACTGGACCGACTGTGGTAATGAGGGGTAATGGAGACTGCATACAAGTTCTGTTGCTCATTACCCACATCCCCATCCTCCCCTCTGTACTTCATGTCTCCTCATGAGAAATCCCTACAAAGATTCAGCTGAAAATCATATTAAACTGTCAGGATAAGCAGAGCAGAGAGGAGGATGAGGCAGCTATTTAGCTCAGTGTTGTGAAGTAATGTCCTCCTATGTGATTAGGACAGGTTTTGCGTGCACTAATAGAACAGCTGCCATTTTATTTCTCGCTTTGATTGCTCCGTAGACAAAATGAACCATGACAACTAATGAAAGGTATTATTAAGTATTCTCAATTTTTTATTCCTGGAGAACCTCTTTAAGTTTTCCTTCAAGTACAATCCATTAGTATAAAGGGGGACATTAACTGAACTATCTCACTGGTCAAAATATATCTTATTATGAAGGTTTTCCACTTTTTGCAAAAAGGGGATGTACTCTGACTTTTACATTTCTTAATATCTAATATTTCCAAAGACAGTAGAGACTTCAACTGGTTGATCACTCTATCGACTGAGAGTAATGAAGGTTGTGACTAAACATGTCGAAGCAGGGGTGCGCCTATCCTTTCTGCTGCCTGAGGTTAAAACTGAAACAGTGCCCTCACATGCCAATTTCTTAACCTAACCCCTTCCCTCCAACCCTACTGTTAAAGACATACTTAAAAAACATTACATACAGAGGTAACAAAACATACAGGGTAATACAGCGCCACATACCTCTTACATCCAGTGATGTGTCCTCTGATGTAGACGTTCTCTTTCTTTATCTTCTCCATTCAGACCAGACCGCCATGATGATTTCTTTCAGCCATCTCGTCTCTGCAGAGTTTGACAAAAAGACCTTTTAGTTTCCTACTTTTACATCATCCTCCAACCTTCTGAGCACCCCATCCTGCACGCCCAGAACTGTGCCCACTGTGCTTCCCAATACTATACTGCAGAAACAGATAATCCCCCTGAAAATATTATTACCACACAGATAGTTCCACTTTAATAACTGTGTAACACAGTAATAACACAGTGCCCTAATAAATAACTGTGCCCAGAAAATAGTGTCCCTGAAACTTATAGTGCCGAAAACATAGTGTCCTCCAAAAATTATTGTGCTAAGCTGATACTGTGCCAGGGCGCCTCCCAAAAGTCCCACCAATAGTAATAAATCTCTTCCAGAGTGCACCCAATAGTAATAATGTCCCTCGTTTTGACCCCAGAAGTAAGTCTGCTGCCATAGTGCCCCCAGTAGTAATATTTCCCCCTATGATGTGTGCCAGTACAAAAAATGACCCCTTATAATATTTGCCAGTAAAATAATTCCCCTTTGCAATGTGTGCCAGTGCAAAAATGCTCCCTTATAATGTGTGCCAATACAAAAATACCCTCTTAGCGTATGTGTGCTTATACAAAAAATGCTCCCTTATGATGTGTGACAGTACAAAAAAAAAAAACTTTTAGTGCCCCCTGTAAAACATATGTTCCCATAGTGACCACCTTAGAATGTGTGTCAGTACAAAAATGATCCCTTATTATGTGTGCCAGTACAAATAATGCTCCTTTACTATGTGTGCTAAGTACAAAAAATGCGCCCTTATGCGCCAGTATAAAAAATGCTCCCTTATAATGTGTGTCAATACAAAAACGACCCCCTTTTAGTGCCCCCAGTAGAACGAATTTCCCCTAATATTGTGTGGCAGTACAAAAGTGCTCCCTTTTACAGCTTCAATGTCCCCATAGTGCTCATTGCCCATGGCCCTTTTTCTGCCCCCTTTTGCCCTTACCTGGTGCTGCCTCGCCTCATTGGTGGTGCATCCCTGTGTTGAAGGCAGAGCTTTGCCACCAAGCATAATAACAGTTTTGAAAAGTTAGATCCATTTTAAACTAGTTTTGATCGAGCACCAAAGTGCTCGGGTGCTCGGGCTGAACACATCGGGATGCTCGGGTACTCTACAGAGCACCCGAGCACAATGGAAGTCAATGGGATAACCATTGCATTAAACCAGGCATCCCCTGCTCTGAAGAGGGGAGGGTGTCTGGTTCACAGAAAAAGGGCAGAAATTGATGGAAACACCACTGAAATGGTTTGGGAACAGCATGGGGACGATGTCTGGATGCATCTTGGACTCCCAGGTCATATACAAGGATATATAGAACTTATACCAGCTGTACATGTATAATTATATAGAGGAGATACCCAGGTTATACCGGCACACTCCATATCACTATATACAAGGAGATGTCTAACTTACAGTTATGTTCAAAATTATTCAACCCCCACTGAAATTGAGTGTTTTGGCCAGTTTGACATTGATTTTGATCATTTCAGTCATCTTGTTTACAATTAAATCAAAGAGGCACTTGTAAGTCAGACAAATATAACATAAAATTTATAATAAAATAACCACAAATGTCTTTTCTGTGCTCACATCATTATCAGTTTTATTCAACCCCCAAGTGACATTCAATCTTAGTACTTAGTACAACATCCTTTTCCAGTTATAACAGCTTTTAAACGTGAAGCATAGCTTGACACAAGCGTCTTGCAACGATCTACGGGTATCTTCGCCCATTCTTCATGGGCAAAAGCCTCCAGTTCAGTCACATTCTTAGGCTTGCGCGCTGCAACTGCTTTCTTTAAGTCCCACCAGAGGTTCTCAATCGGATTTAAGTCTGGTGACTGCGATGGCCACTTCCAAATGTTCCAGCCTTTAATCTGCAACCATGCTCTAGTGGACTTGGAGGTATGCTTGGGATCATTGTTGTGTTGAAAGGTCCGTCTCCCAAGCCTCAGGTTTGTGACGGACTGCATCACATTTTCATCCAATATCTCCTGGTACTGAAGAGAATTCATGGTACCTTGCACACGCTGAAGCTTCCCTGTACCTGTAGAAGCAAAACAGCCCCAATGCATGATTGACCCCCAGCCATGCTTCACAGTAAGCAAGGTGTTCTTTTCTTCATAGGCCTTGTTCTTCCTCCTCCAAACATAGTGTTGATCCATGTTGATCCATCAGTCCACAGAACACTATCCTAAAACTTTTGTGGTTTGTCCACATGACTTTTGGCATACTGCAGTCGACTCTTCTTATTCTTTGGAGACAGCAAGGGGGTGCGCCTGGGAGTTCTGGCATGGAGGCCTTCATTATGCAGTGTGTGCCTTATTGTCTGAGCTGAAACTTCAGTACCCGCATCTGACAAATCTTTTTTCAATTCCTCAGCAGTCACACGGGGACTTTTCTCCACTTTGCGCTTCAGGTAGCGCACAGCAGTCGAAGTCAGCATCTTCTTTCTGCCACGACCAGGTAGCGTTTCAACAGTGCCCTTTGCCTTGAATTTGCGAATGATGCTTCCTATGGTGTCTCTTGGTATGTTTAACATCTTTGCAATCTTCTTATAGCCATTGCCCTTCCTGTGAAGAGAAATCACCTCTTCTCTTGTCTTCCTGGACCATTCTCTTGACTTCACCATGTTTGTAAACACACCAGTAAATGTCTAGAAGGAGATGAGTATCACAGTCATTTTAAATCTGCCGAATTGGTGCTTATTATGCTTGATTGCTGCTCCTTGACATCCAGAGGTGTTTTTAATACCTGATCGAAAACACTTGAATGAACCTCTGTTCTTAAGAGTGGTCGTCTTTAAGGGGTTAAATATTTGTGTCAATGAAGAAATCACAAAAAAAACATTTAATACTGTATTACAAAAACAATTGATGTCATTTTAGTTGTATTTGGTTCTTTAAAAAGTCCTTGTAAGATTTCATTCTGAACACAATTACAAATGTACACTAAATTCCCTAAAACCCTTTACAGCATTGGGGGTTAAATAATTTTGAAAACAACTGTATACCAGCCGTAAATATATAATTATATACAGGAGATGCCCAGGTTATACCAGCATGGTCCATATCACTATATACAAGGAGATGTGTAACTAATACCAGCCGTAAATATATAATTATATACAGGAGATGCCCAGGTTATACCAGCATGGTCCATATCACTATATGCAAGAAGATGTCTAACTTATACCAGCCATAAATATATAATTATATACAGGAGAAGCCCAGGTTATACCAGCATGGTCCTTATCACTATATACAAGAAGATGTATAACTTATACATGCTGCAAATATATAATTATGTACAGGAGATAGCCAGGTTATACCAGCATGGTCCATAAAAATAGATATTATGTAAAAAGGCTGAGATGTACCTTTTCTTCAGAATGTTATTCAGATACAAAGAATGCGTTTCACCTCATGCTTTGCTGCTTTGACGGACAGTTGACTACCTTAGATATCTAGTAGGGGAGGAGACTCGAGCATCGGGCTCGAGCACACGGGGTGTTCGGCCGAACACCGCCAAGTGCCGAGCATCGTGATGTTCGAGCCGAACAGGAGTTCAGCCGAGCATGCTCGCTCAACAGTGTTTTAAACTCTTTCTAAAAGTCCCAGCAGTCTTGCATTGCAAGTGCACACAGATGACATAAAGGTTGTAAAGAGGTTCTTCAAGCCCATTCGCCAACCTGTTGCAGCAATTTTTAATTTAACACATCTTCTACAAAATTACATGCTTGATGCTGAGAGCTGCAAGAATAATGCTAGAGCAATGTAATTTTCTTAAGTACGGATTTTCGGTCCTGTGTCATCAGTGACTGATCTCATGCTCTCTTAAAACATAAAGGTACTTAATGAGCCGGTCACACAGACTCCATATATTATCAATGATTTATAGTTATTATGGACCCAGTACTATTCTGAGGAAACCATTACCACTGCTCTTCTCTGACCTTGGCATTATTTATCATCATTGGTAATCACAATTCATCAGTTTTATTGCAAAGGGGCTTTTCATTTTAACCGTCCTGTGTTAATTCTGCATCCTTCCATTCGTCAAATAATTCATAACGTACACGGTCGGAAAATGGTTACTGTGATGTGGTAACGGCCTCTCTCCTTGCCTTCCCTAAATCTTTATTTTCATTTTTAATACCTCAGTGACATCTCTGAAAAGATAATAAAGGAGGCTTCATAAGTTTTAGCTTTTCATTCAGTTCTGTGTGTTTTTTTTTTTTATTAATGAAGTATAAGAAAATAAAATCTATAGCCTGTTTGCCACTGAAAAGAGAGATTGGATTTTTAATGGGGTATTTGTAAATTACTTTCTCAATTTACAAACTAGCTCTGTCCAGATATTTCTCATTAAATCTTCTGATTTATTCTGCTTTTTGTTGTTAACCTGCATCCTACAATCGGCGCAGATTTAAAGCCATGTTTATAATTCTTTTCACTGCAATTAACTGTAAATAACAAGGAAAGTTTTTTGGAGGAGACGGTTATGTTTTTGCGCTCGTCTGGACAAATTAAAGAAATAATAATAATGAGAGAACACATGTAAAATTTAAGGCTATTACCATATACTAAACTCTGCGGCATAAGGTTCACTGCTACATTTAAAAAGCAATGATCCATGGTTTATTGAGAATGGGGGTGTGATAGTAGGGTCATCGGGGAGGAATATTCAGTGTGTTGGTCATGTCCAGTTAAGGATGTTTTCACATCACGTTTTTGCCCTACGTTTAATATCTACGTTAGGAAAAAAAGGATGCGAAAGAGTAGTACAATAAGCTTTTCCATCGTGCAGAGTCCAGCAAAAATGTTTTTTTTTTTTTTTTTTTTTTAAAATGGAACCCTATGATGATAAGCACAACTATTTGGAATTCATTTAACGTAAATGTCATGTGTATATGGTAAATGGGGGAGAAATATGTGATGTGAACTCAGCAATAATTGTGGCCTTAGGGCTTTTGTCAGGAATTTGCCCAGTCAAGATACTGTGCATGGGTGTGCTGGGATGGTTGCCATGCTGACCAGCCGAACCCCGAACAGTCGAATCAGTGAGGATGGAAGCTGAGCCAATCAGGTTCTTAGCTCAGTGTCTAATCCCAGAACTGGGTGGGATTTAAGTGATTATAGTTGCCGTTTTTTTGGGTTTATCCTGGCTGCTGTGTTTTGTGTTACTCACTACTACTGCATTTGATCGCCTGGCATTCTGACGGTGGTTTGTTTCTGGATTAACCCCATGTCTGCTGTTTTAGCACTCTCTGTCTCTCCTGATTTTCACCCTGTTTGTTTATTACTCTTTGCACGCCCCAGTCATTCTGATAAGGCCCCATTCACACGACCATGGGACTGTCTTGCCCATGTTGCAGACCTCAACAAACTGGTCTGCAAACCACCGGTCATGTAAACTCCACATAACGTGGTGGTAAAAGATAGGACATGTTCTATATTTTGCAGTGCAGAGACATGGACCCGGAAGGACAAGGAAGGGATTCCAGGTCCATGCCTCCGAACAGCAAAGGATAGAACATGCCCTATTTTTCACCACATCTTGCAGATCGTGGACCCATTGAAGTCAATGTGTCCACACCACGATGCAGAGTTAACACTGCCAGTGCCCGTGAATTGCGGACCCGTGGTTTTTGGTCTGCACGGTGGTCTCATGGTCGTGTAAATGGGGCCTAAGTCTGCTTCTAGCAAGCTTGGACCAAGTTTCCTTGCACCACAGATGTAACCTGGGTCCATAGCAACCACGATTATCTGTAATCATGGCAGTCTCTCATGGAAAACCTAGGGGTATCCTTAAAGGCTATATAAACCTTTGGGGGCAATTTTTTTAAATATTGCATTGCACTCATTTTGTGCTAAAAAAATTTTTCAATTGGTCTTTATTAAAAACTTTGAATCACTGTCTTTGTGCAGCCTTCAGTTTTTCTAGTAGCAGGACCTGAATTTTCAATCTGTTCCATCAGGTAGCTCAGCTGACGACTCCTTATCTCTGACCTTATAGACACTCATTATAGCTCAATTCTTATGTTATCATATCTAAGAATGTGGCTTATATAAGTGTTTATGACCTTTTAGTAATTTACAGATAAAGGTTATTAGATGACGGGCACAAAAAGAAAGTAAAAGTAGGGTTCACGCAGCTAGAAACAGTCAACCCCTTGTGACAGAATGGCACAATATTTTTAATAGAAACCAAATGAAAAAATGATTTTTGGCCCAAAAAGAGTAGAATGCAATAATGTAAAAAAAAATTGCCCCGAAAAAAGGTGTACATAGCCTTTAACTTCCTACCAAATGGAATGATTAAGGATGTGTAGTAGAAGCTTCTGAGTTTTCTGGCTGCAGTTCTGGATGGGGACGATAGGATTTTATGATGACTTTGTGTTATATGTATGATCTTTGCTTGTGTACCTTTTAAATGAATGACAGCACAGTGGTTAGCATAGTTGCCTCGCAGCACTAGGGTCCCAGGTTCAAAATCCCACCATTGGCAAATTCCGGAGTGGCTGGGCTGCACTGTGTGCACGAGCACCTTAGTAATACAGTAGAAACATGTTTAAATACATTTTACACATAGCCTATAAATTAAAGGGGTATTCCGGTCTCTTCATATGATGGGTATTATTTTTTTTTTCTTTGTATAATGAATTTCTTATTGGTTTCAAATATCTCTGCTTGCTGTTATTCAAGAGGTGCTTTTTCACTTCCAGGGGATAAATATCTGCTTGTTCATGTGATGGAAACACAGGTGCGGGAGTGTGGACACATTTATAAATTTATAATTTTTTTTAATTGATGACCAATTTAAAGTGGGTTTGCACCCCACTGACCATCTGTTTGAGTGGTGCGAGTACTGCAGCCTCTTCATTCTTTACATCTGATCGGACAAAGTTCATACTGTTAGACTCAATATTTTTAATGGTGGCAGTGCAGAGTATTACAGCTTTGTCCCATTCAAATGAAATTTTTAAAGGCTGGATAACCTTTTTAATACTCCATATGCCTAGATAACAGGGCGATTGTAATCCAGGTCTACATTATAGGAATCCACGTATGGAAGGCTTTCTACGGCAGAGAGAGAAAAAAAGCATTTTTAAAAATATTGCTTACTTCTTCCGCCTCCTCAAAGACTATGGCTGGTTTACAGCTCAATGAGCACAGCAATTAACTTTTTAACATTTTTACATATTAATAAGATTCAATACAACAAAGTCCAACTAATTGACTTTAATTATAAATAAATGGAATGCAAAATCATAGAGCTAGTAATATCAGCAGTTAATAAATGTAAGATGAATGTCAGTGTGGACCTAATGCTAATTTATTTCTGGGCTAATTTAGTTTAGCTGGAGGGAATATCTGGTGATTACTGTATACATGACAATGATGATGATGCTACCATTGAAATTTCCTGTGATAATTATTCAGTGTCATATAGGGGAAAGAACAACATAAAGTCAAGATTTAAAAGTGATATCTTTAGGACTGACCAAATGTCAGAAGAAAACAATCATGTGGGTTCTGAGGTCTGAGGTTTCTGTAATTTTTCGAAGTACAACACGACACATAACTTCCAATGATACACCTAGGGCAGGTTTATACGTGTGGACCATAAAGCCGATTGTTGGAAAGGAAGCATTCCTTCCTGACAATCGGCTGCTCGTTTAGTGAAGGAGACCACTGCATTTATGTGCAATGATCTTCTCCACAGTATGAGAACGATGGATCACTATTGCTTGTCCTCATACAGCTGCATTGTTTCCTGGCAGCAGATCGCTGTTTAGATGGCAAGAACGAAACGATCACCCAATGTACGAGCATTTAGCTTGTTCGTCGGGTGATTGGCTAAACATTTAGATGGCCAGATTGTCGGGAATGAGTGTTGGCAGGAATGCTTGTTCCCAATAATCTGCTCGACAATCGGGCAGTATAAATCCACCTGTAATTTCCAAAAGCTTTTGCTCACAAAAAATGACTTCCAAAAGGGTCTGTTCAGGTTCCAGATTACTTCCCCAGCCAGAGTTTGCTTTAGATAAGTGATTCCTCAACCATATTATCATAGGAGAACTCCTACTCCCATTCCTACGGCAAAGAAGCATGGTTTAGGGCAAGGGTCAGCAACCTTCGGCACTCCAGCTGTTGTGAAACTACAATTCCCAACATGCTTTATGCACTTCAATAAGAGATCTGAAAACAGCTAAGCAAGTGTGCATGCTGGGAGTTGTAGTTGAACCACAGCTGGAGTGACGAAAGTTGATGATCCCTGTTTTAGGGGCTTGTAAGGTGTTCTAGAATTCTTGCTTAGCAGAATATTTTGGGTGATGTGTGTTGACTGCCTGTCCAAGTATCTTTCAGCAGGTTATGATGTTTTCCATCTCTACTGTAAAAAGTAGAGGTGCTCCTTCTGCTTGTCTTTTGTAGAATTTCTAATGGATTTACAGTCAGGAACTTACAGTAAAGGCTTAGGAGGGCTGAGTTTGTAGTTGTGAAGTAGCAGAGCTGAGTTTACGTTTGTAAAGCAGCAAAGTCGAGTTTGTGATTGTGGAGCAAAAGTGTGCATAGCAGGAACACAGAACTAGGAAACACTAGTAGCGGTGACCAGACAAAAGCAGGATAGGAGCAAGGTCATCATAGCTGGGCTAGACATTGGTCACTGTAGCTGGACTGGATCATGGTCATCATAGCAAGTCTGGAGCATGGTTATCAGAGCAAGAATGGAGTATGGTTATTGGTCACAATGGTCAAAGTAGCAAGGCCTGGAGCACAGTAGTGAGGCAACGTTGCAGTAACCAAGTCAAACACAGAGCCAAAAGTCATTACCAGGAGAGCAATTCAGGAATTAAAATGCAGTAAGCAAGGAGCTAGGTAGGCGCCTAGTCACAGGTAGCCACTAGTCAGATAGTACTAAAAATCCCAGGAGCAACTTGAAACAGCCAAACTAGAAGCAGAACAAAGTTCTAAAACAAGGTGGCTTGAGATCAAAATCCAGCTCTAGGAAACAGTTAACTATTGCTTTGCTGGTATAGCCAAGTGTGGCTGATCAAAGAAGACAAAACAACCCAAGAACATAGCAGAGCTTAATTTATAGAACAGACCAGGAGCAGACGTCAGCAGACCACAATGATCAGATAGCATTCGCTAGCAGGGAAGAGGTGAGTAATGGCCTGGTCAGGACACTGAGTAGAAAACGCATCATGTATATGCAAGCTCTACAGAACAAGGACATTTATTATATCCATTGAATACCAGTAAAAGGTTCAGAACATCACCTTTGTAACAATAGAAGGACACTAATCCAATAAACGCAAAGAAGTAGTAGTGATACAAGTCAACCGCTGACCTCATTATAAAGAAGCTGAAGTGCCAAGGGCACCTAAGAATTGAACTACGGCTATTTTGTGTAATTACTACACTTTTTTCTTCTTAATGTTGGTATAAGCATATCCAGGGGACAAAGGCGAGAAATGATAGGAAGATATCTGTAGGAAGAAACCAGAAACCAGCACAAATGAAGTCAGCTTATGCTGCTGAGGGAGGATTACATTAAGTGTGAATAAAAAATGGATCCTTATATAAATAAGCTGTCTGAGCTAATAAAGCATCAAGCTTATAATTCAGTTTAATTAATAAAGTCTATAAAACCGAGCAGTTCGTAAGGTAGTGCACAAAAGAATAAAAAAATAATAATTACAGCTATGTTCACATAAGTGCATTAAAAGACATAAAAATGGAGGAAGGCACCAGCCAAATACTGGTGAGGTGCAGGATGCTGATGATGTAAAAGACAAATATATTTGTAGATTCAGTATACAGTCTATGTACTACTGCAGCTGTTCTGCCCCCAGAAGAGGTTCAGAATCATTTCAGATCATGGCTATTTCATTTCTAAGCCATTCTGCTGCAATTCCTGCATTTCTGTAGTTATTAGGTAGGTTACAGCACCATCTAGCAGTGGTAAAAATGTATTGCAACTTGTTTTCTTGTTAATAAAGATTATTGCTTTGTGGGAGGTGCTGGGCATTGTGGGTAGTGCAAGGCAATCTAGGAAGGAGAAGCCCAGTCTCCATGTTACAGGACATGAGCAGAGCTGTCTCCTGCATATCTTCTTCTTAAACCCCACCATCCTTGAACATGCATATCTGGTCAGAATTCTATCTTTGTTTCAGGGACATTATGTTATGCAGAGATGTTAAGTTAGTTATATTTGTCTCAGGGAGCATGTTATAGCTGTTAGATATTAGATATGTAATCCTATGTATAGACAGCCATTTTGGACATGTGCTCAAAGTTAATGTAATGTTGTAATACATGCTGTTCTATGCTTTTTGCTAATAAATGCTATGCTATATACTTATACATGCTATTTGTGTTCTTATAGTTTTACCTCAAATACTCCTGTTTTGCCAATAAACAAGTTAGACTACAGAAAACGGTCCTCTTATTTGGAAGACAGGAATGGTTTGTGCTGAATGTCAGACTGCACACTGTGTGAACATGTATGAAGACAGAACAGCAGCGTACGCTTTAACCGATACATCTCCGGAAGAGAGATCTGTCTTTTGTGTCTAGAGCAAAGTTCACCTTTTAGAATGCTACATTATGAATAGTTTTAATTTCATAGTCTCCAGAAATATTAATCTTTGAACTACAAACTGGGATTTGCTGCTTCACCAAATGGAAATCGATGTTCTCCTCAAGCAATATAACAAATGCACTTAGCAATGATTAGTTCCCTTTATTCTTAATAAAATTGGCTCATAAAATTCCAATTCTAGAAATATATAGAAATGCATAATCCTAGAGTATGAAAACTCTTAGGGTAGGTAGAAGTCCAGAGAAAGATTTGTCGGACCTTAGAATGAACACACAGAGGTGGACAGCAGCTGGTGTGCTGTCCATATCTTTTGTGGCCCCACTGAAATGAATGGGTCTGCATCCGAAGAGCAAAAAACATAGAATGTGTCCTATTCTTGTTAATTTTATGGACATGAATAGGCATTTCTAACATAGTAGAGAAGGGGAAAACGCAGGATTCACTCGGCCTTTATCTGTGTTAAGGGGTCGCGCGATTTGTGGACCACAAAACGGATACGGTTGTGTTCATGAGGTCTTGATATCCACTATATTTCCTAATCATGGAGTAAATCTGCAGCCCTGTCTGCCAATAAGTGTGATCCGGTAGTCTTTATGCACATATTTACATTGTTACATTAGTGTGCTGTTATTATTATTATTATACATATTTGGAAAATGGTTACGTGAGCCCTGTTCACATTTACAGTGGAATCCAGACATTTTCTGGAGTTCATCAGAACGGGCTGTATGTGTGAATGCAAACATCCATAATATCTGTCCCACACTTTACCCAGACTTTTTCTCTCCAGAGCCCTAGTACTAAGTCTAGGTTTTGTCCGGGTAAGCGCATGCGTGAAAACAGCAGTAATTGTTCCGCAAAATCACAGTGGGCCATACCTAAAGTTCCTGCACCTTGCCTGGGGACCTGGGACATTTCCTCTGTAGTGAGAACACACCCGACAAGGAACATCTCCAGGGTGATAGCTGTAAAAAGCCAACCCTGGCAAATCTCCGCACCTGATAATTCAGAAGAATTCTGGAGTTTAGGTGTTAAGTGGGTTGTTCTGCATTGTTGTGTATATTTTGTAAATAAAAAATCACGAAATGCACCTTTCTACATATTTAGTGAACTTTATATGTATTTTAGTATAATCATCAGTATATTTTACACTGGTATAGTAGGACTTGAGTGCTCTACAATTTGTTCCACTATTTTTCCACATTTTTTGCTTTATCTTAATAATATAGCTGGTTTTCTATGTGTTGACGATGGCTACAGTAGAGTAAATATGCCCATATATATCTTAGGAACCATGGAATAACAGGTATAATTAGATCTTTTATTATGTATACTAAGTCTATATGGCACCTCTTGTGTACACCTTAGCCAGAATGGACAAGTAATGCGCTCTTTACAAGGTCCGACAATTAAAACAATCATCGCTCACCAGCGTTACTAGCAACGCTCGTTAACAATGATCTTGCAGTGTAAACGCACTGCCGATTACCAGATAATTGATAAAAATGCTTGTTCATCGGGTAGTTGTATCTTTTGTTCAGCACAAAAGATGATTGCTTACCAGTGGCAGATAGTGCTGTGTAGACACAATTTGCTGCCGGGAAACGAGACGTTATGGGGAAGAGCTATAGTATTAGCCATCACTCCGCCCTATATCACCGTTCTCCTCCACTAGCGATCAACAGATTGTCGGGAAGGAACGCTTCCTTCCCAACAATTTGCTAGATCGTCGCCCTGTGTAATGGGACCATAAGTCATGGCAGTCTTTGAAAACATATAATAAAAGGGAGAGAATTATAATTTTTCTTCATTTTGCTGCAATATCATTTATTTAATGCAATACCAATTAGTCCAGCACTTTTGTCACAAACTGAGCAATATTAATTAAATGAATTTTAGTTTTTTTTATGTTAGAAATACATTTTAGGTGGAGAATTTTTACTCTTAGAGGTAACATTTTCTATCTATAACCTTTTTAGAATTCAGAATGTTCAACAATCCAGTACCTGTTGAGTACAGCTAAATGAGCTTTACTGTATCATTGTTATTACTTTAGTCACTTTAAAGATTTGTCGATTTGTCCCCACTGGTCTCAACAAAGGCAATGTCTGGAGATGCCTGCTCAGCCAATCTCTGGTCACAGCTGTGACGCGCCTCAGTAATGATTGGCTGAGCAGGCACCCAGAGTGGACCACGAAGCAGGGACCATCTGAGACCCTTTAAGCATCAGAAAAGGTGCTGATTGATGAGGGTGAAGTTCCCCTCTTTTATTTATATTTTTAACAATTTCTAAAGTATTCCCCCCTCCCTGGGGCCAAAGCAGGAAATCTAAATATTTGCCCCCTGTTGAAGGAAAGCCTAGCTAGGAGTTTACATATGGCAATCCTTAATACATACATCCTTCAGTCATATTCTTTGGCTTCAGATACATGCACAGACCAAGTGACTATTTAACTAAATAAAATGACCTCTATGCAAGTCACAATTCACTCAGAAGAACATATAGACATAGCGAGAGGCACAGAAAACCCTTGGGACGGCCAACTTAAATAAAAGATCTTTTTTCCATATTTCATGTCTGATCTGTGTCTGAGCAATCTTGTCTAACAGCAAACCTACTTCCAACTGCTAGAAAATGTGATGATGATGTGTAAAAAAAACTCAGCACATTCCCTCTATAAGGGCAAAAACATCAGGAAAATTTGATTAGGTATATCAATGCAAAAACAAGAGGAATGTCTAATGTGATCTGCTGAAATCATTTGATTATTGCATAGTTAGTGTAATGAACCTGGTTCTGATACAGAGAAACCACTATTGTATACCAGATTGGACACTTTACCCATAGTACCACTCTCTTCCGTGACTTTATATAGCTATGACTTCAGTGTGTGCTGGTAGTTAAAGGATGTTTTTCAGGATTTTTATATTAATGGCCAGGGGCAGACTGGGAACTTAAAGTGGTCCTGGAAAAATACAATAGGTGGCTCTGTTTTGTAGTTGGGTCCAAATTGATATAGGCAGGGCCAACACAAGTAGGAGGGGCAGTAATACCATATTGGGGCACCTTATACCATCCCAACACCCCAACAGAGCCAAATTGTGCTTTCTAGTAAAATCATGGCATGGGTAAAAAGAATCTAACACTACTAACATGTCATGTGCTGGAGTACATTTACAGCAGGTTGAGTACCTAAAATCATCAAATTAGAATAAAAACCTATTTCCATGAATACATCCCCTTGGTAAAGAGAAGATGAGGCAGCAGGACCAGCTTCTCTACCATCCAGTGATGAAATATCAAAATATGGACACCCACACATTTAGCCAATAGTAGCCAACTCCTCTAAAAATGGGAATGCGGACAATTATTTTCTACAGTTAAAGGGCTTGTGCCAGGAAAAATATCCTTTATTTTTCAAAGCAGCACCTGGATCTGAATACTTCTATAATTGCATGTCATTAAAAATGTAGTATAGCTCTTAAGTTATTCAATAAAATGTATCTGCCTAGTGCCAACTGCTGTTTGTTCTTTCTCGATCTGCCTGACTGTGGTGGTCGCACGCGCTCAGTTGAAATCTTCATCTGCCACCAGTCTATCTTCTGTTAGATGCTGTGGCAGTTACACGGAGAGAGCTACAACAGAAAGGACACAGCCCCTGAGAAAGATCACCCCCCCCCCCACCGTGCTGCCAGCCTGTAATAAATCTTGCTGAGCAATTGGAGATCTATGGACCCATATGAAGTACAGGGCTGTTCTAGCTTTGTTAGGATGAGATTAAGATTGCCATGAACTATATGATATCTGTTTTCCTGGATCTGAATACTTGTGTAATTGCATATGCATGTAATTAAAAATTTTATATAATCAATGAGCTATTCAATCTGAATACTTCTATAATTGCATGTCCTCAAAAATTCAGTTTAGCTCCTAAGTTATTCAATAAATTGTATCAGTATAATGCCACTTGCTGTTCGTTCTATCTTCATCTGCCTCACTGAGGTGGTCGCACGCGTTTAAATCGTCATCTGCCACCAGCCTATCTTCTGTTAGATGCTGTGGCAGTTACAGGGAGAGAGCTACAGCAGAAAGGAAACAGCCCCTGAGAAAGGACAATCTCCGTGTTGTTGCACAAAGGACATGCCCCTGAGAAAGGACAAACCCTCTTAGCTGCCAGTGTGAAATAAATAAATCTCACAGAGCATTTGGACCAATGAATGGGGAGATCTCTGGACCCTTATGAGGTATAGGGCTGGTTCTAGCTGTGTTAAAAATATGTCTGTTTTTAATTTTTTATCTCATTCATAGCATAACCCTGTTAAGCAATGAACCTAGGAAACCTAGAATGAAATATAAAAACCATTGTAAGGCCGCTACCCTTGTTAAAAATAATTGTTTAAATCATAGGTACAAATAGGAAAAATGTGGTTGAAACACAATTTGCATTGGAAAAGCAAGTTCTATCAGTAATTGGACTTCAGCACAGCAATCTTCCCTAACAGGTTTGTGCAAATATAATTAAGTACAGATGTCAAAAAACATTTCATGGAACATTAAAATATTCTTACCAGAGATAAATATAATTGTGGAGGAATAGTAATAAATTAAAGTTACATACACAAATCATTGCAGTGATTATAATTACTAAGAAAGGCAAAGGCAGATCTGAGCACCTAAAGGGGACCTGTCAGAGGCATTTTGACTCCCTAATCACCACCTCTAGCTGGTTATTTTACTCCTGTAGCTTGCGGAAGTGGCTTTCTTCCATTGAAAGTGGCTGCAAGCACCAAATGTTTGTGTTTATAGGGAACAGAGAATACAAAAAACGGCAGAAGCCTTGGGAAGTGTCGGGACTGGAGGGGCAGGGGAGGTGAGTATTACTTCTTTTATTATTTTACCCCATTGTGAGTGCTTTAAAAAAATAAAAATAAGTAGCTGGACAACCCATTTAAAGGAAATGTGTCTAGTTACTGTGCCAAAATTTTTATCTGCCAGTTAAAACCAGATAGTAACACACATCTTTTTTTTTCTAATCTTTTTATTTTCTGATTACAGATTTTTCTGTATGAGTGCTGCATGAGTGCTCCTACCTTGAGTGTTAGCATTGTAGGTTCAGTCTTTCAAGGTAACAAGCTCTACTACCCTCCCTTTGTTTGTGTTTTTTCGAAATATTATTTTGTTATTATATAAAAAAGAATAAATAAATAAATGATAAATAAATAAAAACAAACAAAAAACAACTAATTCTGAATGCATATATGAATATACTGATACCATATCTATATTATTGTACTGTTTTGTCACAGCTTTATTTTGGCAGGGTTTTAAGCCAGAACTTATGTATTTTGGGGAGTGAATACTGAGATGTGGTACCCTACTGGTTTATCTTTCGGTTGAAGACTCTTGGAAGTTGGGTTGTAATACCGTGCCCACAGCGGCTCGCTGCGACAGGCATACGAGTTATGTGTTGTCATTATTCAATAAAGCTGTGGCCAGTTTTAATCCCACACAGTGTGTCCGCTTGTTCTTTCGGTTGCACCACAGCTTTAGTAAAATCTAGTAAGTCTAATAAGTCTGGTGTTTGCTATTGTCTGTAGGTGATGTACCGAATTTGGCAGTCATGTCTTATCTATACACAGAGGTGATATCAGTACAGGCAGGATTAGAATAATATATAACTGCAGTAAAGTGATTTGTACAGACTAAGCAGTGGAGCTTATTATTAGGCTTAGTGGCCAGTGCGAAAACGACAGGATTTTATGGTTTTTGTTTAAATATAGATAATGACATGGAAAATTAAAAATAACATTACCAAAAATTCTTCAAAAATATGTTAAACATAAAAACAGTGATTTCATTTTCTGGAGACACATTTCCTTTAACTCTCTTAATTTAGACTGGGTTTTCACATTCAGTGTTTTAGACACAATTTTTGTAGCCAAATTCTGGAACAGATTTTAAAAGACTCAGGGGAAATTTTTCATCCCCGATGCTTTTTTTTGGCATTAAAATGACCAATGTGACTTTTTCAGTCGCACTTGCCAGAAACTGGCATAAATAATGACTGAAATCTACAGCAGTTCCGAATTGCCATAGATTTCTTTCAGGCATATGGACATGCCAGAGCAGGCAATTTATGACAAGTCTTGCCTCCTCCGGCAGCACAGGAACTATCAAGACTGGACATGTCCCCATGATACATACAGGGTGAGCTTTATCAAATTGGTGTAAAGAAAAACAGGCTTATTTGTCCATAGCAACCAATCAGATTCCACCTTTCATTTTCCAAAGGAGATGTGTAAAATGAAAGGTGAATTCTGATTGGTATGGGCAACTAAGCCAGTTGTGGCCAGAGCGCGGCTTTACACTCTTTCACGCAGCGGATTCCACGCATAGCTGTCACCGCCGGTTCTGGGAGATGGTCGGTCAGAGGTTCCTTCCTGTCTTGTGTATGACATTCTTTGTTTTGGTTTTACTTTACTCAGTTCCTTTCTCTCCCTCAGCTGCCTCTTATCTTGATTAATTGGCTTGCTTTATATTCCCTCCCTTACTGCTTCTCCGTGCGGTTTATATTACTTTCTGGATGAAGTGTGTGCTGTTTTGCTCTAAGATAAGTGCATTCCGTTTACTTTGTGTTTTGTTTGCTGGCTTGATTCTAGGTGACCTTGACTCCCTCCGTATTCTGTGCAGGGAGCCGGTGGCCGTTCCCCTCACTACTATAGGGAATTCAGGTGTCACTCAGTTGTAGGTACGAGGGCATGTATTGGTCTACCACCGGGACCTGTACATGTGCATAGCAGTTTGGGAGAGTTCTTAGGGATTTAAAGGGCCCTCCTATATTTTCCTTAGTTTGGGATCAAGCCAGTCTGTCGTTATTTATCAGTTACTGCTAACTGTTCTCCATCCTTGACATTATAAACCGCCATAACCGTCTCAAGCATGGATCCGGTTTCAGCCTTGATTGACCACATGCAAGGTCTTTCTCTGGAGGTAGCAGATCTGTTTCTCAGCTTCAGGTGACCGGTTCTGCTGGCATTCATGGAGTTTGTTCCGAGCCTAAAATCTCTTTTCCGGATATGTTTTCCGGGGGTAGTGAGAATTTTGTTCGTTTTAGAGAGGCTTGCAAACTCCATTTTCGCTTACATCCCCATTCCTCTGGTGATGAGGAGCAGAGGGTGGGGATCATCATCTCGCTGCTCAGGGATAACGCTCAGTCTTGGGCCTTTTCGCTGCCGGCAGGGGCACGCTCCCTCCGATCGGTAGATTAATTTTTTATAGCCCTGGGTCAGATATATGATGATCCGGATCGTATTGCTCTGGCTGAATCTAAACTGCATCTTTTATGCCAGGGTAAACAGTCCACAGAGATATATTGTTCTGAATTTCGGAGATGGGCAGCTGATACTAGCTGAAATGATGCTGCACTCCGAAGTCAATTTTATCATGGTCTTTCTGAGAGATTAAAAGATGCATTTGCGTTTCATGAGAGGCCAGTGTCTTTGGAGTCTGCCATGTCTCTAGCTGTTCGTATCGACAGGCGTCTGAGAGAGAGAGAGGAGACTACTCTTTCCTGTCTTATTCAGCCCAAGGACACTGCAGTTGTCTCATGCAGTGTGCAGGGGTCTCACTCTGTCTCTATACCCTCCGTAGAGGACCCCATGCAGCTGGGTTTAGTCGCCTCTGATACTAGAGGATTCAGCTCTCAGAGGAGGGTATGTTTCTGTTGTGGAGGTATTAACCATTTAGCTAATGTTTGCCCTTCTAGGAGGTTCATGGGGTTTTCTGAGGGTAATAAAAAGAAAAGGGAAAAGAAACCCTCTAAAAACTTTCCATTTGCTACAATTGGCAAGGTTAATGCGGAATTTGAAGATTTGCCATTTGCTTGTAGTTCCTGTTTTCTCCTACCTGCCAGGGTGGCGCTGGACAGCAAGAACTTTGTTTGTGAGATTTTTGTAGATAGTTGAGCAGCTGTTAATCTCATTGATCGTCAATTTGCTACAACACATGTGTGACAAATTGCCATTTATCCCTGGGCATTGGAGAGGCATGCTTGTCAGCCTATTACCCTGTGACTATGGCCCCAGTGACAGTTAGCATTTACAATGGACAGTGCCTGTGACCTAATCAACATTCACAATGGACATTGCCTGTGACCTAATCAACATTCACAATGGACATTGCCTGTGACCTAATTAAGAATCACAATGGACATTGCCTGGGACGCAATCAGCAACCACAATGGACAATGCATGTGGGGGTGGGATATATCTGGCTGTATGTTGATTGGTCACTGTATTTTGACCTCAATCAGGTCCCCGGGGGAGTAGCCCTGGCTGGAGGACTTGCATAAAAGGCCAAGCTTTGCCATCCAATAAAGAGTTCCTTTTGACCCTCAATACATAGCTTTGTCTCGTTATTGGAGGGAACTGCTATATCACACTGGGGATTGCTATGTTCTACATACTCCCTTGAGCTTTAATCACTTAGCTCTTTTGAGAGCTTGTTCCGGATACACTCTACTGGAGGAGAGGTCTTCCCCACACGGTCCTGGAGGATAGAAGCCAATCCAGGGTGGACGGAAGACGGCGAGGCTCCAGCTAAGCTCCGGCGGTTGTGGAGTCTGCGGTGGCTGTGGTGTCCAGTGCGGTGCTTGTGGTCCTCGGCGCAAGCTAGGAAGCGTCCATCAACAGAGGGTACTTGGTCGGAGTACACGGAGCTCCGTTACAACATGGTTTCCAGGTGTGCACTTTGGAAAAAGCTATACCTGTTTTTGCTATCGATTCCGCTCCACTTTCTCAAAAATCGTTAAAGGGCATAGTTCACAATATCCGTTTGACTGTGGGTGACACTCATGTTGAGGATGTGTCATGTTTTGTCTTAAGCGGATTACCTACTCCTCTAGTGTTGGGGCTACCCTGGCTCACTAAACATAACCCCACCATTGATTGGCAAGCAAGGCAAATAAATGGATGGAGTGAGTTTTGCAGAGAGAATTGCCTCACGGCAACTCTCGCAGAGGTTTCTACCAAGACCGTATCTTCTTTTCTCTCTGAATTTTCTGATGTGTTTTCCGAGAGTGGTGTCCAGGAGTTGCCCCCTCACCGGGAGTATGATTGTCCAATTAATCTCATCCCAGGCACCAAGCTGCCTATATCACGATTATACAATCTCTCTCAACCTGAGAGAGCAGTCATGCGTACTTATATCTCTGAGAGCCTGAGAAAGGGACATATCAGACCCTCAAAATCACCTCTTGCCGCTGTTTTTTTCTTTGTTAAAAAAAAAAGATGCTTCTTTAAGACCTTGTCTGGATTTCAGGGAGCTTAACCGTATCACGATTCGTGACCCCTATCCGCTTCCTCTGATCCCGGATTTGTTTAACCAGATTGTGGGGGCTAAAGTTTTTTCTAAGTTGGATTTAAGAGGGGCATACAACCTTGTCAGGGTCAGGAAGGGGGACGAATGGAAGACGGCCTTCAATACCCCAGAGGGTCATTTTGAGAACTTGGTTATGCCCTTTGGTTTGATGAATGCTCCGGCCATCTTCCAACATTTTGTGAACAGCATTTTCTATCATTTAATGGGGAAATTTGTACTGGTGTATCTATTTTGATTTTTTTCTCCTAATTTCAAGACTCATCGGGACCACCTATGTCAGGTCCTGCTGATTTTGCGGGAGAATAAATTGTACGCTAAACTGGAAAAATGTGTGTCTGCGGTTCCAGAGATTCAATTTCTTGGTTTTCTTCTCTCCGCTTCTGGTTTTCGGATGGACCCGGAGAAGGTCCGCGCCATGCTTGATTGGGAGCTTCCTGAAAATCAGAAGGCGCTGATGCGGTTTTTAGGTTTTGCTAATTATTACAGAAAGTTCATTTTGAATTGTTCCTCTGTTATTAAGCAACTCACTGATATGACTAAAAATGGGGTGGATTTTTCCTCATGGTCGGAAGAGGTGCTTCAAGCCTTTTCTAGTATTAAAGGGCGTTTTGCTTCCGCTCCCATTTTGGTACAACCTGATGTCTCTCTACCTTTTATTGTTGAGGTGGATGCCTCTGAGGTGGGGGTGGGTGCGGTCTTATCTCAGGGTCCTAATAAATGGCGACCGTGTGCCTTTTTCTCAGAAATTACGATGTGGAAAATAGGGAGTTGTTGGCCATCAAATTGGCTTTTGAGGAATGGCGTCATTGGTTGGAGGAAGCCAGACACCCAATTACCGTATTTACCGACCATAAGAATCTGGCCTATTTGGAATCAGCCAAGCGTCTGAACCCGAGACAGGCCAGATGGTCCTTGTTCTTTTTTAGGTTTAATTTTGTTGTTACGTTCCGCCCTGGGGTTGAAAATGTGAAGGCGTATGCCCTGTCACGTTGTTTTCCGGGAGGGGGGAACTTTGAGGACATCTCTGCTCTTTATCCTGATTTGGAGGCAGAGGTGCAGGCAGCCCAGGCAGAGGCACCTGATCCTTGTCCTCCTGGGAGGTTATTTGTGCCGCTCGCTTTGCGACACAAAGTTTTTAAGGAGCACCATGACAGCGTTCTTGCTGGGCACCCGGGGAGTATAGCCACAGTGGATCTCATTGCTCGCAGATTCTGGTGGCCAGCTCTTCGTAAGACGGTTGAGGGGTTTGTGGCAGCCTGCGAGACTTGCGCTCGTGCCAAGGTCTCTCATTCACGGCCATCGGGATCTCTCCTCTCGTTACCCATACCTTCCTGTCCTTGGACGCATCTGTCCATGGACTTCATTACGGACTTGCCTCGGTCCTCGGGGAAGACTGTGATTCTGGTGGTAGTGGACCGTTTTAGCAAAATGGTGCATTTTATTCCTTTTCCTGGGTTACCCAATGCTAAGACGCTGGCGCAAGCGTTTGTTGATCATATTGTTAAATTACATGGCATTCCTTCTGACATCGTTTCTGATAGGGGCACGCAATTTGTTTCCAGATTCTGGAAGGCCTTCTGTTTTCGCTTGGGGGTTCGGTTGTCGTTTTCTTCTGCTTTTCACCCGCAGTCGAATGGTCAGAACGAACGTGTCAATCAGAATCTGGAGACATATCTGCGCTGTTTTGTTGCGGAGAATAAGGAGAATTGGTGTTCTTTTTTGTCCCTTGCTGAGTTTGTTTTAAATAACCGTCGTCAGGACTCCTCTGATAGGTCAACATTTTTTGGTGCATATGGGTTTCATCCGCAGTTTGGGACATTCTCTGGAGAGGGGTCTTCTGGTTTAGGGAGAGATTTTCCTCGTCCTTGTCACTTATTTGGCAAAAGATTCAGGGTAATCTAAAGAAGATGAGTGAGAGTGGGAGAGATAAGCGTGTGGCAGATAAGAGACGCGTGCCTGATCCGGACCTGAATGTGGGTGATCTGGTGTGGTTGTCTACAAAGAATATCAAATTGAAGGTTCCCTCCTGGAAGTTGGGTCCTAGGTTTATTGGGCCTTACAAGATCTTATCCGTCATTAATCACGTTGCTTTCCGTCTTGATCTTCCTCAGACTTGGAAGATCCATAATGTTTTTCACAAGTCCCTATTGAAACCTTATGTCCAACCTACTGTTCCTTCCTCTTTGCCTCCTCCCCCGATTTTAGTTGATGGTAATCTTGAATTTCAGGTCTCCAGGATTGTGGATTCCCGCATTATCCGCGGTTTACTTCAGTACCTCGTTCATTGGGAGGGTTATGGTCCTGAGGAGAGGATGTGGGTCCCACTGGCAGACATTAAGGCCACTCGTCTCATCAGGGCTTTCCATCGTTCTCATCCTGAGAAGGTCAGTCCTGAGTGTCCGGAGTCCACCCGTAGAAGGGGGGTACTGTCATCGCCAGTTCTGGGAGAGGGTCGGTCAGAGGTTCCTCCCTGTCTTGTGTATGACATTCTTTGTTTTGGTTTCACTTTGCTCAGTTCCTTTCTCTCCTTCAGCTGCCTCTTATCTTGATTAATTGGCTTGCTTTATATTCCCTCCCATACGGTTTCTCCTTGCGGTTTATATTACTTCCTGGATGAAGTGTGTGCTGCTGGAGGCTGCAGTTGTTTTGCTCTAAGATAAGTGCATTCCGTTTACTTTGTATTTTGTTTGCTGGCTTGATTCTAGGTGACCCTGACTCTCTCCATATTCTGTGCAGGGAGCTGGTGGCCGTTCCCCTCACTGCTATAGGGAATTCAGGTGTCACTCAGTTGTAGGTACGAGGGCATGTATTGGTCTACCACCGGGACCTGTACATGTGCATAGCAGTTTGGGAGAGTTCTTAGGGATTTAAAGGGCCCTCCTATATTTTCCTTAGTTTGGGATCAAGCCAGTCTGTCGTTATTTATCAGTTCCTGCTAACTGTTCTCCATCCTTGACAATAGCATCCGCTCGTGTGAAAGAGCCTTAAGAGATTTGCTTCCAAGGCCTGATTGGACAGATCACTAAAAGAGCCCTGTCATCTCCCCTGACATGTCTATTTTAGTAACTACTTGCATCCCCCATGTAATAACAATTCCGGAGCATCTATTATTATGACTCTATGATGTGCTATTCCTCTCTTATTGCTATAAGTTTATGAATGAATTGCCAGCAATCTGCAATAAAGGACCACGTGGGTGTCACCCGTGGGGGGGGGGGTATCCTTGCACAGTCTGATACTGGCAGCACTGGTTGAATATTCTCAGAATTTAGAGGGACACACACCCAACTGGTAACACCCAGGCAGTCCTTTGTTGCAGACTGCTGGCAATTTGTTGATAAATTTCTAGAAGGAATAATAAAGAAATGTCACAATCACAACATACAGTACTGTTACAAGAATAGATGCTCCAGAATTGTAATTATATGGGGAATGGAATTAGTCACTAGTGTTGAGCGCGAATATTCGAAAAGTGAATTTTTTTAGCGAATATCGGCACTTCGCTAATTCGCGAATATTTCGAATATAGCGCTATAAATTCGCTATTTCGAATATTCGTTTTTTTTTTTTTTTTTAGTTATATTTTTTTCTTTCCCACTTCCCAAAAGTAGTTCTTACCTGTCATGAGGATTCCTGGCTTCCTGGCTGCTCCAGTCAGTGCCCGTTGCCGCTTCTGCCGACTTCCGTAGCTCATGGAGCGTCCCCTTCCATGGGAAAATCTCTATATACTAAAATGTACTGTCGGATTTGAGGAATTACGTTGAAATCGCAATGCGATTAATTCAAGTTATATTAATCGCATTGCGATTACAACTTAGCACTGCTATCTTACATAGGCTAGAATTAACGAATATGGAATATATAGCTATGCACTAGCAGTGCTAAGTTGAAATCGCAATGCGAATACTTTAAGTTAAATTAATCGCATTGCGATTTCAACTTAGCACTGCTGCTATATTTCATATTCGTTAACTTCGTTAATTCTAGCAAGCTGACCCATTATAAACCCAGCTCTAAGTTGAAATCGCAATGCGATTAATATAACTTGAATTAATCGCATTGCGATTTCAACGTAATTCCTCAAATCCGACAGTACATTTTAGTATATGGAGACGTTCCCATGGTGATGGGGACGCTCCATGAGCACAGAAGTTATGGTTGGCTTGGTAGAATTAGCGAGGATGACGAATATGACGAATGTATTCGTCATATTCCTCAAAGCGAAGATAACGAAGTATTCTACATCTTCGTTTAGCAACCTATTCGTCAACCTCGCTAATTCTAGCAATCAAATAGGAAGGTTGACTTACCAGACAGCTGTGTTAAATTCGCTATGCGATTTTTTTTTTTTTTTAATAAATAGAATACTTATAATAATATTATCATATCAAGTAATATAATTATTGTATTAAAAAAATCGCATAGCGAATTTAACACAGCTGTCTCTATAGTCAACCTTCCTATTTGATTGCTAGAATTAGCGAGGTTGACGAATAGTTGCTAAAACGAAGATGTAGAATACTAGTTATCTTCGTTTTGAGGAATATGACGAATACATTCGTCATATTCGTCATCCTCGCTAATTCTAGATATGAAACCAATAGGAAAGTAGCCTTAAGTACAAATCGCAATATGCGATTATTTAAATCGCATTTTAATCGCGATAACTAGAAAAAATGACGAATATTCGATTTCGACGAATACGAAACGAATATTCATTCGAATATTCGCGAATTTCGTCGAAATCGAATATGGCACCTGCCGCTCATCACTATTAGTCACTTAATAAGACATGTCAGGAGAGGTGGCAGGTCCTCTCTGAGGGTCATCGTAGTCTCATAGCAATTGACAAGAGGTTGTGGTTGAAGCAGACGTACCATTATATTACATTATATTCTACATATTTCTTGCTTTTTGACATTCTCTAAAGTGACTAAATGGAAACTTTTCAAAGTTTCGCCGTTAGGCAGTAACTGTAGGTCAGATCTAACAGCAAGTTAAACAGTGACTTTTTGAAGATAATATATTAGCCACTAATTAAAGTTAAGAATTTCAGTATAGACGGGGTAAGTGTGAGGCAGCATACTAATGTCTCATTACAATCCAATCTGCATGTTGTTATCAGTGGACTCAACTGTTAGACTTGTAAAGTACACGTACATCTGCCGCCCGTTACTTCACTTTGTTCTTAGTATATTAGTAAAACCAAAAACCTAAGAGGTCTCTTGTTTAAACAAAAGGGCACAGGGGGGGGGGGGGGTACTGCTACCTTAAAGATATGCTGTATTTTAGATTTAGTTAAAGCCCATCTGTCAGCAGATTTGTACCTATGACACTGGCTGACCTGTTACATGGGCGCTTGGCAGCTGAAGACATCTGTGTTGGTCCCGTGTTCATATGTGCCCGCATTGCTGAGAAAGATGATGTTTTAATATAATGCAAATGAGTCTGTAGGAGCAACAGGGGCGTTTCCATTACTCCTAGAGGCTCTGCTCACTCTGCAACTGCCACGCCCTCTGCACTTTGATTGACACGACCAGGCAGTGAAAACGTCCCCACACCTGGCGCTCTTAATCAAAGAACATGGCATACATCGTGCCTACATTTTATGGTGATCCCAATTACCAAAGAGAGTATAATAAAGCCATTCCATTGGTTTGTTAAAGGGAATTTCCAGTGCCAAAAAAAAAAAGTGTTCCCATGAGCTACTGTGTGGAGACAGGAGCACAGCAGAGATCCTGGCACAATTGGAATGGCAGTGGTCAGGAATCTGTGTATTTTTCAGCTTGTGTCGCTCATGGGTACGCTTTTTTTGCACCGGAAAATCCCTTTAACAAACCATATAATGGAGTGGCTTTACTGTACTCCTTCAAAAATTGGGATCACTATAATTTGTAGGTACTTGTATGTTAGGGATCCTTTCTCTAGTTACTTTGACAATGTTTGCACCAGTCCTCCACCGTGGTTCAGCATTGTCAGTAATAGACACAGAAGAACATTCATCATCGTCTAACCAGACTGAGCTGAATATCTGGCTATGTTGTAGACAGTGACATGGCATCATGTGGGCATATTATTGACAACACTGAGTGCGCCGGGAACCGCTGTCATCACAAGCCAACCACGGAGATGTTCTTCTTGACATTCAGATGTCAGGAGACCCCCTGCCTGTACGCATCGTTACACAGAAAGGGAGCACGACAGACAATGTTTTCCAATTTCCAGCACTACAATTGTGGCCTTTTCTTGTGCCTGTGTGAGGTTTCTCTTTCAGGGTTCCTTCACACAGTCCCGATTTCTGGCATTTTAAAATGCTTGAAAAATATTTTAAAACTCCAGCATGTGATTAATGTGATGTAATAAACTTTTCATGCAATTTTTATTGTATTTTTATGCTGTTTTTGTTCTGTTTTTCACTTTACAGGTTATGTAATTCAAAGATTTGCCTTCGAATCACATAATTTATAATGTGAAAAAACAGCAAAGAGAATGCCACAAAACACATTGCAATTTAACACAAAGGTCTTGCATTTTATAAAGTGAGCGCATCTAGATTCTGGCATAAATTGTGGCAAAATGTGGGGCAATTTGGCACATCTAGCATTTGAGAAATTATATCTGCCTAGCCAAAGAAGAGGGGCATAGCCTACTGGGAAATGATTGTGGCTTCACTGAAAAGGAGGCACATCCTAATATGTAACTTCTATTACCAACATTGTGTCAACCAATCGTTAGTATTAGTTATGAGTGAGATTTTCAAAAATTTGATTCCACTGCTTCACCAAACTTCGACGAGAAATTTGATTCATTACATATTACCTTGTAAGGAATCGCGAACCCTTGAGATGCCGCATTTAATGCTGATCGCACATCTGAGAGTCACATTCAGCCTATCAGGGGGTTAATCAGGGGTTAAAACAAAAACATACATACTCACCTCATCCATTTGATCGCAAAGAGGCCATTGAGGCCATCTTGACTGAAGATGAAGAAAACTACCCAATTCTCACATGCGCTGACTTAATGACGTCATCATGTTGGGCGGGTGTAGTGACATCATAACTACTCCCACCCAGAGTGCCACACATCAACGCGTGTGAGAATCTTTAGTAAAGATGGCTGCAATGGCCTCTCCACGGTCAGATGGATAAGGTTAATATGTTTTTTCTTTTTACTTTTTACCACCATTTCAGGAAAAATGTATTTGTTACCACGAAGTGCCAAGAAATTCAGATTTGGAACGGGGATGGGGTAATCACAAAGAGGAAGTGTGGGGGTGCTAATTTACCCCAAAGTGGTTGGTTTGTGTGCATTTACTGGGCGTTTAGGAGTAGCCCTGGCGATGTGGCTTAAAGGGAATCTATCACCAGAAACCTCCCTAATGGTTTGCATAGACACATAGCTGTGGTTCATCTGTAGTGTTGAGCGCAAATATTCGAATAGCAAATTTTTATCGCAAATATCGGCACTTCGCTAATTCACGAATATTTCAAATATAGCACTATAAATTCGCTATTTCGAATATTCGTTTTCTTTTTTTAGTTATATTTTTTCTTTACCACTTCCCAAAAGTAGTTCTTACCTGTCCTGAGGATTCCTGGCTTCCTGCCTGCTCCAGTCAGCGTCCGTTGCCGCTTCTGCCGACTTCCGTGCTCATGGAGCGTCCCTATCACCATGGGAACGTCTCCATATACTAAAATGTACTGTCGGATTTGAGAATTACGTTGAAATCGCAATGCGATTAATTCAAGTTATATTATTGCGATTACAACTGCTATCTTACATATTAGGCTAGAATTAACGAATATGGAATATAGCAGCAGTGCTAAGTAGAAATCGCAATGCGATTACTCCAGGTTACATAAATCGCATTGCGATTTCAATTAGCACTGCTATAATATATTCCATATTCGTTAACTTCGTTAATTCTAGCAAGCTGACTGATTATAAACCCAGCTCTAAGTTGAAATCGCAATGCGATTAATATAACTTGAAGTAATCGCATTGCGATTTCTACTTAGCACTGCTGCTATATTCCATATTCGTTAATTCTAGCCTAATATGTAAGATAGCAGTGCTAAGTGGTAATCGCAATGCGATTAATATAACTTGAATTAATCGCATTGCGATTTCAACAGATATGGTTTACTATGGTTGCTAAAACGAAGATGGAGAATACTTCGTTATCTTTGTTTTGAGGAATATGACGAATACATTCGTCATATTCGCTAATTCTACCAAGCCAACCATAGTAAACCAGGTCTAAGTAGAAATCTCAATGCGATTAATTCAAGTTATATTAATCGCATTGCGATTTCAACGTAATTCTCAAATCCGACAGTACATTTTAGTATGGAGACGTTCTTGGCTTGGTAGAATTAGCGAATATGACGAATGTATTCGTCATATTCCTCAAAACGAAGATAACAAAGTATGCTCCATCTTCGTTTTAGCAACCTATTCGTCAGCTTCGCTAATTCTAGCGATCAAATAGGAGGGTTGACTATAGAGACAGCTGTGTTTAATTCGCTATGCGATTATATAATTTTTTTTTTAATAAATAGAATAATTATAATAATTATCAAGTAATATAATTATTCTATTAAAAAAAGCTAAGTAATATAATCGCATAGCGAATTAAACACAGCTGTCTCTATAGTCAACCCTCCTATTTGATAGCTAGAATTAGCGAAGCTGACGAATAGGTTGCTAAAACGAAGATGGAGAATACTTTGTTATCTTCGTTTTGAGGAATATGACGAATACATTCGTCATATTCGTCATCTTCGCTATAATTCTAGATATGAAACCAATAGGAAAGTAGCATAAGTTAAAATCGCAATACGCGATTATTTAAATCGCATATTAATCGCGATAACTAGAATAATGACGAATATTCGATTTCGTCATTATGTCGATGTTGAATTATGTCGAAATCGAATATGGCACCTGCCGCTCATCACTATTCACCTGATTAAAACACAGTTTTTCCTTTGTAGATCCGACGCTCTGTTCCAGAGTTGTGATACTTTTTCATGATATAAACTGACTTCCCGCTGTCCAGTCTTGTCAAATCAGCCCCTTTGAAAACTGTTCAACAAAAACGTATTGTTCAAAAAAAAAAACATAATCAGCCAGGGAAGGGCTGGTCACAGAAGAGAGTAGAGCTTTGGTGCAACAAGAGAAAGGGTGCCGCCTTCATTGCACCAAAGGCCTAATTTTCATTTTTTTACATCAATCATGTCATATAACCCTTTTAAATGCCCTGAATCATGTTGGCAACTATATACTTCTCCATATTTTATTATCCACTCCATTCCTTGGCTTCAAAAACTGCATAAAAAAATTGCATCGCATATGAAAGCATCCTTGAAAGAAAGAATTATTTTTAAAAAAAAATCCATAGGAAAAAAATAGCAAAATGTGCTTTGGGACTGCTGGGTGTCATTTTGGATTGTTATATGTACCTTGATTACAATAATATGGTATTTCTGCTATCTTGCATTGTATAGAAATTGGTACTTGCTACTTACATTTAATTAGGGATATCTGCACATATTTGGAACAGTCTGGTATTTTTGTCACTCCTATGTATGTAATATCTATATGATGTGACTTCTCTCCTATGATGGTACCTGTATCATGTGACTCATGTATTTTAACCTTTTACTTAAGACACAATAAAGATTAATGTGTATTTCAATATATTTTGGCACTGGGTTTCTCTCGGAGCAATTGAAATTTAAAGGGAATGTGTCATCTATGGGAATGTATCTTTTCTGATTGTACAGTTTAGAGATATGACTTACAGCAGCCAGGGGACTCATTGGAGGGGACTCTGACTTCTATGGGAGAGTTTTCTAGGCATGCTCTGTGACCCGTACAGAGATCATTGCGCAGGAAGGGGGGCAGAAAAGCTGTGACATCACTTTTTGTTAATGGTGGATCTTGTGTTATCTATATAGCGGTGACATCTGTCATGTACTCTTGTCTGTGATGATAATGAGATGAATGATAAAAATTGACCTCTACAGAATAGGAAGTCTTAATATATTATTGAGTTCAGCTGCTAGTGAAAAAAACTGCAGGATTTTAGGATTTCTTTTTTTAATGTAAAAAATATATATATATCTAAAAAATAACATAAAAAACCTATGGTGTTCAACAGATGGGCTTATGTAGTTTTTTGCCACACATACATCTTCCGCATGCTCTTTTTTTTCAATTTGGACTCTACTGATCCATTTTCACCATGTAAACAGATCACTCTGGTTTGTCTCCATCCTGTATGTAGCATTTCCTGTTCCTGTATCCAACCAAACCCACTCTGCCAGAGTTCCAGCACCGCCCCTAACAATGTCCAGCTAGTTTATAGCTACTCCCTCCCAGCTATTTACATAGGCACTCCCCTATCACTGCCCCGCCTATGGACATCACAGGAAATAAGAAAGAGCTGCATGGACATGGTCATGTGACCACAGTCCAGAACAGGCGATAGAGGCAATAAAGGTACAAGAAATACATTACAAAATTGCAGCTACCTTAATAAATGATTATTTTAAAGGATGTTGGTAGAAACTA
Source organism: Bufotes viridis (assembly GCA_033119425.1). Classification (NCBI taxonomy): domain Eukaryota; kingdom Metazoa; phylum Chordata; class Amphibia; order Anura; family Bufonidae; genus Bufotes; species Bufotes viridis. Next base: position 52,974,329 of record CM065594.1, read on the forward strand.
GAAAACCACTTTAACCTCTTAAGGACTCATGGCTTACCGATACATCATTGTGTCCTGGTATTTTAGAACTCATGGCGTACTGGTACGTCATGAGTATTTCCGATCAATGCCTCGCAGTGCGGGGTAATCGGAACAGAGTGCCTGCCAAAATCATTCGGCAGGCACTTAGTCCCAATGCCTATGGGGGTCTTGGGACCCCCTCCGTATCGGCGATCGCAGCAAACCGCAGGTCAATTCAGACCTGCGGTTTGCTGCGTTTCCAGGTGAATAGGCTCTCTGGTGACCCGATAACCCGGTACAGGATGGTGATTAGTGGGGTGATAACACCCCACCAATCACCATGCTTAGCTCCTGTGAGGTGATGGTGACATCACCTCACAGGATTGCATCTGATTGGCTGCACGGGTGGGAGGGGGTTAACTCCCCCAGCTCTGCTCCTCCATTTTACATCAGAGGAGCGAGGAGAGAAGAGCCTGTTGCCAATCGGGACCCCAGCACCAGCCTTCACCCCGCCAGCACCCCCTGTGCCCATCAAGAGTGCTTTCTGGCACTTGCAGGTACCTTAGGGAAAGCCAGGGCAAGCATTAGTTCAGGCAGGGAGAGTTAGGGAGAGTTCAGGGTTAACCCTAGACCCCCCAGGGGTGCTGCAGCTTGCCCCCTTGCCCCCCCACCCCATCCCCTCCACCTGTTTTTGGGGCACAAGCTTTTTTTTATTTTTTTTTATTTTAAGCGTACGCTGTCAGTGGCCGGCACTCTGTAGTGTCCGGCCACTGTTAGCGCATCAGTTGAGGAGCCAACCCGGAAGTAGGCCATTTTAGATTTAGTATTCACAAATGGAAATTTGGTATCTGATATTACTGTAGGGGAAAGCTTAGGATCTAGTGATCACCAGTCAGTGTGATTTACTATAAGTACAGTGACTGAGTCACTCCACACAAAAACAAAAGTTTTAGATTTTAGAAAAACAGACTTTTCTAAAATTAGATCAGTGGTATACGAGTCCCTATCAGACTGGAACAATTTCAATGGAGTCCAAGAGAAATGGGACTACTTAAAAGTGGCACTATTGAAGGCAACAGAAAAGGTCATTAGGCTTGTCAGTAAAAGCAAAAAAAGGAAGAGACCATTGTGGTACTCAGCAGAAGTGGCCAAAATCATTAAAAACAAAAAAGATGGCATTTAGTAAGTATAAAAACACCCAAAACAAGGATGACAGGGAAATCTATAAGATTAGGCAGAGAGAGGTCAAGCAAGTTATAAGAGCTTCTAAAGCTCAGGCAAAAGAGAAATTTGCTCAGTCAGTGAAAAAAGGTGATAAGACATTCTTCAGATACATAAATGAAAAAAGGAAATTAAAACAAGGAATTACCAAATTAAAAACAAAAGAAGGAAGGTATATGGAAGAGGATAAAGAACTAGCTGGCTGCCTAAATGAATACTTCTGTTCAGTTTTTACAAAGAAAAATGAAGGAGAAGGACCTCAGTTAGGGAGGAAGACTAATAAATCCTTTGATGCATGTCTCTTTACAGAAGAAGAGGTTCTAAGTCAGCTGTCTAAAATTTATACAAATAAATCACAGGGGCCTGATGGGATATACCCAAAGCTAGTAAAAGAGCTTAGAGGTGTACTAGCAAAACCATTAACAGATTTAATTAACCAATCACTGGTAACAGGAGTCGTCCCAGAAGATTGGAAATTAGCAAACGTTGTGCCAATTCACAAGAAAGGTAGTAGAGAGGAATCGGGCAACTATATGCCAGTAAGCCTGACATCAATAGTGGGGAAATTAATGGAAACCATACTCAAGGAGAGGATTGTGGAACATCTAAAAACCCATGGGTTGATTGATAAAAAAAAAAAACAGCATGGGTTTACTTCAGGGAGATCATGTCAAACTAATCTTATTGACTTTTTAGATTGGGTGACTAAAATAATAGATGGCGGAGGTGCAATAGACACATCGCTTATCTGGACTTTAGTAAGGCTTTTGATACTGTCCCACATAGAAGGCTTATCAATAAACTGCAGTCTTTGAGCTTGGGCTCACATATTGTTGAATGGATTAGGCAGTGGCTGAAGGACAGAAAAAAGAGGGTTGTAGTCAATGGAGTATATTCAGAGGATGGTATTGTTACCAGTAGGGGTACCTCAGGGGTCTGTTCTGGGACCCATATTGTTTAATATCTTTATCAGCGAAATTGCAGAAGGCCTGGTAAGGTGTGTCTTTTTGCTGATGACACAAAGATTTATAACAGGGTTGATGTTCCTGGAGGGATACACCAAATGTAAAAGGATTTAGGAAAACTAGAGGAATGGTTAAAAATCTGGCAACTAAAATTTAATGTCGATAAGTGCAAGATAATGCACCTGGGGCGTAAAAACCCAAGAGCAGAATATAAAATCAGTGATACAGTACTAACCTCAGTATCTGAGGAAAGGGATTTAGGGGTCATTATATCAGACGACCTAAAGGTGGGCAGACAATGTCATAGAGCAGCAGGTAATGCCAGCAGAATGCTTGGGTGTATAGGGAGAGGCATTAACAGTAGAAAGAGGGAGGTGCTCGTGCCGCTCTACAGAGCACTAGGGAGACCTCATTGGGAGTATTGTGTGCAGTACTGGAGACCAGATCTGCAGAAGGATATTCAGAGAAGAGCTACTAAACTAGTACATGGATTGCAGGACAAAACTTACCAGGAAAGGTTAAAGGACCTTAACATGTATAGCTTGGAAGTAAGAAGAGACAGAGGGGATATGATAGAAACTTTTAAATACATAAAAGGAATCAACATGGTAAAAGAGGAGAGAATATTTAAAAGAAGCAAAACTGCTACAAGAGGACATAGTTTTATATTAGAGGGGCAAAGGTTTAAAAGTAATATCCGGAAGAATTACTTTACTGAGAGAGTAGTGGACGCATGGAATAGCCTTCCTGCAGAAGTGGTAACTGCAAATACAGTGAAGGAGTTTAAGCATGCATGTGATAGGCATAAGGCCATCCTTCATATAATATAGGGCCAGGGGCTATTCATAGTATTCAGTATATTGGGCAGACTAGATGGGCCAAATGGTTCTTATCTGCCAGCACATTCTATGTTTCTATGACGAGGATGACCCCAAGTTCCTTTTGTCATCCGCGTCCTCTAGCGATGATGAGCTCCCAAGGCGGGGGAGGCGCCGCCAGGCGGAGCAAGGGGACCTCCATGTCAGGGACCCTGTGGCTCACCCAAGTATGAGCAGCTCTGGGGCTCGTACTAGTTTCCCGGCCAACCAGGTCAGTTCACCTGAGCCCCCTGCAGGTGAACTTGGCTGGTGTACCCCAGAGAACTTTGAGCCCGCGATTCCTGATATTGTTGGTGAATCAGGAATCCAGATTTACACAGTGGGCTTCACTGAATACGACTTTTTTAGTCTTTTTTTCAGTGACTAACTGGTAAATCTAATGGTGGAGCAAATGAATCTGTACGCCCAACAGTTCGTTGCTCAACACCCTGGCTCTTTTTTGGCTAGGCCCGGTGGCTGGACGCCGGTCAGTGCAGCCGAGGTGAGGATGTTTTGGGGCCTCGTGCTGCACATATGGCTAGTCAAGAAACCTAGTGCCAGGCTGTACTGGAGTAGGTATGTCCTCTACAAGACCCCACTTTACAGTATGGCCATGACACATCCCAGATTTGAGGCCATCCGGAAATGCCTGCATTATGCAGATAATGCAGCATGTCCCCCCCAAGGTGATCCTGCCTATGACCGTCTGTATAAGATACGGCCGGTCATCGATCACTTTGGGGCCAAATTTTTGGAGGCCTATGTACCTGGAAGGGAGGTCGCGGTTGATGAGTCTCTCATTGCTTTCAAGGGGAGACTTATTTTCCTCCAGTATGTTACCTCAAAGCGGGCGAGGTATGGCGTGAAGCTGTACAAACTTTATGAGAGTACCACAAGGTACACTTACAAGTTTTATGTGTACAAGGGGCGAGATTCCAGTACTGAACCCCCAGAATGTCCCCCCACTCTGGGTGTTAGCGGGAAACTTGTGTGGGAATTTATGTACCCACTGCTAGATAAGGGTTACCACCTGTACATGGATACATTTTATACTAGCATTCCCTTGTTCAAGTCCCTTGCCGCCAGATCCACGTCCGCTTGTGGGACAGTGCGGAAAAGTCAGCGCGGCCTCCCTACCATCCCCCTCCAGGTACCTATCCACAGGGGTGAGAACCGTGCCCTTACCAGTGAAAACCTGTTGCTGGTCAGATATAAGATCAAGAGGGATGTCCTTGTACTGACCACAATTCACGGTAACGGCATCTCCCCTGTCCCTGTGCGAGGTACCACGGCAACGGTCCTCAAGCCGATTGTATTGTTGACTACAATCAGTATATGGGAGGAGTTGATCTCTCTGATCAAGTCCTCAAGCCATATAATGCCATACTCAAAACCCGAACATGGTACAAAAAAGTTGCGGTCTACTTGGTGCAGGTTGCCTTGTACAACTCTTTTGTACTGTTCCGGAGCACTGGCAACACAGGGAAATTCCTTCAATTCTATGAGGCAGTCCTCAAGACTCTGATCTCAGGAACTGGAGGCGCCGGGATCGTCCCTGGCCAACACTTTCCAGGTGTGGTCCCCCATACTAGAAAGAAGGGACGAACCCAAAATAGGTGCAGAGTGTGTCACAGGAGGGGGATACGAAAGGACACCACCACTCAGTCTGACACCTGCCCCGATGATCCAGGCCTCTGCAGTATTGGTTGCTTTAGGGAGTACCACACTTCCATGGAGTACTAAATGTATTATCCCCTTTTCCATGTAGCCACTGACAATCGGATAAAAACTATGGTTTATAAATCTAAAATAATTTAAAAAATAATTAAAAAAGTAGACAAATTAGGTATTGCCGCGTCCTTAATAATCTGGCCTATAAAAATACCCCATGACCTAACCCCTTTAATTAACACAGGAAAAAAAAAGTGCAAAAAATGAATTTTTTTGTCACCTTACATAATAAAATGCGTAATAGTAAGCGATCAAAAAGTCACATGCCCCCCAAAAATAGTGCCATCAAAACCGTCCCCTCATCCCGCAAAAAATGAGCCCCTACCGAAGAAAATCGGGTAAAAACTTTTAAAAAAACTGACTGTTAGACTGTGTAGATAGTAAACATTTTTTAGTTTGTTTCAAATAGGATAATATAGTGTTAAACAAAATAAATGTTAAAAAAAGTAGACAAATTTGTATCGCCGCGTCCGTAATAATCTGCTGTATAAAAATACCCCATGACCTAACCCCTTATCAAAAAGTCACATGCCCCCCAAAATAGTGCAATTAAAACCTCCCCCTCATCCGGCAAATAATTAGCCCCTACCTAATACAATTGGCTAAAAAAAAAAAATGACTTTTAGACTTTAGAGATACAAACATTTTTTTTTGTATCAAAAAGGATAATATAGTCTAAAACCTAAATAATTGTAAAAATGTAGACTTATTAAACCTTATTATTGCAGTCATTTTTGGCACTTTTCCATTTCAATCCGTCTTTACCGGTAACAAAGCAAGGGTTAACAGCCAAACAAAACTTAATATTTAGTACTCTGATACTGCAGTTTACAGAAATGCCACATTTGTGGTTGTAAACTGCTGTATCACTTAAAGGCAGGGTGCAAAAGGAAAGGACCGACATGGTTTCTGGAAGGCCGATTTTGATGGCCTTTTTTATTGACACCATGTCCCTTTTGAAGCCCCCCTGATGCACCCCTAGAGTAGAAACTCCCTAAAAGTGACCCCATTTAAGAAACTACACCCCTGAAGGTATTCAAAACTGATTTTACAAACTTTATTAACCCTTTAGGTGTTCCTCAACAATTAATGGCAAATGGAGATGAGATTTCAGAATTTAAATTTTTGGTAATCTTACATCACAAAAATGTAATATAGAGCAACAAAAAATCATATGTACCTTAAAAATAGTCCCAACAAAACCGCCACCTTATCCCGTAGTTTCCAAAATGGGGTCACTTTTAGGAAGTTTCTATTCCAGGGGGGATTCAGGGGGGCTTGAAACAGGACACGGTGTAAATAAACTGGTCCATTAAAATCAGCCTTCCAAAAACCACACGGCGCTCCTTTCCCTCTATGTCCCGCCGTGTGGCCGTACAGTAGTGTACGACCACATATAGGGTGTTTCTGTAAACGGCAGAGTTAGGGCAATAAAGATACAGTCTTGTTTGGCTGTTAACCCTTGCTTTGTTAGTGGAAAAAATGGGTTACAATGGAACATTTGGCAAAAAAAATTTAATTCTGAAATTTTATCTCCATTTGCCAATAACTCTTGTGGAGCACCTAACGAGTTAAAATAGCTTGTAAGATCAGTTTTGAATACCTTACGGGGTGTAATTCTTCGATGGCGTCATTTTTGCGTGGTTTCTATTATGTAAGCCTCACAAAGTGACTTCAAACCTGAACTGGTACCTAAAAAAATGGGTTTTTGAAAATTTCCAAGATTTGCTTCTAAATTCTAAGCCTTGTAACGTCCCCAAAAAATGAAATGGCATTCCCAAAATGATCGATACATGAAGTAGACATATGGTGGATTTAAATTAATAACTTTTTTTGGCTGTATTAATATGTATTATAGAAGTAGAGAAATTGAAACTTGGAAAATTGCTAATTTTTCCAAATTTTTGGTAAATTTGGTATTTTTTTATAAATAAAAATGAAATTTTTCAACTCCATTTTAACACTGTCGTGAAGTACAATATGTGACAAAAAACAGTCTCAGAATGGCCTGGATAAGTAGAAGCGTCTAAATGTTATCACCACATAAAGTGACACTGGTCAGATTTACAAAAAATGGCCGAGTCCTTAAGGTGAAATAGGGCTGAGTTCTTAAGGGGTTAAACAATAGGCCATTTTCTGATTGCACATTCCCTTTAAAATGGAAAAAATAAGCATCTACAGGAAGAATACTGATAAAAAGCTCCAGGATCAAAGTGAAACAGCTCATCAATAAAGTAGCAAGGTCCTGGATGTTATTAGATAAGCAATTAGCTGGATAAATAATGGGGAGTTTACTATAGAAATGCCGCTTGCCATTAAACAGGAATAAAGTCGTCTTTTTGGCCTGATGAAGGACACTTAATCCCTGCATTTCTCTAGCCCCTCAAGACTGTAAGGATGCTGTTAGAGCAGCATATACAGTATCTACAGTATATGTCACGCACTCTGCACAGGTCATCGGGAGGCAGCAATTTGTATGATCATCGCCTTTGTGACTACAGCTCAGTGTTCCATTTCCTTCATGCTATTTGAAGGCTTCTTCAAGAAACTAGTACTCGAGTGGTTTTATCTTTTTTTTTTTTTTTTTTTCTTAAGTGGCTAAATGGCTTGTGTTCTAACACTGCCATTGTTTAAGAGAAATATCAGAATAAGTCCTCATGCACACGAACATATTTTCTTTCCGTATATAATCCATTTTGTTTCCATGTCCATATTTCCGTTCCGCAAAAAATAAAATATGTCCTATTATTAACAATATAATGGAGGGAGCTCACCAGTTATACTGGAGCCCGGCCCACTGACCACTCGTCAGTGCTAAATATAGACCAAAGTAATTAAAATAAATGTCTGGCTCACAGTAATTTGCATACACTTTTACTATTTCATACGCTATATTAAAAACAATGCCTTACATGTACATGATACCTAAAAACAAAAGACAAAACTTCATACAGTCTATTACTAGTCCATACATGTAGAAAAATAAAAATATTAAAAATGCTGTTTCCTTGATTTGTGTATCTTTTCCTTGGCGTGTGGTTAGTAGTATTAGTTCATACTGTATTTAGCAGTATTGGCTAAATTGTAAAGTTCACTTAGTTGTTAGTGAGTTTAGAGAGCAATCTGCTACAAAGTTGCTAAACCAATTATCAGTTTGTTCATATATAATATACTAGCAGAAGGACCCGACTTCGAACGGGTATATTTCATCGATTTCAATTCATGTTTCTGTGTGTCGTAAAAAGATATCAACAGTATCCCCCATAACAGTGACCTCTACAGTACCCGCCCCACTGTCTGCTGAGCTGTGTATCTAATCCTATCCTGTGTGATACTGTCTGCTGAGCTGTGTATCTAATCCTACCCTGTGTGATACTGTCTGCTGAGCTGTGTATCTAATCCTGTCCTGTGTGATAACATCTTCTGAGCTGTGTATCTAATCCTATCTTGTGTGATACTGTCTGCTGAGCTGTGTATCGAATCCTATCCTGTGTGATACTATCTGCTGAGCTGTGTATCTAATCTTATGTTGTATGATACTGTCTGCTAAACTGTGTATCTAATCCTATCCTGTCTGCTGAGCTGTGTACCTAGTAGTTGATTTTTAACTTTCTTTTTTTAATCCCTGTTGGCTGAGTGGGAGGGTGTGTGGCCTAACTGGATTGGGGCGTGTCCTTTTAAACATCTCACTCTCAGACAGAAGCACTCTTCTGTCTGAAAGTGAGCTGCAGGGAGAAAATCACTGTCCCTCCCACCTCAGGAGGGGTGGGGGCATGACCTAACCGAATCAGAGGTGTGGCTTATCTGGACCTGGGGGTGGGATTTTAAGGGTGACTTTAATGGCCAACCTACTTTCCCCCTGAACTGTGACCTCCATAGCATTCCGCTCCCTTAACAGTGTCATCCACAGCGCCCTGCCCCTTTAAAGCTAACCTGCAGCAGTGAAGAGAAATGGCCGAGTTGTTATGGAAACCTCAGGAAATAAGGTACTAAGTGCTATTAGGCCATGGCTTTACTTCAATAGTGATTATCCTTGTGACAGATTTCCTCATCTCATCTACAGCAGTGAACATGGCTGGGGGTTGTTATGGTTACCAAACTGCCAGGGAGCAGTAAATGACAGTTGAGCTGAGACCTGGTCTAAAACCTTCCCGGACACCTGATATACCCGTGTGCCAAATTTGGTGAAGATCGGTCCAGTCGTTTAGTCGCGCATAAAGAACGTCTAGACGTCTAGACAGAAATTCATTTTTATATATATGAGATAATGCGCATATGTTATATTAATAAGACGCTTTCCTTAGTGCACTATTGATTTCAGCAGTGCTTGATATGTTTACTACTCACGAATCGGGATACAATGGTCGCTCCTTTTCCTCTGGCTGATCTTGTATTGTGCCGGCTTGGTTACACAGCTTCTTATCACTCATCTCCCCGCGCATGCGCACTGAACTCATCAAGACGCCAAGTGCCACTGAGGAAGGAACTACGTGTTCTGAAATGCGTCTGGTATCGGTTTCCAAACGGAGAGTGTGGATTGATATTTATGTGGACTGACATTTAGCTGCGTCACGGCATAGCAGAGCTCCGGTCAGCTACTTCAAACGGAAGGTAAAGATTGATATGTATCCGTACCACGGCATAGCAGAGCTCCGGTCAGCTGTTGCCATCTATTAATATAACATAATATATGGCGTCCATTTACCATAACATATGCGCATTATATATGAACAAACTGATAATTGTTATAACAACTTACGGTCCATTCACATGTCCGTGAATGTGTCCGGATCTGTTCCGCAACATTGCGGAACAGATCTGGACCCATTCATACTCTATGGGGCAGGAATGGATGCGGACAGCACACAGTGTGCTGTCCACATCCGCATTTCCAGGGCACGCCCCCCAACTTCCGGTCCGCGGCTCCATAAAAAAATAGAACATGTCCTATTCTTGTCCGCAATTGCGGACAAGAATAGGCAATCTTATAGGGGTGCAGGCCGGGTGTATTGCGGATCTGCAATTAGCGCATCCGCAATATACTAAGGACGTGTGAATGTACCCTTATCCAAATATATAGAAACATTGTAGCAGATTGCTCTCCAAACTCACTAACAACTAAGTGAATTTACCGAATACTGCTAAATATGAACTAAAACTACTTACCACACGCCGAGGCAAAGATACACAAATCAAGAAAACCGCATTTTTAATATTTTTATTTTCTTCATGTATGGACTTTTTTATATATGCAAGAGCTCCGCATTTAAAGGGACTGTGTTCATATAATAGACTGTATGAAGTTTTGTCTTTTGTTTTTAGTTATCATGTACATGTAAGGTATTGTTTTTAATATAGCGTATTAAATAGTAAAAGTGTATGCAATTTACTGTGATCCAGCCATTTATTGTAATTCCATGTCCTATTATTGTCCGCATTACGGACAAGGATAGGACTTTTCTATTAGGGGGTCAGCTGTTTTGTTCCACAAAATACGGAATGCACACAGACATCATCCGTATTTTTTGCGGACCGCAAAATGCATACGGTCGTGTGCATGAGGCCTAATATAGAGAATACTCAGGGCTGTGAATTATAACATTTCACAGAGTCATTGAAAACAATCGTTGGAGTCCCAGCCATTTAGAGGATTTGATGAGATTTTATGCTTGCAGCGTAGTTCCTATGTGGTGAGCGGTTTAAACCTCGCAGTGTCCAATTAAGTGTAATTGTTTGCACATTGATAATACAAAACAATTACATTGCACTTAATTAACGGCGTGATAACCGAACCATCTCATTTGTCGCTACTTTGTTACAATAATGAATTGCACCTGGTTAGTGACATTAACTCCCTTGGGCTTACAAACTGTATTAGAATGTGTGCTGTCAGCATTTCAACTCACTTTTCTAGACAAATCTGGATGTATGAAAGGATTCCTCTTCTTACACAGATGCATTTGCTTATTAGGAAGGAGTAAGCCGAAAGATGGACACCGGGCCAGTCGTTAGGAATAATATTTCTTGGATTTTTCTAAGGCCACATTCACAGCACCACTGGATGGTTCCATTAGAGAAGCAGAACAACAAACATAATGGAAGTGGCAGATTCAGCACATAACTGACAAAAAGAACTAAACAGACTCCATTGACTACAATGGAGTCCATTCAGTTTCCATTAGGGATCCTGGTTTCTTTTTTCTGCTTTAGTGGTTGTTCACATTAGCGGTGGAGGCTCCATTTGGGGCCTCTATAGCAAATTCTTTCAAAAAAATCAAACAGGACTTTTTTGTCCAGTCTTTTTGACAGAATATGCTAAAGAGGCCCCCGAACTGAGTTTCCAATGCAGATGTGAACAAGCTCTAAAGCATCTGACACTGTACAGTACATCACATGCACTAATTGAAAAAATGAAAGGGGATGCACAGGATTTGAAAACACATGGCTGCTTTCGTAAAAAAAAAAGTGCCAGACCTGTTCACAGATGGTGTGTGGTATTGCAGTTCAGCCACTTTGACTTTAACAGATCTAAGCTGCAGCTGCAATACTCTGTTAGAGCAGCAGAACAACGAAAATAACGGAAATAGCAGATTCAACTCCTGAAAAGACTCCAGTTAGTACAATGGAGTTCATTCAGTTTCCGTGCCCTATTTTTTTTATTTTATTTTTTGCTTTAGGGCTCGTGTACATCCGTAGTGGAGGCTCCATTTGGGGCCTCTATAGCAGATTCCGTCAAAGACAAGTTTTTTTGTCCAGTCTCTTCACATGCACTAATTGCAAAAATGGGAGGGCTTGCACAGGATTTGAAAAAACATGGTTGCTTTCTTTAAAAAAAAATGTGCCACGCCTGTTCACAGGTTGTGTGTTTATTTTAGTTCAGCCACATTGACTTCAACGGATCTAACCTGCAATACTAGACACAACCCAAGGACAGTTGTAGTGCTTTTTTGTTTGTTTGTTTTTGAACAGTGTAGCAATATTTTACCACTGCTGTACAATCCTTTTAAAGCAGTTTTTCAGTTTCATAATAAAAGATTTTAATCTGTCCAGAGAACCCCAAGTATTGCATATTTTTGTTTCATACACTTGTTTTTCCTGTCAGCACATTCCTCCCCTATTTACATGCAGAACTTCCTGTTTTCATCAGCTTCCTTCTGGGTGTTCTAACCAAACCCAACATGCTTTGCTCTGTAATGTTTCACAGAAAATGCTCTGCCTAGCCAGCATAAAGAAAGGATGTGTAGGGGGCATGACTGCTGTATAGGGAACAATGTAGTAAGCAGGAGCAAGCCCTGAACAACATTATAGAGCAAGTAATGAAGCTGAAGAAAACAGGAAGTTCTGCAGGTAAACATCCAACCAAGATGCGATGCCAAGAAAACTGGAAGGAAAGGGTGACATGAAAAAAATAATAAAACATATATGGGCAAATAAGCAGTTTGGGGTAATCTGGGCAAATGAAAAAAAATATGTAAAAAAAACTTGGAGAACCTCTTTAAGATCCATTGATGTATATACAACAGAACTGGCATAAAATCATATTCCCAGAGTAGCCAGAAATAAGGCATATTAAAATTGGACTAATGTTAAAGGATTCTGTAATTGGACCATTATTGTTTAACTGGACCTCTTTATACTTTAGTACTACATACATTCTCTACATTTGCAGATGGCACAAAGCTCTGTAGTGTTGTAGATATTGTGCACGGTGTATCTCAATTGGCAGCAAAATGGCAGATGAGGTTCAATGTTATAAGTGTTATAAAAACATATTGGGGCACATTTATTAAGACCAGCTTTTTAGATGCCGGTCTTAATATGCCCTATACCTGGCCGTGGATCGCCGAAGTTATGCAGAGGTGCTGGCCTCTATGCAACTTCAGATTATCCACCATTGATTCTAAATGTAAGACAGCTTTCTTGCTTTCTTACGTTTAGACCATTTCCTAAAATAGGCATAGAAAATGATGAATGAGATGGGCCTGCCAGCCCGCCCACACCACGCCCAAATTTTATACCTGCCATGAGCGGAGAATAAGTCATAGACTCTGCCGCCCCACGGCGTGCAATAGAATCTGCGCCAGATATACACCACAAAAGTGGAGTATATCTGGTCATAAATGACCCCTATTATTTGTACCTTGAATGGATCACAATTTGGACAATGGAGAATACTTTGGGTATTCTCATCCATATGGCATGCAATACTGCATCAAAAGCTAGCAAGATATTGAGGAACATTTTTGAAAACAGTCATTCCTATATGCCAGTTTCGATCTCCCTGTGCTGGAGTCATATGCAGCTAATTTATTAAGAGGCAAAAGCCTCTTAATAAATTAGTTGCATCTCTGACCCCCGGTGCACCATAAATGAAGGTCTACACCAGCCAGAAGCTGGCACAGACATCAGCTATGCAAAGAGGGGAATCAATTAAAGAAGAGGCATGAAAGATCTCAGTGTGCTGTGTGTTGACCAGTCAACTTTCTCCCACTGCTGCTCTCACTACCCTCTCACAGGGTAAGTACTATAAGGCTGAGGCAGTGAGACTGCAGTTTCATCGTCCCCTCCTCTCCCTCTCTCTTGAATTTAATTCGTTCTCACTTACCATAATGCTGGAGGCACTCTTTCAGTTGACTGAATAGGTTACAAAAAGTTTACATAGAGCCTGCAGGCAGGAAAAGGATAACTACAGACTGACAGACAATGCACATTATAAACTTCCACTGATAAGATATATAAGATTTGATGTATTCTCATGTACAAATGATTTATAATATTTATGGCAAAAATAAGTTATAGTGACCAGCATGTTGAAAGGATGCAAGGATTGGAGTTGTACATTTTTGTTACATTTTTGTTAACCATTTATTTTTAATACATTCATATAAGAAACTGCCAAATTATGTCATTAATATACCAGAATGGTCACAACATTAATGAGAACTTGATGGGGTTACATAGTTAATACGGTTTAAAAAAGACTTAAGTCCATCAAGTTCAACCAAGGGATAGGTGGGGATTTCCAAACATTTTCATAATTATTAATGCCATTTACTTTTAAGAATTCATCTAAGCTCTTTTTAAAACTACCTACTGTTCCTGCTGTGACCATGTCCTGCGGTAGACTATTTCACAGATTTACAGTTCTCACAATGAAGAAGCCTTGACGCCTCTGGAAACTGAACTTGTTCTTCTCCAGTCAGAGGTAATGCCTCCTTGTCTTTTGAGGGCATTTTACATGGAACAGCTTTACACCATAATTTTTGTATGTCCCATTTATATATTTGTATAGGTTAATCATGTACCCTCTTGGACGTCTTTTTTCAAGACTTAATAAATTTTATTCTTTTAATCTTTCCTCACAACTGAGATCCTCCATGCCCCTTAGATTAGTGGCTCTCTTTCGTGCTTTCTCCCGTTTCAGGGCATCTTTCTGTGGACTGGTGCCCAGAGCTGAACTTCATATTCCAGATGAGGCCACGCCAAAGTGGTAATATTACATCCCTGCCCCGCGAGTCCATGCCTCATTTAATACATGACAATATCCCGCTAGCCTTAGAAGCAGCTGATTGACATTGTATGCTGTTATTTTATCTATGATCTACAAGGACACCCAAATCCTTCTCTTCAAGTGACTTTCCGATTGTTACATCCCCTAGAACATACGATATGCATAGATTATTACTACCAAGATGCATAACTTTACATTTGTCCACATTGAACCTCATTTGCCAAGTTGATGCCAAACACTCAGAGTGTCCAAGTCAGTTTGTAGTTTTTGGACATATTCCAAAAACTGCACCGTACTACATAGCTTGGTGTCATATGCAAAAATAGAAACAACGCTTTTAATCCCATCCTCGATATCAATAATAAATAAATTAAATAATAGGGGACCCAGCAATAAACCTTGGGGTACACCACTTATAACCTGGGACCATTCAGAATATGAATCATTGACCACAACTCCCTGGACATGGTCTTTAGTAAACCCATAGTCCCTTAAGCATCCTTCAAACTGGTCTATAATTACCTGTGGAGGACCTAGAGCCCTTTTTGAATATGGGCACCACATTGGCCTTGAGCTAGTCATTTGGCAATGTACCAGTCCCTAGAGAATCTCTAAACATTTTGAACAAGGGCTCAGCAATAACTGAACTGGGTGCTTTAAGAACTCTTGGTTGCAATCCATCTGGACCTGGACCCTTGTTCACATTTACATTCTTTAACTTAGCTTGGACCATAGCTCAGGGGGAATATACTTATATTGGGATCACTATTACCTAGTGTTTCACGAACAGTAACATTTCCAACAAGCTGAATTGTTAGGAATTACTGTATCAAACAAAGCATCGCCTCTAGTGTGACCTTCTACAAACCGGCCCATAAAGTGATTCTGCAGCAAGTTGAGGAACTATGAAACTAGTCAATATCTAGTAAGTTAAAATATCATATTATGTCCACCCTACCAGCATGTGCAGTCTACTCTATTTGGTTAAACAGCTGAACTTAATAATCCTCTTTGATGTCATTTTTCAGAGTTTATTTCCTTTTGTAATTCCATCCATAAGGTTTAAAATTCCTCACAAACAATTGCCTCTTTGAAACTCGCCTTCATATCACTTCTCACATACAGGCACACACCACCACCTTTTATATTGGCCTTGTCTTTCCTTAAGAGTCTAAAACACTAAATATTAACAGCCCAGGTATGTGAAAAGTTCAGCCATGTCTCAGCACCACTAACTACATCTTTGTGTTCCCCTACTACAATAGACTCCAGCTCCCTCATTTTGTTTGCTACACTTCTGCCATTTGTGAACATACAGTTTAAATTACTATTTAATTTCCCACCTTCAGTTCCCAGAAGGTAAATATCTTGGATTTTTTGGGTACCTTGTTTGACATTGTTAGTTTGTAAAAGGTTTATGTTACCAGTGGCTTTGTTTTTCATGGGGGTACAGTTATTTCTAATCACCTCCCTACTTTCTTCATTACCCTTGCCCCCATTGAATCCCCATTGTCCCCTCCTATATCCCACTCTCTAGCTACACTATATACCCTCTTAATAGTATAACCAATTTTTTTCACCAACATAGCTGCACCCTCCCCAGGTGGAGATGCAACCCGTCCCTGCTGTAGAGCCTGTAGCCGACAAAGAAGTTAGCCTAGTTCTCTATGAACCCAAACCCTTCCTTCCTGCACCAGCTTATGAGTCACTTATTAAACTCCCAAAGCTCCCTGTCTCTCTAGTGACGCTCGTGGCACTGGTAGTATATCTGAAAACACTACCTTGGAGGTCATGGACTTGAGCTTCTCTCCTAGTTCCCTTAAATAATTTTTAAGGACCTTCAATCATCCCCTTTGTCATTGGTACCAAAGTGTACCAGGGCCACGGGGTCTTCCCCAGCCCCACCCAGCAATCTGTCTATCGGATCCACAATACACTGAACCCAAGCAACCGATAGAAAAAAAATCACTGTTTGATATTCACAGTCTTGGCAACAGATTACCCTGTTTGTCCTTCTATTAATGAAGTTGCCTACCACCAGCATCTGCCTGACCTTTGCTGCATTCCTCTTCCCATCCTTCCTTCTGGTTGCTAGGACCAATGCCCTTCTGCAGTGTTGCTGGTCCTGGGCTTTCATGCCTAATATCAACCAAACAGGCATATTTACTAGGGCATTCCAACTCAGGACTATCTTCCCTAGAACCTTTACCTCTACCCCCTCTCATAACATTAACCCAAAGACCCCATAATCCTGCTCTTGCCCTCCTTCACCCACCTAAATTTCACTGTCCCCAGCCAGTGCCTGCACACTGAGGTCTAAGCCTCTCTCCGGGTTTGAAATGCTTCTGCGTATTGCAAGCTGTGTATTTAGATCCAGAATCTGGGTTTCCAAACATGCAACATGTTTGAATCTAATGCAAATGTATTCACCCTCAAATGGCTCTTCAAGGCATGCATACATTGCACAGGACACACACCTAGCAGCATTGTCCATGGAGCACATGTTTAAATGGGAATGAACATTAAGGGAAAAAAAGAAACAGTAAATATGAATTTAAATCTAAACCTCTTACTGCTGTAATTGGGGAACTTGCTAGAATCAAGCAAACAATGCACAAGGAAAATCTATCAAACCTTTGTTCCTATGCCCTTGTGTTGAACTATGACCTAGTTTTAAACTATACACTTATCTGTAATTTCAGCACTTCTCTGTAATTTTGTTGTACACAGCAAAACCCCACTGCAGTCACAAACATCACTTGCAGTTCCTGTGGTTTAAAGCTCAAACCGCCAACTTGTTGGGGGTTGTTGGGTGGACATTAAGTGAAGTGCTTAGAATGGTGTAAAAAAATGTAAAAAATTATTACTCACTCTTTCTGATCCCCCCACCACTATCATCATGATGCCTACTGGGTCCTGGACCAGGCTTGGTATACAGAAAATGGCATGATGACTGTTCAGCTAGTCACTGACCATTTACTTTTATTTTTCTACACTATTCTAAATACTAAATACTAGCAATTTTTCCCCACTGGACAATCAGTGGTCATAGATATTAGATATTTGTAGAGAGGTATATAATATTACACTAGTCCAAGACTTGGATAAATAGCCACTGACTAGAGATGAGCAGATTTCATAAAATTTTGCCACATTTCCTGTCTGATTTGCTTGGGGTCTGAATAAATTATTTATCTTTCTCCTGTCTATGTCTCTCCTTTTAGGTTCTCCTAAATAGAATCATAAAATTTAGATTTGTCAGAATTTGATTTTTTTTTTTTTAGAAAAAGTCAGCTTGAATTTACGAATTTCGTAATCAATTTGCTTATCTCTACCACTGACCATTCATGACAACAGTCTATTTCATATGTTCAGTGGCAAAAACTTCAGCAATACTCCTTTGAAAAGACATAAAAACATAACTAATTTGAGCTTTCCTGGTCATGAATGGGAAGTTCTGCACTTACAATACCTTAGAAAATTATTGCATGCAACTGACAAAGTAGTGTAAACAAGCAAAATAGTAAATTTCAGGTATGGAAATGGAGATTGAGTATGTTCTGCCAAACCAATCTTTGTTTAACAGATGCTCTCTGTATTCCTTCTTGTACCTCTTGATGAAATTCTAGCGTACCGAGTGAGTAAAAGGCAATTAATACTGAAAACCCACTTCACAGTTCAGTGGTGGCCCCATCTCTTTGAACATATTCACCACACTTGTTTCCTTTTAAATTAATGAAAATGCTTCCATGACCCGAGGCAACAACTGGAAAACAAGATCAGTGTTGGAAGGACAGAGTGGGTTTACTCGAAGTCAAGTCTTTAAAAAACCAAAAAGGAGATTTATCAAGATTGACATTTCCTACACAAGTCTTGATCTCCTGCGCACTGGAGTGAGATATGCATAACTTTTTAAAAGGGCACATGTCTGTTAATAAATTAGGCGCCTCTCTGGCACTCTGTGGGCCATAAAGTCAAATTTATGCCTACAAGGATTCTCTGGAGTAGACTTGAGCTATAATTTGCATTAGTTTCTGTCATAAATGATAATACATTTGCCAGGACACTAGAGGCCACACACCCCTGTCCCCACTATGTCCTGCCTATACCCCAACTACTTTTTGGGAAAATGTCATGAGAGGCATAAAATGACCAAAACGATGTATCTACCCACATTTACAACCTTTTAAACCAGCTTTCTGGTGAAAATCACATGATAAATCTCACCCTCTCAAGTCTTGATGTCATAACGATGATGATAACTCTCATGAACAGGGCCTCACAACACATACAACCTACAAATATAACCCCTCTACAAATCGAACACAAATCGAAGCCCTTGTTTTCTTACATAATTTCTATTACTCAACTAACGACCTTGAAAGAAATTACTTTAATGCATAATACCAATATCCGTCATTGACGCCCTCATTGCATCGGAGAAGAAGAATTTCTATGGAAAACAGCCAACAATCTGAATGGGAGAAACAGCCTTTTACCGAAGGGACCAGTACACATCAAAGAATTCATTTGAATTCATATCAATTCCCTTTAAGGAAAATATCTTCTCTAAGAAGATAGAAACAGAATTTCTTCTAAATATGTGTGACTGTAGATGAAAAGGAACAACACAATATATAAAATAAATAATAGTACGATATCACCCAGGTTCACATATCAGTGACTTAAAAAGTCTATAATATATTACCCCATATTTTTTTAAACCATGACCATTACAGGGAATTCTCTTATGGTAAATTGCTAGGATGTGCCCTAAGTGATTACACGTCTGGGATCCCTAACATGTCTGAAATGTAGACGCTTTCAAGCATCTTCTAAGCAACCTGTGATTAGACTTACTCATGAGATTGTCCCATTTACTGTAATAGACCACCTTGTGTCTCCTCAGTAAACAAGGTCATGCCTGTAGGGAGACAAAATGGGAACATTGCATTGATAACATATCCTATAGATGTTATGAACGCATACTTTTAAGGTACAGCTACTAATACTTTTAAATCATACAATGTGACACAGTGTTATCTTTCCCTCTGTATTTTGGCTTTTCGGTGTGTTGTATTTCCTTGTTGTTTTGTATTAGGCCTTAGGGGAGACTCCCGTTTATCCCTCCTTTCGGAGGAACAGGTTGTCTCATTCCTGTCATTAGTACCAGAGTCCTTAAGGGTTAGATATGACTTTAGGTATTCCTGTGTATGAATTTACCTGCAAAGAAAAAGGGGGTCAGTTAGCGAATCCCAATACGTAAGTGCGCGCTGCCATGGCTAGAAACACAAAGAAGAAAATAAAACACTATGCAACAGCACTCTGCAAACAAAATAAAGTACAATAATGCTATTATGGCACATAACAGGTAGCATTTAGTATTAGGTTCCAGTCTTACAGAGATCGCCTTGACGTGTGGCAGACGGGCTCAGCATGCATGTTGGTACCTGCATTCCCTGAATTTAATGGAGGCCATTTTAGCACCAAAAATGATAAATAGCAGAGTGGACCCAGCATGCATGTGGAACCTGCACTCCTTGAATTTTATGGTGGCCGTTATGGCACATAACAGGTAGCATTTAGTGTCAGGTTCCCGTCTAACAGACATCGCCTTGATGTGTGGCAGACGGCCCAAATAATTTTGTACAAAATGTATTTGCCAAGAATCTCAAGTTTACAAAATTAGCGTAGCATTAGCACCAGAATCTTTTCTACAACTATGGCATTATTGTACTTTATTTGGTTTAAAGAGTGCTGTTGCATTGTGTTTTTTTTATTTCTTTGTGTTTCTAGCCATGGCAGCGTGCACCTGCGCATTGGGATGTGCTGACTGACCCCCTTTTTCTTTGCAGTTTGTACTGGAGTTGTGGCTGACTCCATTTAGTCTTGCACCCCTGACCAGCCTGTCTGCCCCTTTGGGCTGATTTCAATTAGTGTAAGTATAAAGCTGTAGCCTGCTCTCCCTGCACTCGCTGGAAGCCTTCTGGCACCAAGAGAGAGATAGAGTGAACTCTCATTGCATTCATTGGAAGCCATCTGGCACTAGGAGAGGTATAGAGTGGGTTCAGCATGCATGTTGGTACCTGCATTTCCTGAATTTAATAGATGCCATTTTGGAACCAAAAATTAATAAAAGCAGAGTGGAGCCAGCATGCATGTGGAACCTGCACTCTCTGAATTTTGTGGTGGTCATTATGGCACATATCAGGTAGCATTTAGTGTTAGGGGCCAGTTCTACAGAGATCGCATTGACGTATGCAGACGGGCCCAAATAATTTTGTACAAAATGTATTTGCCAAGAATCTCAAATTTACAAAATAAGCGTAGCATTAGCACCAGAATATTTTCTATTACTATGGCACTATTGTACTTTATTTGGTTTGCAGAGTGCTGTTGCATTGTGTTTTTTTTTTTTTCTGTATGAACTCACCTACCTCTGGGGTCTGTTCATACTGTTAGTCAGGAATTTGGTTAGGGTTTTCACTAGGAGGTGTCCATCTTCCTTCCCTATTTTTCAGGCCATATTTCCTTTCCCCTTTCCCTCCTATGTTCGGTGTGGGGTTTCCCTTCCACACTAGAGCTTGACACTCAGATGCCGCAATCAGCAATGAACACAGCATCTGAGGAGTACAATGACTGGGGGGGGGGGGCGCAACGCAATTGCGGTTTCCTGTCATTGCTCCCACTACTTACAAAGAAATGCATTTCGCTACAAAGCAAATTTTTTTGTAATATTCGGCGAAGCAGCTGAATCACATTTCACAAAACTTCACTCATCACTACTGTAATGAGCACAGAGGGTTCAAAATAAGTATGACACTGCGCAAAATCTCGCTTGATGTGGCTTTATGAAGTCATACATCACCTCGTGGGAGATCTCGTGCGGGATCTTCAATCAAAGTGCGAATTGAATTTTTTCTGAAATTCGGATCGAATTCCAATTTGTCAGCTTCGATTCACTCATCTCTAATTCTTACACTTATACACCTCTGATCGTGGACGGATTAAACTGAGGGGCTAGTGACGGATTCCAGTGAGTCATGTACAGGTACGAGCACACATCTCTAATCCGACCTGTGCCACCCTGATAAATCCTAGCATGGGACATTGGTGCAGGAGACCCTATACAGAGGTGCTATGCAAGGCTTTAATAGTGTGGAGCAGACGCCAGCAGCAGCTCTGCTTAGCACATCACTTCTGCATGTGCCCTCTATGCTAAAACTAGCATAGAGTATAGGATGTGATATGCCAGGCTCCTGACATTAATGTTTGCCCCTGACAGTACAGTGCTAACTGCAGCCTAACAGTGGAATCCGTCCACCAGTAGACCTCTCACATGTCCCGAGTGTACGGACTCTAAAGCGCTATAGGCACCTGAATTTCAGTTGTCTATTTAATAAGTAAAAAAGGGGGGAAAATAAAGTATATATAAAGTACCCTTCAAACAATGTATACAACATACCATGAAATACTACTTTTCAGAAACCATCATTAATTCTGCACACAAGATTCTAGATGTAGTGTTCAATGAGGATCAAGAGGTTCTCTGAAAGAAAGCAGCTTGTAATAACATTACCACCCACCACTTCACACAGCAATCTCCCTATGTGCCGAGAGCCTCTTTTCTATAGTGAAGGTCCTAGTAGAATCATGTGTACTTCACAGATGCTTAAAAAGCAATGATTATTATTATCTAACAAAATGACAATCACGAGTTCCTGAACATCTAGCTATTCATTAAAACATACCGTATTTTTCGCCCTATAAGATGCCCTCCTACCCCTCCAAAGTGGGGGGGAAATGTAATTGCGTCTTATGGGGCGAATACTAATAAGTAGAGATGAGCGAACTTTAAAAAAAAGTCCGGTGTTCGGCGTTCGGGTTGTGGTAAGTCGCGCATCCCGTTATGGATTCCACTATAGCGGCATATGGAATGCATAAGGGGCGGCTGCCACCAACCCGAACTGTTGAACAGCCGAAGGACCTGGGGTGACGTCACCGTCATGTGATCAGTGCAGGGGGCGTGGCTCAGCACTGGATTTGATCCCCCACTGAGCCACGCCCCCTGTACTGATCACATGAGGGTGACATCACCCCAGGTCCTTCGGCTGTTCAACAGTTCGGGTTGGTGGCAGCCGCCCCTTATGGATTCCATATGCCGCTATAGTGGAATCCATAACGGGATGCGCGACTTACCACAACCCGAACGCCGAACACCGGACTTTTTTTTAAAGTTCGCTCATCTCTACTAATAAGCGCTTTCATTATGGAAGCGCTCATTAGTACAGGACGCCTGGTATGCGTTGAAAACAGCGCTCCTGGACTCTGTATTCACCGCTTCCTGGTCTTCCTTGGCTGCACTGTGCACAGCGTGAAGACGTCAGCACCCTGTGACCTAACACTTTGCGGCGTCGGGTCAGAGCTCTGGGTCTCAGGAGCGGTGGCAGCGTCTAGGACAGGAAAGGTAAGTTAAAGGGCTTCTGTCACCCCCCAAAAGTCATTTTTCTTTTTTGTGCTTAGTAAAATCCTTATAGGGCGATTATTCTATATATACTCTTTTTACCTTTTTCTGTCAGTTAATTTAGCTAAAAAACGCACTTTTTAAATATGTAAATTACCTTGCTACCAGCAAGTAGGGCAGTTATTTGCTGGTAGCCGCCGCATCCTCCTTTCCAAAAAACGCCCCCTCCTCCTGTTGAGTGACAGGGCCAGCGAGCGCTCTCCTCCTCTGGCTGGCCCTGTCTCAGTTCCAAATCGCGCGCCTGCGCCGTCCCAGTCTTCAGTTCACTGAGGAGGCGCTGCTCGGCCGTTCCTTCCTCAGTGCGCTGCGCCGATGACGTCACATCTACACCCGGAAGAGAAGTCGACGGCGACTTCTCTTCCGGGTGTAGATGTGACGTCATCGGCGCAGGCGCACTGAGGAAGGAGCGGCCGAGCAGCGCCTCCTCTCAGTGAACTGAAGACTGGGACGGCGCAGGCGCGCGATTTGGAACTGAGACAGGGCCAGCCAGAGAAGGAGAGCGCTTGCTGGCCCTGTCACTCAACAGGAGGAGGGGGCGTTTTTTGGAAAGGAGGATGCGGCGGCTACCAGCAAGTAACCGCCCTACTTGCTGGTAGCAAGGTAATTTACATATTTAAAAAGTGCATTTTTTAGCTAAATTAACGGACAGAAAAAGGTAAAAAGATTATATATAGAATAATCGCCCTATAAGGATTTTACTAAGCACAAAAAAGAAAAATGACTTTTGGGGGGTGACAGAAGCCCTTTAAAAAAAAAATTCTCTCTGTTTTGAGCATAGAGGTCTGAACTGAGGTCTGAATAGGGGTCATTCACATCGGGCTCTGTTCAGCGGACTGATTGGGGGACTTATTAATATGGATGTCTGATTTGAGGTCTGAACAGGGTCTCATAAACATTGGTGGTATTATCTGAGGTCTTATTGGGGTCTTATAAAAATTGGACATCTGATCTAAGGTTTGATTGGGGGTCTGATCTGAGCTCTGAATAGAGGCCTTATTAACATTGGGGGGTATAATCTGAGGTCTGATTAACATTGGGGGTCTGATTAGGGATCTGAGCTAAAATCTGATTAAGGGCCCTTGCACACGACCGTATGCCCTCCGAGACATACGGTCTGTGAGCGGACCACATGTCCCGGAGCGGCATTGATCGTGTGCACGGGAGCACACAGCATTATAAATTACAATAATGCTGTGGACGTCGGGTCGCCCACGGAACTATTGTCCCGCACTCATAAGATCGTATGAGTGCGGGACAATAGCCTCGCGGGCGGCCCAACGTCCACAGCATCATTGTAATCTATGATGCTGTGTGCTCCTGTGCGCATGATCCGTGCCGCTCCAGGACATATGGGCCGCTCACGGACCGTATGTCTTGGAGGGCATACGGTCGTGTGCAAGGGCCCTAACACTTGGAGGCTGATTGGTGAAAAAAAATTTTTTTCTTTTCTCCTCTAAAACCTAGGTGTGTGTTATGGGTAGGTGCATCTTAACGGGTGAAAAATAATGTAGCTTACAGTTTCTGGAGCTGAGCAGAATGATATGTAGTTTTGTGGGAAAGTATCAGTAAAATGTATATCTCTGCCTTTTCTAAGACCACCCTCCTGATTGACAGCTATGTATGCATACACTTATACAGAGAGCTGTTCATGGGGGTGGTAATAACAATTCTGGAGCATTTCATCATAAAACTCTGTGATGTGCCATTCCTATATTATCCTTTTTTCTAGATAAAGATGAGTGCACGAGTTCGGACCAAACCGAACTTTGCTATTTTTCAGATGGCAGACAAACCCGGGTGCCCTATCAGAATGAGCAGAACGCCATTCTGTGCTGGGCTGTGAATGAGGGTGGTTGGGTGTTACAGTGTCTGCCAAGAGAACAATCATACTAACCTGAAAGCATTTCGAAGACTGATCAGGATCCTGATCAGTCTTCTAATGCTGTCAGGCGACCTGCGTTCTGACGGATCCGGCGGGACGGAAGTGCCTGCCGGATCCTCAGAACGCAATTGTGAAAGAGGCCTTAACCCTCAGTTCACACTTGCGCATTTTACAGCGCGTTTGAACGCGCTGTAAAACGCTCAACAGGAGAAAACTCATGTTTACCTATGGGCATGGTTCTCACCTGAGCGTTTTACAGCGCGTTTGAACGCGCTGTAAAACGCCTTACGCTCAAAGAAGTTCTTGAGCTTCTTTGGGGCGTTTTGTAGCGCGTTTGCACTCATAGACTTCAATGGGAACGCGCGTTTAACACGCGTTAAAGTGTAGATATGCCTTTTTCAATTGGTCCCCAGAGTCACGAACGCGCGTCTCAGAAACGCTCAGGTGTGAACCCAGGGTTAGGGAGTCAGGGAGAGTAAAAAAAAACAGGGACCGTCAGAAATCAAACTTATTGCCAGGGAGAGTCTAGGATTGCAAAGAAGAATAGAGAGAAGCAGGGCACCTGACAGACAGGGAAAGAGAATACAGGACCTGTGGCGGTGCCTGCTATCAGAGGTGCAGGTGGCAAAAAATTTTACCTCTTCCGTTAAATTTTTTTGAAAGCACACTGGCGTGTCATCATTTTAGTGGTTTACTCCATTAATACCAATATTTTGTAACAGTCTAGGAGCCTGCAGTGCATCATGCCACTGCCACTAATGCCTGAGGGTCAGTTCCATCAACTCACTTTCCACATGGTTGACATTTTAACATTTTCTTGGGGGAAGGGGTTAAATTCGTTTAGGGGCAGGATAAATGTATGTGATCACTGCATCAATATCAGCAGTTTTTCAATGTCCAGGTAAGGCTGGGGCTTGCATTATGCCACTAATGCCTCAATTGTCACTTTCTTTGTACTTTCCATACGGCTGACTTTTAAAAATTTTCTTGGGGGGGTTAAATACTTTTAAGGAGCAGCATAAATGTACTTAATTACTGTATTAATACAGAAATTATCTCACATTCCAGGCAGGTTGAATGCGATTGATAGACCTCTCCTGGTTGCCGGTGCCCCATCTGGCCACTGTTGCTGTCTGTCTGCCTACCATCACGTTCTGTATGGCTGCTGCGACCTGCATCATGCTACAAATGCCACTTGCCAACCATCACGTTCCCTCAAGCTACTTTTTTTTAAACAAGGTGTGTGTCTAAACATCATCTGCCCCCAATCAGGGACAATTTTTGGAAGCTTTGGCGTATAAAAAAAGCGACAAAATGAGACATATCCCAGCGCGGTGTCTTTTTAAACACACTGTATGATAACACCATCCAATGTGCATCTACCCATAGCTATTTACTATTGCTGTAATTGCATTCCAGAGCTTGGGGAGGGGAAAGGGGGAAAAAAAGCATAAAAAATAAATGAAAATTTGATTTAGAAATTTAGACGTTTTCCTAAAAATTCCATAAAAAGAGTCCTAGGAGGCTAAAGAGGGCTATATACCAACTTTCAGGGCAATTGGAGAAAATTTGGCTTGGCCTGAACCAAATCAGGTCTGAGACAAACTTTTTTTTTAAATTCAGCAAACCAGACCCAAAACGAATTTCGACTGGTTAGCTCATCTCTACGTCTAGAAGTTTATGAATTTATGGCTAGCAGTCTGCAATGAAGGTACAGATGGATGTTATCAGTTGGGGGTGTGTCTCAGCACAGTCTGACATTAACCAATCAGTGCTGCCAGTGTCAGACTCTGCAGGGACACACCCAACTGGTAACACCCATATTACTATAGACTGCTGCCAATTCATTCATGAACTTCTACAAGGATTAACAAAGGAAAGGCACCACAGAGTCAAACAAATAGATGCTCCTGAATTATTATTACAATGGGGTTCGCAAATAAAGCAACCATGTCAGGAGAGGTTACAGGACTTATATAAAGGGGTAACCTAGCTTCATTGCTTGCCCACCAGCTCTGCAGCTTCCGTCTCTCTCAGCATCAATATCCTGTTAACGGGAAGGCATGTGATCGCTGCAGCCAATCACTGCCCGCGGGGTGACCTGTCACCCGTGCAGCATGCAACCAAGTGACCTTCCAAATGCGTCACTGCTCATGGCCAGTGTTCAGCTGCAGTAGTCATGGATCTTATTAAACATGATAAAAGTTAACTTCATCTCGACCTTTATTGTGTACGAGGGATGCCTTTTCCTCAGTTTTCTAATAGGCTTCAAGGACCTAAATGTCTCTATTCACCAGCAGAAGTGATAATAGGAGAAGGGAAATCAAATTCCCTGTGGCTGCTCTTCTGGTGACGCTCAGCAGCATGCACTTATCCCATCGATGGAGAGACAAAAGGTGCTGTCCCTCTCCATTTACAGACACCATGGACAGTGCCCGTATCCTGCTGATGGTGCTGCAGGGAACAGCCTAAAGAGCGGCCACAAGTGGTGTTTGTGCTGCAGATTTTCTACAGCTGAATTTCATGTAGAAAATATGCACTGTTTAGGCTACTTTGACATCTACGCAGCAGGCTCGGACTGCCCCACAGGGGTACAGGTGAATCCTCTGGTGGGCCCCTGAGCAAAGTTGGCCCCTAGAATCCCACCCCCTGCACAAGTGATAAATAACACAGTAGACTTACTGCACTATATACATATATTCAATGTACAGCACCTCAACCAGCTTATGTTCATATAAAACACTTGATAGATTATTAAAGAAACTCCCCAGTTTATTATTATAGACACGATCAGAGCTGAGATGACTTCTAGGTATAGAGGAAAGCTACCAGTGACCTCTTCTCCCCAGGACCTACCTTCTCAATGCTGATATTCAATCATCTGGTAGCATCTTGTTACTGTGTGAGCAGGTGATATTTGAATGTATCCGTATCCGTAAATTTTACTGGTGGGCCTTAGGCATCCCAGTCCGACTATGCCACAGCAATTCATGCAGGCTATTCTGGCAGAGCCTGCTGGAATTCTCCGGATCCTGCACTTTACTGGAACTGTAAACGCTACGGATTGTCCACTGCAGAAGATCAGCTGTATATGTGCCACGTGTGATTGCACTCAATACAGTAGTTAAAAAATCTCATCCACATGGTGCGGAAATTTCTCGCCGAGAAATCCTCATATAAATTGACAAGCATTGCAGATCTGAAATCCATAACATGCCAATTTCCACCAGGGATTTCACCTTTTTTGCAATGCAGAAGGTGACATCAGCAGCGGAATCCATGGCAAAATCGTCACGTAATTCACACGGATTTACTGCCTTCTGTGGTCATACCCATAGATTTAATTACCCTAATCATAAATGGAGCGGGTCTGGTAGGAGGTAAATATTATGTTACTGCCATAGATGCAATTCCCTTGGGCTTTGTTCACATTAGCGTCATGACTTCTGTTTATAAGGGGAATGGAGCTGAGAATATTGCAACAAAATTGCTTAGGTATGCCTGAACAACAGGTTCAGGCATACCTAAGCAGATGCCGAGGCCTATTGGGCTTGTAGCCATCTGGCTTTTCAGTGCATAGCCTTACATGAACTGCACAATGCTGCTCTTGATTTAGCATTGTTCTTGAAGCCCGTCATGTCCCTCCTTCACAGCATCACAGCACAGCACTAGATACTCTAATCATGTACAATTGAATGGAATAAATATAACCTGATAAAATAAGGGGCGGCTGCTGCTCTTATAAAGAATAGGTCAGTGCATGCTGCTGACAAAACGGCCATCTCCGGTACTCCAGAGCTTCATGCGCTGTATGAAGTATTGTCACTCAACTCCCCCGTGACTCGTAAAATGTTTAGAATGTTCGGTTTTGCTGGATTATCTCATTCATCTGCTTTATGTTCTTGTCAACATAAGCATAATGTTCCAACACAATGTTTTCCATGTAGAGCTATGGATCTGATGCCGCGTACGGTTCTTCTCAGTACAATTATTCTTAACCCGGCATATATGGTTGTTTAGCAACCTGTAGACCCGGCTTTCCAAAGGCATCTCTGTGGAGAATTCAGAGGAGGTTGTGAGGGCTTACTGTGCTGACTAATTACATTATCCCAATAATGTACCAAATTAAAAGGTTTCTTTGATCCGAAGATAGATAAAAGAAAAACACTTAAGTGAATGCAAAATACATTTATGGTGATTAATTAAAAAGAGATCCTAATAGAGATACTAATTGTATGCTAAAGGTGCCAACCTGAAACGGGTTCCTGATTGTCGGTACATGATCCGCTTTATTCACACGAGGCTCAACATAATTTTTACCACATAATTTGTTACATTTTATTTAACTTATAAAGACATGTAAGTTCCTGTCTTAACGCATGCGCTGTCAATGCCGGAGATACTCTATACTCCACCTTTGTTTTGGGTTAGATGGTATGACGCACACGTACGTGCGCAAGTCATTGTGCTTTTTGGATCTCTTATTGGAGTTTCTCTTCCTCTCCACGATGACATAGTGCTGACGCATGCGCAGCACTGCTTGTGGAACGCCAAGTTAGGCAATGGATGTAGTTACAATTAAGGGTGAGCTACCTACCAATATATGTTTTTTATTATATTCACGTGTGATACACTGATTAATTCAATTTCCAATATGGGTTATTACACCATCACATACTTGTTTTTTACTTTTGGTTTTAAAGATTCTAATCATGATCACTGTTGTATGTTTGAATCATGGGATATCTATCTTTTTCACATGTATATTTTTAACAAAATTTTGTTTTCATTTCAATTGTCATTTTCATTATGAAATCATGATGTAATTTTGTACACTTGTCGATACATCTTTATATGATGTACTGAGCACTATAGTAATTTCTTGACAAAGCCTCCATTGAGATGAGCTGAAATGTTGCATGGGTGAATTTTTTCATATCGGAATGCTGCCTACTATTTTTTACTTTATTTCCTAAGGATCTTAGTCCAGGATTCATCTAGGATTTAAAGAGTGTTGCTGTTTGCTTTACTTTTGTAGATAGATAGATAGATAAATAGATATCTTATAACCATCAGAATGCATAGGCACACTCAGCACATCAAGGTGACTTTTTTTGAGCAGGTCCCTAATCTAAAATAGAGCAGCCACACACATTGACCACTGCCGCCGCAACACAGCCCCCTGCATGCGACTCATCCCAATAGTCCTACAACACCTCACTTGACAGACTAAGCCTCCTGGGCCACACCAGTCCACAGGCAGCCACCGTGCAGCAGTGCCCCATCTGAACAGATCTCAAAAACTCATCTCTCAATGTGGTCTCAGAAACTAAATGGAAACAAATAGGAATTAACCCTTATGGCGCTGCTCCATTTTAGATTAGAGACTCACCCGAAAGTGGTCACCTTGACGTGGTGAGTGAGCTTATGCCTTTAGATCAAAAAGTATACAACGTGCCTCATATACAGTTTATAAATGATGCTGAGAAGACTTTCACACTTGCGGAGTGTGGATCCGACAGGCAGTTTCATCCCGCTGGATCCGGCATACCGCATGACAACTGAAAGCATTTGTAGACGGATCCGGCTTGCGGATCCATCTACAAATGCATTACAAGTGCGGATCCGTCTCTCCGTTTGACAGATCCGTCTTGTAATTTTTTTCACTGTTTTAAAGGTCTGCGCATGCGCAGACCGGAAGGACGGATCCATCCTTCGGTCATTTCTTAATGTCGGATCCGGCACTAATGTAAGTCAATGGGACTTAATGCCCGATCCGCATGCTGCGGTTTTGTCAATGTCCAAAAAAACGTTCACATACTGAATGGAAGACATCCTGATGCATCCCGAACGGATTGCTCTCCATTCAATGCATTGGGATAATCCTGATCAGTTTTTTTTCGACGAAGGAACTCTATGCCGGATACGAAAAGCACTAGTGTGAAGGTACCCTTAGATTAATGCATGGCAGGTGTATGTGCGATCCATGATTTTTACTTGTTGTCAGAAGATAGATAAACCGTGCACAAAACTTTCACAGTTTTTGGAGTATTGCTGTATTTGTATTTGGAGCACAGTTTCAATCGCTGATCATTCATGTGAACAGCAACTGTATAATTGAACCAAACACTTTCTATGATTTGATATCAAGCCGTACACTGCTGATGGAGTTCTTATTCTTCTGTGCAGAACTGCTGACGTTCAGAAACAACGGACGTTTGTTTGTTTGTTTTTTGCATGACAGGCTTACTCTATTGGGTTAAAATGGGGATTTGGCTAGTTAAATCCAAGATTTTCTCATCAAACTTGATGAGGATATTCAGAAAGATCGTTGTCTTGCTTCACCCTTAGCTTTTAGACAGATGTCTGGACATGCTCCTTTTAGTTTACGGTCCTTTCAATAAGGACAAGTTGTCCAGGCAGCCTAGCACTGTCAGAGTTGAGCTGATGTTTTTACCATGTCCTTGGTTTATGTCAGACATAGTGGGATTTGTGTTTTCCGAAGAATTTCACTTTTGGCTCTTCTGTCTGTAGAACAATACCCTAAATGACTTGGGGATTATTCAAGTGGCTTTTGGCAAAAGTGTGATGAACATTCACGTTCCTCTTGGATAGAAGAGGTTTCCTGAATGAGTTGCCACTGCGCCCCTGCAGTTATTTTGGCAGCCTCGCAGATCATGAGAAGCGTCATCACTGTTCCATGTTTTTTCCATTTGGGGATGCTGTTGTTTGACTTCCAGAGCCCTGGAAATGGCTTTGTAACCCTTTCCGTCTAATCTTGCATATCAGGTAACAAGGTTGCCCCACCATTAAATATTGCATATATAGATCATAAAGAATAAACATAGTTTGCCATTTATATGCTGGGGATATGCATGTCCATTAGTGTTGAGTGTATCGAAGCATCCAAACTGGAATTCGATCCGAAGTTTAGGAAAAATTAGATTTGCCACGAAGCTGAATTTTCTCACGCTTTATGGTAATGAATAATTTTTCCTAAAATGGCAGCCTTGTGGAACCTTTGGTAGGAATATGATTCATAGGATATAATGATTCCCTTTAATGGGAATGCCTCATGTGATTTGTTTTTTGGTTGATTCATGGTTGTAAGTAGGTATTAGAGAAATAGTATGTTGCTGCCCGAAAGTGACTGCCACTCCATTTACTGGTCAGTGTGAACCCCGGAGATATTGGTGAGTGAAGTAAATGGAGTGGGTTGCTGTCCAGAAATTTCTGGACAGTCCGTAAAAATAGGCAACTTTTTTCCTCGGTCAGTGAAAAAAAATAGATGTGCCCGTGATTTTTTTGAGACGGGTGGTATTTAAATAGATTATTTTGGTGGTAATTATCATCATTTCACAGCTCAAAAAGTAAATGCTGATAATGAGCTCTGATCAGAATATTGAGCGATAAACATGTATTCCTTATAATCTTTATCATTCATTACGGTTTTCCAGTTTGTCCGTAAAAAATGTTTGCCATCTGTGATTTTGGGATAAGTTGTCAGAAAAAAAAAAAATTCTGGTTGGCAACCCTGGTAGTCACACATGCGCACCACTACTGTTTTCTTATAGAGGACTCTCCTGTACCTCTTTTTTGTCGGAGCCCAAGCAATTAGACACTTTTCCCCTCTCCAGTGAATAAGGGATGTGTCGTCAGTGGAAAAACCCAAAATATAGACCATTGGGTAAGCATATATCATGTCCAGATGCTCTCTATATCTGCTTTATGTAATTTACTTTTCTCAACGTCTGCTGCTGATGATCTCTGTTCTGGTATTTTAGATGAGCGTGCACACACGTAGATTGATAGCTATTATTCACGCAATCACACCCTGTTCTCCACAGATTGATGGGCATTAATTACCTGTCCTACAGCGTTTTTACTGTCATTGTTTCATGGTGTTACATATCTCATTTTCTAGCAAAATTAGTCTGCATGAGTTAGGAAACAGCATTTTAAAGGAATATTGTAACAAAAAGAGGATATTTAAACATATTTCTGTGGCTCATTGTTTCATACAATAGAGATGCATCAATATTTTAACCCCTTTTATGCCAGTAAGACCCCTCCTCCATGCTAAAAAAATGGCAACTTTGACAGAGAAATAAAAGCAGTAGTACAGTTTTACTTTACATAGTTATGAATGTACACAAAAATCACCCATACCATAGTATTAAAACCAGTGACCGGTAAAGGAAATAACATTGATATGGATCTAAGTAACCTTGACAAAGGCCAAATTTCAATGGCTAGACGACTGGGCTCAGAGCAACTCCAAAAGAGCGGGTCTTATAGGGTGCTCCTGGTATACAGTGAGTGGTCCAATGAACCAGCGACAAGGTCATGGACACCCTAGCATCATTAGTATGTGTGAGTAGTAAAGGCTAGCCCATCTGGTCCAAATTACTGTAGCAAAAATTGCTGAAAAAGCTATAAAGATATCAGAACACACAGGCCAATATGGCTTCCTGCATATGGGGCTGCATAGTCGCAGACGAGTCAGTGTGTCCATTCCGAGACCTGCCCACCTCCAAAATAGCCTACAGTGGGCTTGTAAGCATCAGAACCAGGCCATGTAGCAAGGGGAAAGGATGGTCTAGTCAGATGAAATGTTTTGTAGCCCATCCTGTAGATGGCAGGGTATGTGCACGGGGCTAACCTGTGGAAGAGAAGACAAGTAAGAGTGGCAGTGTAAGGCTTTGGACAATGTTCTACTGGGAAACCTAGAGCCCTGGCAATCACATGGGTGCTGCTTTGACAAGGACCACCTACCTAACATTGTTCCAGACCGATTTCACCACTTCATGGTAATGGTAATCCCTAATGGCAGCAACCTCTTTTAACAGGAAAATTCACCATGCAACACTGCTAAAATTGTACAAGAACGGTTTGCAGAACACGATAAAGAGTTTAAAGGGCATCTGTCAGCAGTTTTGTACCTGTAAAACTGGCTGACCTGTTTTATGTGCGCTTGGCTGCTGAAAGCATCTATGTTGGTCCAATGTTCACATGTGCTCGCATTGCTGAGAAAATTATGTTTTAATATACGCAATTGAGCCTCTTGGAGGCTCAGCTCTCTCTGCAACTGCTGTGCCCTCTCCACTTTGATGGACAGGGCCTGGTCCTGTCTATTAAAGTGAAGAGGACACAGCAGTTGCAGAGAGAGCAGAGCCTCTAGGTGTAATGGTAACGCCCCCGTTGCTCCTAGAGGCTCATTTGCATACATTAAAACTAAATTTTTCTCAGCAATGCGGGCACATAGGAACATGGGACCAACACAGATGCCTTCAGCTGCCAAGCGCACATGTAACAGGTCAGCCAGTGTCATAGGTACAAATCTGCTAACAGAGGCCCTTTAAGAGGTCTCCACATTCCTCAGATTTCAATCAATCAAGAGCAATGAAACTTTGAAGCTCTCTGCCAAAGGAATTTGTAATGATGAACTAATTAAAGGAATTAAAGAGGGTCTGGACGACTTTCTTGAGCTGTTACATGTTAGTGATGGTTTTACTAGATTTGTGTAGAAGGATTGTTGCTTCAGAGATTTATTCTGATTGCTTAATATGGACTCGGGAAGTAATTTGGATCAACGTTGCAGGATAATAGGCTATTTTCAGAAGTGCTTTTGGTGTGAATGGAGAGAGCGGCATATGCGCACTTACCTCTCCATTCCCAGATGGGTGAGACAGACTCCATTTTGGACAGTCTCAGAGGTGGGACAGGAACATGTTGGGCATTAATGGCATATCTTGTGGATGTGCCATAAATGTGCCATCCTTTAGGATGTGCTTTTTTTCGAATTTTTTTTACAGTCTAGTAGAACAACATCCGTCTTCCACTCATAATATGGATGAATTCCAGTGTGGCGTGTGAGATACTGGCCATCATTGGTGTAACTACCAGAGTACACTATCTTCACTGAGTGCAGTAAGGTTGTATTCACATGTTGTGTTCAAGTGAAAAAAAAACAACATGACCATGATTAGTATCCAATGTGGATAATGGTAACCATGTTGGAAAGAGGGATAAGTGAATGTTAACAATAAGAGACCAAGGTATACAGAAAAGACATAGGGGACACGGAAAAAAAAGTCAAATTTTTTATATTTTGATATTTGTAGCCCCTTGATGGTTTTGGTGGAGAGGTGCCCCATTCCAACTTTTGCTATCGGATCTAGTGGTTTCTATTTATTCGCACGCTGACCACGGCTCCCATTCTAAAATCTTATTTTATTTATTACAAATCATTGACCTGTGTGCAACATTATCATTATATAATTATAAAAATACATTACCCCGGTACTGTACTTACCAGTGAGACATTAATCTGATGGTAGCCAAGTTCTTACAAGAACTAAGGCGTCCTTCACCGTGCCCTGCTTTGTTTCTTACTATTTATGTATAGAAGTCATTTATTACAAATCATAATGCTTTCCTCCCACCAATTTCTCCTGACATTCAGAGCAGTTCTTTGCTGGCCGCAGCTCTGAAGTGATATGCTGCAAATCATGAGTCACCTTACCAGTATACAATACGTGTGGAAAACATTGTGTTAGGTTGGTGTCAGAGAGATGGCATATACGGTACCACTGAGATCATGGTTGAAATGCTTTATGCCATGCTGCATCTTTGTAAGAACTGTAAGAACTTCAAGCTTGCTTGTGACATTTTGTATATTTGCCTTCTCTATATGACTAAGCCACATAATGTAATTGGCCAATTTAGATGAAAGTTACAATTAGATTAAAGAGCATCTGTGAGCAGATTTGTACCTAATCTATATATATATATATATATATATATATATATAGCTAACAGCTCATGGGCCCTGGTGCAAGAGTTCAGCTTGGGGCCCCCTTCCCTCAGTGCTTTGTGTGTCTTCTTATGCGGCACAAGGGTCTTTGGGCCCCCTCAGGCTCCTGGGCCCGGTAGCGACTGCTACCTCTGCACCCCCTATAGCTACGCCCATGTATATATATGATATGAAACCGGCTGACCTGTTACATGTGCGCTTGGCAGCTCAAAGCATCTGTGTTGTTCCCATGTTCATATGTGGCCACATTGCTAAGAAACATTATATTTTAATATATGCAAAAGTATTTTAATACTGCACACAGTGATGTTACAGTGCAGGAATGATGCACATAGTGATGTCACAGTACATGCATACTGCACAGAGTAATGTCACATTACAGGAATACTGTATGTAATACCCTAGAGGGGCATTACCATTTCTTCACCCTGCTACTGTCTTTAATTGCTAACCACAATGTCATCTGTGTATTGATTTTAGGTCCTTTGTCACTGTGCATTGATAATATTGCTCTGAAACTGTTATGTTCATGTAATGTGCCTGGTTCACCAGTAGGTGGCAGCATAAATGGAATAGAGATCCTTAGATAGAATGGAACTTACCCTTCCATTCTCCCCTCGTTTGGGCAGAAGTGGGCCAGTCCTGTTTCCTACCAAAGGGAGGGGTTTCAGTTCTAGTTTATTCCAGTTTAGACTCAATAGTGGAGCTGAGAAGACATGAAAGATGGTGCAGTGAGGGTAATTGTCCCCCTCCTACAGCAGAAGACTCAAAAGGGAAGCAGCTCATAGAGCACCCTGACTCCTTGCAGATTCACCTACAGATTGTTATGAGGGGGTCAACAGCCAAACGCACCCCACTCCAGAGGTACCAGAACAGCCCTAAAGTCCAGCGACCAGACTAAAGCTGAATTTAGCACAGCAGAGAATGAAAGCAGAGTATTCAAGTGTGCCTGCCAGTTTATGCCAAAACCTGCTGGAACCAAGAAAAAGCCTGAATATTGTCTGGATGCAAGCTAATTCAAGTAAAGCTTTTGAACTTTATAAGTCTGGACTCGATTATTCCTCCACCATTACTCTCCCCTTTATTGCTTCGGAACCTAACCTTGGGGGGTGACGGTATCCAGGTAGGAGCACCGTGACACATAGATAAAGCTAATGGGGGCGCAACACACCACTAGGCATTCCTATAAACCTGGGACACAATGGGCCCTGGGAGGTGGCACGTTGCATGTACACAGTGTACTGCCCTCTTTCTCAGTAAACAGCACCAAAAGTTTCATGAATGGAAGCAGGCAATTCTTCAATATTTGACTATTTCTGACATTGTGTGGCTTAATATGAATTATGCTCATGGGCAGTATCAGCAAAGTGTCAGAGATCTTTAGAGATCAGCATCAGAGTATCAGAGGATCCTCCAGTGGTCCCAGGCTCTGATACCATAGAAGGCACCAGAGGTCCAGGAGAAAAAAACTGTTGTTGCCGCTTTTAGAGCCAATAATAACTAGGGTGTTTTTGTTTGAATGAAAGCCTCAGACTTTATTGATGATATGGAGGTTAGGCCCCAAAAATAATTGGTGGGCCCAAGGAACTCCAGTCGGACTTTGTCAATGAATGTTGAAGCAGATGTACAGTATATTATACGATATATACATATTAGAGCTTACAGTAAAATGAACTATAGAAAAATGGATGACGTTCTTCAAGTGTTACTCTGTTTTTACCAGTATACTTTATACTATTCTCCACTGTACACAGAAGATATTTGAAGTGTGAAGAAATGTTCAATCTTATGCAATACCAATATTCTGCCTAATTAAAAAGAAGCCTTTTTTCTCTCTTTAGAGCTAATGTGGACATTTTCAGAATGTAAAACACCTCGTGGTTAAATATGAAATCTCCATGCACGTCAATAAATTATGGTTTGCGTTTGTGAATGTCCAAGAGGCATGCTCATATTTATGATCCTATCTTTCCAGCATTTTTGTCTGTGCTTTTACAGTGTGTATGTTATAAAATATAACAAATGGCAAGGGTTAAAAAGAAGCCTAGTCAAAAGGCTAACAACCAAAGGAACAAGCACAAGTCTGGCCATCCTGTTGTACAGGTAAATTAATCTTGTAAAAATGGGTACATACAGCATGTGCCAATGTAGGTGAACAGGATTAAATAAAATAATTGTCCCAAAGATTAGCATTTTTGAATATTGGAATTATTGAGGCATATTGAGGCAGATTTATTAATATTGTCTAATATAAAGACAGCTTCAGCCAAGAGGAGATATCCAAAGGAAAATTGGCAGACATGTTACACATTTTCCTCTTGGTGGACTTACTTGAGACAAATATATTGCTCTAAAATGGAAGCACATCTAATTAAATGGGGTAGTACGATGCAAAAAAAGTTCTCAAGGGCTTTACATGCTGTACAGAAAATAACAACGACCAAAAGGTGAGGGGAGCATGGTAGGAGTGGTAGTGGCTATTATTGTGATAGTTGTACTCACATTACACTGTAGCTTGCTTCACCCTGGCACTCCCTAGTGCCATGCAATGACTTGAGGACACACCCTTCTCAGGGCCGACCCTGGTGTTGAGGCTCCTTTCTGCTGGTAGTCGGTGTGCCCTTAATGGTTACCTGTTTAGCTGGGTGCAAGGCAGGGCTGCAGATGCAGGGTCGGTGGATGGATGATGGAGTCAATAATCTGGCCCAATGTTGATAATAGCACTGGTGCTCTTTCCCTCCGTCACACTGTACTATGTTGCTGCGGTATCGCAGCAGTACCACAGTACTTGCTGCACTCGATAAACTCACTGAATAAACTGAACATGTGATACCACACAAAAGAGAAATCGAAATAAGGTCTATATTTGGTGTGACCACAAATCACCTTTAAAACAGCATCAATTTAGCCGCCTCCCTGATGGTACTGCATGATGGATAAGTATCTGCCTGTATTTTTCAACATTGAGGATGTAATTAATCCTGACTAAATCCCCAATTCCATTTCCTTAAATGCAGCCCTGAAATGCAAAGAACCTCCAGTGTTTTACCGTTGGCTGAAGGCACATATTATTGTACCATTCCCCAGCCTTTCGGCAAAAAAACTGCCTCCTGTTATAATATTTAAAATTTATACCCATCAGTCCAGAATCCCTGACGAAGGATAGCATTCTATCCGAAACACGTTGAAAGTTTGGCACATTCAGCCACCCATAGCTCATACAGTGACATCACTAGGTGCTCTAGGGGAGCACGAGCTTTGGATAGGGAACAGAGTTGAGCCGCCGGCCGGGGCAAACTCCTAAGTATACATACCGACCCACTATATAACGCTGTGGAAACTAAAGCCCGCAATAAAGTAAAGAACCTTTGATCATAGCCATCTATACCCATAATGATCCTTCAGTAGCTATACCAGAAGGGGTGGGTGTGGTGGATGCGGGGTATCATGTTCAGCTTATTCAGAAAGTCTTTTTTTTACTGGATTGATTAATAGTACGGCACGGTTCTAAATTATTTTACAGCATAGTTCCCTCTTAATAGCAGTGTAGGGACAGCATCAATGGTGATAGTTGTAGTAGTACTACTCCCTGTCCCTTTCGCTAAATAAAGAGAAAATACACTTTCTAGTTCCTCCAAAATAACTGGAGAATTTATTATTTTCCCTTATAACATGGTTATAAGGGGAAATAATAGCATTCCTAATAAAGAATGCATAGTAAAATGAAGAGGAAGGGGTTAAAAATAATAAAAGTTAACTTACCTTTGCCACTTGATCGCGTAGTTGCGATCTGTCCTCTCTTTCCCTGCATCAGCTAAGATCTAAAGGACCTGTGATGATGTCAC
This sequence comes from Bufotes viridis, assembly GCA_033119425.1. Classification (NCBI taxonomy): domain Eukaryota; kingdom Metazoa; phylum Chordata; class Amphibia; order Anura; family Bufonidae; genus Bufotes; species Bufotes viridis. The sequence goes on from CM065594.1 coordinate 53,013,681, forward strand.
ATCACATGGTCCAATCATATTGTCCATCTTACCATGGTGATGGACCATGTGATGTGACCATGTGATGTGACGTCATTACAGGTCCTTTAGTTCTTAGCTGATGCTGGGAAAGAGAGGACAGATCGCAACTACGTGATCAAGTGGCAAAGGTAAGTTAACTTTTATTATTTTTAACCCCTTCCTCTTCATTTTACAATGCATTCTTTATTAAGAATGCTATTATTTCCCCTTATAACCATGTTATAAGGGAAAATAATAAATTCTCCAGAATACCCGAAACCGGACTTCAGTGATGAAGTCCGGCTTCGGGTCTGGGTACCAAACATGGCGATTTTTCTCACGCGCGTGCAAAACGCATTACAAACGTTTGCACCCGCGCGGAAAAATCGCGCATATTCCCGCAACGCACCCGCCTCTTATCAAACATGACGCCCGTGTGAAAGAGGCCTACATTGTCCATACATTGCTGTGTAGATCACAGTGCATAAAGGAGTGAATGCTTTAACACTAAGTCACAACATTTAACTAGACAACATTAATATAACCTGGCAATAATTAACTATTTTCAGTAGTCTTCTGGGGTACTGCAACCTCTTAGTTGTATATATGGTACTGTGCTAATTCAGCTAAAGTGAGTAGTGGCGTAAAACAATTGGGAGTTGAGTTATAAACTATCATTCATACAATTAGGGAGTTCATTTGGGCATTTTCATTTTCAGCTTGTATGTTTTATTTTTTTAGAGAAGGTGATGCAAAAACCCTACATACAGTCGTACTAAAATGTAAAGTCTTCCAGTTCATACACATGGGCACATTCTAGTTCCATGTCAGTCATATACAGTATCTAGGTCCTAAGGGTACAGCCACACGGTCAGGTTTCTGAACGCAGTTTTGTAAGCTAAAATCAGCAATGGATCATAAATGGAAAAAAAAAATATAGGACAGATACAACTTCTCTTTTTTGTATTCACTCCTGTAGCCGTAACATAAAATGGGATGGAGTCTCCACCTTGGGATTTCATGAAAGATATTTCTAAAGAAAGGCACTAAAGATATGCCCTGAGACATAATACACCCATGTGCATAATCCCTTAATCTGAACCTTGCATATACACAACAGCATACAATCATTCTAAAGGCTTTACATATTACTATAAAAGGTGCACAAAACACAAAGGCTTCTAGCCTGAAATACTGGATAAAATAAGAAAAAAGTACAAAGGATAAACTACTTGAAAACCAGCTCGAATAGTTTATTTAGATGGGCCGCCAAGACGCTGACAGCACCCAATACATAAATCACACAATGACTCACGGTTGGGACATGTCCATAAACTGTGATCGAATAAGTAAGAGAAGAACAAGGATGGTCTGTATCTTAAACAAGGTCATTTGGTAACAGAAACAGATCAATTTTCATGTCTTGGGTGAGAATTTGCTTCTCAGTTGAGACTATAGCCAGGATTCCACCTCTCAGTTTAGTCGGAATATACACATTCAATTACACACAACAGTACAGGGAAGATTTCTGGTTTCTATATGCAATATTTCTTTTTTCCTTGGCTCTTCAGATAGAGATTATCCCTGCTGCTTCTATGAAAGGGAATTGGTTTCCAACTTTGTATAATTTGAGGATCTGTCACTTTCAGCATTTTCATTTATGTGAAATAGCTGCCTACTCTCTACATACATATGGAAATAATAGCATACATCAATATACGCACATGGGACCCGCACAACATATACACTTTTACCAGATGCTGCTGAAATGTTAAAATAATTGACATTTCAGATGACCTTCTTCTGATTGTGCATATTGGTTATTTTCTAAGCATTTCAATTTAAATAGGTAAAATCTACATAACACATCCCCGGCAGGATGCGGTCAGGACCACTGCTCGGTTCGCCGGCTTTGCTTACAGACTCTAGGTAATATATCTTTTAACAAACATTTATAACTTGCCTATATCACCCAGTTAGAGTCTACATTCTTCTACTGAAATATAAAAAGATATAAATAATAATAAATAATAGTATTGATCTAGTTCTTTGGTGCTTTCGGTGTTTCATTTCCATTAGATTTTTTAAAAATGACTCCCATCCAATAAAAAGGATCTTCAAGCAGTTTGGTAGCATTAATAAACTTGATTGCATTCAGACTGCTGAGTAAGTGGGCCATCATATTAGCATTTTTTCCTAATTAAAGAGATCATGTTTTCTTTTATTGAATTTCTTTACTGCAGCAAGGTCCGGTGATGTTAAAATAACGGTCCTGTCAGTAGCTACAAATAATATGCAAGTCAGTACCTACAGGTGAGGCTTACCTGCTACTTATTTCCCTCTGATCTTGCAGTTTGGCTGCATTTTAGCTCCTCTCTATTAAGGCAGAGCTACAGTACTTACAGGGATTCTGGAATAGTCTGAGACACGCCTCCTGCTTCTTCATTGGTTCAGACTGCTGCTTTGTCCCCCCTCCCTGCAGCTCCACCTCATCAGATTGGCTGCTGTGCATGAACACAAGTCTATTGCAGACTCGCTGGAAAATCAGTGCACAGAGAGCTCATTTCCAGCACAAAAATACAGATTACTAAACCATCAGTGAGAAAAAGATGAGTATCTGGTAGCTGTCGCACATAGATTGAGGGGAATGAGCATTTGACTCTTTCTGACAAAGCGATATTCAGTTTTTTCGTTTTTATTCCCTGCCTTCTTGGAGCCATAGCTTTTTTATTTTTTCGTTCACATAGCTGAATGAGGTCTTTTTCTGGGACAAGTTGTACATTCTAATGCCACCATTTAATACCGTTAGGTATTGGACAGAGACATTTTTCTAATTTTTGTTCTGTACATTACCACATCGGATTTTGAACAAAACAATTCAGATGCAGTTGAAGTTCAGACTTTTAGCTTTAATTCAGTGGGTTGAAAAAAATCTTTTGTATAAAAATGTGAGAACTAAAGCATTTTTTTAACTCAAACCCTTCATTTCAGGGGCACAAAAGTAATTGGACAAATTAAATAATTGTAAATAAAATGTTAATTTCTAATACTTTGTAGGCAATGACTGCCTGAAGTCTTGAACTCATGACATCACCAGACGACAAGTTTCCTCTATTTTAATGCTCGGCCAGGCCTTTACTGCCGCGGTTTTCAGTTGCTGTTTGTGGGCCTTTCTGTCTAAAGTTTAGTCTTTAACACGTGAAATGCTCTATTGGGTTCAGATCAGGTAACTAACTTGGCCATTCAATAATATTCCATTTCTTTGCTTTAATAAACTCCTGGGTTGCTTTGGCTTTATGTTTTGGGTCATTGTCCATCTGTATTATGAAATGCCGACCAATCAGTTTGGCTGCATTTGGCTGGATGTGAGCACACAGTATGTCTCTAAAAACCCCAGAATTTATCCGGCTGCTTCTGTCCTGTGTCACATCATCAATAAACACTAGGGACCCAGTCCACTGGCAGCCATGCATGCCCAAGCAATCACACTGCATGCGCCGTGTTTTACAGATGATATGGTATGTTTTGGATCATGATCTGTACCATACCTTCGCCATACTTTTTTCTTTCCATCACTCTGGTAGAGGTTGATCTTGGTTTCATCTGTCGAAAGAATGTTCTTCCAGAAGTGTGCTGGTTTTTTAAGATGTTTTTTTTAGCAAAGTCTAATCTAGCCTTCCTCTTCTTGAGGCTTATGAGTGGCTTGCACCGTGCAGTGAACCCTCTGTATTTACTTTCATGCAGTCTTCTCTTTATGGTAAATTTGGATATTGATACGCCTATATCCTGGAGAGTGTTGTTCACTTGATTGGCTGTTGTGAAGGGGTCTCTCTTCACCATGGTAACTATTCTGTGATCATCCACCACTGTTGTCTTCTTCTGTGGGCCTCCAGGTATTTTTGCATTGTTGAGGTCCCCAGTGCTTTCTTTCTTTCTCTCTCAGGATGTACCAAACCGTAGATTTTGCAACTCCTAATAGTGTAACAATTGAATGGAGAGCTCTTTTGACCGCATGTATACTTCTCAGCAAAATCTTTAAAATGCAAGCACCAGACCTCAAATCAACTCCAGGCCTTTTATGTGCTTAATTGAGAATGAAATAATGAAGGTATTGCACACGCCTGTCCATGAAACAGTCTTGTCAATTGTCCAATTGCTTCTGGTCCCTTTAAAAAGAGGATGCCACATGTAAAGGAGCTGGAACTCCTTAATCCTTCATCCAATTTTAATGTGGAAACCCTCAAATGAAAGCTAAAAGTCTGGACGTTATGTCCATGTCCATTATATAACTATAACTTGAATATGTTTTAGTAAACAGGTAAAAAAAAACAATTTGTGTCAGTGTCCAAATATATATGGACCTAGCTGTACTGCATAGGATGTAGGGGAAGCTGAAAAAAATGTGGTGGAATTGGAAACATTTTTTTTACTATGCAGTAAAACTAATCTGTGCTCTTCATTCTCGGGACCAGTATGATTATGGCAACATTTTACATTTGAATTGTTTTTCTTGTACTTTAATACTGAAAAAAAAAAATGTTATGCCCCCAAGTGGACCCCAACTTGCAATTATTAGATTGCAATTTGTATAAAGTAATGATATTATATCCATTACTATATACAAGCATTGGTATATTACAATTCAGTGCTGCCACCTGCTGGCCTGAATTGTAATATACAAGTAATAAGCCTAGAAGCCTAGTACAGGCTCTGGCTTATCTCTACAGTGGAATGCCTACCCTGATCTCTGCCTGGGGTATGCGTTCCTGCCCAGGAAGCGTGCACTTTCAGGTTGTTGGCATCTCAAATAGTCACATTTGACCATGGCATCTAAGTGGTTAAAAGCGAATGATCAGCATTACTACCAGTCGCAGGAAATGAAACAGCAGGCACCCTGTTGTTATGGTGCCTGCTCCACTCTGGAGCGGGCTCCATCTTTAAAGACCCGACATGTGACGTGTGTCACATGTCGTGAAGGGGTTAATATTATTGAACTGTGTCACAAAAGAACTTATTCAGTAAATTCATATATAGCAGAAGTAAATCCTCATGGAGCTCTGGAACATCTGTGTAACACAATAAGGATAATAAAGGTGCAAATCAGCTTTAAACTATAATCATAGAGTGTTGATCTAGATGAAGGTAAAAAAAAAAAACTTTCCACGCCTACCATATACAGTATCCTTACAGAAACTGTTGACTTTCGATGATAATGCATGCAAATCTGTACCCCATTCACATGCTATAAGAAAAAGATACAGCATAATGAACATGCTGTGTACTCCAAATAAAAAAATCTGCAGATTAACCCCATGGGGCCAATGGGGCTAATGCATGTGCAGATCCACTGGACCTTCTACAGTAGAAATCTGAATCAGCTTTGGATGTGTGCTGCAGGTCTTCGGAAAAATCCACAGCGGGATTGCCTAAAACATACCATATTTGATAATCTATAATCTACCCATTTCCTTAAAGGGGATTTCTATTTTAGAAAACTCCTTTTTATGTACCCTCATCAGGAAATTCTGAGTTTGGGTCCTCTTTCGAGGTATCTCATCTCTTGGTCAGAGTAGAGAGTGGTTACAAAGCATGTCTCATTCTGGAGGACCTGCCCTGTCCTCCATTACACTAACAACCCATTGAATTGTCACTGTGTAATACCTCATTTCTCCTGTGGAGGCGCTGCACTGATACAATAACTGGCAGGTTTTCAAACAGGGGGATACTTTGCAATCAGCTCAATGACCAGGAACCCTTTCAGCAAGTAGACAACCCCTTTAATTAATGTGGTCACCCTCTTCTGCACCCACTCTTGCTCTGTCATGCTTATGCTCTGATCACACACTGCTTATGCCCAATGTACAGCATATATGTAAAAAAAAAAAGGCATATGATGAGAGGAATATGCTAAGTATCATCTTTTCCTGTTTTGAATTGTGTACCACACTGCACTATTTGATGCCGATGTATGCAGGTCTACTACAGGGTATACAGGGTATACATTTTTTTAAATATATGGTCCTAGTCCTGCAAGCAACCCATGTTGCAATAATGTGAATGGTTTGTGGATATAGGCCAGGGGAACACAACCTTTTTTGGTCTGGGGGCCGCATTGTCACATCGCACTATTTCAAGGGGCTGCAAAAATTTTTTTTATCAGCCCTTGTTTGCATCAGCCTATTACACAGGCTAATACATTTTTTTTAAACTTTTAAGATATATATTTGCCACATAATATATGAGGGGGGCTTTGTACAGGGCAGAGCTGGTGAGGCTCTGCAGTCCTCTGCCCCTGAAACCTAAAGTGCACAGCGCGCAGCTCACCTGTGTGAGGGAAGGCAGAAGTGCTGATACACTGTTTCTGCCTTCTCCTCGGCTCCCCTGCTGTCTCTGACAGCCGGGGACCCCTCCTGCTCCTACTACATTGCAGGAGCAGGAGCTGTAACCCTGCATTTGTGTGGCTCTGGGCAGAAACACAGCTGATCACACAATCAGCTGTGTTTCTGCCCAGCAGGACGGGGGCTGCAAACCATGGCTCTGGGGGCCGCATGTGGCCCGCAGGTTGTGCACTCCTGATATAAACTGTAATTCTTTCATCATATCCAAAATGGTACTGAGCGCTTCCATTATGGAAGCAGTCATCAGCATGTAGAAGGTATGGGGAGCTGTGAGGGAAGTGCTGGGCTGGCTCTACTCATCCTCCCTGGTCTTTTTCCAGGCACCATGCTGCACTGTGTTCTGACTGCATACAGAATCAGGTCAGGTCACAGTGCAGTGCAGGGCGGAAGAGGAGTAGGGAGTGGTGAGCCCTAGATCTGGAGAGTGACAGTGCTGTCCGGAGCAAGCGAGATAAGTTTTTTTTTTTTTATATTTGATCTGAGGTTGATGGGGGTTTGATGGAGGCTGGGGGGTATGATGGGATCTAATCTGAGGCTGATGGGGGTTGAGGGGGATCTAATCTGAGGCAGATGGGGGTCTGATCTGAGGTCTGATTAAGCTTGGGTGTCTGTAATAAAAATATTTTTTTTCTTAATTTCCTCCTCTAAATTCTAGGTGTGTCTTATAGTCCAAAATACTGTACATTGCAATCAGAAGACTCCACCACTTTTCAATTCAATCACTCGAAGAATCAAAGTAAAAAGACTAGAGGCCCTATTCTACATACATTATGCCTTGCAGGTTTTGTTCTAGTCAATCTATTTTTTTACCCATCCATCTGAATTGTAATTCACATAAAACATTTTGCCCATGCAATAAAAGAAAATGAAGAAATGCAAGCTTAAGTTACAGAATATTTAAAGTTTCTGGAACAGAAATACAAATGTACTGAAATGAAACTAAGAACCAAAAATACAAACAGCAAAATGAAATATGAAAATACTAAAGTAATAATAACAGGCTGAAGATGGAGAGCGAGAGCTGATAACAACAATTTGCCGGAAGCAAAAAAATAAGAGCATACATTTACAAATTCTAACTTTCTTAAACGCACTCAAACTTTTCACAATTACTGTATACACTACAGTTTTTGCTGTTCGTCTTAGTATTATCATTAGTGTTCAGCGAAGCATTTTTAACGGAATTCGGGCTTAAACATCAATTTGCAACAAATCCGAATATTCTGTAGATTCGTGGCAATTAATTAGTTTTTCCTAAAATGGCAGCTGAACATGTTACAAAGTGATACCAGCCAATCCACAGATAGCAATCCCCTGTGATGTCACAGCCCTATAACACTCTCATCCTGCACGGTCTCAGTCATTGTCCTGTGAGCTGAGCATAGAGAGAGACGTGGCAAGTGCTCATGCGCTAGGGACAGTGTTGCTGAAAATGATTAATGGAAAAATATTGGAAGGAAGAGTGCAGGGAAAGTGCAGGTAGACGGCAGGGTGAGTTTTTTATTACTACATCAGCCATAAATTTAATTCAATACTAATAAGATGGAAGCCTTTATTATTCCAGTGCAGTGTACCAACCAATACCATCCAGTCTGCACCTCTTAGGGGGGGCAGGTCTTAATGATGACCATCCTCATCTTTTGATGGCTTTACTTCTTCCAAATCATCCTTCAAAGTCTTTATGCCCTAGAAAAGTCAGCAAGATGTAGAGAGAGGAGGAGCTGGATGTTCCTGATGACATATTCTCATCAATATTAGATGATGTGGAAAATGAAGAAAAGCAGATGGCAGAAGAGGGGCTCCACCTGTATGGCAGGAGACCGCCGAGTTTGGAGAGGTGGGTATCCCAGAGCTGTTCTGTGTTTACTGTCAAATAACTTGCAGGAGATTGCAGGTCAGAACAGCAATAATATGCATATTGTCCATCCACGTAACCAGCCAAACCCCATACCAGCAACAGTCCGTTTAAAGATGCCGCACGGCCATTAATGATGAAGAAGGAGTATACAATGAGGTCTTCTTTATTAAATGAAAGGCAGCTGCTAATTGATTGCGCAGTTCTTTACCACAGCACGGCCATTACTTGTGCCATACCCTAAGGCAGAGTAGCCTGGGTATACCCGATTTATAGCAATTCGTGACAAATTAATTTGTCATAAATCAAAGTTGCCAAATAAAATTTTTCAACACTTCGCTCATCTCTAATTATCATCTTTACTAAAGTAAAATTAGAAAGTAGTTTCTGTATTTGATGTGATTCCATGCTTTTCTGTGCAGGCGCGGGAGTCACTTCACTCATGCTGTGTGTATTGGGACTAGTGCTCAGTGAACTTCCTTTCAGGTCTGATGGTGTTAATCCTTCCCTCTTGATTCCTGTCCAGCTGCTGACTAAGGTGCTGCTCAGCCTTCCTATTTAGCTGGGCTCGGTCCTTGCCTGAGCTTTGGGTTTTCTAGTATCTATTAACCGGCGAAGGTATGATCTCTTGTCTAACTACCCATGTGCTATACCTAGCCTGACTACCAATTCTGCTCATTGCCACCTACCTTGGAACTGCTATCAAGATTATGCACGTACACAGCCTGCCCTTGGACTGTATTCACACATCTTTAACCTGATCCCATGGTGCTTTGCACCAGTGTCTCTGATCGGTCGGCAGCTAACTACACCAGGCCTACTCCAGGAGGAAGTGGCATGGTTGGTTCCCTGCAGTGAAGTCTATATGCCTGTACAGGGGTTAAAGGGTGAATATCAGGAAACCACCACCCTAAGGTTTAGCCCAAAGTTAAACTGGCTAGTTGGCACAGTGGGATCCACACACACAGTCTGTTACAATGCCCCGATCTCAAACTCGAGTCTGTCTGGAATTACAATAAGAGACAGAAGAATTTGAGCAAGCCTACAGCCACAGAAGATCTGTGTGTAGTTCTCCAAGATGTTTGGAACAACTTCCCTGGCGAGTTCTTTCAAAAACTGTCTGCAGGTGTACCTACAACTGATGCGGTTATGTGTGGTCACAGCAAATATTGATTGTTTTTAGATTTCTCTTTTGTTCATTAACTTTGCATTTTGTTGTTTGATAAAAATAAACTATTAACACTTCTATTTTGGGGAGCGTTGCACAGTACTGTGCATCACCTTTCAAAAGGAAACCATTTGTACTGCAGATCTCTCCTATCTCATTCATTAACTGTAAGTTGTTACCACTGTGTGCCATGTTACAGAACAGTGCAGTTGTGGATCGGTCACAGTGTCTACCTCTACAAGTCTGGTAACTAATTTTGCAAATGTCAATCCTACCCTTTTCCTTTCACAATGCAGAGACTGCTTGGCTGAAAAACGTTTTTACATTTTGCTGTGTGATGTTATTAAATTGGTTGTCTCATTATATAATATGGGTTCTGGTTCCCAATACCCAAGTAGCTCATTTGCTAGCGAAAGATGTCTGTTCCTTCTCTGACCCACACTGATATGAATGGAAAGTGCTCCTTGAAAGAAAATCAAGCTAGTAAACAGCACAGAGCATTCACTAATTTTAATTATCGATTAGAAATGAGAATTTACACATTGAGAACTGTAAGTGGAACACTGCAGGATCACTTTTAGAGATGAGCGACTTGACGTTGGATGAAGCATCCGAAGTCGATTCGCATAACACTTTGAATACTGTACAGAGCGAGCGCTCCGTACAGTATTAGAATGTATTGGCTCCTATAAGCCGAAGTTATTACTTTGCGAAGTCTCGCGAGACTTCGCATATTAACTTCATAAATCAATTTCTACTGTAAAAAAACATTTCCCAAACTCGGGTTAGATTCCAAGTCGTACCGTGCAACTGAACTTGAGTTTGGGAAATGTTTTTTTACAGTAGAAATTGATTTATGAAGTTATTATTAGGGATGAGCGAATTTCATATTTTGAAATTCGTTCACGCTTCGTTTGGTGGTAAAAGGTGAATTGTGTCTCTCTTGTGTATGGATTCCATTACCACGGACCGTAACGCAATTCTATGACGGAATGCATAACGGAATATCTTTAGAGGAATTCCGTTATTCATTCCGTCATAATAGAAGTCTATGGGCTGAAAAACGGATCCGTATTCTTTCCGTTATTCAGGGGAGTCCTCTCCTGCATAGGACGGATCCGTTATGAAGGCCATAGACTTCTATTATGACAGAATGAATAACAGAATGCCTCTATAAGCATTCCGTTATATAATTGCGTTATGGTCCGTGGTGACGGAATCCATAACGCAATTCTGCTTTTATCACCAAACAAAGCGTGAAGGAATTTGAAAATATGAAATTCGCTCATCTCTAGTTATCATGCGACGTCTTGCGAAGTAATATCTTCGGATCATAGGAGCCAATACATTCTAATACTGTACGGAGCGCTCCCTCCATACAGTATTAAAAACAAAGTATTATGCGAATCAACTTCGGATGTTTCGCCCAAAGTCGATTCGCTCACCCCTAATCACTTTAAAGTGGCTCCAAGCCTCAATCATAGCATACTATGACTATGGTATGAATAATTTCTATACATAAAGAAAAGCTTTCATAGAACAGCATCTCCAACTTAACAGCGCATGAGGGATAATGTTCTTTAATTATAGATATTGCATAATCAAGGATTCTCTGGACACACACCATTCCTAAAATAAGCAAACTGGGCTGTGAAAGTATTTGCCAAATATCCCATTATCCATCTCTCTAAGCTAACTTCATTTTATGGAGTCATATAAACCCTAATTTTACCAAATCATTGCAGGACAGTGCACATTTTTGCAAGTTCTCCTAAGGTGTTTTGTAGCATTTCAGACCATTTGTTGGGGCAGTCTTCCAGAAATAACTTTCACGACTCCAGCTCACCTTATCAGCCCAATAGTGCACGGAAACAGCCGAGTTAGACTTGTACAGACATCAAATGGAAGAAAAAGTATTCCAGCACTTGTTGGATGAAGATAAAAAATTTTCCTTTATTTCTTTGCTTGGTAAAATAGCATGACATCGGGCATAGTTCACATAGCAGGCAGTGCAGTTGCGACTGTTTAGGACGCGTTTCGAACTCAAGGTTCTTTATCTTTGCAATGCAAAGTGAACTATGCTCGATGTCATGCTATTTTACCAAGCAAAGAAATAAAGGAAAATTGTTTTATCTTCATCCAAGAAGTGCTGGAATACTTTTTCTTCCATTTGATTCCAGAAATGACACCTCATCTGTCCGTGGGTTGTGTCCAGTTTTGCATCTCAGCTCCATTAACATGAGTGGGGCTGGACTACAATACCACATACAACCTATAGGCAGGCGTGACACAGTTTTTAGAAGAAATAATCCATGTTTTTCTGACCCTGGACAACCCCTTCAAGCACAAATGATTAGAAATGACTTTGCATCCTGTTTCAACAATGTACTGTCTCTCATATGTTTGAATATCCCTTTAATTGTGGTGCAGTGCTTCATGGAAACTTTCTGGTAGATAGCTACTGTATTTTTCTATCATAGTAAGCTTCCCTGGCAAAAAAAACATCTATAACATAACATTAGGAAATACCATAACTACAAGCGAAACTCTAAAAATTAGAATATCGTGCAAAAGTTCATTTATTTCAGTAATGCAACTTAAAAGGAATTGCATTAATGCAACTTAAAATGAGAATATTGTGAAAAGGTTCAATATTCTAGGCTCAAAGTGTCACACTCTAGTCAGCTAAATAATCCATACCCCGTGAGCAAAGGGTATGTACCTCAAAATTGTGACTTTGGAGTTTCATAAGCTGTAAGCCATAATCATCCAAATTATAACAAATAAAGGCTTTAAATATCTTGCTTTGCATGTAACGAGTCTATCTCATATATTAGTTTCACCTTTTAAGTTGTATTACTGAAATAAATTAACTTTGCACGATATTCAAATTTTTCACCTGTATGTGGGAGTCCCAGGACTAGGACACTGCCTATCTGGGAAGAAAAAGGGCAGAGTTAACCAAACAGGACAACTAGGACCAACCGGGTGCTAAAAACATGATTAAACATCACAATTACAAATGGTAGCAGTTTGTGGCAAATTTTACAATCATCAGAAAAAGTTGGGAGGTATGTTCTGCTATTCTCATCATGCTTTAAATGGACTGAAAGGGCGGATATTGCAAGATCATTCCTTCAAATGCATTCATTTTTGGTATCATGTAGAAGAATCCTCCACAGAGAAAAAACAATTCATCCAGTAATATCAATTATTATATACTCATTATTAGAGATGAGCGAATTTTCAAAATTTCAATTTGGCTGATTCACCGAATTTTACAAAAAAAATTTCTTAGTGACAAATTACTGCTTCACGAAGTGCATTTTTTTGTAGTGGGTGCAATGGACAGGTAGCTGCGATAGTGCCGCCCCTCGTCATTGTACCCCACAGATGCCGCGTTCATACATGATTTGTAATTTTACACAGTTTTTAACATAAATTTTTTTTAATCAAACTTATCGCCTACATTTGCTCGCAACGGGCCAGCCACCGCCATCTTGCTTGAAGATCTGGCCCAAAATCTCATCATCACGCCGGCCGACGTCATACGTCACCACGCACAGGATTTCAGCCGAGATCTTTAATCAAGGTGGCGGCTGGTGGCCCGTCGTGAGCAAATGGAGGAGGTAAGTATGATTTTTTTTTGTTTTTTACACTATTTAAGGTTAAATCGATTCACTTACATGAAGCACGAGGAAATTCAGCTTCGAGGCGAATCAAATTTATACTGAAATTCGGATTGAATTCCACTTTGTGTTTCCACTTCGCTCATTATCTAAAAATAAAAAATATGCATCAAGGGGGAGTTGTTTGACTCAAATGAAACTTTCTATGTGTGACTGTAATGAACAGATATGTGATTACAATATTAGAGCAAAAGGAGAAGTTTATTGGAGAAAACTGTACAATTAAAAGGAGTCTCTAGTACCGTGTTTGGCCTCCAGCATGGACGCAAGACGACATACTGTTGGGTACGGAGGCATACAAGTTCCGTATGGTTTACTGTTTCACAATTTCCCACAGATGTTGCAGCTAGGCCTGTAGAACCTGCACACTTGTAGGTTGCTCTAGCTGGCATCCCAGTTGGTTCTATAAATAATTGATTGGCCATAAATTTGGTAAACGGGCAGCCAATCCGGAGGAGACATTTCTTGGAAACCTTTGCTGTGTGTGGATGTGCATTATTCTACTGAAAAAATGCCAGTTGGATGCTCTGACATGATATTGGTGATATGTTACTGTCCCTACTATAACTACAGGAGTTGACCTAGCCAGTACAGGATTCTCTTTCATGACATGACTGCAAACGAAGGAGAGAGTGGCTGGCTTTCAATGGCAAGACATGTAATAAGTGTTTACATGTTGCTAAGCACCTGTGATGATAAAGGTGTCAACTGTGTCTGGATTGTGGACAACAAAACTGTGGGAGCCATTCGTTCTTGTCGGTCCGGCAAATTATCCTCTCTACTCCTGGTCTGTCTGGGCTTTCCAGAGCCTATTCGCCCTCATATAAGCATTGCTCCCAATACCTCATAACAGCTAGGTCGGAACAGGCTAGATGGTGGGTGATTCATCAAAATGATTATCCTGCTTCTCTAAGTTCAATGATGCACCCCCTCTCGAACCCTGTCAACTGAGCAAAATGTCTTCAAGTGCATTGTAGAGGGATGTCTACCAGTCAACAACAATACCTCCCAAAATGCACACTACCCAAAAGTAGAGACTTTTTATAGGGCAGTAGGGGAAGCACTTTTACGACTTCTTGTGGCAAGACCCAGTATCTAATCAGACCACATATGTAATCATTTATGAATCTGCCGGAGACATAACCGCATGCCGAGTTTTGCAGAAATCTGACATTTCTACCTAGGTGCATTTTGTTTTGCTTTTTGGTCAATAAATATTAGAGAGGTGGGATCTTGCATTCGTTGTCTTCTTTTCAATCACTTCTTAAACCCTTTCACATAAATCATTTGACCGAGATCCACTCAACGTAGAAGCAGTTGAAATATCTCAAGATCACATTGCCTGTTTCTTTCTTAGGTTTCCCTGACTATAAAAGATTTGTTTTATTGCGGAAATAAAACTACAATGCTGAGCTAGGAATAAGATGACAATAGGAAGTAGAAGGGTCTCAGATAGATGTGTAACATGACAGGGAAACAAAAAAGATATACAGGCCTGATATATGTTTTCTTGTAAATATCTCGTGTCCTTCCTACAAACCATCTGATGACAGAACACCGGATTAGTAAAACAGTTTTATTACTTGGAAAGCATTAATATATCCTTTTATCCAGTAGGTGTAGGTGCCATTTTTATACATAGAAATTTGCATAGTAAAGATCAATTAGTATAAAAAAAAACTGTACAAGCTGCTGTATAGGGAAATATGCTGTGAATATTACTGCAGGCAAAAATCAGCTCATATATATATGCTATATTGAAAAACAAATGCACATACAATGACCCATAATAAAAAAGACTGGATTTGCTACACTTTGGTCAATAATATTGCATTAGTGCAATAATAATAGGTTTAATGGGTTATAATAATTTGATTGATTTATTCTGATAGATATCGACCAAAAATATAAATCTTTTCTATTACTATGACAGCAAAATGTAAATTGTGATTTTGATGGAGAGTAACCCTTTTTAGGTGAATACCCTACTATAGTTTTGCAACCATCCATATGGTTGTAGAAATCTTTCTATGTATAATTTGAATTGTTTCATAAGTGAAACGCTGTACTTGAAGTATAGGGTAAACTTGGGATCTCACCCGGGTTAGGATCAGGTATCCGGACAGGGTCGCGCCTTTTGGGGCGGGTGCTATGTATAGATATGTAGGGCTGGCCTAGACCCTTCCCTTCATTTAGGAACCTATAGGGACAGCTGTTCCCACAGACAAATCTATACATGCAAACACAACGTTATCTGATTATACACATGAGTGATTTCAAGATCTTACAGCCATCTGAATATATATAGGACATCTCAAGATGCAGTATAATGGTTGCCTGTTCGGTTCCGGCTGAATTGCATCAGAATTGGTAAGAATGTTCCAATTCTCATTTGATATCTTTCATATATCTATTGAGGGGCCTCAGGATTCACTATATTACCATTCAGTGATTTATGTTTTTATTATGTGCGTTATGATTATATTGGTAGTTGATGCAATTTATGTGTTTTTTTTAATAGCATTAAAAGTTAAGTTTTAGCTCCCTATTGCCCCAGCTGAGGTTTTTGGTGTTTGTAGTTGTAATCTTTTGGGAGTTTTCTATAGGACATATTAACTCAGAAATTAGTGTACAACTATAGAGTTGAACAAAGGAGAGGCAGCGTGCATGTGTGAACATCGCCCTCCATTTTAAGATTCTGGCCCTTCATTTTTGTGAGTAATCAACTCGGATATCATGTACAGATTTCTGCATGACAATGTCAGTTTGTAACACTTAACCTCTTCATGAGCCCAAACTGACCCCAGTCCATACATGGCATGTACTGGCTGTCTAATACTGCTGACACCTGGCTGCGGTCAAGAACTACCAAAGCATCTGAAGGGTTAGACATTGCGATGGGGCTCCCTCTGTCATCCAATCAATTACTATGGCAGTCTGGGGCTTTCTGAAAGGTCCAGAGCCTGCCATAGCAAACTGTCTGTTAGGCCATCCATAGCTGATGGGTGTAGGTATGACATACCGCTGATCAGCAATGTTGGTGTAGCTGTCATCTTGTAGTGACAGAGCTTGTCCCTGCATCGCTGCTCCTATTGAGTTTAATGGGAGAACTGCTCCATTAACGAGCTTGCTCCAATGCACAGATGATGGTGCTGTGTAGTTCATGCACCCACCAGAGCTACACCTGAACTGCTGATCAAAAGGGGCGCAGTGGGTTTGACTCCTGCCGATCAGCTACCGATGGCCTACCTGAGGATAGGCCATCACTTAATAACAGCTGGGCAACCCCTTTAAGCAAAGCATTTGAAAGAGTTTAATACCATAAAAGTAGTCTCCAAGAACAGCTATTTTTAAAGCTGAATTAAAAATGTGCTACAGAAATGTAAATGGCACTATAATAGGAAATGGGAACATAGCTTGATGGCTTGTGCTCTGACCATTAAAGGACTTGTACAGGCAGGTCATCAATATCTTATCTACGGGGGTCCGCAGATCTGTTGTTTGAAGAAGAGGAGGTACTCCATGCTCCTACCTCCTATGATACGTGTAATCTTAAATGCAGCAATGGCGCAGTAAAATTACAAGCACTCGCTCCATTCAAGTGAATTGAATAAGTACATGTAATTAGACTGCACCGCCAAGACTTCAGGCAGTGTAATGAAGAGGAAGTAGCGCTCACACAGAGCACCACCTCCTCCACTTCAAACAACTGATTTAGGGTGGAGCAGAGTGTCAGACCCCCGCAAATCAGACACTGATCACCTATCTTGGGGATAGGTCATCAGTATATACTCCCTGCACAACTCCTTTTAGTTTTATGCACACTGGAAAGCACTCCTCAAAAGTTTTTTGCTTAAAAAAAAACATTTATTTTAAAAAGACGTTACAAATTTTAAGTGTGTGTGAAAACATATAAAACATGTATCACTAGAAAAAAATGAAATAAAGTCCCTGCCTATAGACAGGTTCAAGCCCCACAATCAGAACTATGTGGTCAAGATTTTTTTATAAGTTTTAAATCTTTCATAAAAAAAAAAAGGAATGAAAATGACGCAAACATATGGGCTACTTATCTTACATCAAACAATAATGTTTATTCTTTGCTGTATTCCCAACAGCAGAGCTTTAAAAATCCATTGCTAATAGGTTGCTTTAATTTTTGTGTAGCATACTAGTAGTGTTTATCAGAAAGTAATGAGTTCCGAGTCCCACAAGCCTCCTGGGTTTAGAGAAAAGAGGCGTTTTCTACAAGGGTCTTTAAAATATAAATATGTTTGAGTAAAGCACACCTTCCACCTAACATAGTAACATAGTATATAAGGCCGAAAAAAGACATTTGTCCATCCAGTTCGGCCTGTTTTCTGCAAGTTGATCCAGAGGAAGGCAAAAAAAAACCCTGTGAGGTAGAGCCAATTTTCCCCACTTAAGGGGAGAAAAATTCCTTCCCGACTCCAATCAGGCAGTCAGAACAACTCCCTGGATCAACGACCCATCTCTAGTAGCTATAGCCTGAAATATTATTACACTCCAGAAATACATCCAGGCCCCTCTTGAATTCCTTTATTGTACTCACCATCACCACCTCATCAGGCAGAGAGTTCCATAGTCTCACTGCTCTTACCGTGAAGAACCCTTTTCTATGTTTGTGTACAAACCTTCTTTCCTCTAGACGCAGAGGATGTCCCCTCGTCACAGTCCTGGGGATAAATAGATGATAGGACAGATCTCTGTACTGACCCCTGATATATTTATACATAGTTATTAGATCTCCCCTCAGTCGTCTTTTTTCTAAAGTGAATAACCCTAATTTTGATACCCTTTCAGGGTACTGTAGTTGCCTCATTCCAGTTATTACTTTAGTTGCCCTCCTCTGAACCCTCTCCAGCTCTGCTATGTCTGCCTTGTTCACAGGAGCCCAGAACTGTACACAGTACTCCATGAGTGGTCCGACTAGTGATTTATAAAGTGGTAAGACTATATTTTCATCACGGGCATCTATGCCCCTTTTGATGCAACCCATTATCTTATTGGCCTTAGCAGCAGCTGCCTGAAACTGGTTTGTTATTTATTAAAATTCCTAGATCCTTTTCCATGTCAGTGTTACTGAGTGTTTTACCATTTAGTATGTACCGGTGATTTGCATTATTCCATCCCATGTGCATAACTTTACATTTGTCAGTGTTAAACCTCATCTGCCATTTCTCTGCCCAAGCCCCCAATCTATCCAGATCCCTCTGTAGCAGAAAACTGTCCTCTTCAGTGTTAATTACTTTACACAGTTTAGTGTCATCTGCAAAAATTGATATTTTACTGTGCAAGCCTTCTACAAGATCATTAATAAATATATTAAAGAGAATAGGTCCCAGTACTGACCCCTGAGGTACCCCTACTAGTGACAGTGACCCAATCTGAGTATGTACCGTTAATAACCACCCTCTGTTTTCTATTACTGAGCCAGTTACTTACATACAGATATTTTTTAAGTGTTCTCATTTTATATACTAACCTTTTGTGTGGTACAGTGTCAAATGCTTTAGAGAAGTCCAGATATACGACATCCACTGATTCACCCCGGTCAAGTCTAGAACTTACCTCCTCATAGAAACTGATTAAATTAGTTTGACATGACCGATCCCTCATGAAGCAATGCTGATATGGTGTAATTTGCTTATTTTCATTGAGATACTCCAAGATAGCATCTCTTACAAAACCTTCAAACAGTTTACCCACAACAGATGTTAAACTTACCGGCCTATAATTTCCAGGCTCTGTTTTTGGACCCTTTTTGAATATTGGCACCACATTTGCTATACGCCAATCCTGTGGAACATTCCCTGTCAGTATGGAGTCCGTGAATATCAAAAATAAGGGTCTGGCTAGGACATCACTTAACCCCTTAAGGACACAGGGTTTTTACATTTTTGCGTTTTCGTTTTGCGCTCTATGCCTTCCAAGAGCCATAACTTTTTTATTCTTCCGTTCACATGGCCATATGAGGGCTTATTTTTTGCGGGACAAGTTGTACTTTCCAACGCCATCATTTAATAATGCATACGGTGTAGTGGGAAGCGGGAAAAAAATTCCAAATGGGGTGAAATTGCAAAAAAAAAGCTATTTCACCACAGTTTTACGGGTTTCTAAATTACGACGTTTGATTTGCGATAAAACTGACCATTTAGTTTTATTCTACAGGTCAGTACGAATCCGGCGATACCCAATATGTATAGCTTTTCTTGCGTTTTGATAGTGAAAAAAAATTCCAAAGTGGGAAAAATTATATTTTTTTTTTGTCGCCATGTTTTGACCGCTATAACGTATTTGTATATAAGTGTATGGCGTTGTATGGGGGCTTATTTTTATGGGCGATCTTAACTTTTAGTTGATACCATTATGGGGTGTGTAGGACTTTTTGATCGCTTTTATTTAATTTTTTTGAGGAAATGAAGCGTCCAAAAACGGCAGATCGGCCATTTGGGCGCTTTTTTCCGTTTTTCTGTTTACCGTATGGGAAATATATTTTTATATTTTTATACTATGGGCGTTTTCACACATTGTGACACCCATGATGTGTATTTTTTTATTTTTTTTATTATTTTATTTTAATTTTGGGGAAAGGGGGGTGATTTAAATTTTTAGGTTTTTTTTATTTATTTTTTTATTTTTTTTATTTTATATTATTTTTTTTACACTTTTATATAGATCCCATAGGGACCTATATAAATCAGTTACCTGATTGCTTCTATCATAAACTCCAATACACTTGTATTGGAGTTTATGAGCATTTTACTACTTTCCTATGAAGCCCTATTGCTAACAAGGGCTCCATAGGAAATAGTAAGTGATAGCCTTATGCTGAATGATAGGCTTGAGGCTATCCCTTACAGCGCTCCGATTCTCCCGATCACCACTAGGGGGAGCCGGAGCGCTGCCGAAAGTTTTACTTTCGGTTTTAGCGCGTGCAGATGCCGTGATCAGGATTGAACACGGCATCTGCAGGGTTAAATGATCGCGGTCGGCAGCTCGGCAGCGCTGCCGACCGCGATCATCAGTTGCGGGGGTCAGCTACAGGAATCAGCCGGACCCCCGCAGCAATGGTGCCCGCAGCGGCCAGGAGCGGGCGCCATCTTTAGGGACTGGACACATGACGTACCCATACGTCATGTGTCCTTAAGGAGTTAAAGGGAACCTGTCACCGGGATTTTGGGTATAGAGCTGGGGACATGGGCTGCTAGATGGCCACTAGCACATCCGCAATATCCAGTCCCCATAGCTCTGTGTGCTTTTATTGTGGAAAAAAACTGATTTGATACATATGCAAATTAACCTGAGATGAGTCCTGTCCCTGACTCATCTCAGGGACAGGACTCATCTCAGGTTAATTTGCATATGTATCAAATCATTTTTTTTACACAATAAAAGCTCACAGAGCTATGGGGACTGGATATTGCGGATGTGCTAGCGGCCATCTAGCAGCCCATGTCCTCAGCTCTATACCCAAAATCCTGGTGACAGGTTCCCTTTAATTCCCCTAGGATACGGGGGTGTATGCCATCCGGTCCTGGCTATTTGTCTATTTTAATATTTTTAAGTCGCTGCTGTACTTCTTCCTGGGTGTCAGACAGGGCACTTTTAAAGGGAAATTTACTTTTACATTTTGCATTTCATCTGACAGTTTATTTTCCTGAGTGAAAACAGTGGAGAAGAAAATATTTAATAGCTTAGCTTTATCCTCGTCGCTTTCTGCAACTCCCCCCTCATTGCTATGTAGAGGACCGACTCTTTCAGATTTATATTTTTTACCATTTATATAATTGAAAAACATTTTAGGGTTAGTTTTGCTCTCTTTGGCAATTAATCTCTCGGTCTCTAGTTTGGCAGTTTTTATTAGTTTTTTACATATTCTATTTTTTTCCTTATAGTTTATCAGAGCTTCCTGGCTCCCCTCCTGTTTTAGTGATTTATATGCTTTCTTTTTGTCATTGCTTTTTTTTACAGTTCTATTTATCCACATTGGTTTCTTCTTATTTCTTAGCCTTTTATTTCTATAGGGAATGCATCGATCACAATTAGATGTTACGATGCTTTTAAAAATCTCCCATTTTGTGGTTGTATTTTTATTTTTGAGGACTTTGTCCCAGTTAATTGGGCCTATGGCCTCTCTTAGTTGGCTAAATTTTGCTTTTTTGAAGTCCGGTATTCTTGTTCCTCCTTGTAGAAACTCTCGTTTAAAGGATAGTTGGAAGGTTATTACTTTATGGTCACTATTTCCCAGGTGTCCCCCGACCTGCACGTCTGTTGTTCTATCAGGTCTATTGGTTAATACTAAGTCCAGTATGGCCGTCCCTCTAGTGGGGTCCTGAACCATTTGGGAAAGGTAATTGTCTTTGGCTATTGCCAAGAACCTGTTTCCTTTATGGAATGTACAGGTTTCAGTTTCCCAGTCTATATCTGGGTAGTTGAAGTCCCCCATAATAACCACCTCATTATAGTTTGCCGCCTTGTTTATCTCGTTTAGTAATAGATTTTCTGCGGACTCTGGTATATTAGGTGGTTTATAGTAAACTCCTATTAGTAATTTATTATTGTTTTTGGCTCCATTTATCTCCACCCACAATGACTCCACATTTTCGTGTCCTTCACAGATGTCTTCCCGGAGTGTGGGCTTTAGAGAGGACTTTATGTAAAGGCAGACCCCTCCCCCTCTCCGGTTTTGACAATCCTTTCTGAACAGATTGTAACCTTGTACATTAACAGCCCAGTCATAGCTATCATCCAGCCATGTTTCAGTTATTCCCATTATGTCATAATCCTTCTCACACATCACTAATTCCAGTTCCCCAGTTTTATTAGTCAGGCTTCTGGCATTAGTATACATACATTTGAGAGGTTTATGCATATTTTTTGCCCTACACCTTTCCTTCTGAACTTTTCTAGTCCCTCCTTCCATTCCTCCCCCAGTCCCACTACCTTGCCCCCGGTCTCTATCTGCACTATCTTCCCCTCCTATAATGTAATTACCCTCCCCCCCAGTCCCTAGTTTAAACACTCCTCCAAGCTTCTAGCCATCTTTCTCACCAACACGGCTGCCCCTTCCCCATTGAGGTGCAGCCCGTCCCTACGATAGAGCCTGTAGCCGATAGCAAAGTCGGCCCAGTTCTCCATGAACCCAAAACCCTGCTTCCTACACCAGTTCCTGAGCCACTTGTTAACCTCTCTAATCTCCCTCTGCCTTTCTTGTGTGGCCCGTGGTACAGGCAGTATTTCGGAAAATACTACCTTTAAGGTCCTTGCCCTAAGCTTTTCACCTAAATCCCTGAAATCATTCTTAAGGACTCTCCACCTACCTCTTACTTTGTCATTGGTTCCGATATGGACCATGACTGCTGGATCTTCTCCAGCCCCTCCCAGTAATCTGTGATGTGTGATGTGTCTGCGATGTGTCGAACTCTAGCGCTAGGAAGACAGCACACTGTTCGGCGATCACGATCTTTGTGACAGATCGCCCTATCTGTTCCCCTAATAATTGAGTCTCCCACTACCAGCACCTGTCTGGCCTGCCCTGCTCTCCTGGTCCCCTGCTTATTGGAGCTGACATTCCCCTGACCGGCAGAGGAAGTGTCTGGCTGCAGCGGTGCTGTCCCTGAGCTGCCACCCCCCTCAGCTGCCAAACGTGCAAACTTGTTGGGGTGTGTCAGATCAGGGCTAGCCTCCCTGGCACTCTTCCCTCTACCCCCCTTTCTTACTGTCACCCAGCTAGCTACCTCACTTTCCTCAGCCTCCTTACTGTCACCCTTCCCCTGAACTACCCCAAAGACTGCTTGCTCGGTGAGCAGCAAACTCTTTTACAAATTGTCAGTGGCTCTCAGTGTTGCAATATGCCCGTTTAGAGACTCGATGTGCGATTCCAAACGGGTAATTTGCTCACATTTTGAACAAAGATATGCACCCTCAAACGGCTGTTCCAGGACTGCATACATCATGCAAGATGTGCACTGGACGGCATTGTCAATTGTGCAAGACATACTAATGGGGATTACACCACAAAAACAAAAAAATACAATATAATGTAGTAACAAGAACTGACGAATTTCAGTCCCCCACTGAAGTCCCTGAATCTGAAGTCACTTAATCTTAAGTCACACTTACACAACCACACACTTAATCAACCACGCGTCGCGACCAACCTTGCGTTATTTATATATCTACTTATATAAGTATACAGTAAATGAAACTCAAATACACCAGCCTGTTTTTTTTTTCCTCTGTCAATACTTCCAGCCTGTAGACGTCTACCAAACATATAGAAAAAAAATGCTCTGATTGAATTTCCATGAGGATGGCTTGCAGGCTTTCAATAAGATTATGAACGGTAATGGCCAATTTCCCACTCTTATGTAACAATGTGCTATTCCTAAAACAAGTCACTTTAGCTGGGTTTGTGCAAATTTAAAACATCATCTGCATTTGGAAAAAAATACTCATCTAAAAAAGGATCGCCAATTGTCAACTGATCCCGCCATATAACCAAACGGTTGGTTTACTCATGCCCAATTACCCTAATGAAAACCATTTGTATCAATTTTACTTGTCTCATTTACCCTGACTGTTTCCCATTATTGATTGCAATGGACCAATGTGTGTAAAAGTAATGTAAATTCTCAGAGTAATGGGCCTTGGGAAATTCCATGGTATGTTATTAACTGGTGACTACGACTGAAGCTCTTCATTGCCCTAAAAAAATGACAGTAATTGTGTATCACTCAGCAATCAGTGGTGTAGCTACAGAGCAATGTAATCCACTTCTCAGCTAATCCCAACCTATATTGAGTATGACCTTGACACTGCATTGATGATTTAATTAGTTTCACTATAACAATAAAAAGCAAGTGTGTTTTTATAGAATAGCTTCAAGCTTCAAGTTCCTTGAGGACTGCCTTGAGAAACACCGCTATATAAGGCACGCATAGGTTGTCGTCATACCCGAGAGTGCTGCCTAGCTCACTTTGATTTGGAATCAATACAGTATGTAGTCATTTCATGATAGTTGGGTTGGTGTGTGGTACAAATTTTTATCAGAGTTTACAAACTTCAAGGCCAGTTAAGATGGATTTACACGGCCAGAATATCTCGCTAAATATCAGGAAGGAAGATTCCTACGAACACTGATTCCCGATAATCTGCCCATCTAAAGGTGTCACAAATAACCTGATAAATGAGTGAAACGCTCGTTCATCGGGTGAAATAATCATTGGGGACACCTCTATCATTGTTCTTGGCGAGCAAGTTGTGTATAGACTCCAAAGCGAAAGAGAAATGGGTAATGATGTTAAAAGAGCCTCTGGCAGCAGCATCTTCTTCATGGCAGTATAGTCTTAGAAGACTTAACATTGTGGTCTACCAGCTCTTAACTAATAAACAACCAACTCTGTGCACAGCTAGTACACCTTGTGTACAGGTCACGATATCACAGATCACAATATCACACAAGTATGAGAGGTGAAAGGCAGAATGCACAAGGCTCCCATCATTCAGCATTCAACAGAAACTTACATTTCACGGCTTGGAGGTGTGGACCAGGAGTTTTGGACTGTTTGTTACTGCTACAACAGGCATACCTACAGTTACCATCAATTGCAGCATGCATCATGGCATGGAGTACTTCTCTAGTCCCAGGAGGAGATTTGCCATTTTGAAGAACCCCTTAAAAACAATGGTTCGTCCCATCCCTTTGAACACATGATTTCAGTGCCTCATAAAAGATATGAGCATCAGTCGGATGATCGGTGGTATGTTTACATGGGGCAATGTTTGGGAATGAAGAAGATCCTACCTGTCCCCTTACATGCCACGCCCACAATTTTAGACCTGACGTGAGCGTGGAGAAGTTGCAGATTGTGCCGAAACTAACCTATGTGCTGCAATCTGAACTACTATTTCAGCATAATAGATGATGTTTTTTCATTAAGTTTTCAGCATTTGTAGGTTTCTATGTGCAAAAAAGGTTTAAGAACCACCAACTTCAGCTGATTGTCCTTTAACTAGTTAATTTTCTCAATGCTAGTATGGTAAAAGAGAAAAGGTATAATGGGCACAGCAAGAATACTACTTACTACTTCACAGAATAATGTAGGCAAGGATTAGGCTGCATCCACTAACACAATAATGATATGCATAAAACCATTAGTTTTATAGCATAACGGGGATCATGGCAGGAAGACATAATGGGCCGCTCGATTGAAAAACAATTCAACTCAAATTTAAAATACAGAAGAATATATTGCTGGGTAATCTATTTGCTTTTATCTGCTGTGGATAACTTATCAACATCGGACTATTTAAGTTTAGAGTGTGTATGTTGAGCTGGAAAAAAAAATAAAAAAAATAAGACACCTAAGAAAGTTATGGTGTTTTATAAAAGAAGCTGTAAAATAGTTATATGATCATAAGCCGAGACCAGAAAGAACAAACAGAAAACTTTAGATCTTGATTTATCAAATATACTCAAAACAGCATCAACATATTTTACCAAAAAGCACAGTAGAGAAATGTCCAAGTCTTGAAACAAACTGCTAAATGTACATTTGGTCCATAAACATGACTACATCATTCACAACAGAGAGGCACCATTATTTCTCCTTTGCAAAGTATTTTCTTTGAAGTATGAGACTTCATGGTTATCATAAAAAAGAAGACAGTGCACTCTCACTGCACCAAAACGGATATACTAAATAGTTCGATACAAAACTTTATGTGTGGCATCAGACTCACAGCAGTCACATTTTTGTAGGTGACCAACCGATTCTCAGATTGTACAAAATTCTTAACTTCAGACACATAACACTGCTTATTATAAATTACAGCAGGCGTACTGAATGGATTTTCAACAAACGCTATGTGTTAAAAGGCTCTATGTTTGACAACACAAGTATAAGGTGCGAGGAAACCAAACTGCATTTGATGGACAGTTGCTAGGGAAACCATCAATACTTTGCATATGGTACCCTTCTTGTAGCATCTTAAATGACCCTTATTCTTATAAAGCTTTTTTTTATGCCAGAACTGCCAATGACTTGATGTCCATGTCAGATGCTCATAAGATATCTCAATGACTTGATGTGCATATCAGATGCTCAATAGAAATCTCAATGACTTGATGTCCGTATCCATAAGAGGTCCACTGGGGTCATGGAATGTGTCTAAAGTCAGTTGTCATCTTCCTTTTGCTTTGCCTGCAAAAACAAAACCAGAAATCTTCAGACTATAACGATACACAAAGGAACCTGAAAAAAACAAGGACGATTTGAATAGTTGAAGTGTTTCTTGAGACTTTGAAATTCAACCTTGAGCTCAAAGTGAATGTGCACCTTTGAAGACCTTTTTGTTTTAAGACTAAATAGGACCAACACTATTTGGTTATTGGTTGATAACATACCTTCATAGTGGTTGTCACAATATTTTTCATAATACAGAGCTGCATAATACTCTGTCAGCCAGCAGCCACCATTATGCTGGATCTATTTAGCAGATGGATACTAACAAATATCAATGGGATACCAATAAATTTGGAAGGATCCCACAAACATATTATTGGGTCTATCATGTTTCCTTGATGGTAAGAATGGCTGTGCAGACTGAGCTACTCTTGTTATCAAAAATACTGAAAACTTGAAATGGCTTGGCCAGTTTTATATATTGCTGACCTAAGGGTATTTTTACACTTGCGTTGTTGGATTCCGGCAGGCAGTTCCTGTGCCTGAACTGCCTGCCTGATCAGGAAAACTGTATGCAAACGCATGCCCTTTGCTTGCATTGAAATACCTGATCCGTCTTTCAGGTGTAATCCGGAAAAATGGATCAGGTATTTATTTTTTTCACATTTTTAAAGGTCTGCGCATGCACAGACTGGAAATACGGGTCCATTTTACCGGAACACTTGATATCGGATCCGGCAGTAATACATTTCAATGGAAATTTATGCCGGATCGGGCATTCAGGCAAGTGTTCCGGAATTTCGGCCAGAGGAAAAAATGCTGCATGCTGCGGTATTTTCTCCGGCCAAATACCGTAAAAGTGACTGAACTGAAGACATCCTGATGCATACTGAACGGAATGCTTTCCATTCAGAATGCATTGGGACAAAACTGATCAGGACAGAACTCAATACCGGAAAACTTTACCGCTAGTGTAAAAGTACCCTAAACTCAGGACAGGTCATCAATATCACATCAACAGAGGTCCGACTCCGGGCAACTCTGCCAATCAGCTGAAGAAAACACAGCGCTTATATGCATTCTCTACACTGTATACCTGCATCGGCGAGCAGCTGTAATTGCAACTCCTCTTTCCCATTCACTTCAATGGGAAGGAGCAGTTACACTCCATCTGCTCCTTCCCATTGAAGTGAATGGGGATAGAAGAGCTGTAATTACACCTGCTCTCCGCTGCAATGTTAACAGCAAGCAGGTAATAATGAAAGGACTGCTCATCTGCGTGGGTGCTGGGAGTTGGACCCCCACCAATCTGATATTGATGACCAGTCCTGAGGTTAGGCCAGCAATATAGGAAACCGGCCAACCAATTTAACGAAACCCTGTGGTATGGGGTGCATGGAGCCAGTTTGTGAGGAAGGTGAAAAACCGAATCGGGTGCAATAATTTGAAGGCAGTTTTCATGTTTGACTTTAAGATCTCTGACATTGAAGGGGTTTTCCAGGATTTTAATATTGATGACCCATCCGCCGATCAGCTGGTTGAAGAGAAGGCCGCACTCAGTGCGAGTGCAGACTTCCCTTCATTGTTTACCTGCTCGCCGTCGACATTGCAGCAGTGAGCAGTGTAATTACAAGCCACCTCATTCACTTCAATGGGAAGGCTCGTTCCTATTCAAGTGTATGCTACAGAGCCGTCCCATAGAAGTGAATGGGATGGCTTGTAATTACACCTACTTGCCATTGCGCAGGTAAATAATGAAGGGAAGGCAGCGCTGGTATGAGCCCAGCCTTCTCTTCAACCTGATGATCAGCGGGGGTGCCGGGAGTCTGCCCCTGCTGATCTGATACTGATGACCTACCCTGAGGATAGAATCACAGAAGAGACCGGCACTTGCTGAGCTGGATGCAATGTCTTAAACTTTTATTATTGCCACATGGAGGAAAAAAATAAAAGAATAAGATATTGCTCAGCTCAGTGAGTGCCGGTCTCTTCTGTGATTGTATACATGGGACGCCAACCCTAGATGTGTGCACCGCACACTACACTACAGAGTGCCGGCTGTTCTACTTCTTCTTGGATTATCCTGAGTATAGGTCATCAATATTAAAATCCAGGAAAAACCCTTTAATAATTTCAAGGAAAAACATAATAGATAATGTATACATCTTTACTAAAAAAAAATGTATCCTTCAATTTACTGTAGAAATATGAAAAAAGCGGAACACTTCTTAAAATATATATTATTTTCTTTTTTCCAGATCAATTTAAGATATGGATATATAAATGAAACAGCCAAAGTAACCTACGAGACCGCGAAGATCTATAGCTGCAGGAATTCCAAAAGGGCTGAGGAGCTTCAGAAAATGTGCTTTTGGGAGGTTCCACTTATGACAGTAATTATCACTTCTCTACTCCTCAACTAAAGATAGCACCAAGTATCCAACCCGACCTGTGCTGTGCTGTCCTAGACTATACTGATGAGTGAGGCGTTGCTGGCCTCTCCGAGGAGTTAATCATGTTATATACATACAGACTTGCAGCATAAATGAATAATATTTTAAAATCAGCGACTATAATTGGCCCGGCTGCAATTACTACATCATTTTATGTACTGCATATGACAGATTAAATTTAGCTGTAGTTACATAACCATTGCGGCTCACTGAATTAGATTCCCAGTGCCACACCAAAAATCTTAAGCAATTGTTTCTAGAAAAAAAAAGTAAAAGAAAAAGGGAAAGTAATTAACTGAGAAACTAAACGGGGTAGGCACTCGATTTTGTATCTTCCAATTACGAAAAAAAAAATGTGGAAATGAAATAAATGAGCGCTATTAATTTTCCTTTTAAGGCGATTTCCAAGCCCCTCGAATGATTTGCTTTCTGTGTAGCTAAGCTGGAAGGAGCGTGAGGTTTGTCACCATGATTCTAAGGAGACGTCTTAATGGAAGTAAACAACATAAAATGATGCTTTACTTCTATAGCTGTACTATATTTTATCTGTGTTGGTGCAGTATCTGTCTAATTCAGTCTACTGCAATGCAAAGCTTGTGGAAGCGTAGGGTTTTCCCCGTATACGTTTTTTTAAATGTCTGCATTCCTTTCTCAATGGGATATGATTAAAAGCCCATACACTTCCAAAATCCTGCATAAGGCAACTATATGAAGACTGACATAAGTTTCCCTTTATTAGATACGATAGTAAAATAAATGAATATGCTATGGTACAGTATTTTTTTTCCATACCAGAGGCAATATTATATAAGTTCAAAAGAATTCCCTATTGGACCCTACCTGGGTATGGGGGTATACT
The DNA here is from genome assembly GCA_033119425.1 of Bufotes viridis. Taxonomy (NCBI): domain Eukaryota; kingdom Metazoa; phylum Chordata; class Amphibia; order Anura; family Bufonidae; genus Bufotes; species Bufotes viridis. The sequence goes on from CM065594.1 coordinate 53,043,314, forward strand.
TAAATCAATCAACAAAAAAGCATGAAGCTAAATTCCTAAACTTGACCCAGATAATGTCTCCCTATAAGACATAACTTTTACTGATCACAATTATAATAGCTCTGTGAGTATGTGAGTAAAAAACCGCTGTGTCCAGTCCATGTGTTAGGCGTATTTATGTGATACTAGGATCATAGCTAACAGGGACGTGCACTATCCCTGCCACGCTCCCTTGTCAATGTTGCCAGTAATTAACTGGCCCTGTATATACCAATGTTTGTTGGTTAATTCACTGACAAATAATATCTCTCCGATAATGATGTAATGCCATACACTGGTTACATAATTATTTGCTAGAGAACTACACAGGATTGGACGAAGACACCTAAAACCTACTAACTGACCCCCGACATGTTTCACCAGCTAAACTGGCTTCATCAGGGGTATTGTCGTTACATCAGTACCGGTGAGATATTATTTGTCAGTGAATTAACCAACAAACATTGGTATATACAGGGCCAGTTAATTACTGGCAACATTGATAAGGGAGTGAGGCAGGGATAGTGCACGTCCCTGTTAGCTATGTTCCTAGTATTACACGAATAAGCCTAACACATGGACTGGACACAGCGTTTTTTAACCTTGTGTGGATACTCACAATGCTATTCTAATTGTAATCATTAAAAGTTATGTCTTATAGGGAGAAATTATCTGGGTCAAGTTTGGGAATTTAGCCTCACGGATTTATTGTTGATTAATATTATATAAAGGTAATATTTTTTCCCCAGGATTATTAATATTTTTCTTAAAAGAAATGTATGTGCTTAGCTCATGTAAATTTTCATATTTTTTTTTCCAATTTGGACTCTCCTGACCCATTATAATTGTATAAACAGATCCCTCTGGTTGGTTTCCATCCTGCATGTAGAACTTCTTGTTGCTGTATCCAACCAAACCCATGATGCACTTCTCCTTTCTCTGCCACAGCTCCAGCACCGCCCTTAATGATGCCCACTAGTTTATAGCTCCTCCCACCAGCTAGACATTTCCCCATCAATGACAAAGTTGCTGCTTTTACACGCCCATGGACGTAACATTAGAAAATATAAAGAGATACATGGACATGGTCATGTGAAGATTTCACCATGAAAACAGATCATTGGCTTATTCCAACCCTGTATGTATCACTTCCTGTTGCTGTATCCAACCAAATCCTTGGTGCACTTCTAAAAACACCCACTAGTTTATAGCTCCTCCCAACCAGCTAGTTACATAGACACTCCCCTATCACTGACACACCCATTGACATAACATCACAGGAAATAAAAAAGAGCTGTATGGACATAGTCATGTGACCACAGCACAGAATGGAAGATAGGAGCAAGAAAGGTAAAAGAAATACATTACAAAATTACAGCTACCTTCATAAGTGATTATATTATGAATGCAAAATGGAAAATCCCTTTTATGTGTATGATCTATGACCATATTCCAATAGAGACTGATGACATATGTGGCCTTATATCTACTGACATCCATTGCTCTGTCTACTCCTATGGGGCATAACAGTCACACAGGTTTTGGATATTATCACGCATATTAGTCACATGATATTAGTCATATGATCTGAACCAATGCATTATATACCTGAGAAATCAGGTACACCTTCTCAGTTATTATTTTCCAAGGTAAACCATTGGCTATCTCTAATTGCCCTGCCTAGCAGTTAGATTTTTTTGAAGTGGTAGCCTTTGGCAACAGTTAGATGTAAGGTGTTACATTGAATTAGTCAGAATAAATCAGTATCAAAATTATAGATTACCAGGGGATCAGGCAGCTAATACTCAAAGGGTAATCATTAAATTTTAACATTTATTGTTGTATTTTTTTAAACTTAAATCATCCAAAATAAATTGTGCCAAACCTGTGTCTAACAGTACGGACACCAAAAACCATACGTGCTCCAAAGTATGTACACAATGGAAAGCAAAAGGAAAAGTGATAACATAAGGCTCGGAGGGAGGGTACAGTCGATTTACGGGCCACTGCGCATGCGTGAAGCAGACAGGGAAGCGAAAGATTACAGCTTTCGCCTGTGAAGGAGCGCAGGGAGGGACCGTAAATCCACGGTACCCTCCTTCCCTCTGCGCGTTCACAGGCGTTGAATGTAAAATTATGGTAGCCAGGTTGGTTGTCACTCCCCCTCCTTGCCTACATCCCTCCCTCCGTGCGCGTTCACATACGCTGAAAGTAAAATTATGGTACCCAGGTTGGCGCAGGCACCAACTCGCCTTCTTTTGAGCCAATCGGGTGCCGACTTCAGCGATCACACCTCCTTTATGTGGTACGTCATAGCGGAAGTGACGAGGGTACCAAGATTTTACAGGTACCATATTTTAACGGAACACCGGCGTGCACGTTCGCACGGCGCATGCGTCCGAACCAGGCCGAGAGCGAGGCTTGATGAGCAGAAGTAGGTGTGACAAAATGCGCACCAAACTGAAACCTGAGAATGCTCAGTCCCAAACCACGGGTATCGCAGGACTAAGCTATCGAAGGTGCAGGCAGCCAATAGCGCTGTCGCATAGGGACACACCCGATAATCAGTGCGAACACAGCTTAGCTGTGTTGCCAAGTGACGAGGACGCGTCCGGCAACCAGCCAAACTTTAAAGAGCCCTCAGTCGGGTTCTACAATATAGTGATATTTGAGGCTATTAACAAAAAAAAAAGAAACTGGGTCAGACCAAACTTAACACTCAAAAGGAGGAAAATCAGCAATCAAAACACAGCAATAAATATGGTTGAATGGGTCAGAGGAACCAGTAAATTACAATGGTTAAGTGGTTTTGACCAGATGTAATAATAATCACCCAGAAATCGGGCCTCCAGTAATAATTTAAATTAAGCAGCTACAATGAAGCTGTTCATTAAGGCCCGAAGGTGTGACCTTGCGCAACAAGAACATTCATCGTGCTTCTCGTTGTAACAAGACACGCTCTCACCACCTCAAAACACGTAAACTTGATGGAGGAGGGATTACCTTGGTGATGTTCAAGTACATGTCGAGACACGGCATTGTCACGTTGGTTACCAATGTCTCCAAGGTGCTCCCCCACACGTCTATGTAATTCCTTTTTAGTTTTACCAATATATTCTTTATTACATAGACAAGTAATTTTATAGATGATGCCACTTGTTCTGCATGAGATGAAGTCTCTAATTTCAAATGTACATTGCAAATTGGTACAAAACAAGGTTTTCCCTGTCTGTATTGAATTGCAGGCCACACAACCGCTGCACCAGAAACACCCCTTAGGTTTTCGATTTAACAAGGTGTCAGGTGCAGTAGGGGGAGGCAAAGTGGCTATGCACGAGTAGGTATTTAAGCTGCACCCCCTCCTGAACGTGACCTGGGGATACTCGAGTAAAACATCCCGAATATCCGGGTCCATCAGAAGAATAGGCCAGTGTTTTTTTAGGGAGACCAATCGTGGCTGGTATGGGAAATATTGGAAAGAATCCGGGAATTTATATTGATCAAATCCTGATGCCTTTTGTAAGTACCCTCCCCTCATATACGAGGGATACTATGGATTTGCTGAAGAGAGTGGACGGTATTTCTATTGAACAGAACTCCATCCTTGCCAGTATAGTTGTAGAGGCCCGCTACTCCTCTATTCCACATGAAGCAGGGCTCAATGCAGTTATAGATACTTCCTGAGCATGAGGGGCCAGCAATTTTCTGCACACAATGACTTTGTCCTCCGTATGTTAGAATATCTACTTACTCACAATTTTTTCTTTTTAATGGCAAGTTTAACCACTAGTTCAGGGGCATGGCAACGGGATGTTTCTGTGCGCCGTCCTATGCCAATCTGCTCCTGGGCTGGTGGGAGGCCACTGTTGTTTTTGGAGATGGTATGTCGAGTACTGGGAATGACAGTGAGGAGGCCTTTCGGAGGCTCGTTGAGAACCTTAACAATAATGATGTCAGCCTCCGATTTACCCATGAAGCCAATCAACAGTCACTCCCATTCCTTGATATACGTATATCAAGAAGAGGGGCGGATGAGCTGTCTAAAACCATTTGTCGAAAATCTACTGCGACTAACTCGGTCCTTCACTGGAAAAGTAGCCATCCGCTGCCTCTTAAAAGAGGCATCCCATGTGGACAATACCTCCAATTACAGAGAAACTATTCTGAGGACAGCGAGTTTCTCAGACAGGCAGCAGACCTTAGGGACAGATTCCCCACGGATTGAACTCCTCACACCAAGAAGGAAAGAACGAGAGGCAAAGAAAATCCGTTTTATCACCACTTTTGACGGATTAGCGAACCAATCACGTGAGGTCCTCAAAAAACACATCCTTCTGATGGACCCGGATATTCGGGATGTTTTACAAAAGTAACCTCAGGTCACGTTCGGGGTGCAGCTTAAAGGACCTACTCGTGCATAGCCACTCTGACGCCCCCTACTGCACCTAAGGTTTTTTTCAGGTGCAGTGGATGTGTGGCCTGCAATACAATACAGTCAGGGAAAACCTTTTTTAGTACCAATTTGCAACGTACATTTGAATTTAGAGACTTCATCTCATGCAGAACAAGTGGCGTCATCTATAAAATTACTTGTCTATGTAATAAAGAATATATTGGTAAAACTAAAAGGGAATTGCGTAGACGTGTGGGGGAGCACCTTGAAGACATTGTTAACCAACGTGACACGGCTGTACTTGAACATCACCAAGGTAATCCCTCCTCCATCAAGGTTACGGGTATTGAGGTGGTTTGGGACTGAGCATGCCCAGGTTTCAGTTTGGCCCAGGTTTCATTTTGTTGCACCTACTTCTACGCATCGAGCCTCGCTCTCGGCCCGGTTCAGGCGCATGCGCCGTGCGAATGTGCACGCCAGGTCTCTAGTGCTCAATGGTGGACCTTTACCCCGCCTACCAGGCCCGGACGCATAGGTATCCTTTAAAAAGTGGCAGGACTTTTCTGAATCTGGCTATCCATACCTGTAGGGGGTTGTTATCATACCCCCCCCCCCCCCCACTTGTGTAGGTTGATTTATCATATATCACCACAATTTAACTTTAGGAGGGCCCCTCTACCTTGGTACCCTCCACTAACGCTTGGGGTACATTTATCCATTTTGTACGCCTTGCGTATAAGCACATACCTAGTTACCTACCTACATAGTTACTTTCCCCTGATCATCCTGTACGAGTTTGTACAGTGATGCGTGCATGTAGGGAGTTTTATTAGGATAGGGTTTAATAGGGCCAGCACTGCCAAGGAGAGGTTCCGGACGGGATTGCCCTTTTTAGGACGATTGCCCTGTGGTCAGGCTGCTTGCAATATCTTAGTGGCAGGGTACAGCCAGCAGAGATATACAGGGCACTCATTTTCTTTTTTCTTTGTTATCACTTTTCCTGTTGCTTTCCATTGTGTACATACTTTGGAGCATGTATGGTTTTTGGTGTCCATACTGTTGGACATAGGTTTGGCACAATTTATTTTGGACGATTTATTTTAAAAAAATACAACAATAAATGTTATGTTTTTATGATTACCCTTTGAGTATAAGATGTTACATTGGCGACTTGTGCCTGCCGCCACCCTGCTATTTTTGGCAGCCACAGGCATCATTCCACCCAACCTGTCTCTCTTCATTTAACCTCACCTCCTTCTGCAGTACTGCAAGAGTTAATACCCTCCTTGGTGCTGTGTGCTGCTGCTTCCAATTTGCTAATTAGCTTCTGCTATATATACTGTGCTGGTTCTTACTCTCCTTGCCTGAGCAATTAGCTTCCTAGCTTGCTAGTTCCTTGCTAAGATGTACTTTCTCTGCTGTCTGCCCGTTTTCTGCATTCTGACCCTCCGTTGGCTGACCCGACCTGTGCCTGTTTACAATTTGATCCTCTGCTGCCAGCCCTTGGACCTGTTCCACGTTTTTGCATGAACTTTGCCTGCCCTGACCTTGGCCTATTACTGATTACAAGTTTTGCCTCATCCTTTGATGCTCCCCATCGGTGTCTCTGACTGTTGTTCGTCAGATGTCAACCACACTGGGACTATTCCAAGACGGAGACTAAATGGATATAAGCTTTAAGCCTTTTTTGTAAATTGGCGTAAATTTTCATTTCAGGGTATATTTTCTTGTTCTTAACTTTTTGTATATATATTTTACAGGATTATTGATGTCTTTCCTCTTTTTTCCTGATGGGATGTATTTGATGATTAATGGATGAAAAAAAGCATCTGTGGAAATCCGAGAAAGAAACGTGAGGTCTTATTCTACATGGGACTGTAAAAGAAATATAGAACATAAACATATAATGTAGAGGACCAACTTGGAAAAGATGACTGAGATTCCATATTCTGATGTATATTTGTGTGATATTATACAATTAATACTTAGTAGATATTGTAGTTCATCACCATCATGTTTGTTATCAGGTGGGGATGTTCACTCACCCACCGCTTTCCACCTTCGTGAACCCACTGTGTAAGCCTCCTTATATTTATTTTTAGTTCTTATATAGTTTTTTGTTCACTTTTTCATTCTTGCTTTTTTTTATTATCTTTTATTAATTTTGGGGCACGCCCACTGTTCCATTGTGTGCCATTTTTGGCCCCTTTTGGGTTGGTTGATGCTCCCTTTATTGTGCAGTTGGCATTAGTGTTTGGCATTCATGGTAGGATACCTTTGTCTTCCATACTTTTTGCACCTTGGGTTTGCCAGCCTCTGTGTCACCTTGATACCCATCAGGCTTCTTGTGCCCTTTTGGTCTCGGATGTGGACACTGACGCTGTAATTATACCCTTACTTTGACACTGTTACAATTTAAATTTGCATACATATATTGTCACTTTTTTTGTTTTATGTATTTTCTGCAATTCATGATTATCACTATCATGATATAAAATTGAGTGTTAGTACAGATAATGTTTTTTATTTAATTGTAATTAATAAGTATTCATGTAGTTGTTTTTTTTAATATGAATACCATATATGAGCATACATGATACAGATACAGGTTTCGATCTACATAAAATGGTTCTATGAGATAGTTGTTGATTTTAGTACTACCATGCTGATCCATTTATGCATGTATGGGTCTTCTATTTATATAATGCCCATTTGAGATAGGCATTAGTTGTCTCCATCAAGTCGCGATCCGGCGCATGCGCTCTCTTGCTTCATCCTCATTCATCAGCAACTCCAGTCCATGTCTTTCAGTGCCATCAGCCATCACCCACCGCTTGTCACCTTCGTGAACCCACTGTGTAAGCCTTCTTATATTTATTTTTAGTTGTAATATAGTTCTTTGTTCACTGTTTTATTCTCGTTTTCTTATCATCTCTTATTTATTTGGGGGCACTCCCACTGTTCCATTGTGTGCAATTTTTGGCCCCTTTTGGGTTGGTTGATGCTCCCTTAATTGTGCAATTGGCTTTAGCACTATTGATTGGCCATGTCCCCCAGTGCTATCAGCCCCTCCATGCCATCATGTCTCCCACTCCCCCAGCGCCATCAGCCCCTCCATCCCATGTCTCCCAGTGCCATCAGGTGGGGATGTTCACTCACCCACTGCACTGATACAGATTTCGATCTACATAATGGTCTTATGAGATAGTTGTTGATTTTAGTACTACCAGGCTGATCCATTTATGCATGTATGGGTCTTCTATTTATATAATGCACCTTTGAGATAGGCACTAGTTTTCTCCATCGAGTCCCGACCCGGTCATGCGCTCTCTTGCTTCATCCACACGGGCTCCATTGCGACGTCAATCTGTGTTCACATCACTTTTTCAATTAATTATTTATTTAATTTATGCACTTTTATAGCGCTACTATATTCCACAGCACTTTACAGACATTATCATCAAGCTGCTCCCAATGGCGCTCACAATCTAAGTTTCCTATCAGTATGTTTTTGGAGTGTGGGAGGAAACCGGAGTACCCAGTGGGACAGCAGGGACGCGCTCAAGGATGGAGCGAGGCATTATAGCGGACTCACGCCCATATAGGTGGATTCTCAGGTGCATGTAATATTTATCTATTAATCTTATTACATACCCTATGTATACCCTGTCTAATTGTATGGAAATCATCTCCTGACAAAGCCTTTGGGGTGTAACGCGCATCAAGGTATAAGTGCTTGGGGCCTTGTCTCGGATTAATAGCGAGCCATGGCACAGGGTATGCTCATATGGGATGCATATATGTTTGCTTTGATGCTAATACAATATTTTGTTTCATTTTGTTTACTCTTGTTAATATACTGCTTGCACTTTTGACTATATGTACTTTTCTACTAGCGGTACTTTGGAATAGTCACATGCAAGTTTAAAGAGACTCCTTTTTTGTGTTCTCTTGATGAACTGTTGACAATACTGTCATCTTTATTGATTGACCTTGACTACTGATGGTATAATTTCAGTGGCAAATTTGGAGATACCGCTAGGATATCTGATGATAATAAATATTATCACCGTTTTACAGAACATTGCCCTTTGCAAAGTTCTCTGTATTTTTTTTTTTCCATCTTGCTACTCACCTTTTCTTTAACTATTTATTGTGTTAACTATTTAATATATATTAATAAAGGTATATATATTTTTATATTTATCGAGTCCCATTGGCTTTGTTGGATGTATGTTCTGCCATTCTTCTCTGCAGATCCTCTCCAACTCTGTCAGGTTGGATAGAGACTGTCTGTGGACAGCCATTTTCAGGTCTTTCCAGAGATGTTCGATTTAGTTCATTTAAGGACATGCACAGTATTATCTCAAAGCCACTCCCGTGTAGTCTTGGCTGTGTGCTATGAGTCAGTGTCTTGTTGGATGGTGAATCTTCAGCCCAGTCTGAAGTCCAGAGCTCTCTCAATCAGGTTTTCATTAAGAATATCTCTATATTTTGCTCCATGTTTTCCCTTAACCCTTACAGTCTCTCTGTCCCAGCTGCAGAAAATCACCCCCACGGCATGATGCTGCCATCATCATCCTTCAACGTAAGGGATGGATTTGGGCAGTTTATCAGACCAGAGAATCTTATTTTTATGGTCACTCTGCCATAAAGCCCAGGTTGGTGGACTGCTGCAGTGATGGTTAACCTAATCTTCTGGATGTTTCTCCAATCTGTACACAGGATCTCTGGAGGTCAGCCAGAGTAACCATTTGGCTCTTAGTCACATCTCTTACCAAGGCTTCTCCCCTGATTACTTGCATAGTTTGGTGGGGAAGCCAGCTCTAGGAAGAGTCCTGGTTGTTCCAAATATCTTCCATTTAAGAATTATGGAGGGCACTGTGCTCTTGGGATCCTTCAGTGCAGCACAAAACTTTCTTTGTCCTTCTTCAGATCTGTGCCTTCTGTCTCTAAGCTCTACAGGCACTCATTTTTACCTTATTGCTTGGTTTTTGCTCTGAAACGCATTGTCAGCTGTGAGATCGTCTATAGACAAGGGGGTGTCTTTTTAAATCATGTCCAATTACCGGTAACTGAATTTGAGTGAACTCCAATCAAGGTGTAGATAGGTCTCAAAGATGATCAAAAAGAATGGGAGGCCCCCAGAGCTGAATTATAATAGCAAAGGGTCTGAATACTTATTTCCATGCAAAACTTTTGTTGTACCTTTTTAATAAACTTCTGGATGGAACTACTGTGTATGTGCCAAATTCATTGTTTGCATAGACTGCACTGAAGAGCTGGGAGACAACTACATATGCTTGTCTCGTAGTAAGTGAACGCACTACACAGGACATATCCTATGGCAACCTGTGGCAAGAAGCAGCAAGACTGTGGGAGAAATTTGTTAAGAACGTTATATAACAATATAGAAAATTTAACACATGTATTTTTTTAATGCGCTGCACATTAGAATATTAAGTTAATGATGTAATATCCCCTTAAGTAGTTTAAAGGCTTTTCCAAGACCTAGCTAATTCTTAAAAAAAGCTTTATTAAACTGGGCAGAAAATAAAAATAAAATAAAAAAACTTATTTTAGAAATACTTGAAAAAGACTGCTTCCACTGACACAATGTGAAACCTCAAATTCTTTTTGGTAGTAAAGTCAAATCCATTACGATATTATATCACATAATCATGTCAGCTAATCATGGATCGGCCCAGTAACATTACATCCATATTTTTAAAAAAAATGTTTTATCACCTCCAGCACAGAGTAAGGTCTCATGCACACGATTGTATGTTTTTTGTGGTCTGCAAAACCTGGATCTGCAAAAAAATACGGATGACGTCCGTGTGCATTCCGTAATTTGTGAAATGGAACAGCTGGTCCCTAATAGAACAGTCCTATCTTTCTCTGTTATGCGGACAATAATAGGATATGTCAAATTTTTTTTTGCAGAATAGATATGCGGACATATGGAAATGGAATGCACATGGAGTAACTTCAGTTGAAAAGAATGTTTCCACATATGGTCAGCAGAAATAACGGATCGGACACGGAAAGAAAATACGTTCGTGTGCATGAGTCCTAAGGGAGAGTTCACATCTCTGTTTCATTTTCTGTTCTTCTGATCTGTCAGAAAAACAGGAAAAGGGAAAAAACCTGAATCCTGTAAAAACAAACAAAAGAAAAATAATAAAATAAAAACAAAAACGGATCCTGTGCATCAGTTATGAACAGGATCCGTATTTTCACAGGATCCTGTTGCCCATGTGGCATCTGTTGGAGTCATTTATATCTGAGTTCCGTTTTGTTTAGAAAAAAAAGTACTGCATGCAGTACTTTTTTTTAAGTCTACAAAAACGTATCTCAGACAGAATTGAATCAAAGGGATGCCAAATGTGCAACAGGATCTTTTTCTTTTTTTTACAGGATCTTTTTTGTTTCTGTTCTGATGGATCAGAAGAATGGAAAATGAAGCGGTGATGTGAACTCTCCCTAAGGGTGATTTTCCAAGATTTACTCGGATCTCTTATATTCAACTAACTGTAATCACCTAACAACATGGACGGCTGTCACTATTTCAGGGACTGTCATTTATCTTCCCTAAAGACCTGAATGACAGCTCTGGCACTGAAGAACGGAGTGTGGCAATGTAATCAGCTTTCTCAAAAAATGATATAGCTAAGAAATGAATGAAAAAGTTTTCCAGGTTTTGATACTGATGGCTTATCTTTAGGACTAGGCAATTGTGAGCATGCTGAGGGGTATCAAGCTAAAAAAAAGGGGTATATGAAGCCCTTCACTGGCAGTACCTGGCACAGTGATTTAAAAGGGTTTATCAGTGATTTTATATTGACAGGCCATTAATATTCGATTGGCGAGCGTCCAACATCTCCTGCCAATCAACTGTTTTTCAGTAGCTTTGAAAATAGGTGCCAGAACTACACTGCTCTACACTGTGTGCAATGAATAGAGCTGGTTACTGCAGGACTGTTCCCACTGAAGGCAATGGGTGCAGTGCTGCAGTAAATACCTCTCTCCCCTACACAATGGATGGATCTGTGTAGTGCTGGTACCAGAACTACTCTTCAACAGCTGATTGTTGGGGGTGTGAGGTATCGGACCTCTACTGATCTGATATTGATGGCTTTATCTTGAGGATAGGCCTTCATTATAAAAATCCTGGAAACCCCTTTAAGGGTTTTTTGGATGTTGATATTGTTGACTTATCCATTGTCTTTGTCAGTAACGTATGACAGGCGGAAGCCTTGTTGGTAGAGGCAGAAAAACAAGGAGGCAGCTAGCAGGGCGATAAGATTACATTCATTACAGTACTTGGCACAGTGACATCACTGTATGGCTGTGCCAGGTACTGTGAAATAGCACACTCAAATGTACAAGGATATAATTATGCCCAACTAGTTATCATCAACTTTGTTAAGGTCCTTCTTTCACAGGCTGATTGCCCATAACAAGCACTAAATGATGATATAAGCAATTCAATTGTCGCTCAGTTATTGCCATTATCTTGAGGTTTGTCCTATGACTTATCATTCTTTCCCCCTCCTTATACAATTTCCATTATGGTGGGCAGCACATGCCTTGTTTATACAAAGGGGTTCGCTGCCAACAAATGATTATCATCAACTAAAGATGCAATCAATGACAAACGAGCAAATTATCGTTTGTCGTCCCATCGTTTTACATGTTTACATAAAGCAATGACCAATTACCATGTACCCCATTGCTCCAGACCACAGATATGATATTACTCTTTCCCCATAACTGGAAATGGGACCACGCGGGCAACGTAAAAACAAAAAAGTTATGTTATTACCATAACACGTAAACATTGTGCAACACGTATTATACACAATAAAACTGCTATTTGGATTAGAGTTAAATTTAAACTAGGTTCTGCTAGAAATGTAGACACAGCAGGTTGTACTAGAGAGCAACTAAATTGACATAGGCTACACATCAAGCCGTCTTCGCGATAATGTACCTTTCCTTCCATCCGCTGATGTCTTACCTTGTTTAACAATTGGTATGCAGGAGACTGTAAGTCTTCAATGCGCTCTGCAATTGGCTTATTAAGTGTTTCTGGCAGTAACAGACTCAGGATTCCCGCTGATATGCCGCTGATTCCAAATGCCAAGAATGGCATTGATGGATTAAGAGATTTCTGGAATGGAAATTACAGAAAGAAATGGAACTCAAATGATATCATGCATACCAGTACAGAGCATGGCTTTCATTAACCAGGCAGGACACCCACAGCGCTTTCATAAAAAACCCCAAAAATGTTAGAAATTGAGAACCAGTGTTCTGTAAGAAATGGTAAACTCTACACACAATAGCGCTTGCAAATGTACACACATCATCGTTAAGCACTTTATTTGCAAATCCAGCTTGTGCGCTAAGCGTTTTCTTTCAAGTCTGACATTACAACTCAATTTCTGCACAGTTTGAACTGTTCTGATATTGCGGCTTTCCATACTTTCGAATTCCTTCCGTTTTGGTCGTCGCTATCTGAAATCTTGACGATCTGACATTCATTTTTGTTCCTTCTTTCGCTGCAAGGTTACAAGACAACGGGGGTAAAAACAGCCTCCCACATTCCACGCTGGATATAAAAAGATGGCTTATTAGGTGATGTGATCTCTATATTGGCCGTCAGCTTGATGCGGCCCTTGTGCATGTTGCTGTTGTCGAGGTGTGTGGGCGTGAAAGTCTGCAGAGAGTTCACATTATGCATGTCCTTTGCTCATTATCGTTGCCCTTTAGAAGAGCCAAATCATGTATAACAAATACTGATGGGAATAAATGCCAATTGGCCACAATTATTTGCACGCTGTGAGGCGTTTACTGGGCACAGGATGAGCAGCTTCTAATGAAGTTCTGCAGAATACTCAGCAAACATTGGAGAGAATCATTTAGACTTGTCTATTAAGGATTGAAAGCAAACTATAATGTAGTTAAAGGAAAAAAAAAAAGAAAACTTATGTCAGAAGTGGTCAGATATGCTTGGTGTGGATTCTGGATTTGCATTTTTATAGCTCCCTTCCCTGTATTCAAAGCAAGAAGATGGTGATCAATATTAAAGTGCTATTCCGCTAAGTTATTCCACATCCACTGGATAGGGAATAACTGTCAGATCAATTGGGGGTCAGAGTAGTATAACCTTTAGTTCATCAAACTAAAAGGGACAGGTTGATACACACCTTTTCCCGCCATAACCCTGCCCACAACACCTCCTAGTCCAAAGCGCTGTCCATCACCCGCCCCAAACCATGCCTAAATACCACCCATTCAACGCCCCCTTATTCTGTCAAGCTTCCTCCCCTTCCCACGTGCCCTTTTTGAAGCCAAAACACGCCCTTATTTTTTGCCCACAACATCCATTTTGCGAAATACGGCAACCATTTTGTGATTTAGCAAAGCACGTCGGGAAATGTGCGGACATGTTGAAGACATGTTCGGACATGTCCGAAGACATTATTTAAAGGGAACCAGTCATCAACTTTATGCTGACCTTACTGAGGGCAGCATAAAATAGTGACAGAAATGCTGATTTAAACGGTGTGTCAATCATGAGCTAAAAGTAAGTGGTTGCTGAGAACCAGCATCATAACCATTGCAACACAGGCCTTGAAAAGAGTGAAATCTACCTGAGAAGAGTCATGGTTATTCATAATCTCCTACTCTCCCCGCCCATCTGCTGATGATTGGCAGTTATCTCCTAGAGAGAAAGGGAGAAGACTAGGTAGAGGACTGTCAGTCATCAGCAGGTGGGGAGGGAGAGCAAGAATTCATGAATAACCATGACTCTTCTCAGGTGGCCATGACTCTTTTCTAGGCCCAGTCTGCAACGATTGTGATGTTGGTTCTCGGCAACCACTTACTTTTAACTTTTAAATGAAAGACTGCAGAAATCAACTCATCTGTCACTACTTCATGCTGCCGTTAGTATGGGCAGTATAAAGGTGATGACAGGTTCCCTTTAAGAGTGCCAAAATAATTTTTGCTTCGTTAGAAAATTTGCTTCATTTAGGAAATTATGTTTAATTATATACGATCGTGTTTAATAGAGAATTATTATAAATATTGACAATGTCAAATATTTTTTGTCCTATTTGATCACCGCATCTATCCCAGAGATTCAACATTTATGGTATGTCTTGCATTGGTGTATAAAAAACAGCAATAATATTATAAATATTGACAAAAGCTGAGATATGGATGTGAGCGAATTTTTAAAAAATTTGATTCGCCGGTTCGCCAATTTTTTGGGGTAAAATGTGGTTAGATCCGAATATATTCACGGCAAATTACGTTAAAAAACTGCTATTTCCTGGCTGCAGAGAGCCTTTATAGTGGTGTAGAACACTGTGCCTTAAAGTAACACGCATAGGGAGTCTGCTTGGGTAGTGAAATAATACTGCGAGTCTGTATGACATGCAGATGACAGGCATTGATCTTAGAATCACTGCACACTTCACTTATTTGGTCAGTCACAGGGCCAAAACTGACCAAATAAATCAAGTATGAACTCAGCCTTACAGGCGATGTTAGTGCCAAGAAGAAGAGGACTCCTTTTACACCGTCGTCAGCTGATTCTACATAGATGTCTACAGAACAGAACCTGTTCTATTAAATGCTTATACAAGTAGAGCCCCCCAAGTGTCAGCAGTAAGTTTGTTTTGACGTCACTGATTAATTTGCCCTTCCTCTGATCCATCAGAACAATAACCCACAAAACACAGATCCTGTCTGTGGAGCATCCGCCTTCACTCGGTCAACATTTGCTCAATAATCCATCAGTAGTTCTAATGCTAAATAAAACGGGAGTGGATCTAAAACAGAGATGACACGCGAATGAAATATTTGCATGTCGTCTGTGTTTTGTACCCACTCTTGCTTTTGGTTACTAAATCATAAGCCAATTCTGATGGGACCATACAGGCCTTACAGCTGCTACACAGACAGGATCTGTTGTTCGTCTTATTTTTCCTTCCTTCTGAGAAGAAAGGTCAAATAAATGATGATGTCAGCCAGGCCGAAAGGCAAAATAGTGGCCCAGTCATGAAGTGGGGAGGGTGCGAACAGCATGAGAAGTCCACAGAGTGGTCCTATGACATAGTGGTGAAGTGGAAGCAGCACAAGGAGACCACATCAGGAGAAGGCCACCGAGTGGCACAATGACAGAATCTGGAGGTGGCGGCAGCAACAGTAGCAACATCAGGAGAAGACCACCAAGTGGCACAATCACAGAGTCTGGAGGTGGCGGCAGTAGCAGCATCAGGTGAAGGCCACCAAGTGGCACAATGACTGAGTTTGGAGGTAGCGGCGGCAGCAGCAGTAGCAGCAACAGGAGAAGGCCACCGAGTGGCAAAATGACATAGTCTGGAGGTGGCGGCAGCATGAGGAGACCACAGGGTGGCCAAATGACTGAGTCTGTAGGTGTTGTTAGCAGCAGCATCAGGAGGATACCACAGAGTGGCCCAATGACAGAGTGTTGAGGTGGCGGCAGCAACAGCATCAGGAGGAGGCCACAGAGTGGCACAATGACCGAGTCTGTAGGTGTTGACAGCAGCAGCATCAGGAGGACACCACAGAGTGGCCCAATGACAGAGTGTTGAGGTGGCGGCAGCAACAGCATCAAGAGGAGGCCACAGAATGGCACAATGACTGAGTCTGTAGGTGTTGACAGCAGCAGCATCAGGAGGATACCACAGAGTGGCAAGGTGAAATAGTGTGGAGATGGCAGCAGCAGAAGCATCAGGATACCACAGAGTGGCAAGGTGACATAGTGTGGATACGGCAGCAGCATCAGGATACCACAGAGTGGCAAGGTGACATAGTGTGGATACGGCAGCAGCATCAGGATACCACATAGTGGCAAGGTGACATAGTGTGGATATGGCAGCAGCATCAGGATACCACAGAGTGGCAAGGTGACATAGTGTGGAGATGGCAGCAGCAGCAGGATACCACAGAGTGGCAAGGTGACAGGGTGGAGATGGCAGAATCAGGATACCACAGAGTGGCAAGGTGAAATAGTGTGGATATAGCAGCAGCATCAAGAGGATACCACAGAGTGGCAAGGTGACATAGTGTGGAGATGGCAGCAGCAGCAGGATACCACAGAGTGGCAAGGTGACAGGGTGGAGATGGCAGAATCAGGATACCACAGAGTGGCAAGGTGAAATAGTGTGGATATAGCAGCAGCATCAAGAGGATACCACAGAGTGGCAAGGTGACATAGTGTGGAGATGGCAGCAGCAGCAGGATACCACAGAGTGGCAAGGTGACATATTGTGGAGATGACAGCAGCAGGATACCACAGAGTGGCAGGGTGACACAGTGTGGAGATGACAGCAGCAGCAGGATACCACAGAGTGGCAAGGTGACATAGTGTGGAGATGGCAGCAGGAGGATACCACATAGTGGCAAGGTGACATAGTGTGGAGATGCAGCAGCAGTAGGATACCACAGAGTAGCAAGGTGACATATTGTGGAGATGACAGCAGCAGGATACCACAGAGTGGCAGGGTGACACAGTGTGGAAATGGCATCAGAAGCAGGATAAACAAAGAGGGGCAACGTGACATAGTGTGGAGATGGCAGCAGCATCAGGATACCACAAAGTGACCCAGAGACAGACTGAAGAAGGTGGGTGAAAGAAGGAGCACTTGGCATCAGATTTGTGACGTCAGGCAGGTGGCCACATCAGAGTAGTAGCTGAGGCAGATAGTCAAAAGAAACCGGTCTCTTTTTTCAAGGTTTGGGTGAGGCGGCATGGATGATCTAATCAGATGCATCAGGTGTTGCATCAGGAATTGGTGGATAGAAATCCTGGCTGATCCACGCCTGATTCATCTTGACAAAGGTCAGTCTCTCCACATTTTGGGTGGACAGGCGAGTTCTCCTTGGGATGCCTATGGCCCCTGCCGCATTAAACACCCGCTGTGATGCCAAACTACTGGCTGGGCAGGACAGATTTTTTCAGGGCAAACTCTGCCAGTTGCGTCCACAAATCCAGTTTGGCTGCCCAGTTGTCCAGCGGATCTTCAATGTGAGATGGCAGGGTGCTGTCAAAGTATGCCACTACCTGCTGTTTCAGGTCCTGCTACAGGTCTATGTGCTGCTGCTGGTGAGTAGTTTCTTCACTATGCGGGTGAAAAAAGCTGCTCATCAGCGACTGTAGACTCAGGCTGCTGCTGATGGAGCTAGTACTGCTTCTGTCACCCCACCTCTCCCCAGCAGCCATGGCAGTGGAACGTGAGCGCATAGGGCCCCCCCGGTCAGACCTGCGAAAGGATGGATAATGGCGCAGATAGGCAGCAGCCAACTGACTACATAGGATGTCTCTGTAATAATTAAGTTTGTCCTCCCTCTCAGTGGGTGTAAAAAAGGTCCCCATTTTTGACTGGAAGCGAGGGTCAAACAAGGTGGAGAGCCAGAAGTCATCCCTCTGCCGAATGGTGACAATTCGGCTGTCACTACGCAAGGGAGAATGCATTGGGCCATTTGTGCAAGTGACTCGGAGGGACTCCCTGCCTCCTTCTCCACTGCATACTGCCACGGTGAGTCTGGGTCCTTAGTCTCTTCTTCCTCATTTCCCTTGTAGCTCCTCTGGCTGCTCCTCCCCCTCCTTTGCTGTCAGCTGAGTAGAAAAACCACCCCTTTCTCTACACATTTCCTGTGCTCCAATGTCCTCTTCCCCCTCCTCTTCCAGTTCAGTCCCAACATGGCTAATGTGGCCATGAGATCTAGGCGCCATGTCTCCAGTGCCCTGACCAGCCATTGTTACCACCAACTGTTCCAGGACATGAAGCAGTGGAATGACTGACAAATAACGACTGACAAATAACGTGGCATCCTCAAAGGGCCTGAGCACACAGCAGGTGTCACGCATGAGCTGCCAGGCTGACATCAAAGTTACACAAGGGAGTACTCTTGTCCACTTGGATCATCAAGAAATCGTTGATGGCCTTTCTCTGTTCTTATAGTCGGACCAACATATGGAGGGTGGAATTCCAACAGATGTAAACGTCGCATCTCAGCCTATGTTGGGGATGCTGTTCTTCCGCTGCAGCTTAAGGAGGGTGTGCTTTGCGGTGTACGAGTGGCTGAAGTACATGCAAAGTTTCCTGGCCATGTTTAGGATGTCTTGCAAATGGGTGGAAGACTTTAGGAACAGCTTGACAACCAGACTGAACACGTGTGCCATGCAGGGTGCATGGCTCAGCTATCCTTGAAGCAGCGCCAACACCATGTTCTTCCCGTTGTCGGTCACCATGGTTCCGATTTTCAGTTGTCGCAGAGAAAGCCAGGATTCGATTTCTTGACGAATCACACAGAGCAGTTCCTCCCCTGTGTGACTCCATTCGCCAAGGCAAACCAGGTGCAGAACAGCGTGACACTGCCATGCCCTGCACATGTGGTATGCTGGAGGGGCACTGTGACTTGTCCCTGCAGTGGAGGCTGAGGACACGGTGGAGGATGAGGAGGCAGAGGCGGACATTGTCACAGAACCAACAGCGTGGCAACGTGGAGGCGGAAGCGACGTGACCTGGCCAAGTTGCTGGTGTGGCTGTGCAGGAACCACTTACCCAGTGAGCCGTAAAGGACATGTATTGTCCCTGACCGTAGTTACAGCTCCACACGTCCGCACTGCCATGCACTTTGGCAGACACCGACAGGCTCAAGGACTGGCTCACCTTCTGTTCTAAAAATTTGTGCAGGGCTGGTACTACCTTTTTCGCTTGGCACCAGCCATCAGTTCTCTGAAAGGTGCAGAGTCCACCACTTGGAAAGGGAGGGACTGCAACACCAGCAACTTGGACAGGAGCACATTCATCTTCTGCGCCGTTAGATAATTGCACGTTTACTGCTGTCTCTTGGCAATCGCTTCAGTTATCGATTGCTGACGGAATGACTGACGAGAAGCAGGAGCATCTGGACTTGCAGAAGATGGGAATAACAGACAGCTCCCTTCAGCTGAGATGGTGGAGCCTTGACTGCCTGAAACCAGGTGCGTGCCACTGGGTAGCCACTGGGTGATGCTGCAGTTGCTGCGGCAGGCTAGACCACCACATCAGAGCCACGGTTCTCCCAGGCCACTGCATGGCGACGCTGCATATGTTGACGCAGAGTGTTGCATTATATATTTAGTTTAGTTTTGTTTTTTTAGCCATAGCAACGTGCACCTGCATATTGGGATGTGCTGACTAACCCCCTTTTGTTATTCTCTGCAGATTGTACTTGAGTTGTGGCTGACTCTAGTCGGTCGTGCACTCCTGAACTGCCTGTTTGCTTCATAGGTTGATTTTAATTAGCATGAGTATAAAGCTTAGCCCGCCCTCCCCCACTCATTGAAAGCCTTGTGGCATCAGGAGAGTTATGGGGTGTATTCTTACTGCATTCACTGGTAGCCATTTGGCACCAGGGGATGTGTGGAGTGGGCTTGGCACGCATGTTGGTATCTACGCTACCTCAATGTTATGGCAGCTGTTTATGGCACATAAACATGTGTGGTTTAGTGTTAGCAACCCGTCTAATCAGAGATCGCCTTGACGTGTGGCAGACGGGCTTAAATAATTTTGTACAAAATGTATTTGCCAAGCATCTTTAATTTAAGCATAGCATTATAATATAGTTTTGTTTTCAGCAATATCAACGTGCACCTGCATATTGGGATGTGCTGACTAACCCCCTTTTGTTATTTGCTGCATATGTTGACACAGGGAGTTGGGCCAACATTGGCACCCTGTCCACGCTTCACCGTCTGCCCACAGATTCTACATATGGCCACATTCACCTCCTTCGGCGGCTTAACAAAAAACTTCCACACGCCGAGTAGGTAATTTTCCCCCCCAACAGTCCGCACTGAGTGACTGCTACCGCCGCTGCCTCCGTGAACGCCTGCAATACTACTTCCCGGGCAGGTAGGCTGCGGGCACGTTTGGCTCCCGACCTCCCACTGCTGCCACCCTGCTGACTTCCAGCAATGCTACCACTTTGCTGGCTCAGCCGCTGCTACCCTCTTCTCCTGATGATGATGAAGCCCCTTCTGAACACGGCTCCCAAGTACGATCGGCTTCATCATCATTGAGTAGTGTCTGCACATCACTGATGTCCTCCTCAACGGTCTCTGGGTCAGGAGCCTGACCGCTCACAACACCACCTCCCACACCACTCTCCTTATCACTACTTGCCCACCTAGCAGAGGAAGCAGCGGATATCTCCTCCAGATCTTGGCTGGGCAGTAGCTGCTGACTGTCCTCCAATAGCTAGTCCTTGCTGCACAGTGGAGCTGAGCCCAGGGCATTCAACACTTCTGTGGCTGAGGAAACAGCAAAGGACAGAGGCAGGTTGAGGAAAGGTGAGGGCACAGGGCCTGCTACCGGGCCATGCCAACTAAGGGTTGTGTCTGACGAAACCACCAACTGTTAGATGGGGGTGTCATGTCACTTGGGATGAGGTGGATGACCGAGTTAACCAATCAAGAACCGCTGGGTTGCTGATCAAGACACGACCACTAGATGACATCGGGAGCTCAGGCCTCTTGCTGCAACTCCTGCTGCCACACCCCCTTACTCTGCTGCGACCTCTGCCTGCGCCAGAAACATTTAAGCCTCTGCCACTCCTCTGTGCATGGCCTGGCACTTCTCTGTCTGACATACTTTTGGCTAAACTAAATAAATTAAAAGCAAATTAAAACACCCCTAAAAGCGACAAATATATTTATTATTTTATACTTAAATAGGCCACTAAACGCTTTTACCACAAATAACTGCAACAGTGAACTGCGTATATATTTTTCTTTTTGTACTGAAATACGTCACTAAACGCTTTTACCACATATAGCTGCAAAAGTGAACTAAGAATATATTTTTGTTTTTGTACTGAAATACGTCACTAAACGCTTTCACCACATATAGCTGCAGAAGTGAACTGCGTATATATTTTTCTTTTTGTAATGAAATACGCCACTAAACGCTTTCACCACAAATGACTGCAACAGTGAAGTGCGTATATATTTGTCTTTTAGTAATGAAATATGACACTAAATGCTTTGAACACATATAGCTGCAGAAGTGAACTGTGTACGTATTTTTCTTTTAGTACTGAAATACGTCACTGAACGCTTTACCGCAAATAACTGCAACAGTGAACTGGGTATATATCTTTCTTTTTGTACAGAAATACGTCACTAAACGCTTTCACAACATATAGCTGCAAAAGTGAACTGAGAATATATTTTTCTTTTTGCACTGAAATACGTCACTAAACACTTTCACCACATATAGCTGCAGAAGTTAACTGCGTATATACTTTTCTTTTTCCACAGATATATGCCACTAAAGGCTTTTCAACATAGCACTTGCACCCCAAGAACAAATTGCTGGAAAGACAGAGCTGTATAATGGTTATTTGGATCCCAAAATAATCTTTCCCTGCACTTGTAAATCACTTTTTTAGCACTGTCCCTAGTGCCTTCCGACTCTCTCCCTGCACTAAGATGCTGTGAAATGATTCTTCCCTACCCTTTCCTTGCACTTATAAATAGTTTTTTCATTTTTTTTTTCTCAATTAGGTTTTTCCAATTGCTGTCCCTAGCGCCTTCTTACTCAGAACGCTGGAAAATGACTGAATCTTAGATGGCCAAACGTATTTATAGGGCTGTGACATCACAGGGCTGGCTGGCTGCTGATTTGCTGCATCATGCATGTCAGTCTGGGTGATCCTGCCTTCCCATACTTAATTTCTCCATGTCCTCACACGTGCAGCAGCCATTTTAGGAAAAAGGCGATTCGTTACCACGAAGCACTAGAAAATTCGCATTTGTTGCGAATCAAATTTTTCCAGAAATTCGTATAGAATGCCACTTCGTCAGCTTCGATTCGCTCATCTCTACTGAGATACCTCGGCATTCGCCGATACAATACGAAAATCGGAGGAATACGTGTTTTAAGCAAAATGTCTTAATTTACAACGCAGCACGTTACATTTTTCAACAACGCAGTAGGGTAGGCACGTTTGTATGTAATTACAACAATGTAGACATAATTGTTTCAAGCACATTGTTACAAAGTCATTTTTTCACTTGTGAATATTTTTAATATAAATTTCAAAAGACATTTCAAAAGACATCCAATACAATGTAAGATATAGATGCAGTAATGCCAGCAGACCGAACTAGCGGCGTCCTGTATTTGTCTGTTTTGATACCTGTTTTGATATAATCTTAGTATTTTTTGATAAAAATTTTATAAATCTACCAGGAAATATTTCATTTGTAGGCAATAATCCATAACTATAAAAAAAAATAGATACATCATTCGGGCATAATGTAAGTAAAATCCAGTGCGCTCCCCGCTGATAGGAATTGTCCGTATTTACAATATAGACCGCCGTCCGGTCGATGATTTTATTTCCCGGTAATAAATCGCACGGAAATACACCTTTAAATATTCGCCGGGAGTGAAAGTCAGCTTTGATAACATAGGTAATTTCATAATTATTCATTTTTTATTGAAAATCATATAAAACCTCCCTTCTATTGTTTCTTTCAATAATATTTTCATGAACAGAATACACAATCATGTTAATAGTGTTTAGCACCTGCTCAGCAAATCTATTTTCAGTTCTGAGATTTCCAGTTTTTACTAGAGAGAAATGTCCACCAGGTTCTTGATCTGGCGACAAATGAAAAGCGAACAAAGTGTACCCGTTCAAAAATTCTGACTGATCCACCGATAAAGCGTTGTCAGCCTTTTGCAACCCCAAAATATGTACGAGCAATATATATTCACGAACAGTTGATTTGCCTTGAAAATTAGCCTGAAACGGTTTTGCGGGTATCTGTTGTCCATCTAAATATAAGGCGGCATAATTCACATTATAGTGATTGAAGCACAAAGGATTTCTTTGGTAATTCCAAAAAAATGAGTCGTTTTCCACAAACTTGGGTATTACTGTTTTTGGAATGTTTCAGAGAAAAAGATTCTCATGGTTAGATATGCGAGTACTGGCGGGAATACTATACACTTTAAGCGACGCTCCATCGACAGAGTACTTTGCGTTAGCAGTTAACAGAGCGCGACTGTGTTCGATTCTCACAGCGGGCGATTCTTGAACTCTTTTGACAAACAGTGACGCGTGCTGTATTTGGACTTTGACGTAAATGGGTCCCATTAATTCCAAACTACTACAGCGAGCCCTATACTGTACTGTCTTGGTGAAACCAACATTACGGCCGACTGTAAATTGGGGCGCTAAAGATTGTGAATTATAATTTATTAGGGACTCTATATACGCTCTATACGTATAAAGGTTGTCACTCCTTGAAATCAATGTGTCGCCGTTATGTCCAATTGATTAAAAAGGCTGGCAATAGGGTAGTTAATAAGGGCGATGCGGGATCCGTCAGGTATGGGTGTGTTATCCAAGCTAACAATTCTGCAAACAACTTGTAACAGAGTGTTATTTAGGTTGTAATTATATTCACCACTGCCCGAGATTAAGAACTCTAAAGGCGCATTGTCGGCAAAGGCCGCTATTTGTTGTACCTCTAGATAAAGCGATTTTTCAATACTTGTTTGCATAGGTGGTATTTGAAAGATATCCAACTCTGATTTGGTGTACTCGGTGGATGCGTCATGTACAAAAGTTATAGCGGTTGATTGGAAGATGTCGCTCGGTGAACGACTTCTTGTTTTCTGGCGGTGACGTCTCTCAGGCGGGGCTACTTTATTCATAAAAGGGGATAGAACAATGCTGCCACGTTTTCTTTTCCGAATTTGCACAACGCCAGAGCCCTCCTACCCTTGCGTAGGTCTTTTTATTAGATCCATTACGGCAACAAGCGACAACGTAGCGACAACATCTTTAGCGATGTTCCTGGCCGCTTTTTTTACAAGTTCATAACAGAATATGCCCAATTTTAGGGGCTTCAGGATAATTTCACAAATACTCAATTCGGTCAATGGACCGACAAAGATCCCTGTAGGGGTCCTAAACTAAATATCTTTATTGTTACAAATATAAAATCACAAGACCTACAGGGATAGGTTAAAATGATCAGGAATGAGGAGGGGGTGACGGTTCCTCACTTGCAATTGGTGCCACCTCACACTACATAGACCATTTGTTTATTCCATGGGCGCAGGGCCTGTCATAAACCTGAGGATAGCTAGGCTACATTAAGGATCAGGTGTAGTTTACAAGTGTGGTACTACTGTGCAAAACTAGGAGTTCAACGGTGCACAATTAGGTGCAACCTAGGTTGCTACCATTGAGTGTTATCTTGCTGAGAGTGCTGGCAATGTTATTAATTTTATTTGAGCTGACACAACTATTATTAAGTCTCTGCTGGCCACTCTGTGGTACAGTAGGAGTGGGAATTTATTTCTCATCTACACTCTTAATGGTGTCTATTGCCATTGGAATCATGACACTAGAATGACACTATTTCAAGTACATTGAAATACTGGATCCGTCACTCCCGTGTCATCCGGAAAAAAGGATCCAGTATTTATCTTTTTCACATTTTTAAAGGTCTGCGCATGCACTGACTGGAAAACCGGATCCCTTTTTCCAGAACACTAGGTACCAGATCCGGAATTATTACATTTCAATGGAAAATAATGCCGGCAAGTGTTCCGGAATTTTGGCCGGCCAAATACTGTAAAAGTGACTGAACTGAAGACATCCTGATGCATACTGAACGGAATGCTTTCCATTCAGAATGCATTAGAACAAAACTGAAGTGTTTTTTTTCCGGTATTGAGCCCCTAGGACGGAACTCAATACTGGAAAACTTTAACGCTACTGTGAAAGTACCCTAACATGATTGTGTATTCAGTTCATGATAATATTATTGAAATAAACAATGAAAGAGAGATTTTATATGATTTTCAATAAAAAATGAATAATTATGAAATTACCTGCGTTATCAAAGCTGACTTTCATGTCTGGCGCATATTTAAAGGTGTATTTCCGTGCAATTTATTACCGAGAAATAAATATCGACCGTCCGGCAGCCTATATTATTATTATAAATACGGACAATTGCTATCAGCGGGAAAAGCACTGGATTTTAATTATAATATGCGCAAATTATGCATCTACTTTTTTTGATAGTTATGGATTATCGCCTGCAAATTAAATATTTCCTGGTGAATTTATGAAATTTTTATGTAAAAATTCTAAGATTATAAGGTATGAAAACAGACAAATACAGGACACCATTAGTTCGGTCTGCGGGAATTACTGCTATATCTCACATGGTATTTCTAAAGGAAGGTTTTTTAAAAATGTGTTAAAAATATTCACAAGCGATTTTAGAAAAAATGACCGTGTTGTACGTGACTTTGTAACAAAGCGCTTGAAACAATTATATCTAAGTTGTTCTAATTGCACACAAACGTGCCTACTCTACTGCGATGTTGAAAAATGTAACGTTCTACGTCGTAAATAAAGACATTTTGCTGAAAACACATATGCCTTTTGTATTGTATCAGCGAATGCAGTCAGCTATTGTCAATATTTATAATATTATTGCTGTTTTCATACACCGATGCAAGACGTGCCATAAATGTTGAATATCTGTGATAGATGGGGTGATCAAATAGGACAAAAAATATTTGCCATTGTCAATGTATTTATATTATTTTATTAAACACGATCGTATATAATTAAACATAATTTCCTAACTAAGCAAAAATGATTTTGGCACTCTAGAATAAAGTCTTAGGACATGTCCGCACATTCCCTGACGTGCTTTGCTAAATCACAAAATGGTTGCACTCTTAACTAATGTCTTAGGACATGTCTTCAACATGTTCGCACATTTCCTGACATGCTTTGCTAAATCACAAAATAGTTGCTGTATTTTACAAAATGTATGCTGTGAGCAAAAAATACGGGCGGTTGACAGAATAAGGGAGCGTTGAATGGGTGGTATTTAGGCGCGGTTTGGGACGGGCGATGGGCGCCGCTGGGTGGGGACTGGGAGGGGTTGTGGGTGGGGTTATGGGTGGAAGAAAGGGATGTGTTGACCTGTCACTTTTAGTTTGACAAACCGTATAGAGGTTATACTACTTGTCAGACACCGAACTTGAGAACAGTGGTCCAGGTCCCGCAGTTGAATGGAGTGGTAGTCGAGCATGTGCTTTACTGTCTATGGAACTGATTGAAATGGAGACCTCAGTTAGCC
Organism: Bufotes viridis; assembly: GCA_033119425.1. NCBI lineage: Eukaryota > Metazoa > Chordata > Amphibia > Anura > Bufonidae > Bufotes > Bufotes viridis. Next base: position 53,069,944 of record CM065594.1, read on the forward strand.
CCATACAGACTGATTGGAGCAGTGGTACACATGCTCGACCCCTGCTCCATTCCAACAGGAGACTCAGGCCCCCCCACCAGTAAAACAGTTATCCCGTATTTATCCAGTAAAGTCATTTCAGTGGCCGGATGGAAAACGGTATTGCCTCTGCAGTGATCGCCGCAGGGGATTTGTTCAACCAGTTACCCAAGTCCTCACAATGGTTTTCTGAGATTATATCAATAGTGGAGCATCTTTAATACATATGGTACATACTATGTGGATTCACTCCATTTAGAAGCATAATGGCATTGTATATACTTTATACAATAAATGGTACACAATCATCAGCCCCCACCTGATTAGCAGGATATATGCAGACATTAGTGTATACGTGGTTCTCAATCTCATGTTATGGATACATCACGTTATGTAATGCAGCACACACCTATGATCACAGGAGGCTGGCTTGTAATTGTTGTGATCAGTCTTTACATTTCACGCATTACTTTTATTTGCAGTATACAATTACTCACATATGTCAAACTCTCTGCTTGCTGTCATTCATTATTCACTACTGTCCTTGTCATGTGACGGCTCGGTACCGGCTATAGCTCTGATAACTGCAATGTACTAAGTCATGCAGCAATGTGACCAGGATTTGTATCCATGAGAAGTGAACAATGATGGCTCATATTGAATGACAGCAAAGAGATATCTTATAAACTGTGAGAAACTGCTAAAGATACTATACTGGAAAACTGTACACCTTTTAACCTTTTTTAGGCAGTTGTGGAATAAATCCCGCAATGTAAGAATGCTTAAGAAGTGAAATCTAAATCAAATCAATATTTGGTATGACCACCATTCTGATTGGCTTCTATTTTATTCTGCAATAGGACAACAACCCCAAACATACAGCCAATGTCATTCAGAACCAGCAAGAGCAAGGAGTCCTGGAGGTGATGATTAGGGATGAGCAAACCCTAAGTGGAAGTTCAGATTCGCACGATATTTAGGTCAAAAGTTCAGGTTCGGCACCCGAACTTGACCTCGAACCCGAACCCCATTGAAGTCAACAGGGACCCAAACTTTACCTTATTATTTTCCGTTATAACATGGTTATATTGGAAAATAGTAGCATTCTTAAGATAGAATGCAAAAGAATTCTCTCTTAAGAATGTTATTTTCTGCATACCGTAAACGAAAAATAATAAAATTACCCGAACACCGGACTTCAATGAAAAGGTCCGGATTCAGGTTCGGGTTCGCTCATCCCTAGTGATGATATGGTCCCCACAGAGCCCTGATCTCAACATCATCCAGTCTGTCTGGGATTACATAAAGAGACAGAAGGATTTGAGAAAGCCTACATCCACAGAAGATCTGTGGTTAGTTCTCAGAGAGGCTCAGAACAAACTCCCAGCCAAGTTCCTTCAAGTGTATCTAGAAGAATTGATGCTGTTGTGAAGAGAAAGGGGAGGTCACACCAAATATTGTTTGGATTTAGATTTTTTTTCTTCATTCAGTATGCATTTAGTTAATTGATAAAAATAAGGTATTAACCCATCTATTTAGCATTCGTACTTTGGAGCATCTCCCCCGCCTAAGACTTTTGCACTGAACTGTATATATACATAATGTCATAAAGGCTCTACAGTATAAGGCCGGAAAGCAATTTCTTTTCCATCTTTGCTGAAATGTTATGTCAATTGCCATAAATGTTCCCACACGGAATAATATCTGTAATGACACGCTAATACTGATAATGCAGCCCTTACTCACAAGCACATTTTAAAGAAAAAATATCGAGATTGAGGGAGAAATGACGGAGCACACGACATTAAAGCTGGCTCCAAGGAGCATAATTAAAACATTTGTTACCCTGAGTTATAAGATTCTAGCATCTGTTAGACAACCGCAGAAAGAATGTGTCAGAAAGAATGTAAGAAGGTAATTTAGCTTTAGATAATGGATGCTCCCTGCAAAGGCTTTATTAAAGTCCTCGGGGGGCTAATTGGTAAAAAAAAAAAAAAAAAAAAAAAAAAATTAATAATAGTATATCTACTGTAAGCTCATGGAATTAGTGAATTTAGATGTCTGTAATTCAGATCCTAATTCTTAGGACTCATGCACACAACGGTTGTTTTTTTCCGCATCCGATCCACATTTTTTGCGGATCGGATGTGGACCCGTTCATTTCAATGGGGCCACAAAAGATGCGGACAGCACACTATATGCTGTCCACATCCATATGTCCCTTTCGCGGTTACCCGCAACAAAATAGAACATATCCTATTCTTGTCCGGACAAGGATAGGACAGTTGTAATATGCGCCGGACGTTCTATTCCGCAGAATGCGGAACCTACATGGTCAGGATCGGTGTGTTGGAGATTCGCAATTTGCAGACCGCAAAAAAACAGCCATGGCTGTGTGCATGAGCCCTTATGCAGAAGAAGACCTTATGGGGTGCCCATCTAATCAAAGGCAATCAGTCAACAGGACATTTACCACTAAATGAGGAAAAGTGCCTTCAAGGGCTAGCTCAGCTGCATGTAAATACGTTGCTTTATTCTGAAAGAAAAGTATTTTTTACTCCATAAGCAAATGAGCTGTTAAGTGCACCAAGGGAAAGGCTAAGACACTCTTGTACTTTTGCCAGCCCATCCCTTTACTTCTTCTTTGACAGCCGGGCAACATGACAATGCAGGAACCTGCCCTTGTCAATCAAGAAGAAGAGGTAGCAGCTGGTAGAGGAAGCAGAAGGAGCAAAGAGTGGCTTGGGCCCACCCCTGGTGCACTTCACTGCACATTTGCATATTGCTTAAAGTTACCTTTTCTCTATAATGAAGCCACAGATTGCTATGTGAAAGATTTCATTTCATTCAGATGAGCTAGCTGTACAAGGCATTGTGCCTGTTTTAACAGTGAATTTCCCGATGAATATTCCCTTTAACTATTTAGAATGGTCCCATGTTGCGATTCAGGGAACATGAATATCCCTTTAACCCCTTCACGCATTTTCACGTACATCTACGTGAGGGAATGCGGTTTCTTGCCACATCCTCACGTGCATGTACGTGATTGGGTGGTGCAAGAGCTGCACCCGCCCGATCCGCAGCATGGGCCCGGCTGTTACTGATAGCCGGGCCCCCTCTGCATCCACCGGCATAGCTGTATGCGGTGATGCCGGCGGATTAACACTATCACATGCCGCGGTCATAGCGGACCGCGGCTCGTGCAGGATTTACAGAGGGAGGGGGCTCCCTCTGATTCCATCGGCCCCCCGCGCTGCGCTGACAGGGGGCCGATGGTTGCCATGGCAGCCTCGATGCCTTTCACAGGCATCGGAGCCTGACAGCTACGGAAGCCCAGGAGATCCAGCCTGAGGGCTGTGTCTCCTATGCAACTGTTAGCATCTTACAATATTGTACTGAATTGAAACAGGGATTAAACCCTGAAAAGGTGAAGTCCCACAGTGGGACAAATATAAAAAGTAAAAAAGGTTTTTTTATAATAAAAAAATCTAACTTTCAAGCAAAAAAAAAAAAAAAGCCCCCCACCATAAAATAGTGTTTAAAAAAACAAAAACAAAAAAAACAGACATTATTAGGTATCGACGCACCCGTAATGACGTGCTCTATAAAAATGTCACATAATCTACCACCTTAGGTGAACGCTGTACATATGTAAACCAAAATAGTACCAATGAAAACATCATCTCTTCCCGCAAAAAATGAGACCCTGTACCTAAGACAATCACCCAAAAAAATAATAAAAACGATGGCTCTCAGAATATGGAGACACTAAAACATGATTTTTCTTTTGTTTCAAAAATGCGATTATTGTGTAAAACTTACCTGCTGTATAACATGACCTTACCCCTCCGGTGAACACTATAAAAATAAATAAAAAAAGTGTGTCAAAAAAGCCAATTTTTGTCACCTTACATCACAAAAAGGTAATACCAAGCGATCAAAAAGTCATATGCACCCTAACATAGTACCAATCAAACCGTCATCTCATACCGAAAAAAAATGAGCCCCTACATAAGACCCAAACAAAATTAAAAAAAACTATGGCTTTCAGAATATGGAGAAAATCATTTTCAAAAATGCTTTATTATGTAAAACTGAAGCAAGTCATATTTGGTATTGTCACATCCTTAACAACTTGCTCTATAAAAATACCACATGATCTAACCTGTCAGATGAACATTGTAAATAACAAAAAATAAAAACGGTGCAAAAACAGCTATTTTTTGCTACCTTGCCTCAAAAAAGTCTAATATAGAGCAACCAAAAACCATATGTACCCTAAAATAGAACCAACAAAACTTCCACCCTATCCCGTAGTTTCCAAAATGGGGTCAATTTTTGGGAGTTTCTACTCTGGGGTGCATCAGGGGGGCTTCAAATGGGACATAGCAACTTAAAATTATCCCAGTGAAATCTGCCTTCCAAAAACCAAACTGCGTTCCATTCCTTCGGCGCCCTGCCGTGTGCCCGTACAGCAGTTTACGACCACATATGGGGTGTTTCTGTAAACTACAGAATCAGGGCAATACATATTGAGTTTTGTTTGACTGTTAACCCTTGCTTTGTAACTGGAAAACATGGATTAAAATGGAAAATCTGCCAAAAAAATTAAATTCTGAAATTTCATCTACATTTTCCTTTAATTCTTGTGGAACACCTAAAGGGTTAACAAAGTTTGTAAAATCAGTTTTGAATACCTTGAGGGGTGTAGTTTCTAAAATGGGGCCATTTATGGGCGGTTTCTATCCTATAAGCCTCACAAAGTGACTCAAGACCTGAACTGGTCCTTAAAAAGTGGGTTTTGGAAACTTTCTGAAAAATTTCAATATTTGCTTCTTAATTTCTAAGCTTTCTAACATCCCAAAAAAAGAAAATCTAATTTACAAAATAGTCCAAAAATGAAGTAGACATATGGGAAATGTAAAGTAATAACTATTTTAGGAGGTATCACTATCTGTTTTCAAAGTATAGAAATTAAAATCTAGAAAATTGTGATTTTTTTAAATTTTTGGGTAAATTTGGCATTTTTTATATAAATAAAAATGAAATATTTGACTCAAATTTACCACTGTCATGAAGTACAATATGTGGCGAGAAAACAATCTCAGAATGGCCCGGATAAGTAAAATAGTTTTAAAGTTATCACCACATAAAGTGACACATATATCAGATTTGCAAACAGTGGCCTGGTACTTAAAGTGAAAAATGGCCCGGTCCTGAAGGGGCTAGAGAGGTTTTCCGAGATTTTGATACTGATGACTTATCCTCAGCAAATGTTATCAGTATCTGATCTGTAGGGGTCCAACACCCGGGACCCCTGCTGACCTGCTGTTTGAGAAGGCATCGGCGTTCCTGGTAGTGCCGCAGCCTTCTTAGTGCTTACCAAGCACAGCGCCATACATTGTATAGCGGCTGCGCTTGGTACTGCGCTCAGCCCCATTGAAGTGAATAGGGCTGAGCGCGATACCAAACACATCTGCTATACAATTTATGGCACTGTGCTTGGTAAACTGTGGGAAGAGTTCACAGGAACGGCTGATCGGCAGGGGTCCCGGGTGTCGGAACCCCACAGATCAGATACTGAGGATAAGTAATCAGTATCAAAATCTCACAAAACCCCTTCAAAGGGGGTATTCAAACTACAGACAGGAAGTGGACATGCTTTCAGCAGCTCTCTTCATTCAGGTCGATGGCAGCTACAGAAACTGCAGATTTGTCCCCACCTCTAAACTCATTCTTAACCTGGATATGGCAGCGGCTAGCCTCCACATCAGGTAAACAAAGTTGATATTCTTGGAGAGGAGACCTGTAAACGTTTATAGCATATGTTGTGGAGGTGTCACAGTAGTTGGAATACTATCTTAAGTACTGAAAAATCTTCCATCGCACAGGTGGTTTTGTTTTTTACTGGGGTCACTGGGGTTGTCGGCTCCTAGGACAAACCATTTAAGCCATCCATGGAGAACAACTATTAGGGAAGAACATTATTCTTAAAACACAAATATTTATCTAACATTTTAAATAAAAAGTACATTTGTTTACAAATTAAAAATTGTTCCGTCGATAACAGGTTTATATATAAAGCAGAAATGCTATACATTATTTATTTCCTTGTCCAAATATGCTACATCCACTGGGTTTCACTCTGCATACATGTGATTGAATTGAATCACACTTGTTCCTCTCTGTATCACAAGTTGTTAATTACAGTATATATAATTCAGAGTGTAAAGTCACATGAGGATCATGTCTGGGATTTATGCTGTCTCACAGTAATTTACCACGACGTGCACTGTTACCAGTCCCCCATCACGGTTTAAGATTGTTAACTTAAAATGCAAACAAGATATCCTCAGGATAGGTCATCTGTATCTGATCGGTGGGGGACTCCCGCCGATCAGATGTTTGAGAAGGCACCGGGGCTCCTGGGAGCAGCAATGCCTTTCTTCCTGCTTACCAAGCACAGCGCCGTACATTGTATAGTGCCTGTGCTTGGTATGTCGCTTAGCCCTATTCACTTGAGAGATTCTAACATACTGTAAGACATATGGTAACACACATGATAACCAGAGACCCCCCACATGATAACCAGAAAAAGAGTGTCTTATCCAGAGCATATAGCAGCCTTTAATAGGATCCAGTTCCAACCCTTAAAGGATAACTGTCACATTTAGACCCTAATTTCAGTTTTCATATATGTAGTTACTAATATGATAATATTCCTGAATCCATAACTATTAGACTTACTTACCCCTTATTTAATAAGATTCAGCCCTTAGCAATCAGTCTGCATAAAACTACAACTTCACTATTCTGTTAAAATGGCCGCCCTCAGCCCTGAGGCTAATCCATAGGACGCCTGCAGTGAAGTTAGTGAAGACCAGCTCTGTATAGGGGGGTCTTGCAGTGAAGTTCCCAGGTCTGGCTGAAGCCTATAGTCCTTCTACAAGCTCTCCTCTTATCAGATAAGGCTGTCATTTATACACTGAGCTCTACATTGTCCTTCACTGCTAAGGGAGTGTCTACCAAGCACAGGCATGTGGAGAAGTTCACACACACAGCCCAGCACTGTTATCTCCTGTCAGGAAGAACCTGGCTTTTTATACATTCCCTTACAATGTTGACTCATTATCAGTTCCCAGTGCATGCAGCGTGCTCTGTCCTCATCTGGTAGACGGAAGGAGCATAGCAACCTGATTTTATCTCAGGTAAATATAGCCAATACTGGGGACTTTTAGGTGGCTTTTAGGGGTTATTTATTAAACAATCAGAAATTAAAACAGGGCCAACAAGGTGATATTAATCACCAAAATCCAATAGTAAAAAAAAAAAAAATATTTGACAATTATACTTTAAAAGGGTTGTCTCACTTCAGTAACTGGCATTTATTATGTAGAGAAAGTTAATACAAGCCACTTACTAATATACTGTTATTATCCATTTTGCTTCCTTTGCTGGCTGGATTCATTTTAACATCACATTATACGCTACTCGTTTCCATGGTTACAGACCACCATGCAATCCATCAGTGGTGGTCGTGCTTGCACAATATAGGTAAAAGCACAAGCCTATGTGAGCTTCCATGGTCCCGGCCACGAGAGAGGCTGATGCTTTTTCCTATAGTGTGCAAGCATGACCACCGCTGCTGGATTACAGGGTGGTCTGTAACCATGGAAACGAGCAGTGTATAATATGATGGAAAAATGAATCCAACCAGCGAAGGAAGCAATATGAACAATTACAATACATTAGTAAGTGGCTTGTATTAACTTCCTTCACATAATAAATCAAACAAAACAATGTCTCCAAGGCATTGCTGCCGTTTAGCCAGAATCCTACTCCACACTGATGAGGGGCAACACCCCGAAACAGCTGTCTGTGGATGGATAATTGGCTTAGGTCTTCTCAGTCAGATCTTTAAAGCTTGTAAAAGAGCGGGATCTTGACATAGGGGCCACTTAATATAGTGGATTTGGTGATCTCTGTAATGGGAACACCCATTTGCTTGGTTTTCCTTCCTTTGAGGAATATCTGGCTTTCATTGTGTTGTAGACCCAATACTGGGGCTCCACAGTTATTTTGCATATCTACAGTACATAATAAATGCCACTTACTGAAGTGAGACAACCCCTTTAAAGGGGTTTTCCAGGAACTAAGAAAATACTTAAATATTACTTTATTATAAATAAATTCCCATATACCTTTAATTAGTTATAATGGTTCATTTTGTCTAGGGCGCAATCATCAGGGGAAATAAAATGGACGCCGTCCTATTAGTACACACAGAACCTGTCCTAATCACACAGGAGGACAAGTTACTTCACAACACTGAGGTAAAGAGCTGCCTCATCCTCCTCTCTGCTCTGCTTGTCAGGGATTATGGTCTGAACACAGCTGATAAGGTCTTCAGCTGAATATTTGTAGAAATGGAGGAGACATGAAGTACAGAGAGGACGGATAGGACAGACTGTGGTAATGTGGGGCTGTGGGAATGGAGGCTGAATACAAGTGCTGCTGCTCATTACCCACATCCCCAGCTCCTCTCTGTACTTCATGTCTGGTCATGAACTCCATTCCTACAGAGATTCAGCGGAAGATCATATTAAACTATATTCAGGATGTGTTAGCATAATGCTCATTATTCTGTGTATTGCAACAACTATATTATGTGATTGCCTGTTTCCAGACAGTTATGTTGTTAATAAAGTTCTGCTAAAAAGAAAAGACAAGAAGGGGCGGAGACTTGCCGCACACGTACAGAGAGAGCACTGAGAGAGAAGAAAGCCAGAAGCAGATGTGCTGAGATTCTGATTAGGGGTGAGCAAATCGACTTTGGATGAAACATCCGAAGTTGATTCTCATAAAACTTCATTTCAATACTGTACTGAGCAAGCACACCAGAGTTAGGGAACAGTTTTTTACAGTAGACATCAATTTATCAAGTTATTACGCGAAGCCTCGGAGCCAATACATTCTAATACAGTATGGAGAGCTCGATCCATGAAGTACTGAAACAAAGTTTTATGCGAATCGATTTCGGATGTTTTATCCAAAGTCTATGCGCTGATCCCTAATTCTGACCTTACTGAAAGTTATATTCTCATGTTGTGCTGTTATTTCTGAATGAACCCTCTTGTTCCTCGTGCTACGCCTGATGGAGACCTGATTAATCCACTGCCAAAAAGTTATAGGCCCAGAAGCACACAGCATACCGAAGGACAACAGTGAACAAGGAAAAACAAAGATGGCCACCAGCAGCAGCTCAGTAAAATTCACAGTGCCAGTCTTGACCAGAACTACCAATCCTGGAAATTCAAAGTGAAGATGCTTCTAATACGAGAAGGTCTGGGGAAATACACACAAGAATGTAAACCAAAGCCACTACCAGAAAATTGGCTGGAAAAGGATCAGAAAGCACAGAGCGCTAGCTCCCTCAGTATCGATGATGATCAGATTGTGCACTTATGTAAATGTGAAACCGCAAAAGAGATGTGGGAGGAGCTACAGGAAGTGCGCGAAAGGATGAATCTCAGCAACAAGCTCTATGTAATGAGAAAACTCTACCATGAAATACAAGATTTCCACACTGTTACTCATCTGTCTTCCAGAAAGTTATGACACACTTGTGACTGTACTAGATGCACGTCCAGATAATGAGCTCACTCTGGTATATGTTAGAGGAAAGCTTGTAGATGAGTTCAAGAGAAAATCAGAAAATGAAAATAACAGTCACAGAGCAGAATCTGCATTAAAGACACAGGGTATGGTCACAAGCAAAACTTATTTAAAGGAGATACGTCAGTGTTTTGTGTGCAAGAAAACAGGTCATCTTAAAGCTGACTGCAGAGTTTGGAAAGCTATAATGAATCAGCTAAAAGGGCAGAATGATCAAAAGAGAGTTAAAAGTGCTGTCAGCGAAGAAAGTAAAACTCCAAATACTGAAGCTACAGTCGTGGCCAAAAGTTTTGAGAATGACACAAATATAAGGTTTCACAAAGTTTGCTGCTAAACTGCATTTAGATCTTTGTTTCAGTTGTTTCTGTGATGTAGTGAAATATAATTACATGCACTTCATACGTTTCAAAGGCATTTATCGACAATTACATGACATTTATGCAAAGAGTCAGTATTTGCAGTGTTGGCCCTTCTTTTTCAGGACCTCTGCAATTCGACTGGGCATGCTCTCAATCAACTTCTGGGCCAATTCCTGACTGATAGCAACCCATTCTTTCATAATCACTTCTTGGAGTTTGTCAGAATTAGTGGGTTTCCGCCTCTTGAAGATTGACCACAAGTTCTCAATGGGATTAAGATCTGGGGAGTTTCCAGGCCATGGACCCAAAATGTCAACGTTTTGGTCCCCGAGCCACTTAGTTATCACTTTTGCCTTATGGCACGGTGCCCCATTGTGCTGGAAAATGCATTGTTCTTCACCAAACTGTTGTTGGATTGTTGGAAGAAGTTGCTGTTGGAGGGTGTTTTGGTACCATTCTTTATTCACGGCTGTGTTTTTGGGCAAAATTGTGAGTGAGCCCACTCCCTTGGATGAGAAGCAACCCCACACATGAATAGTCTCAGGATGCTTTACTGTTGGCATGACACAGGACTGATGGTAGCGCTCACCTTTTCTTCTCCGGACAAGACTTTTTCCAGATGCCCCAAACAATCGCAAAGAGGCTTCATCGGAGAATATGACTTTGCCCCAGTCCTCAGCAGTCCATTCACCATACTTTCTGCAGAAGATCAATCTGTCCCTGATGTTTTTTTGGAGAGAAGTGGCTTTTCTTTGCTGCCCTTCTTGACACCAGGCCATCTTCCAAAAGTCTTCGCCTCACTGTGCATGCAGATGCGCTCACACCTGCCCGCTGCCATTCCTGAGCAAGCTCTGCACTGGTGGCACTCCGATCCCGCAGCTGAATCCTCTTTAGGAGATGATCCTGGTGCTTGCTGGACTTTCTTGGACGCCCTGAAGCCTTCTTAACAAGAATTGAACCTCTTTCCTTGAAGTTCTTGATGATCCTATAAATTGTTGATTAAGGTGCAATCTTAGTAGCCACAATATCCTTGCCTGTGAAGTCATTTTTATGCAACGCAATGACGGCTGCACGCGTTTCTTTGCAGGTCACCATGGTTAACAATGGAAGAACAATGATTTCAAGCATCACCCTCCTTTTAACATGTCAAGTCTGCCATTTTAACCCAATCAGCCTGACATAATGATCTCCAGCCTTGTGCTCGTCAACATTCTCACCTGATTTAACAAGACAATTACTGAAATGATCTCAGCAGGTCCTTTAATGACAGCAATGAAATGCAGTGGAAAGTTTTTTTTGGGATTAAGTTAATTTTCATGGCAAAGAAGGACTATGCAATTCATCTGATCACTCTTTATAATATTCTGGAGTATATGCAAATTGCTATTATAAAACTTAAGCAGTAACTTTTCAAATTTCCAATATTTATGTAATTCTCAAAACTTTTGGCCACGACTGTACATGTATTATCAATTCAAGTACATTAAACCATGCATGGTGTATAGACTGGAGCAACTAGTCATATGACATACGACAGAAACTCCTTCTCTAACCTTGACCAAAGTTAGACAGAGAAAGTGACCTTGCAAATGGGCAGTATATGACTTCAAAAGGAGCAGAAGATGGCTACATGAAGAAGAAGGATTCTAGTAAAGCATGTGCGGTATGTACCTAGTCTTGAAAGCAATATGTTGTGTGTGAAGAAACTGACGGGACGGGACAATGAATTAACATTTAAGAATGATCGCTGCATTATCTCAAAACAAGGGTACACACTTGCAGAAGTCAAATTTACAGGTGAACTGTATCAACTAACACGCAAAGAAAGTGTGTGTACTGCCAAACAAGAACAGCACAAGGGTTGTGTTCACGTATGGCTCAGACGTCTTGCACACAGAGACCCAGAAGCAATAAGAAAGCTAGTTCGAGACCAGCTTGCTGAAGGTGTTAAAACAGACCGATTTAAGGTTGTAAGGTGATTAAATGTACAAGCTGCCTTAGGCCTCATACACACAGCCGTTGTTGTGGTCCGCGTCCGAGCCGCATATTTTGTGGCTCGTGCGCAGACCCATTCACTTCCGTGTGCTGTCCGCATCCGTTGCTCCGTTCCGTGCCCCCGCAAAAAAAATAGAGCATGTCCCATTCTTGTCCGTTTTGCGGACAAGAATAGGCATTTCTATAATTGGCCGCGTTACGTTCCGCAAATTGCGGAACGGAACGCGGAGCAGCTTCCGTGTTTTGCGAATCCGCGGTTTGCGGAACGCAAAACACCAACGGTCGTGTGCATGTAGCCTTAAAGGGAAAATGTCCAGGAAAACATTTCCAAAAAATAGTGCCACAAGATCGGAAGTTCCAGAGAAACTTGAAGACTATCCCTCTGAAGTAAGTAACAAGTTTGGGAAAAGGCCAAAGATTCTACATGCAGACAATGGAACTGAATGCACAAGTGAGAAAAACAAACCATTTTAAAGAGAAATGAAATCTTAGTCCAGACTGTGAGGAATATGGATTATGGCTTACTGGCAGCTATAATTTTCATTCAATTCATCTCCAGATTAATTTAATTCACCTTTTGCATCTACACAGTCAGTGTACATGCAAACTAAGTCCTCCCGCCAACCATCTGCTTGTCAGATAGCAGAGGTGGTGAAACTCCAGCCAATTGTTTACAACTCACACGTCCTCCAGTTAGCCAGGAAACAAGGAGATGTACCAGGAAAAGTCTCTCAGCATGAGGTCTAAGCCCTTCACCACTTCAAACCCAGGTATCAGACATGTTGGCACCAGCCAGTCATAAGGAATTATTAATCGCCGGTCCATCCCAGACCTAAACAAAATACATATTCGTGTCCCTGTGGCCACGAGGAACAGACCCATGGTTAGCCTTTGACTGTGAAATGCCCGGGAGGGGAGATATGCATATCTCTCCACAGAAACCTCAGAACAGTATCACGTTTAGACTCTAGTTGTAGCCGGAACCCAGGCGGATCCATTGGTCCCAGAACCACCTCCCTGCGACATTCTGGTTTGGAGCTAGGAGTCATAATCGGTTTTGTGGCTCCTTTGCTGTCAGTCCCAGAACAGGAAGGGGGGACCGTTCCCAGAGGCGGGGAGGGGAGCGGCCGGCTACAGGTCATAAGCCCACGCCAGCAAGTGGGCGGGGTCTTTTCTGAAGGGAGTCAAATCGTGTAATGTTTGGAGAGACCTGGAAACCGCGGACCTCACTGCCCCCACGTGAACCCAGCTAAGGACTATTCCATCATCCTAACCCAAAGAAATATTCATCAACCCGGTAACTGACTTTTGTTCTGTGTAACCCTGTTTGTACCCTATCATCTGTATTTGTAACCGTCAGATCACTGTATATAATCTTTGTGTGTATATTGTGTTATCTAGTGTGCCCTTAAGGCGATTAAATATATAAATGTAATCTTGTGCTGTCTGGTATCTCGATCACGACTCCCCACGTCCGTATTTCGGCCTAGTAATAGGCTACCGTGGGTTGGCTTCTGACCCTATATAATCCCGTTAGCGGACCGGGCTTATATCAAACGAGAAGCTGGTGGCAATACTACCGAGCTAAGGAAGTACTGTTTCACTGTGGCAGTGACCAGCTCCCCCAGCTTGCCTCCTCTCTGGGCCCACGTGGACAGGAGGAGTTGCTATAAACCGGTACCAAGACTGGCCTTACCCGCTGCTTCCCGGAGGGTGTAATGTCACGCCTTGGTAACCAGTGACGATACCGGGTTTCGTGATCGCGACGTGGTGACGTCACGTGGGCACGAGGTCTGGTATCCGTCACACAGACTACTGTACCATACAATCCCAAACAAAATTGTGTTGCAGAAAGAAAGGATCGAACTCTCTGTGAAAGTGGACGAGGTTTGCTGTTTGACGCAGATCTACCAACAACAAATTGGGCTGAAGCAATCACGACAGCTTGTGATATTCAAAATAAACGACCAAGTAAAGCTACTGAGAAAACGCCATATGAGCAATGGATCAACCTCAAGTCATAAGATCAACTAGGTCAAGCAACGCCATCGTGGCTCAGTGGTTATTCTACATGGTCAAGACACTTCCGGAGTCAGAGCCACAGTCATGAGAAGAGATTCAAAGATTACCTACACATGAAAGACAGAAATTGATTCTGATTTCTCCCCAGACAATAAGAACCATAATGAAAGGTATTTAGGAATATATTTATAAGGTCATATTTAAAGAGTAGCTAAACTTTTACTAAAAATTATTTTTAAATGTCCCAAATGCCCTAAAAATTTTTTTGTAATGTGCTTTATTTATTAAATTAGCAATTCTACTAAAGATAATGCCACCTAAATTGCAGATTTCCTGCGCACTTTAAATTCCCTATTCTCCACAACGCGGACTTTTCAGCGGTATACGGAGTCCAGATTCTACACTTTATGGATGGGGCCGCAGAGAACGGAGTACGGGCCCCTGAGGTTAACTAAATTCTGGCATAGCACATGGGTACTCTGTAACCATGTGCTATGTTAGGATTAGCTGAGGGGAGCGGGCTCCTCTATGTGTCTGCTTCGCTAAGCTAAATGCTTGCATGCAGGACTTTTAGTCAGCGGTGTGAAGAATAGTGAATTTAATGTGTGCAGGAAAACTGCGCTTTAGGGGGGAATATCATTACTAAAAATGCAAAATCAATAAATAAAGTACACTAGAAAAAATATTTTTAGGGCATTGGGGACGTTAAAAGAAACTTTTGTAAAAGTTTAGTTACCCATTTAAGTATTTTAACTTTCATGATTCTCTGAGAAACCCTTTAACTACAACATTCAGAACTCTGAGTGTGTGACTAATGGCCAAATGTAACTGCATGTCACATATGGACAAAGCCTATTTGATGAATATGTAGATGGTCAGGCAAGAATGATGATAATAACAGATACCTGCATACTGAAATAGCTTCCCTGCACTTC
Organism: Bufotes viridis; assembly: GCA_033119425.1. Taxonomy (NCBI): domain Eukaryota; kingdom Metazoa; phylum Chordata; class Amphibia; order Anura; family Bufonidae; genus Bufotes; species Bufotes viridis. Next base: position 53,084,948 of record CM065594.1, read on the forward strand.
AGAAAGTGCCCCACTCGACATTAGCCTTGAGACTAATTTATTTGGCGGCCTTAATCTAACATCTAGTGACTGCAGTGCAGCTACTGGTCTATAATTTACAGAGCCCGACATCAGCCATCTACTATGTCATGCTGTTTTGTCCTTCTTGTACTATGCTCTAGGCTGGTGCAAATATACTGTATATTTAGAACACATTATTATTTAGTCTTTTTACTAAATTTAGACTAAGTGGGAAACATTTTTTTCTCATAACATGGGACACGACTATTTTCCACAATGTTGTTTGACACATTTGTCTCATCCTTAAAACTAACACTTTTGTATGGAAAAGTTACACCAGTTTTCCCACCCCACACCCCTGTCTCACTCCTGCTAGAATGAGTGAAATAAAAATGCGAAAAAAAAAAAAAAATGCCCCATTTTGCAACTTTTTGAAGCCAGACTTCTGGAGTGAAGGCTCGATAAATAAGCACCATAGTGATTATAAACTACTTTTGAGACCTGGTTATCCGTCTAAAATCCATGATTCCATTCAATTCCCACTAGCAAGTGGCTACAGAGCATGTAGATCCCACAGGACAAAAAATGTGTGCTGAGAAGGGATGAGCGAACCCGAACTTTACAGGTTCGGGTTCGGCATTTGGGCAGTGGAGGAAACCTGTTATAACTGAATTCTATGATGGAATGCCAAACGGAAGCCTTTAAAAGGCGTTCTGTTTTGATCCGTCATAATAGAAGTCTATGGCCAAGCCTAAAGGATCCGTCTGGTTTCCGTTATGCAGGACTTTGTTTTTCGTCCTGCATAACGGAAACCAGACGGATCCGTTAGGCTTGGCCATAAACTTCTATTATGACGACACAAAACTGAATGCCTCTTAAAGGCTTACGTTTTGCATTCAGTCATAGAATTCTGTTATAACGAAATTCCTCCACAGCCTGAACACCGAGCCCGAACCTGTAAAGTTCGGGTTCGCTCATCCCACTGTTGAAAAATAAGGCAAGAAAGGAAGTGGAGCAAGAACTCCAAGGTAGTGTTGGGTGGTGCACTCCTGCTAGAGTGAAACACTCCACAAGGAGGTGATCGCAAAACTGGAACAGTTTGCCAAAGATAGGGGTAAGTGTTCGAAATTGGCTGCAAGGTCTAGACAGCCCATGAGACCTGTCACTGAGCACAATCTTCCATGCTTCCTGGGAGATCCAGAGAAAGACCACAACTGCAGACCCTCAGGCACACCATGAAAAAGCCTACTCTAGAAGATACAATTAGAGTCAATGCAATAAATGACGGAGCTGTCTTATCTTCTAGGTAGGTGGCGCCAAAGAAGATGCCTCCATTATAAGGCAAAATCTTAAAAAGCTCTCAGAAAGAGCTACTGGTCCAGAGGAAAGAGTCAGTGACTTAGACGATGTGAAGGCTCCCACATGAGGCATGTGCAGAATCATAACAAAGTCACAGATGCAGGCCACGCCAATCAGGATGATTTGGATTATGACTACTTTTGGCAATTTTCATGTCCGACCATAGATGTTTACCTCCTCTTACTGAGCCCACACCGCTCCACATGATAATGCTCCCAGTATGAGGACGCCCAACTCTCCTCAGCTTAACCTGAACGCTCTCGCTACAATTCTGATTTACTAAAAAAGATGTTCTCCCATTACAGCGAGCAGATGAATTAAGCCTTGCAGGGTGCCTGAGGGGCTACACCTACAGTACATAAAAGCAAGATCCAACACATAATAAAACCATAAACGCAAGGAATAGAGGCCTCTTTGTAGATGATAAAGCAGAGTGGAAACCAACTGTGCTTTCTTTGTGCGATGGTGCAGAAATCTGTTTTAAGAAATGAAAAAAAAAAAAGTTTGTCGGAGAAGCTTAATAGCTGACAGTATGACAAGATTTCAGTATACACAAGAGAATGAATTTATTTCTTACGTTAATCTCAACATATAATCCTAGACCGCTGTTATACCCAAGCAATATAATAAAGAGTAGACCCCACAACCTAAGGCCTCATGCACACGAACGTATTTTCTTTCCGTGTCCATTCCGTTTTTTTGGGGACCGTATACAGAACCATTCATTTTAATGGGTACGCAAAAAAAACGGAAGTTACTCAGTGTGCCTTCCATTTCCGTATTTCCGTTCGGCAAGAGAATAGAACATGTCCTATTATTGTCCTTATTACGGACAAGGATAGGCCTGTTCTATTAGGGGCCAGCTGTTCCGTTCCGCAAAATACGGAATGCACACAGACGCCATCCGCATTTTTTGCGGAATGCAAAATATATACGGACGTCTGCATGAGGCCTTAGAGGGGAGCCACGATGCAATTGCACAAAAACGACAATTGGGTGGATGGATTGATTTGTTCTCTTCCCCTGACACCCACCTCTGAGGATTCTGACTGTGCTCCTGTACCATTATCATCGTCAGTCTCAGTCAACTACAGTGAACACATCTCAGTTATGTATGGCAAAAACCGCAATTTTGACATAAACGGTGATTAACAGACATCATAAAATATATATTTTTTTAAAGGGGCTGTGTCACGAAACATATTCTATATATTTCAAACCAGCACCTGGATCTGAATACTTTTGTCATTGCATATAATTAAAAATTTTTAGCCAGTGAGATATTCAATAAAATGTATCAGTATAGCGCCACCTGCTGTTTGATTTTTTCCTTATTTTCTATCCGTCTCACTGAGCTGGTCGAACATGCTCAGTTTAAATCTTCAACTACCACCAGCCATATGTTCTATTAGAAGCTGCGACAGTTACAGGGAGGGACCTGCGGCAGAAAGGACATCCCCCATCCCCCGAGCTGCCAGGCTGGCGATAATCCAGCATAACAATTGGAGCAATTAATGTGGCGATTTCTGGATTTTTTTAGATCAATCATGGCCTAGCCCTTTTAATGTATGTATAATTGTGTGACTTCCTAGGGCCTTTTAAGGTGCAGTACCACATTAAAGCATCCCTCCAGTTAAAGAAAAAAATAATAATCATATGAAAGATGAGGAAAAGCTGCGAGAAGGCAGCGGTGCTCGCAGGAGCACTGGTGCCTCCTCAAACAGCTAATCAGGAGGGGTCCCGGGTGTCAGAACCCCACTGATCAGATACATGATCTATCCAGAAGATAAGTCATCAGTATTAAAATCTCGGGAAAACCCTTTTAATGATAGGCCATCAATATCTTATCGGTGAGTGTTTGACATCCTGCCGATCAGCAGCTCCGCAGTAGTTCCAGCTCTGGAACTACAGCGCCATCCATTGTGTAGTGGATAAAGCTGGGTACTGCAACACTGCTCTCACTGAAGAGAATAGACGCAGACCTGCAGAACCCAGCTTCATTACCTGTGCACCAAGCTTTGAAATTTCTGCGCCAAGCTACCACCAAACAGTTGATCGGAAGAAGTGTGGGACCCCCGTGGGTCAATTATTGATGTCCTATCCTGAGAAAAACCCATTTTAAAACCCCATTGAGTAGAACTCATCAAGGGTGGTCATGACTTCCAGGGAGGTATTCTGACTGCCTGTTCGGAGTCTGGAAGTAATTTTCCCCCTAAAAATTGGATAATTGGCTTTTTTTTTTTTGCCTTCCTCTGGGATCAACTTTGCAGGAAAACAGGCTGAACTGGATGGATGGATGTTATTTCAGCCTTCTAAACTATCTTTTTCCTACAGTGTGCAAAAACGACCACCGCTGATGGATTAGCAGGGTGGTCATAACCATGGAAACGAGCAGTGTATAATGTGATGGAAAAAGGAATCCAGCCAGCAAATGAGGCAATATGGACAATCACAATGCATTAGTAAGTGCCTTGTATTAACGTTCTCTACATGATAAATGTAATTTGCTGAAATGAGAATAACGCTTTAGAAATGTTGAAGCATTTTTGGCCCACAGCTTGCATGCATTGTTACGCTGCACATTGAAGGCTGCTCAGTCCTGTTCAGTGTGGTTACCTCAGCCGGTGACTGGCTGACAGGGCATTTCCAGGCATTTTCTGCATGTCTAGATTAGTGATGAGCGACATAGGCAATATTCGAATGCGCAAATTGTTGGCTGAATATTCGCAAATTCGAGAATATGTGATCTCCAGTCATTATTTACTCGATTGCGAAAATCGGCAATGTAATATATTCGCAATAAAATTTTGTGATTTGAATATTCGAGATCAACACTAAGGGGTAGACAACTTTCCTTTTGGTTGCTAGGGATGTTGCTAAGTGCCGATATTCGCGATAAATTCGCAATAAATTCGTGATTAGAATACTCACGGTCAACACTATTCGCGAATACGAATATATAGAACTATATTCTAAATATTCGCGAATTCTCGAAGTGGAGATATTCGCAATTAAAATTCTCAATTTGAATATTCGCGCTCAACACTAGTCTAGATGGGAGCAGGAAGTAGCGGGCATCCGGGTGGCGCTAGAATGGCAGTGGAGGGGAGTTTTTTAATATCGTTAAGCCACTCTGACTGTGTTGCCAATTGTTTTTGAATAAGTGGAGCACCCCTTTAATCTCCGACACATGAGGGCACATCCCTTGAGGGATTTAAAAAAAAAAAAAAACTAAAATTGATGTTTTCTCAATAATCCATGCACAAGACCTGGGAATTGTGTGTAAATTAAGGCCTCATGCACACGGCCGTGGTTGTGGTCCGCGTCCGAGCCGCATATTTTGCGGCTCGGGCGCAGACCTATTCACTTCAATAGAGCCGCAAAAGATGCGGACAGCACTCCGTGTGCTGTCCGCATCCATTGCTCCGTTCCGTGCCCCTGCAAAAAAATAGAGCATGTCCTATTCTTGTCCGTTTTGCGGACAAGAATAGGCATTTCTATAATGGTCCGCGTTCCGTTCCGCAAATTGCGGAATGGAACGCAGAGCAGCTTCCGCGTTTTGCAGGCCGCAAAACACCAATGGTCGTGTGCATGTAGCCTAAGTGTAAAGATACAGAACGCTGTGCCTTGTACCACTGAGTCAGTATACTTCCCCAGTGACTGTACTGAATGTTGTCACTCGCAGTCATTGGGAGCAGTGACATTTATGTCAGATAAACCAACGTACCTCTTGTTAACACTTCATAATTACAAATTACACCAAAGTCAAATCTTTCTATTACAGCCAGGGGAGCCGCATACAAAGCAAAGACGAGGGTTGCAGGGTATCCATTAAGGTTAATTCCACATGAAAAGAAAAACGTGCCGTTAGCAACCATAATCCTCAATGGGCACTCATTAATTCTGGAGGGGGGTGTCATTTCAGTCTCGTCTTATAATTCACCACTGGTATAATTTACTTCTATATTTTTTTTAATGGTCCAGGTCGCAAATTAGATGTAGCAACAGGATAAAAGCACAAATTCCAATGTTTTCCGACATTAAACTCGTGCATACAGTAGGTGTCTAGGTCGAGATATTAGATGCTTTTAACGAGAGAGCAATTTATATTCAAGGTGTGAGGAACATTTTGTATACGACAAAAAAAAAAAAGAAAAAACAAAGTATTTTGTGGTTTAAAAACAGTAAATTCACACGTCCCCTATGATTTATTTATTTTTTTACTGTCTACCAAGCAATGCTAAATTGGCCTGGAGAGATATGAAAAGCCAAAAACCATGTCGTGCAGCGCGCATATATTTTATACTTGTCAACAAGCAAATGGCTGTCGGAGTCATTGCCTCCTAATGACATGACTTACACAATGACTGCTAAATGCAGACTTTAATGGGCTTTTCTGAGCAACAGAGATTGTTTAATTAGCTCATATTAATTAAAATGTAATCTAGTTCATTTCATGACATAGCGAGATCAGCATGGTGGACCTACCGAAATTATAAAAAAGAAAACTACAAAGAATAATTGTGCTCCAAAGGTGAATGAAAACGTGACAGCCAAAACACGGTAATGTAGTCAATCGTATTGTCAACTCCGTAATTTCCAACTAAAAAGGATTAAAGGGCGTTAGCATCTAGAATTGTAAAAATACGCTGCTCGCTACTGAACAAAGACTCAATGGTCGGGTCAATCATTATATAAGAGTAGGATGGCAATAGACCTTTATCATAGCCAATAAATAGGCTGTTAATATGATTTTTTTACCCCCATGCCCGGATGTAAACATGGCAGCTGTGGCCGATGGGGTCTACTAAGGTTACGGTCACATGTAGGTTTTTTGATGCAGGTTTTGAAGCCAAAACATCATCAACTTCAGTGCTGGAGTCCACTCAATACGTAGTGCAAGCAGATGAGTCCTGATATTCATGATGGGTGCTATGGAGGCAGGGAGAGCCAGGACCTGATGAATATCCGGACTCAGTGGGGGACATTTATTAAGCATGTTGATCCAGAATTATGGCGTAAAATGCGCTAAAAAGAATGGTGGTTTAATTTGCACCAAATATATCAACTGATTTCTCCACAATTTTCACCATAAAGAATGCATCATGCCAGAAATGGCTCAAATTAATTTTCTGTGGTGGTGTGTGGTGTTTTGTGGTGTTGCTTTTATGAAAAGAAAAACCAACCTGTTGCGGGAACAAGTGATAGGTAAGTATTAAAACAGGATGATAGAAATGAGCTAAACAGCAGGGTTTACTCAGTAAATTGTCATTCAACAAAAACAATGACAAAAAAGTCCAGAGTCTGAGACAAAAGTCGCAATTTGCCACCTGAAATGTCGCAAATATTCTTTAAAAGTCGCAAGTGTGGTCTGGACAGGGGTGGCTGAAATGGCACATTTGAGTTTTAAAAAGTCTCATTTTTGGGCTATTGGTGTTAAAATGTCACAAATCAAAAGAAATAGGCGAATAATCAAGTTGATATTTTAAAAAACTGAATTAGGCCTCCTTCACACGGCCGTTGTCCCGACTGTGGGCCAGCCGCATGCGAATTGCGGACCCATTCACTTGAATGGGGTCCGTGATCTGTCCGTTCCCCAAAAAGACGAATTTAGTATATAGGGCAGGCAAATACCGGCTGAAACATCTTACTTCCCTTAGGGTGGGGGTGATCATTGCATGGAATTCATTTGTTGTAGTGATGGGGGATAAAGGACAGAGTGCGATATGGTCACCAGTTTTACCTTTATGGAGAAACCCTAAACTCCAAGAATTATTTTCTTTGCCAGACTTTGAGTTCTGGCCGCAGGTGGCATTAAATACCTCACCCAACTGTATGAAGATGGGGTTTTTAGGACCTTCTCGGTTCTGCAGGCTGAATACATGCCACGCTGATCCCTCTTTAGGTTTTTTCAATTGAGGCATGCATGTGTATCACAATTCGGGGCAGGCCTTCTGCGGCTAGAATATGGGGTGGTGGAAAAAATTACCAGATGCGCAGACCCTGCTAAAATGGTTTCCTCCTTCTATGGGACACTAATATCCTACCAATCTTCGCCTATATCCAAGGCTTTTACTAAATGGAGAGGTCATATTATGGCTCTAGACTTGCAACATAAGAAAGAATTGGCTTCATCATAAAGGTCAACGGTGATTTGTGCACGGGATCAGCTGATTCAGGCTAAGTGGATACACAGAGTATATTTGACTCCTGTACATCTGGCATGTATGCATAAACTCGTTGATGATTTGGGAATATCTGGTTATTGCAGACTTCTGGGAAGAAGTGCACAAATATCTTAATTGTAGACTGGGTCTTCCGGCAGTTATATCCCCAGAAGTTAGTCTACTGGGCCTTGTCAATGAAATTATTCCTACCAAGTATAATAGAATCCTCTATAGGTTATTACTGTTCTACGCTAGGAAGTCCATCCTGCTAAATTGGAAGCCTCCAAAAAGTCCCCATTGGATTCAACTTATTAATGCAGCATAACCTGTGTACAAATTGACCTTTGAAGCCAGGGGTACACTGGATAGGTTTGAAAAGATTTGGGGTCTCTGGTTAAGTGCCAGCTTGGTGTAAGGATAGTCCATAGAAATGACTCAGGTGTGGGTCGCTGCCCGTGTGAGTGCTGTGTGTGAATGTTGGACAGTCGCAGATGACCATTTGTATGCAGGATTGCTAGGGCTATGGGCTGAAATTGGAAATATATTGATCCGAAATGATATGCCAATGCTACATAACCCTTTTCTTTGTCGTTTGAAGGTAACTGAATGTAATTGTGTTTTTTGTTGTCATTTTATTTTATTTTTTTAAACCTTGAAAAAGAAAATCTATTAAAAAAAATAATAATAACCCTATCTTCTCTAATGGTTAGGAATGGTTGTCTGATAGAGAAAGCTTGTATTTCATTAACTCTGCGGGCTGATGTTTACTTCCTCCAGAGGGTCAAATGGGGAAATAGTAAGACCTGAAAGGACTAGGTTTAGGTCCCAAGGTACAGCTACAGGTCTTAGTCTAGGTCTAAGTCTGTCAGTACCCTTCATGAATCTATCAATCCATGGGTGAGCAGCCAGCTTTACATCCAAGAACATGCTCAGAGCAGATATCTGCACTCTGATGGTGCTAGATTTTAACCCTTTGCTATACCCTTCTTGTAAGAATTCTAGAATTGAAGGTATATCTCCTAATTTAACTGAAGGATTTTCCAAACACCAGGATATATATTTCTTCCATATCTTATGGTAGATTTTACAAGTGATTTTTTTATGGCTAACATAATGCTGACTACAAAATCTGAAAGGCCCCTAGATGAAAGAATTAGCCTTTCAGGATCCATCCTGACAGGCGCAGACTTGTCACCTTTAGATCAGAGACCTGACCTTGTGTTAAAAGGTCCTGGGACCACGGCAGAATCCAGAGTTTCTTCCTTGACATTTTTGTCAGGAGCACGTACCATGATTTTCTTGGCCAGTCTGGTGCTATTAGAAATACATTTACCCTGTTTTCTCGTATCTTTCTTAAAGGATAACTGTCACATTTAGACCCTAATTTCAGTTTTCATATATGTACCGTAGTCACTAATATGATAATATTCCTGAATCAATAACTATTAGACTTACTTACCCCTTATTTAATAAGATTCAGCCCTTAGCAACCAGTCTGCATAAAACTGCAATTTCACTATTCTGTTAAGATGGCCGCCCTCAGCCCTGAGGCTAATCCATAGGACGCCTGCAGTGAAGTTAGTGAAGACCAGCTCTGTATAGGGGGGTCTTGCAGTGAAGTTCCCAGGTCTGGCTGAAGCCTGTAGTCCTTCTACAAGCTCTCCTCTTATCAGATAAGGCTTTCATTTATATACTGAGCAGCCACATTGTCCAGCACTGCTAAGGGAGTGTCTGCCAAGCACAGGCATGTGGAGAAGTTCACACACACAGCCAAGCACTGTTATCTCCTGTCAGGAAGAACCTGGCTTTTTATACATTCCCTTACAATGCTCACTCACTATCAGTTCCCAGTGCACGCAGCAGTGCTCCGTCCTCATCTGGTAGACGGAAGGAGCATAGCAACCTGATTTTATCTCAGGTAACAATAGCCAATACTGGGGACTTTTAGGTGGCTTTTAGGGGTTATTTATTAAATAATCAGAAATTTAAACAGGGCCAACAAGGTGATATTAAATCACCAAAATCCAATAGTAAAAAAAAAAAAAATTTTGACAGTTATACTTTAAGACTCTCGGCATTAGAGGCAATGGGGGAAAGCAATAAGTTAGATTGAAATTCCACCTGATCGCTAGTGCATCTGTTCCTGCACTTTCCTTTGTCCCTTGGATCCAAGGAGTAGTAGATCGTTACCTTTGCATTTCTCTTGTTCGCAAATAAACCTACTTGCGGTAATCTCCATTTCTGGACTAGAGAGTTGAATATTTCTTTCTTTAAACTCCACTCTCCTGGATCCACTCTTCTTCGACTTCGAAAATCCACCTTGACATTTTGTGTCCCTTTCAAGAAAACCACTGACGGAGCTGACATATTTTTTCGCCCATAAAAATATCTTGGTTAGGGATAGTAGGATTTTGCTCCTTGTACCACCCTGACGGTTTATGTATGACACCACCGTCTTGTTGTCCGATCTGATTTGAACATTCTTTCCTCAGGGGTGAGATCATCTCCAACATTATCTTTGTAAAAATTCTGGAATATGCATCCTTTAGATCCAATGATGCTAGAAAGACCCCTTTCTGAAGAACGTTTACAACGGACTTTATCGATTCCATCTTGAACTTCTCGTATTTTATCGACTTCTTTAATTTTTTTTAGATTTATAATTAGACTCGATTTCCTGTATGGATTGGCTACTATGAACACTGTAGACTATGTACTATGAACACTGTAGAATAATACCCTGATTTGATTCGATGGTACCGGCAAATTGACTTTCATGTCTACCAAGTTCAGAATTCCCTGCTCCAAACAGAGTTAAAGAGACAGGGAGCTCTGGTCCGGAGCGACGGCAAAGGTTGGGGGGGGGTAACATGTAACCCTGAGAAAGTATGTCTGTCAACCAAGGGCTTGGAGAAAAAACCTTCAGGATTCCACAAACTTTATCAATCTTCCACCCACCAGAAATTCGGCATCATTTTTTTGAGGCCCGTCCCCTATACTGGCACACTTGTGAGATAGCTTTCTGGCCTCGGCGGGCGCACGTGTGTGGGACTTATTTCCCCAAGGCAAGCCCTGGCAACTGCGGCCACAATTTCTCCTGCTTCTTCTTTAGTAGAAAAATCGTACCGAGGCACAGGTACTCCTCTTGCTTCTCTGCCTGGAGGACACCGAGGATTGCATGGAGGTGGGCCCTTTTGAAGCTTCCTGTCCCTGCCTGGTAGAAGGAGGATGATCTCATAGTAAGGTGCCGTCATGGAAGTGAGGGGAAAAGTCACATTATACAAGAGGCGGGCGCCTTTTGATACATGAGGTGAAACAAATCACCACTTTTGATTTGTAATGTTAGTATGTTTTTGGAGAAAATTACGCCATTATTGATAAATTACCCACATTGTCTTGCACCGTGTATTAAGCAGCTCGAGCGCTAGAGTTCGGTCAATACAGAGTGCGTGGCTATGAGTCCTGGCTGCAATGTAACTACACATCAAGGACAGAAAGTTAGCCCTTATCTCAATGTTCAGTTACATTGTAGTGCGCAAAGGGGTAAAAGAGCACACACCATCTCCACAGAGAAGGAATAATAAATGGTTATTGAATAATAGGGCAGAGAAGGAATAATAAATACAGAGATTTCCATTTTTTGGCTGAAGGGGTGTTCTTTTTTTGAACGGTAACAAAATTATTCATTGCTACGTTTGTCAATTTACATGATAAAACTCACAACTGCAACAAATATCACTAAGCTACGTTTAGCTCATACACATTTGTAAAAAGGCCATGATGGGATCTAACCTTTGGCACTTAAAGGGCACCTTTCTGCAGGATCAAGCCTATTAAACCAGGTATACTACCTGGTAGGGTGGATTCTGCTGATTAAGATAATGCCTGTCTTGTGAAAATCGGTAGCCTCATTCCCGAGAAAAAAGACTTTTGTTCGCTATCCAGATGATGGCTTTGGTGCACAGGGGGCGTGGCCAGCACTGGGAAGCTAAGATGAACGAGTCGGGCTCCACCCCTCAGCACACTCAAGCCAATCTTCACAATACAGGTACCATTTTAATCAGCAGGATCCACCCTAGCAGGCAGTATGCTCTTTAATGTACAGAGCATTACATGTGTACTGTGTAATACAACCATTTTTTTCTTTAACTTAGAGATATACTGGCATTTTTTCATCCTGTTACAGCGTCCATTTTTACTAAGAAGTTTTTCAACGGTTGCTACTCTAATACAATATACCCTAAGGATCCACAACCGATCCGGCACCTGTGTCAACATCTCACTTGCCAACTCTGAGCTCTAAAAAATACAGATGAAGCACAGGAGAATGGTCTTTCCCTATAAAGACAAAATACTGGCGGTAAATCATAGTGACAAGTCCCCTGTACAAATCGCCTACGAAACTGCTTATTTCTCGGATCCAGTCATGAAATCACTGGATCAACTTCTGAAGTCATCACTTGCCAAAAGCACATCTGGTAATGTTTTCTCCTGACTTTCATTACCTACATTAATGGCAGAAATATTTCACCTTATACAGTGATACAAAGCACGAGATGGCAAGGGCTTGATTGATTTAACTATTAATTTCCTATGCGGAGCGCGGATGAATACATAGGTTGTGAGGGCGGATGAAATATGCCTGTGGCATAAAATAACAAGATGATGGGGAATTTTACATTTTAATGGGATTGTTCAAAGATTCAAAAGATTCATAGTCATAATTTCTTGTAGATTATAAAAGCCGAGCTGACGGCACACATACGCAGTTTATGCTGATTATTTTACTAAATAATTTTCCTTCTATTATTACATTTCTCATACTTATCCTACAGTCATTATCTCAACATTTTATACACACATATAGAATTTAAAGTGATTGCGCCCAATTTTTACGTTTTGCCCTATCCACAGGATGGGGAATAACTAGCTGATTGCTGAAGATCCGACCGCTGGGACCCCAGGGTCCCGATTCCCTGATCTGATAGAGTGGCAGCTCCGTTCATTTTCTATGGGACCGCTGGAGATAGCGGAGTACAGACCTTGGCTTAGAGGACAAAATTAAATTTTCATGTTGAATTAAATTAAAACATTTTAGGTTGGCACAACTACTTTAACTGGGGAGTATACCACATTTGGGGGCACTGGGGGATTTAGGTTATAACTAGCACCACCTCTTTAACGTGAAAAAAAGCCACTAGAAACGTGTTTCTTTATTACTCAATATAGGTTATCAGTTTGAGATCGGTGGGGGTCCAAATCCTGGCACCTCCGACAATCAGCTGTTTGAAGAGGTTGTGGCGCTCACTGGAGACTCCTTGAGGCTTGCCAAGTGACTGTGCTTGGTACCGCAGCTCACTCACTTGAATAGGACTGAGCTGCGCCTAGGCCATGTGACTGATAAACGTGATGCCAGTGGCCTAGGAAGAGCGATGTGCCTATTTAAACAGCTGATCGGCGGAGTCCCGTACGTCAGACCCCCCCACTCAATCCTCAATTCTGAGGATAGCTCATTTGTTACATCTGTACATCTACTAAAGAATCGTTTTTATAGTCATTTGTCAGCTATGATAGCATAGAGGCATGAGCCCAGCAGTCACTATATGAACCGTTTTCAGTGGCCAATGGGTTAGGGTTTCTCTGAGGGGTCGGTAGCTGGTTTTGGCTTTAGTGTAGTCTGTGTATTTATTTTTTTTATTGTTTTTTTATATTATTTCTACTGTATTTAAAGAGGCTCTGTCACCCGGATGAATGCTATAAGGTATATAACCTGCATATAACCTGGTAGCAGTGGCGTACCGCCCATAGAGGCAGACCACGCCATTGCTATGGGGCCCGCGGCACTGGGGGGCCCGGAGCGTAGAGAAGGCCCCATCCACAATATTTGGACCCGCCCACTCATGACATGCGGCAGGCCCCGGCCCGGCGCTTTTGTTTCTGCAGCCGGCTCTTCTTCCGGAATTTGGCCAGGCAGCAAGAGAGAGGAGGGGTGGGGAGGGGGACAGCCAGGACAGTGTGGGACATGCTTTAATCTGCCCCCCAAAATGCCCATGGGGGAGAAGTAGGAAGAAAGCACGCTTTCCTCCTACACCTACTCCTTTCTAACACCCCCCGGGCATTTTGGAGGGCATTAGGGGTTGGATATTAACCCCTCTAACTCCTTGCTGCTAATGCTGAGTGTGCACAGAATGATATTCCACCAACCAGCCAAACCTCCCCCACACACACACACACACAGTTTCAGTAGGTCATGTATAAATTTATTTAATGGGGTGTGCCACGGGAGGAGCCATGGTGGGTAGTGGGCGGGGTTAAGGGGGCCCAATTCAGATTTTTGCTATGGGGCCCAGTGATTTCTATGTACGCCCCTGCCTGGTAGGGTTGATGACGCTGAAAAAAACAGTACCTTTCTTTCTGCTGTCAGTGGGTCGGTGGTGGAGAAAAATAAACTTTTAAAAATATGTGAATGAAATATTCGAGCACCAAGAGGTGGGCTTATGCGGTTCGAGCACCGCTCCACTGACGCCCCTGGTGCTCCACAATGATGCCCACCTGCGGTAGTTCATGCCCCCTGCCTTTAGACTGACAGCACTAAACCCTTTGGTATAGCCTTGATCTAGCCTGCACACCCGGGATCTCAGCGCTAGACTAGAGGGTCCATCTATTCTTATGGCTCTATGTTGTGCCGTTACTGTGTTATTTCAATTAGAAGTTATAAAGGAATTGCCAGCAGCTCGCAGTAAAAGTACAGATGGGTATTACCAGTTGGGCAGGGGGGGGGGGGGGGGGGTTCCCTGTACAATCTGATACCAGCAGCACTTATTGGACAGTCAGATACACCTGCTACAGGTAAGTCTACTTTCACACTTGCGTTTTAGCTTTCCGTTTGCGAGATCCGTCATGGGCTCTCACAAGCGGTCCAAAACGGATCAGTTTGCATTCTAATGCATTCTGAATGGAAAAGGATCTGCTCAGAATGTATCAGTTTGCATCAGTTCAGTCTCCATTCCGCTTTGGAGCCTTTTAGTGTCCGTCTGATGAAACTGAGCCAAACGGATCCATTTTCTATTGTGTCAGATTGTGTCAGTGAAAACGGATCCGTCCCCATGGACTTTCAACGGTGTTCAAGACGGATCCGTCTTGGCTATGCTAAAGATAATACAAACTGATCCGTTCTGAACAATGCTGACGGTTGTGTTATCTGAACGGTTCTCTTCAAGGAATTCATGTGCATCTGACAAATATAACAGCAGGGGTTGGAGCAGCAGTAGACTTCATAACATTTCTGCATTTCTGTCACATTCTCCATAATTTAAAGCAAAGCAATAATATTTGTCGGCTCATTAAAGGGGTTGTCCCACGAAAAATATTCTGCAGTTTTCAAACCAGCACCTGGATCTGAATACTTTTGTAATTGCATGTAATTAAAAATTTAGCATAGCCAGTGAGTTATCCAATAAAATGTATCTGTATAGCGCCACCTACAGTCTGTTTCTTATTTCTTTGACCTGTTCACTGAGAAGGCCGCACATGCTCAGTTTCATCCATCAACTGTTTTCTGAGCTGTGATAGGGAGAGCATTTACACGCCCCCTGAGCTGTGATAGGGAGAGCATGGACACGCCCCCTTAGCTGTCAGCTTGATATAAATCTATCAGAGCAATGAATGGGGAGATTTCTGGATCCATGTGAGGTACAGGGCTGGTTCTAGCTTTGTTAGAAAGAGATTATCAAGTTCTATATGATGTCTGATTTTCAATTTTTACATTAGTCATGGGATAACCTCTCTAATTACCAAGCAAATCAATAACACAGAAATAGCTCTTACCATTGAAGGAACGAAAGGAGCAAGAATACCGCCAAATCTGCACGCCATGGCACATACTCCCAATCCGGCGTTCCTAGAACAGACGTAAAATCATAAATAAAGAGAAATGAAGTTAAAAAGAAACAGTTGTATGGGAACTAAAAGGGGATGTCCAAGTTTCCTAACAATTTGGCCCTTGCCAATAAATGCCATAAAATAAAATAGTCAAACACCGACCTGATTCTCCCCTGAAATTCTTAGTGCCACAGCTTTACGTCATTGCTTTAGCCCTGTATACAGACCGCTGAGGACTGTGATTGGCTGCAGTGGTCATGTGCCTCGTACCTCTACAGCACCACTGCAGCCTTCTTTACAAACACATGGCCACTGAGGCCTGTGATTGACTAAGAGGTCACAAACACTTATTTAATCAGTAAGATAAGAACTGAGCTATACTAAAGATATCTTTAAACCATGATCGGTACCATTGAGCTAAAAAACAAGTCGTTTCTTGGTGTAGTGAACGTTTCAACAATGGCCCTTTAGTTGCACAGATTTTCATTCACAAAATTGTAATTCCATCATTTGTAAAGCAGACTGTTGCACTTACATAAAGCGAAATTTATGTGGCGTGCGGTGAACGATTCCTATTAACACGTATGAAATCATCAACATTCAACGATGATCTTTGTGTCCACACAAACGATCAAACCAATGAGAAATCTACCCAGTTGTCGCTCTATCCTTTATTGATTTTACATTGCTGGATAATTGTGCAGTTTCGCTTGATTTAACAATAATTTACACGAAAATCGGCTCATGTAAAGGTACCTTAAGTGTTTCTAAAGTCAGATATCAGAGATAAGGAGCAATCAGCTGAGCTGCCGGACAGAACAGAGAAAAAGTACAGAGCCTGCTACTAGAGAATCTCAAGGCTGTATAGAGAAAGGGGTTCAACGTTTTTGATAAAGACCAATTGAAAAAAAAGATTTTAGCTCAAATTGAGTACAATGCAATAATAATAAAAACTGCCCCCAAAGGTGTCCATAGCCTTTCAATTAATTATACATTTTCAGGAGGAATATCAAACATGACTCAGAATTGTAATTTCTTTGGAAATATAAGTATTTGCTCCAACAGACATGTCAGGAAAGCTTACAGGCGTGGGCTAACAATCTAAGGCAGCACTCTATGATGTCCCCTGACAGGTCCAGGTAACGTCAGAGATGATCTGCAGCTTGTCTCGGTCTTAAACCTGGAGAAACAAGACAACTTGCCACTATTGTGTGTTTTCTGTTAAAACCCACAAAATCTACCTGCAACAGTTACGTGATGCCAGCAAAATGATATCTGCAAAGCATCACAAAAGGCTTCCATGGAAACAACTATTAAAAGATAACGGGGTCAGACTCTGATGCAACCAATGAAGTCTAAAGCCCCAACGCTCACATCATGATCGTGATCTGTGCTAATGTCATTTATAGAACTACAATCCCCATCGGAATACTAACTTTTTACATACAAACCTTTCTTGCTCATTAGATATAACACATTCAGAATACAATTTTACCATGTTATGCTGCTTTTATGCTTGTTGGTACATACACCACAGTATCCACTCTCTGCAATATCATTACAGGTGTCCAAAGCGGAGGGTTCATCTGCTACCACGAGTGAGTGATTCATTTATTTAATTAATCTGAAAAAATCTGGAATTGGTCGACACCAGTATATTGCAACTTAATGAGGTTTCCCTGCTTTATGCACTTTTTTTTTTACATTTTAGGGTACTTTCACACTAGCGTTTTGGATTCCGTTTGTGAGATCCGTTTCAGGGCTCTCCAAACGGTCCAAAACGGATCAGTTCAGCCCCAATGCATTCTGAATGAATAAGGATCCGTTCAGAATGCATCAGTTCGGCTCCGTTCCGCCTTTATTCAGTTTTTGAGGCGGACACCAAACGCAGCTTGCAGCATTTTGGTGTCCGTCTGAAGAGGCGGAGCCTAACGGATCAGTTTTTAATTACAATGTAAGTCAATGAGGACGGATCCGTTTTCAATGACACAATAAGGTGCATTTGAAAACGGATCCGTTCCCCATTGACCTTCAATGTAATTCAAAACGGATCCGTTTTGGACTTTGTCATTTTTCTTTAAAACTAATGCAAACGGATCCGTTCTGAATGGATACAAACGTTTGCATTATAGGTGCGGATCCGTCTGTGCAAATAAACAGACGATCCGCACCATCGCAAGTGTGAAAGTAGCCTTAAGCTCAGCCTGCTGTACCTGTTGAAAAAAAAAAATACAAAATTGGCGTCCTGGGTCTGCATCCTAGAAACTTCTGGACATGATGGGGTCACGTGCGCCATGGCTGCCAATGACTAGCCTCAGCTGGGACATGTCCCCAAGTGGTACATCACTGCTAGGTCACATGTCATTGGCTGCACAAGACCTCAGCCATCCGGAGGTTTACAGAACAGGGATCAGAAGACCGCAAAAGGGAGCCAAAGCGATGCAGTGGGAAGGAGAGGAGTTTTTTTTTTTCTATAGGTACAGCAGGCTGAGCTTGACATTTTAAAAATCTGCACAACCACTTTAGTGCTCATTCACACGAGCGTATGTATCCGCAAAAAACTGGATCTGAAAAAATAAGGATGATGTCCGTGTGCATTCCGTATTTTGCAGAACGGAACAGCGGGCCCCTAATAGAACAGTCCTCTCCTTGTCCTTAATGGGAACAATAATAGGACATGTTCTATTTTTTTGCGGAACGGGAATACGGACATACGGAAACGGAATGGACACAGAGTAAGTTCCGTTGTTTTTTTGAGGACCTATTGAAATGAATGGTTCTGCATACGATCCGCAAAAAAAACGTAACGGACACAGAAAAAAAAAAAATTGTGTGCATGAGCCCTTAATCTGACTGTATCAAATCTTCTGAAATGAAAGTACTGTATGTGTCCCCTGTAATGTCATTCCTCTGAAGAGCTCTATGGTTAAAATACCTGATTACAAAAAACATTCAAAAAATGCATTAAAAAATACTGGACACAGTATTAGTATTAAAACTGCTGTAACAAAAAAAAAAAAGCTACAAAATGCCTAAAAAAGTCCAACCAGCCTTAGAAATGCAACATGGTAGGTGGCTGGCCATTTTACAGATTTTGCATTGGGACTCGTGAAACCGCAGGTAAATTGTTGCCGTTTTTGCCGATAAGTATCTACGGTTCTTGCCGCACTGTGTGAATGTCTCCATAGTGTGTACACACCATTTATCCATGCCCAACGGTTCTGACTGGTTTAGGTATGCCAATGGATTTATGGCAATGAACGGGCGGGTTGTTCGGTTTTTCTTGAGTTCACCTTCAGATTATAAACATTATTACTAGTGTACTGAGACGTTCATTTCTAATTAGAAATGAAAAATGTGCTTAGACTCCAAGGAACAGTTTAATTTTATGGTCGCGGGACCTTACAGTGCAGCATAATGGCTACGGAGACAGGTTTAAACACTGGACTTTGAACTAATAAAACCGTAATATCAGCAGCACGATGCAGTTCAGCAGCAGCACCTGCCAATACAAGCTGAATGCTTAGCGGTTTTCAAGTTCACTGACTATGGCCTGCTGCACACGAACATTGTGTGCCCGTGGCCGTATCACGGATGCAGACCCATTCACTTGATAGGGGTTGCAATCACTGAGATGCGGAACGGAAGCACTACAGAGTGTTTCTGTCCATGCTTCCGCACCGCAAAAAAATAGAACTTGTTCTATTTTTGGCGGTGCGGATGGATCACGGACCTATGCAGGTTGAATGGGTCTCAATCCTTTCCAGCCACCGCATGGACCTGCCCGTACATTGGGGACCGCAAATTGCAGTCCCCAACGCATTGAACGGATGCACAATGTTCATGTGCATGAGGCCTACAGGTGAGGATTTAGAGACAATCATCACATTGATATGACCTTAAAGGGGTTCTCCGGGCTTCTAATACTGATGACCTATCCTCAGGAGAGATCATCAATATCAGATCCACGGGGTCTGACACCCCGCCGATCATCTGTATAAAGGGAAGGTGCGTGTGCCGTCTCCCTTCTCTCTTCCTGCTCGCTGCTGCTATGTTTATGGCAAAGCAGGAAGTGAGAAGGGAGACAGTGCACGCGCCATCCCTTGATGGTCAGTGGGGGTGCCGGGTGTCAGACCCCTGCCGATCTGGGGGTTCGACCACTGGAATCCCCACGATCATGAAAACAGGGGTCACCTGGAGTGGTGATGCACATGCGAGACCACTGCTCCATTCACTTCTATGGGACTTCTGTGTACTGCACTTAGCTGTCTTCATAGAACTCAATAGATTGGTGGCTGCATGCGTTCCACCACTCCTTTCACACAGGGAGACTCGGGGACCCAATTTCTGAGATCAGTGGGGACCCAGTGGTAAAACTCCCTGTGAATAGGTGATAAATGTTCTTTATGGGGAAACCTCTTTAAGGAGATAATTTTCAATTGATAATAATTGATGCTAATGCATCTGCCATCCTAATGGTTCAGTCACAGATTGGGTTTTTCAGCACAATTTTGGTACAGATATTTACAAAGAAAGTTTGCCAAAAATCAGCTAGCAGCCACGTCCTTTCTGCCTCACATTCCTTTCAATGGGAGGCAGCGCTGAGGGTACCCCCACCAGATAAGCTGTTCTGTAGTAAGTCTGGTGCCCATTCACTTCTATGGGAGCAGACCTGCAGTAACCAGCTCCATCCACTGCACAATGGACAGTGCTGTGTAGTTCCGCTACCAAACAGCTGATCCATGGGGTGCGTGGTGTCGGACTTCCTCCGATCAGATAGTGACGGCCTATCTTGAGCGTAGGTTATCACTTGTACGGGGTTGGAAAACTCCTTTAAAGATGGCGTAACACAGCACATACAGTCTTGTGATACAGTTCAGTACATGAACATTTAATTCTTTCATTCTTCGTTTTCTGCTCGCCATAAGGACATATAGTATCCCCGGATTCTTGCATTTCTTGAATATTATAAAGGGACAAAAAAAAAACCATTCGGAATTAAGGGCACAAATGCTTAGCTTCGCACCCACAGAATTCTCCAAGTGGTGAAATACAGAACTTTCTTCCATGCCGAATCGGATTCCTTTGAAGTACTTCCAAAGACAGCGACATTAAATAACGCAGGACAATGCTAACTAATCCTTCGGAGCGTTGGAAAATATATCAGAGAGTTACAGCGTCTGTTCCAGCAGGAATGATGTCACCATGCTGCCCGTGGGACCAGTCACGCCATTAAATTCTCCTGCCTCCCAAGTCCCATCCAGCTACTTGCTTTATTGACTTAATTTCAACATCTTATGGTGTCAGACTCTGTCAAACGACCAAGCTGATAAAACACAGGGGGGCGCTAGCGAGTCATGCGCTTTACTGCGTTATAGACTAAATCAATTAATATCATTTATAGAAGAAACATCAAGATAAAGGTCGTGGTAACCACCATTTTAATGAGCTGCAGAAGATGTTGGCTCCACATACAAAGATGCTATTAATATTCCTACAGTATGCTTCGTTTCACTCCTCTGTGGCTGCCGAGATCTCATTTAAAGTAGAACCCAGGTCACCTGAGACAAACTTGAGAAGCTTTAAATCTTTTATCTGGTCTTCGCGAGATGCTGCATCAATATTCACCAAAGTAAATCTACACGACTACCGTCACGTACAGCGATGTAACTAACCTGAGAGGTGACAGCTCGGGGATGGGAATGCAACCCGTCATTGTATCCCCTGCACTTCCAGAACTTGCTCATATTAAAGGGTTGTTTATAGCATTATGTATTTTATTATATATTTTATCATTCTTTAATACAGTGCAGAATTCAATGGATGCTTCTAATTAGGTGTTCGTTATACTGTATATGCTATTTTTGTATTTATTCCAAATGAAGAGCAATGTTCAGGCCATCCTCGCAGAACTGAAACAGCGCAATGCAAAACCCATCAGCGTTTCCAGCAGAGAAGATGCTTCAACTGTTTAACATGCATTCTGTTCAAAGGTGACACCAGCCATGCGTTGTCACTACAGGTCCCTATGAGGTTTTACCCCTCAAAAAGCAGCTCAATTTTCATTATTGAACGCGGCTTAGCTCGGCATCAGGGTAATCCCCATCCCTCGTCTTCCATCCTCCTGAAATCCTCCTTGAGCTGTCAGAAAACATTGGCGAAGAAGATCAGGACAGAACAAGGTGCACACATGAGCCCTTGCACCACACACGAAAGAGGCCACATGGAATGTAAGGCATAGGTCAGGGATCGGCAACCTTCAGCGCTCCTGCTGTTCGGAAAATACAAATCGCAGAGCGCTTCATTCATTTCTGCGGGTTGCATGCTGGGAGTTGTAGTTTGACAGCAGCTGGAATGCCAAAGGTTGTCGATCCCTGGCATAGCTACTAGTTTAGGGGTCGTATCTCTCCAACCACATGTGCTCATAGTGGTCCTTTCAAGTCTTCAACCATAACCTAAGGGTAGCATTGGAGAGAAGGAAAGATGCCGAGATTGGGGATGTATAGTTTGTATAGTAGCAGGTGCCACCACCTACCTAGACATGAAAACTGCCATCAAGTTTGGGTAGTTTATTGAACAGATTAGACATTTTGATGGGGAGATATTGTCATTACATTTTTTGTAACTTATTAACCTCAGAGGCTGAAATGAAGCATGCACTTTAGGCACACACTTGCGCAGTTGTTTTCCTGTTTCCCATAGAAGTGAATGCAGAGAGCAGTCCACTTGGGTCATTTCTCTACTATATCCCTGTCTGGACATGGCAGGTGGAAATGGATTGGGTGACCCATGTTCTAGACAAAGGAAGCTGCATCCATCACAAATTGACAGCATGTGAGCATGTCAAAATGGTCTAAAGTGGACATAAATACTGGGAAGCAGAGGCGGGCTGACCATACCCCCTACAGAGAAATATCCAGGTGGGCTCATGCCCAGGGGGCTGCCTGAGCCCTCCTCACTGCCTGTGGCCCGGTACATTATGATCTGATGCTCTAGGTGTTAATTAACATTGGAAGCATTGGGTATTTATGTACCTGGCCGGTGGCCGCAGGTGTCCTCTTGAATTCAATGGTATCACTGTCCTCAGGATTGTGACACAGTTCAGTACTGCAGTGTGGCATCAAAGCCCATAACTCCCTGCTGTTCACCCTCATAGACCATTATATGGGGCAGTGTACAAACATTGCAGGGATAGGTAGGGTGGCCACTTGCTTCATCCCGACAAGCCAACACGCCCCCAATCCTGCTAATCCACGCTCCTCATTGCCGGAAGGACCTAAAGGTGAGATGCACAGGGCCTGGAGTGCTTCCATTTATCCTCAGTCAGTCACAGACTACTCCCTGACTGGGTGGTGACAGAAGCCTCCGTTTGCCCACCTTCAGATGGTACAATGCTGCTGTCTGAGCGTGAAGCCACTGAAAAGGAGGACAATTCCAGGCAGTATTGCATTGATGGCCACCACAGAGTGTCCCTGGGGTGCTATTTTGTGCTGCACCGTGGTTTTTGGTTCTGCTGGGATGGTGTTCTGTGCTGCACTGTGGTACTGCTGACCCCGCTTACTTGTGTTGTATCGCCTTCTTTCAACTTCGACCTACCTACAACATTGGGCCACTTTTGCCATGCAGCAAGAAATAAGATTTTCTACAACAGCGATAATAATAACTTTTAAAAAATAAAATATTCAGAAAAGCCGCAGATTCAATCTTGACATTAACTGGTGAAATGCTTTCTCTCAGCACTAGCCTAATCCAACCAGAATCCTTGTCTCCTACTGCTAAGACCAAATAAGACTGAAATCATGGTAAGAGAGAAATAATGATGCTGTGGATCCCTGAGTCATCTGTCTCTAGTCATTAAAACCGGGCCTGTTAAAGTAGCCTACAGAAAGTGTGAATGTGACTGCATTACTATTCTGGTTCATGGGAACTGAAAAGGAATGTTAAGGCACAAACGAACAGAGAAGAGTTTGGTAAAATATTTGACATCTCAACTGAAAGGATGTCCGTCATTGTCACTAAACACAAAGGGATGCTGCCAACAATCGGTTACAAGTGGAATGTCCTCCTGGAAGCAGTACAGTCAGCCTAAGGTCATATTTCTTGAGTCAGTTCAACTTCCAAACACAGGTTCCTATTTATTTCGACCAAAGATAACAGGGGGTTAATCATGGGTGCTAGGGGTGTTATTCTACCACCCTTGCATATGGACATTCATACAGAAGATAGAGCAAAACCAGCCAGCACCCGATCAAGTATGTGCTGCACAGGAAGGAGCCTTCTCCACTTAATACCAACAAAATTATCCCAGCAAGCGTATGTCTTTTCTTCTGTCCAACACCCCCACCGATCAGCTGTTTGAGAAGGCAACAGTGCTCACAGCTTTTCCTATGTCAGTGATGTTACGTTCATCGGTCAAATGGCCTAGGCTAGGGATGGGCAAACTGCGGCTCTCCAGCTGTTATAAAACTACAACTCCCACCATAACCTGCTGTAGGTTGATAGCTGTAGCCAGACTGGGCATGCTGAGAGTTGTAGTTTTACAACAGCTGGAGAGACGCAGTTTGCCCATCCCTGGCCTAGGCGCAACTCGATACCTACAATACCAAACACAGCCGCTATACAATGTAGAGCTGTGCTTGGTAAGCCCAGAGAAGTCCGAGATGCTCACAGGAGCGCCGACGCCTTCTCAAACAGCTGATCTGCGGTGGTCCTGGGTGTCGGACCTCCACCTTAGGTCATTGCTACAAAAATCTCAAAAAACCACGTCTGGACTGCTTACTGTAAATTTACTTCTACATCTGCCGGGCTTTGTGCACCACCGATATATTTTTGTCCATTCTTTTGTTCGAATTTGTGTCCCAAACACAGCAGGGACAATATTCATCACACCCTATTGACCAGGAGAGCAGTAATACCCAGTTTCCAATTTACTTCTTCATTTTCAGGAGGAACAACATGGGAAAAGCATCGTTCTAAAAGTAGAGGATCATAATTGTGGGTTACGGTAATTTTGAAAATCTGTCCTCCACTCAAACGTGGGTAGAATGGTTTTGGAAACTTGCAGACTGATCTTGAAATTCCATAAAGATCCCAATTGTGTTTTAGGAAATTCCGCACTTGTTGAAAAGCTCTTGATTTTTGAAGGAAGAATTGTACATTTCTCCTTTAAAGGGGTTTTCTCATCATAGACAATGGGGGCATATCACTAGGATATGCTCCCATTGTCTGATTTGTGCGGGTCCCACCGCTGGGAGCCGCCCTTATATCGAGAACGGAGCCCCACAAGGTTGTGGCTGGAGGACTACGGTCCGGCCACCACCAAGCCGGCTCCCCATAGCAGTAAATAGGAGCGCACCGCGTATGACCAGCCACTGCTCCCATTCACTTCTATGGTCTTTACGGAAATAGCCGAGCAGCACTCAGCTATTTTCAATGGCCCCATAGAAAATGAATGGAGGGCGGCCGCGCATGCGCAGTGCACCCTCCTTCACTTTCAGGGCTCAATTCTCGCTATAGGTGCGGATCCCAGCGGTGGGACCCGCACCTATAAGACAATGGGGGTGTATCTTAGCGATATGCCCCCATTGCTTGTCATGAGACAACCCCTTTAACCCCATTCGTTTCTGCAATGTCATTACTTCCTCGCTGAAAGTTCTTTTGCTGCACTTCCCTACTCCTGACTTAGCTTCTCTTCATTTTACGTGGTACATATTTGCATCTATTTCTATGTTACATAGACTCTAAATAAGGGTATGGCCGCATGGTCAGGTTTCAGGATGCAGTTTTGGAAGTCAAAACCAGGAATGAATTTAAAAAAAAAAAGAAAAGAGAAAAAGTCATATCTGTCCTTTATACTTTCTCTCCTTTTATGATCCACTCCAGATTTAAGCTTCCAAAACGGCATATGGCAAACCTGGCCATGTGGCCATACCCTAATATATCTGCTAATCCTTGAGGTTTCTGTTTTGCGATAATTTGCATATACTCAGCTTATTCACGCGTTAGACAAAAAATGTGATCAACTGCATCTACGATTTTCCTGCAGATATTTTACTGCACTTTTAATAGTCAAGCGCTCTCTTCTCCAACCATCCAGTTTCTCAAAAGGCTGCACTGAGAGACTTTGTGACAACTGTAGACATTAGCAAAAAGCCTTCCTCTACCTGGAGTACCCACTGCAATAAATTAGAGAATAGTAACGAATAAGTGTAGTGAAAAAGAAAACGATTGTCTCATTATACTAATGATTGCTAAAATAAAAGGTCATATAATGTTATAAATCGCAACGTACAGCCCATAAGTGGCAATAATCTCACGATGGTAGAAGGCTCCTTGGATACGGAACACAGCTGATAATTATAATTACACTTTGGGTCTGTCAAGATGTTTCAGCAAAATGAATAAAGATACATCTCCAGCAATAGCTCAGAACAGCAGAAGACAGGATGAAAATAGAGAAACGTAATGAGCCACGGAACAATTATGCTCATATTGTTTTAGAACTCTTTTTAGACATTTCTTCACATTACAATTCTGACAATCCATCTCCACGGAAGAACTGAGAAGTTCCATTCATGTAAACAGACGACAAGCCATCTTCGACACATCGGAGAAAAGTACTGGAAAGTTGACTGTGGAATTGCTGAAACTCCAGTACGAAGAAGGGGTTAATAAAATATATGAAAAACATTCAGAACAGACACTTCTATATACTGCCTCCATTCTGCTTTCCCTGGTGGGCCACTCTGCTCACCGGACCCTCTGATCCTGTTTGCCAGCCGCTCAGGCCTGTCGCTCTCATCCTTCTACATCCTGGTGCGCACGGCCACCGGAGTAACTGCTGTCTCTTACTGCAGGCTGTAGCCCGCTTCGAGACGGCCCTGCCAGTAGGGCACGCTCGTGCACTCTACCTGGCTCATAAAGAGCCAGCGTGTGCACCATGATCTTTACCAATCAATGGATGGTCGCTCAGAAGCATATAAGGCACCTTCCAGTGTGGGCAGTTGCCTGAGCATTAGGTTCCAGTTTGTTAGTTCCTGCTAAGGTGTGATTACATTCATTTGCCAGTGTACCGACTCCTGCCCGTTTCCTGGGTTTTGACCCTTCGTTGCTTGCCCTGACTTCTACCTGATCTCCGTACTGACCCTGAGCTGCCTGCCCTGACATAAGACTGTTTACTGGATTTCACATACTCTGCCTGCCCTGATCTCAGTTTATCCCTGAATACGTTTTTTCCTGATCCCTTGGCATTCTGCATCAGTGTCTCTATAAGTAAAGAGGCACTACTGGGAACAACTCCAGTAAGAGAAGACATCATTTGTAAGTACCCCTCACCAAGGAAAATAGTTTTGTGTCAAACAGGTCCCTGGCATACAAAAGGTTGGGGACCACTGTGATAGAGGGTCTGTATCTTCCCCTGACAGGTCCATTTTAAAAACGACTTGCATTTTCCATATAATAACAGTTCTGCAGCATATATGCTTATCTTATGTTGTGCTATTCATCTATTATTCCTACTAGAAGTTATGAGTGTATTTCCAGCTGTCTACAACAGAGGTACAGCTGGGTGTTACCAGTTGGCGGAGTGTCCCTATACGGTCTAACATTATCCAAACCTTTATTGCCGACTGCTTACAATTCATAACTTTTTATCATACAAAGATTCAATTTTATTTGCACAAAAGTGGAAAAACCCATTAAACGTCAGCGTTTCCAACAATGGCTTTATTTCAGAAGGCAATAACTGTAAATCTTGATGGAGCGCCATAAACACACAACGCAGCGGCGTACTCCCTCATTTATATTCACTGCTCGCATCTTCTTATCACAGTCACGCGAAAGTTACTTATCTTATGAGTTGACTTCAACTTCTCCTGAAGCACTCTATCTCCGACCTTTCATTAAAAGGATCCTCTCTTCATTGTAATTATTATCACAATGGAAATTTCAATTACATTCACAAGTTACAAGCAGCCAGAAAGAGGAAATGAATGCTCAATGAGCATATCATCTTCTGATAAGGGTCAAAACCAGCAAACAAGATGCTCCGATGTCCTCACAGAGTAGAGCATTTTAGAAAGACTGATGAAGATAAGAAGACTAGACCAATTTAATGAGCACGTTTGGATTAGGGGGCAATGAGTGTGGAATGTCTAGAGTAAAGCAGCAGCGAATATGAAGACATTAAGGTCTATGATGAAGTACAGTCACATATTAGGATATAAGACAGGGGATAACTAAATAATCGCTGGGGACTCTGACCATAGGGGAACCCCGAGGGGTTACATTCCGCTGATGTGATGGTGCGGCAGGTTTGAATATGCACTCTGCTGTTCCGGATCCACAAAATACGGATGCTGTGTGTGTGCCACCCGCATTTTTGTTTGTGGACCCATTGACTTCAATGGGTTAGTGGTCTACATTTTGCAGACACATTCTATCTTTTTGGGGAATATACATACAGATGCAGAAAACACCTGGTTGACCTGTGTGCTTTCCGCATCCATATGCCCATTCTGCAAACAGAAAGAACATTTCCTATACTTACCCACAAAATGCAGACCACGGACCCGATTAATTCAATTGGTCCGCCAAAAATTCTAATATAACGGACGGTATTTTCACTTTGCACAACGCAAAATACATATGGTCATATGCATGAGGTTTTAATAAGAACCTTACTGCACACCAGGCAGGAGCCCCAATACAAGGGTGTGTCCCAAGGGAAGAAATGGTGCACCCACCAGTCACTGCTGAGCCTTAGGGAGCGCAAGAGTAGGGATCGCCACTGAGATCTGTGAGTACTACCAACACCACTGTGGGTCACAACTACCAGTCCCATTCTCCACTCACTTCTCTTGTGCCGCAGCATATTGAAGCTTCATTCCCTACAAAATAGATGGCATGCAGGTAGACAGAGCCATGAAAGGAAAAAAAAGCTGATCAGAGGGGGTGCTGAGACTAGGACTGCCAGCAATTTGACATCAATGGTCTTTCCTGATGACAGACCATCAATATTCTGTTTAGGCAACTTTCTTAATAGTCCTAAATTCTACTTGCTGCTGTGGAGTCTGTAACCCCTTCACATAGCGGGCTGTTCTGCTGATTCTCATATAGATCGGACAATTACACTGCTGCTGGCTATGTTGCCTCTCTCTGCTCTCCACCTACCCTCTCACAATATTAGGCTGGATCCACACAAGCGTAGTAAAACCACATTTATGGCATTTAGGGATCTATGCTGCTGTGAATTTGGGTCAGTAAACCTACGATCAGGCTGTGACACATGTCCATAATACAGATATATAAATACGAACGTGTAAAAATGGCTTTAGAGAAAGCAATGCAGAAATACACTCACCTAAAGAATTATTAGGAACACCATACTAATACGGTGTTGGACCCCCTTTTGCCTTCAGAACTGCCTTAATTCTACGTGGCATTGATTCAACAAGGTGCTGATAGCATTCTTTAGAAATGTTGGCCCATATTGATAGGATAGCATCTTGCAGTTGATGGAGATTTGAGGGATACACACCCAGGGCACAAAGCTCCCGTTCCACCACATCCTAAAGATGCTCTATTGGGTTGAGATCTGGTGACTGTGGGGGTCATTTTAGTACAGTGAACTCATTGTCATCTTCAAGAAACCAATTTGAAATGATTCGAGCTTTGTGACATGGTGCATTATCCTGCTGGAAGTAGCCATCAGAGGATGGGTACATGGTGGTCATGAAGGAATGGTCAGAAACAATGCTTAGGTAGCTCGTGGTATTTAAACAATGCACTAAAGGGCCTAAAGTGTGCCCAGAAAACATCCCCCACACCATTACTCCACCACCAACACCAGCCTGCACAGTGGTAACAAGGCATGATAGATACATGTTCTCATTCTGTTTACGCCAAATTCAGACTCTACCATTTGAATGTCTCAACAAAAATCGAGACTCATCAGACCAGGCAACATTTTTCCAGTCTTCAACAGTCCAACTTTGTTGAGCTCGTGCAAATTGTAGCCTCTTTTTCCTTTTTGTAGTGGAGATGAGTGGTACCCGGTGGGGTCTTCTGCTGTTGTAGCCCATCCGCCTCAAGGTTGTGCGTGTTGTGGCTTCACAAATGCTTTGCTGCATACCTCGGTTGTAACAAGTGGTTATTTCAGTCAACGTTGCTCTTCTATCAGCTTCTAATCAGTCGGCCCATTCTCCTCTGATCTCTAGCATCCACAAGGCATTTTCGCCCACAGGACTGCCGCATACTGGATGTTTTTCCCTTTTCACACCATTCTTTGTAAACCCTAGAAATGGTTGTGCGTGAAAATCCCAGTAACTGAGCAGATTGTGAAATACTCAGACCGGCCCGTCTGGCCCCAACAACCATGCCACGCTCAAAATTGCTTAAATCACCTTTCTTTCCCATTCTGACATTCAGTTTGGAGTTCAGGAGATTGTCTTGACCGGGAACACAGCCCTAAATGCATTGAAATCTGCCATGTGATTGGTTGACTAGATAATTGCATTAATGAGAAATAGAACAAGTGTTCCTAATAATTCTTTAGGTGAGTGTATGAACATGGAAGGGCTCCCACGGCAAACTTTACAGTAGGGAAGGGAACCACATCCTCCTTAGGAAAGTCTATCTGCACAAGTAGGATCCCTCATGGGTTGTAGGAAGGGAAATCAGTCCAGGAATAAAGCTGTTCTGATACATAAAAGCTAGTGAAGCCAGCAGCATCCTGGACACACAGAATTCACCATCCAGCATGTATTAAGGGGAGGAAAGCCACAAAAGTCTGAAACTAAGAGCAGGTTGCAAAATCCATTAAAACAATTAAAGGAGGAATAAAGATTGCAGCTTGAAACTTTGTACAGTAACCCAACTAATCAATTTTCCATGTCAAAGGTGCCCACAGTCTCTAATAATGCAAACAATATTTTTGGTAATTATTTCAGATGTCAAAAATCTAAATATTTTTCTGTTTTGGGTAAGAAACTATTTTCTTAGACATTGTGTAAGGGGACATAAAATATACATTTTTGTGCAATTTATATCTTTTTTTTTGCTATGTGGATCCAGAAATGTTTTTTATTATACTATGCACATTTCAAACTACTGGTAAATAACCTATTAAGTATTAAAGGGGTATTCCCATCTCAGACAATAGGGGCATATCGCTAGGTGCGGGATTTCCCAGGGTCCGTCCACCACCAAGCGCTGCTCCCGTAGAAATGAATGGGAGCACATTGCGCATGCGCAGCCCATGCGCCCATTCATTTCTTTTTATGGGGGCCCCATAGAAATGAATGGAGGGCGGCTGCGCACCTATCAGACAATGGTGGCATATCAGAGAGAAAAGCAAGGAAACTCCAGCATCAAATTCTCGAGTCTCTTTATTCGCAGTGTCGGAAATACAGCTGCAGTAAAATGTAACTTCTTACGTCCCTTTACAGTCAACGCGTTTCGAAAAAGTTCTTAATCATGACTGGTATGTTGTCCAGGTTGCTTTACTTCCTTTTGAATTCTCAGCTACACCTTCCCCCATCATCCGGGGGTGGGAATCAAACACAGGTGCAGTTGATTGAAAGAGCAACCTTGGCCAATATAACCGTCTGTGTTCATTCAAAAGAATATATATAAATGAAACAAGAGGGGAAGTGAGAGTATAATCAAAATAATTACATAAAATACAAAACTGTGAGTTTACTTTGATTAGACATTGGTTCACACAGGTACTCAATATACAAATATACATCTCCCATATAAAAAATCGGTGGCAGTGTTAAACAAATATCAATGTGAGGTTCTGTCACTGGGTTTGAATTTTGTTCCATCTACAGATTTCGACATGTTTTCCACTCTCATGGATGTTAATAAATTTATGAGAAATCTCACGGTAAAAAAACACTTTATGGGAGTATCACACACAGATAATATGTTTTCTGGTCTATCTTTTAAGCTCTTGCCGCCACGCCAACGCCGATGGGCGTCAGCGCGGCGGCTCTCTCAGGTCTCACTGCCGCCTATCGGCGTCATCTTGTGAGACCTGAGATTTCACATGAACGCGCGCGCAACGCGCGTTTATGTGAATGTACTCGGGACAACTGAAACTACAGCCTGCCAGCGCTGATCATGAGCTGGCAGGCTGTAGATGTGAATAAAAACGCATTCAAAACGCATATCAGACGCTGTTTTGTAAACAGCGTCTGATATGCCTGCTGTTTGCTCCTCTGGTGGTCCATTTGTCTGGGACCACCAGGGCAAACATAAGTAAAGTGCACCAATCACTACACACACACCCCCCCTCACTGATTAACCCCTGATCACCCATGTCACCCCCCTCCCGATCACCCCCTGTCACCCCCTGTCAATAATCACCCCCTGTAAGGCTCAGTCAGACGTCCATATGTGTTTTGCGGATCTATGGATCTGCGGATCCGCAAAATACGGACACCGGCAATGTGCTTTCCGCATTTTGCGGATCCGCACATTGCCCGAACTATATAGAAAATGCCTTTTCTTGTCCGCAATTGCGGACAAGAATAGGACATGTTCTATATTTTTGCGGATCCGGAAGTGCAGATCCGCAATTCTGGATCCGAGCGGGACAAAGTCTGTCCCTATAGAATTGAATGTATCTACAATTCCGTTCTGCAAAATTTTGCGGAACAGAATTGCGGACGTGTGAATGAGGCCTAAGGGTCCTTTAGCGATCGCAGCTTTACAGCTTTCCCCTCTTTTTTTTTTTTTTGCACATTTTTTAGAGATTTTTTCATCCACATTGTGCAATGTGAATGAAGAAATCTGTGCCGTTCATTTTTTTCTTTCAGCCCAGCGGCTGAACGGAAAAAAAAATCTCATTCCCCGTATGCTCAATATAAGGAGAATAGCAGAAACTCCTAATTCTGGCCATACGTGTAATGATTGCGGAGACCCTCAAGTGCCAGGGCAGTACAAAAACCTCACATGTGACCCCATTTTAGAAAGTAGACACCCCAAGGTATTCGCTAAGGGGTATAGTGAGTTCATGGAAGTTTTTATTTTTTGACACAAGTTAGCGGAAAATGAAATTTTTGAAAAAAATAAAAATTCCATTTCCGCTAACTTGTGACAAAAAATAAAAAATTCCATGAACTCACTATGCCCCTTAGCGAAAACCTTAGGGTGTCTACTTTCCGAAATGGGGTCATTTATGGGGTGTTTCTACTGTCTGGGCATTGTAGTACGTCAGGAAACAGGACAGGTGCTCAGAAAATCAAAGTGCGGAAACTCACTTTTTTGCCCCATAGTTTGTAAACGCTATAACTTTTACCCAAACCTATAAATATACACTTAGTGCATTTTTTTTTTTATCAAAGACATGTAGAACAATAAATTTAGAGAAAAATTTAAATTGAAATGTAGTGTTATTTGAAAATTTTTGCAACAGAAAGTAAAAAATGTCGTTTTTTTGCAAAAAATTCGTCAAAAAAAGTAAAATATCGAAAAAAGTTAAAATGTCAGCAAGAATGAAATACCACCAAATGAAAGCTCTATTAGTGAGAAGAAAAGGAGGTAAAATTCATTTGGGTGGTAAGTTGTATGGCGGAGCAATAAACGGTGAAAGTAGTGTAGTGCGGAATTGTAAAAAAGGGCCTGGTCACTAGGGGGGTATAAACCTGTGGTCTTCAAGTGGTTAAAGAGCAAACTTCTCTTATGATTCTTACTGAATTACAGTCTGATCGGGATGAGGGAGTTTTGGATTTGGAGACACGTAAATTCTGTGTCACTAACCCACAGTTTTATCCCATTAAATCCCGCACTACGGGAATGGATACTTTCCAGGAGGTGATAGAGAAAGAACTGACCTTGATGAATAAACAACTAAAAAATAAGTATAAACATAATAATCTATCGAA
This sequence comes from Bufotes viridis, assembly GCA_033119425.1. Classification (NCBI taxonomy): domain Eukaryota; kingdom Metazoa; phylum Chordata; class Amphibia; order Anura; family Bufonidae; genus Bufotes; species Bufotes viridis. Next base: position 53,118,246 of record CM065594.1, read on the forward strand.
AATACATAGAACAGCACTCAAAGAGTTGAAAGACATGCAGGATATCGTCATCAAGATGGCGGACAAGGGCGGAGCGGTGGTGGTTCTCAATAAAGTTGTGTATGAGGGTTTAATGATGGACATTGTCTTGGACTCCTCCACATATAAGAAGTTAGATTCAAATCCCATTGAGATATATAAAATAGAATACCTTGCGATTCTGTGCAAAGGCAGAGATCTGGGGTATTTCTCACATAAAGAATTTTCCTATCTAAATGTGGAGATGCCCATCACTCCCATCATATATGCTCTGCCCAAAATTCATAAATTGATTGACCCACCACTTCTCCGCCCCATAGTATCCGGTATTGGTTCCTTGACTGAAAGATTAGGTCAATAGCTAGACGTAATTCTGCAGCCTTTAATCAAGCGAACACCGGGATACATAAAAGACACAGGAGATATCTTGCCAAGCTTCTTCCAAAAGAAATGGCATTCTAATTACTCCAGGATAGTAGCTGACGTTGTTAGTCTCTACCCCTCAATCCCACATGAAGTTGCACTTTTAGCGTTGGAGTTCCACCTGCACAAATACAGTCGCCACCATCAGAAATTTATCGAATACATATTGGAGGTGACTAGATTTCTGCTGGTACATAATTATTTTTGTTTCAATGATTTATATTTCCTACAAATACAAGGTGTTTGAGCCAAATTCTCCCCCTCCTTAGCAAACATTACCATGTCTTATTGGGAGGAACGCTTTATATACAGTACAGATAATCCTTTTCTGGGGGATATTGATTGGTACGACAGGTATATCGATGATATACTCATCATTTGGGATAGCGATGTACCTGCCCTACCGTCATTTCAAGCCTATTTGAATGATAATCCCTATGGTCTGCGATTCTTGTGTTCGCACAATGCGGTTAATATTGATTTTCTGGACCTAACTTTAATAGGAAAGGAAGGTCAATATATACAAACCAAAACATACCGCAAACAAGTAGCAGGGAATTCAATACTTCGAGCCGACAGTCATCACCCCATTCATACGATTAAAGCTATACCTGTAGGAGAATTCATACGTGCAAGACGTAATTGTAGTGATGACATATCATTCCATAATGAAGTAAAAACCATCACAGCACGTCTTATTACAAGACATTATCCAATGTGGATGATTCTCCGTGCACAGAAAATTGCACAAAACAAAAATAGAAGTGATCAGTTGTTTGGTAAAGAAAGAAATTATAAAAACCCAAACAATAAACAACTTCCGACACTGGTTCTACAGTAACCAGTTTCATCAGATACGGGAAATAATCTCTAAGTGCATCTCCCTGCTGCTTGAAGACCAGACAATGTATGAGCTGTTGAGAGGGGGACATAGGGTGGTCTCAGGACGACCTCCGTCTCTTGCGGCCTCCCTGTCCCCCTCTCTCTTCATTTCTGCACAAAAACAAAAATCGGAGCCAACTTGGCTGAAATATACTGGATTCACACGCTGCGGCAGTCATCCCTGCAGAGTCTGCGGCTTTGTGACTCCCTGTAAAACATTTCGAGATTCAGCCAACAATAACCACTTCCCCATTAAAACATACATTAATTGTAACACTACTGGGGTGGTTTATGTAACTGAATGCCTAGAATGCAGACTTCTGTATGTTGAACACGTAAATTTAGGTCTCGATTATTGGAGCATTTGAACTATGTCACAAATAGCATCTATCTGAATATTTCAAATGCTGCAAGGCACTTTATCAATACACACAACAGAAGTCTGCAGTCTTTCTCTGCTTATGCAATAGAACGTGTTTTTCTTCCATCAAGGGAGGGAACCTTAAAAAAACTCATATCACAACGAGAAGCCTTTTGGATTCTTAGATTAAAAACCAGATATCCCACAGGCTTGAACCTAAGAAAGGAACTAATGTATATATATTAGGGTTATAATTATTTTTCAATTCCGCATGAGCCATTTTGTATAACCTTGTTTGTTGGTTCTATTACTATTTCATCACGAGGGTGACTGAACCTTGGCCTTCATTCAGACACTACGGTTTTTATATCACGTCTAATGTGCCAGGTTTTTTTTATATGGGAGATGGATATTTGTATATTGAGTACCTGTGTGAACCAATGTCTAATCAAAGTAAACTCACAGTTTTGTATTTTATGTAATTATTTTGATTATACTCTCTCTTACCCTCTTGTTTCATTTATATATATTCTTTTGAATGAACACAGACGGTTATATTGCCCAAGGTTGCTCTTTCAATCAACTGCACCTGTGTTTGATTCCCACCCCCGGATGATGGGGGAAGGTGTAGCTTAGAATCCAAAAGGAAGTAAAGCAACCTGGACAACATACCAGTCATGATTAAGAACTTTTCCGAAACGCGTTGACTGTAAAGGGACGTGAGAAGTTACATTTTACTGCCGCTGTATTTCCGACACTGCGAATAAAGAGACAACACTCGAGAATTTGATGCTGGAGTTTCCTTGCTTTTCTCTACGATGCTTTGAGGTCTTACCTACATCTCCGTGCACCAGGGGAAAGCTGTTGGAGTGATAGAGCGGGTGAGCTGGATTTCCTTTTTACCAATGGTGGCATATCCTAGCGATATGCCCCCATTGTCTGAGATGGGAAAACCCCTTTAAGTTATTACAGTCATGTCGATACCTAATCGGTATACATTTTGTTTTTTTTACATGTGCGCAAAAAAAAAAAAGATTTTATTGTTGCCTTTACTTTAATTTTTATGCTTACTTTTAAAAATTTTCTTTAATATAGTTTTTGTCAAATTTCTTTATAATCACATTAAAGGATTGCTGCTCATCTTCTTTATTTTTAATTTACAATGTATGTGCATTCTCCCGTATTATCTTCCGTGTCATTTTCATAAAGGCTGAGAGTAGGGAGCCCTAGCCTATTTGACATACAGCTTTAGGCCTCATGCACAAAACCGTATGGCTTTTTAAGTATTTTGCGGTCTACAAGAAACAGATCCGCAAAAAATACGGATGACGTCCGTGTGCATTCCTTTTTTTGGGGAACGAAACAGGTAGCCCCTGATAGAACAGTACTATCCTTGTCCGTTATGCCGTGCGGACAATAATTGGACATGTTCTATCTTTGAACAGAACGGAAAAAACGGAAATACGGAAGGCATACGGAGTACCTTCCGTTTTTGTGGCGGATCCATTGATATGAATGGTTCCATATACGGTTCGTATCCGCAATACAAAAAACGGAACGTAAACGGAAAAAAAGAATGTTCGCTTGAACGAGCCCTAAGGATCCTTTCTAGGAATCCAGGGCAAAGCGTACAGGGGTTTCCTAGTCCTTGATAGTGTCTCTGGGAAATAAAGTTAACTCAGTCATAGAGGGGACTCCTCTTGAATCAAGCCACGATCATTCTTGACCACATTGATTAAAGGGAATCTGTCACCTGGCTATCCACCAATTTTTTTTTTTCCTTTAGCCTAGGGCAATAAAGTACCTTATATCCGGATCTGTTGTTCTTTTTTCCGTGTGTCTTGTATTTTCTGTTAAAAACCGCTTTATTCATTATTTAAATTAGGCTGTAAGGAGCCCAGAGGGGCGTTTTTTCTCTTCCAAGGAGCCCAGGAACGCCCCTGATGTGCCCAGACCGCCTAAATTTGAATCTAAGAACGCCTCAGCAGCTGAAATCTCGTCCCAGAGGCAAGGCTACGGCTCCGCCCCGGCTACATTCGCTCTCTGCCCGGAATACATCCCCGATCTTCTTCTCAGGGGCCACTGGAAATCTCGCGCAGGCGCAGTGCCGGCGATTGCCTGCACCTGCGCGATCTGACGGCAACTGAGGGCAACAGCCTCAATAGTGTCACTGGGCATGCGCCGAGCCCAGTGACATTTTCGGAGCGCTGTTGCCCTCAGTTGCAATTGGATCGCGCAGGCGCAGGTAACCGCCAGCACTGCGCCTGCGTGAGATTTCCAGCGGCCGCCGAGAAGAAGATCGGGATGTATTCGGGCAGAGCGAATGTAGCCGGGCGGAGCCGCAGCCTTGCCTCTGGGACGAGATTTCAGCTGCTGGAGGCGTTCTTTAGATTCAAATTTAGGCGGTCTGGGCACATCAGGGGCGTTCCTGGGCTCTTGAAGAGAAAAACGCCCCTCTGGGCTCCTTACAGCCTAATTTACATAATGGATAAAGCGGTTTTTAACAGAAAATACAAGACACACGGAAAAAAGAACAACAGATCCGGATATAAGGTACTTTATTGCCCTAGGCTAAAGGAAAAAAAAATATGTGGATAGCCAGGTGACAGATTCCCTTTAAAGGGTAAAACGATCAGTAGACAGCTCCACAACCAGTAGAAATGATAGAGACCGGCACTCCGTATTTGAATCCAAAGGAAATAGTATTTATTCGTCACCCATAAGTCTGGTGTGACGCGCGTTTCGGCGCAAAAATGCGCCTTTGTCAAACACAAGGTGAGGATTAGTGTGCATCGATAGAAAAGTGAGGTTTAAATAGCCCGCTCCTGACGTCACATGTTCGTGGCGTCACGTGATCCAAGCAATATATCACCATATGTATTCATGATACAATCATTACAAAACATAGTATTTGTGACAGAACTCAAGTGTAACATTCTGGATAGGATCGCAAAACAAATCAGATATCATCATCTAACATAATATGTTACATCAAGCATAATACATAACTAACAAAGTAAAACTACTATTGAAGTATCACTGCCCGAGGTCACATGATCGTGACGTCACGTTACCAGGGTAACATATCAACAAAAGAAAGGAAAGGAAAAAAAGGGGAAAAAACAGTATGTCGGATATACATACCGCATGCGATCCATTCAGAAAACTTGAAAAGGTACTAGTGAGGAGATCGCACTGCATAATCATTGTAGCATACATGTCACAAGTGTCATAGTCTCGATGACTCAAGTGAAGCTATTCAGAGAATATTCTTTATTCAATCCCATGGGGGCTAGTGTCTGTAGTCGGTGTATCCAATATGCTTCCCGCTGATGTAACATACGGATTCTGTTTCCTCCGCGGCGAGGCATGATCACTTCCTCTATAATTTGGAAACGTAATTGTGAGATATGGTGATTTTTTTCAATAAAATGTTGGGGAACAGGTAACAGAGTGTTTGCTTTTCTAATAGTGGATTTGTGTTTCCCCACACGATCCTTAATACGCATTGTGGTTTCCCCCACATAGCACAAACCACAAGGGCATTTTAATAAGTAAATGACAAAGTTACTGTTACATGTGTAGTATCCACGTACGGGAATTTGTTCGCCCGTTTGTGGATGTGAAATGTGGGGGCCCCTGATTATACTCGAGCAGTGGACACAATTCAGACAGGGAAACGTGCCATTCTTTCTTGTGGTCAATGTTAATTGACGTAGTCCTGTCTTGCTGCTACCTATATCAGCCCTAATAATTTTATCTCTGATATTCTTATTACGTTTGTAACAAATCATAGAGGGATGTACAAATTCTTGGATGGAGGGGTAGGCTCGTTGTAAAACATTCCAATGTTTGTTGATAATGGATCTCACCCGATCCATCCAAGGATGGTATTTTACTATTAAAGGAATTCTCTGTGCCTTGTTGGCATTGTCACGTTCTCTAGGTTGTTCAATTTTTTGTCTCTGTTCCTGTAACAGTTGTGAGGGATAGCCTCGTTCGAGGAATTTTTGTGTCATCTCCTGCATTCTACATGCGCGTACCTCAGGGTCAGTGACGATCCTGGCCACGCGTCTGAATTGAGAATATGGTAATGATTTTTTTACCGCTGGTGGATGGTTGCTAGTGAAAGACAGTAGACTATTTCTATCTGTCTTTTTAACATGTAGATCGGTCTCTATCTGTCCATCTTGTCCTCGGATCACCCAGGTGTCCAAAAAAGGGACACGTCTTGAATCATAATGCAGGGTGAATTTTAATTCTACTCTCACCTGATTGATATAATTAACGAAATCGCTTAGGGTCTCAATGCCGCCCCGCCATACGCAAAATATATCGTCTATGAATCGTTTCCAGAGCAGACAATGCTCTTGATATTGTGTATTGGAATAGACAAATTCTTTTTCGAACTGTGCCATATAGCAATTTGCGTATGGCGGTGCGGCATTGGACCCCATCGCGGTCCCGCAGCGCTGTTGAAAAAACGCATCCTGGAATAAAAAATAATTCCGACGTAAGACAATGTTCAACAAGGCAAGAAAAAAGTCTTTCTCTTTGTCCATATATGTGCTCTGTTCTAGTAATATTTGTACTGCTTCTAGTCCCTTCTCGTGTGTAATGCTCGTATATAAGCTACAGACATCTAGCGTAACTAGGAGACAGTCATCAGATAGATTAATGTCTCTTAGTTGTTCCAAAAAATGCTGTGTATCCCGCAGATAGGATGGGGCCAATTTGGTGAGAGGAGTCAATACTTTATCCAGAAGCACTGCAGGAGGTGAAAGAATAGAATCCGTGGCTGCGACAATGGGACGTCCAGGTGGGCGTTCCAGTGATTTATACACTTTCGGTAATGTATAGAAAACTGGAACTACAGGATGCTGATTGATAAGAAATTCTGCTAATTTACTGTCAATGACATTTTGTTTCAAGCCTTCGTCAATCAAAACCTGTAGCTCCCGTTTAATAGCCCATGTTGGATCCCCCTGCAGTGCTTCATAAGTATTAGTGTCAGACAATTGACTCATGATTTCTTCTATATAGTATCGTTTGTCAAGTATAACCAGGGCTCCCCCCTTGTCAGCGGGTTTATAAATTAGAGAATCATCATCCAACAGATGATTGACAGTTTGTCTCTCTTCAATAGTAAGATTGTGATGTAAATGGTATCCCCCCCTCCTGAAGTCAGAGGTTAGTTTCATGATATCACGTTGTACTAGTTGTATATATGTTTCTGTAGGATGGTACATCTTTTTTCTTGCCTTGTTGAACATTGTCTTACGTCGGAATTATTTTTTATTCCAGGATACGTTTTTTCAACAGCGCTGCGGGACCGCGATGGGGTCCAATGCCGCACCGCCATACGCAAATTGCTATATGGCACAGTTCGAAAAAGAATTTGTCTATTCCAATACACAATATCAAGAGCATTGTTTGCTCTGGAAACGATTCATAGACGATATATTTTGCGTATGGCGGGGCGGCATTGAGACCCTAAGCGATTTCGTTAATTATATCAATCAGGTGAGAGTAGAATTAAAATTCACCCTGCATTATGATTCAAGACGTGTCCCTTTTTTGGACACCTGGGTGATCCGAGGACAAGATGGACAGATAGAGACCGATCTACATGTTAAAAAGACAGATAGAAATAGTCTACTGTCTTTTACTAGCAACCATCCACCAGCGGTAAAAAGATCATTACCATATTCTCAATTCAGACGCGTGGCCAGGATCGTCACTGACCCCGAGGTACGCGCATGTAGAATGCAGGAGATGACACAAAAATTCCTCGAACGAGGCTGTCCCTCACAACTGTTACAGGAACAGAGACAAAAAATTGAACAACCTAGAGAACGTGACAATGCCAACAAGGCACAGAGAATTCCTTTAATAGTAAAATACCATCCTTGGATGGATCGGGTGAGATCCACTATCAACAAACATTGGAATGTTTTACAACGAGCCTACCCCTCCATCCAAGAATTTGTACATCCCCCTATGATTTGTTACAAACGTAATAAGAATATCAGAGATAAAATTATCAGGGCTGATATAGGTAGCAGCAAGACAGGACTACGTCAATTAACATTGACCACAAGAAAGAATGGCACGTTTCCCTGTCTGAATTGTGTCCACTGCTCGAGTATAATCAGGGGCCCCCACATTTCACATCCACAAACGGGCGAACAAATTCCCGTACGTGGATACTACACATGTAACAGTAACTTTGTCATTTACTTATTAAAATGCCCTTGTGGTTTGTGCTATGTGGGGGAAACCACAATGCGTATTAAGGATCGTGTGGGGAAACACAAATCCACTATTAGAAAAGCAAACACTCTGTTACCTGTTCCCCAACATTTTATTGAAAAAATCACCATATCTCGCAATTACGTTTCCAAATTATAGAGGAAGTGATCATGCCTCGCCGCGGAGGAAACAGAATCCGTATGTTACATCAGCGGGAAGCATATTGGATACACCGACTACAGACACTAGCCCCCATGGGATTGAATAAAGAATATTCTCTGAATAGCTTCACTTGAGTCATCGAGACTATGACACTTGTGACATGTATGCTACAATGATTATGCAGTGCGATCTCCTCACTAGTATCTTTTCAAGTTTTCTGAATGGATCGCATGCGGTATGTATATCCGACATACTGTTTTTTCCCCTTTTTTTCCTTTCCTTTCTTTTGTTGATATGTTACCCCGGTAACGTGACGTCACGATCACGTGACCTCGGGGCAGTGATACTTCAATAGTAGTTTTACTTTGTTAGTTATGTATTATGCTTGATGTAACATATTATGTTAGATGATGATATCTGATTTGTTTTGCGATCCTATCCAGAATGTTACACTTGAGTTCTGTCACAAATACTATGTTTTGTAATGATTGTATCATGAATACATATGGTGATATATTGCTTGGATCACGTGACGCCACGAACATGTGACGTCAGGAGCGGGCTATTTAAACCTCACTTTTCTATCGATGCACACTTATCCTCACCTTGTGTTTGACAAAGGCGCATTATTGCGCCGAAACGCGCGTCACACCAGACTTATGGGTGACGAATAAATACTATTTCCTTTGGATTCAAATACGGAGTGCCGGTCTCTATAATTTCTACTGATTACCTGGGATTCCAACCCACTGACCGTGCACCTGTGGTTACAAGATGGTGCCGCCCATTTGAGCGTTTAGCTCCACAACCAGTCCAGGATGGGATAGGTCATGAAAATACTGTGCTGTAGAATAACATTTACACGACCGTAAGTGTTTTGCGGTCCGCAAATTGCGGATCCACAAAACACGGATATCGGCCGTGTGCGCTCCACATTTTGCGGACCGCACATGGCCAGCACTATTTAGAGAATGCCTATTCTTGCCCGCAACCATGGACAAGAATAGGACATGCTCTATCTTTTTTGCGGAGCCACGGAACGGAACAACGGTGTGCTGTCCGCATCTTTTGCGGCCCTATTGAAATGAATGGGTCCGCACCCGTTCCTCAAAATTGCGTAACAGATGCGGATCCATTTATACGGTCGTGTGAATGCTCCCTTAGGCCCTGTTACAAGTTGCACTGGCTTTAATTGAGGGGTTAATGTTTTGCAGCAGTTCAGATGCGGCGGTACATTGATAAATTGCCAGCCCCACGCAGTAATTCCTGGCAGTCAATTCTGTATAGTACAGGCTGAATCAAGTGCAAACAGTGAATTCCCCTGTGCAAGTGGATGACAGGTGAGAGAAATAAGCAAGTACAGGCATTCCTCCCTGGGGTGAGCGTTACTGTGACAGTTCAGAGTGCAAACATTTACATTTCACATCGTACAGATTATATCCACTGTAAATATCTGAACATGACTATGTGTAAAACTAATAACTAGCAAACTAGCATTAACCACATGCTGATTGTTAAGAATAAAATATACGGCAGGTATGAATGCATTTTTATTTGAAAATAAATACAGAAAAACCACATCCAGCATACTGGAAAAATAACTGAAAAAACAAACTGTCATATTATTTTTCTTTAACAGGTTTTCCAGGAATTTAATATTGATCCTCAGGGTAGGTCATCAATAATAGATCAGCGGTGGTCCAACTCCTGGCACCCCCTCCAATCAGCTGCAGTGCTGCGGCCTCTTTCTAATATATCAAGCACAGTGACGTACATTGTATAGCGGCTTTGCTTGGTATTGAGTCTTCTATAGATACAGTAATAGGACATGTAATAGCGGAGAATCTCCCGCTGTTGCCGCCTTCTAATAACCAGAACGGAAAGCCAAATGCTGGGACCGCCATCAACTACTAAAGGAAAGAGGTCCTAATGTTGATACGGTGCAGCACTTGTCGGAATGAGTTATTTTCTCGAGATAAGCAAATTGATTGTATTGATCCTGATTTCACCCCAGATTTTCGGATTGTAAATTTCTTGTGATTTGTTTTGGGAGAGAGGAATAAAACAAAGTGTCCCCACTTTAAACTTCTCTGAATTCACATTTCTGCCTCCAAAAGGACAAGAACAAGAAAAAGCTGGTCTGAAAACAACATGCAAACTAGTTCTCCTTTCAAAGGGACAAAAAAAAAAAAACTAAGGGGGTCATTTATTATACTTAAATAAACCTAAATTAGGCGTATTTCAGGAGCGGATGCCAGCGGAATGGTTTGTTGCACCGCAATCTGCGACTTCGTCCCACTCATGGCAGGTCTACCTACAATAGTGGGTGTGGAGGCCTCTTCATAACTTCGGCGGATCCACCGCCAGCACAGTGCCTTTATTAAGATCGGCGTCTAAACGTCCGTATTAATAAATGTGCCCCTGAGTGTCTCACACCAGCAGAAGTAACATCTAAGAGGCCTTTGCCAGGGGGAGGACTTTTTTCATTACGGAGACTGCTTAATCCACATGAGTATTGTATACAAAGGCAACATTGAAATAAGTTCACTCATCTCTAAGCTGATGATAAAGGATGAGCGAATCGACTTTGAATCCTTCATCTAAAGTCGATTCGCATAAAACTTCATTTGAATACCGTGATCTTCGTGCAAAATCCACCCAAAATAAAATTATAGGGACTAGGCTTCCTATCTATCAGACAATTCTTTAACCCATTCCTGACGCAGCGATTTTCCATTTTTGAGTTTTTCGCTCCCTTCCTTCCCAGAGCCATAACTTTTTTATTTTTCCGTTCACATAGCCGTATGAGGGCTTGTTTTTTTTGCGGGACAAGTTGTACTTTCTAATGCCACCATTTATTATGGCATACAAAGGCAGGGTAGCTGGAAAAAAATGGCAAATGGGATGGAATTAGAAAAAAAAATTGCAAATGGGATGGAATTGAAGAAAAAAATTCTGCCACATTATTATCGGTTTTGTTTTTATGGTGCTCACTATACATACAGTTAGCTACATATATATTTGGACACTGACACAAATATTGTTTTTATTACCTGCTTACTAAAACATGTTCAATTTATAGTTATATTATGGACAAGTCCTTAAAAAATCTTAAAAAACCAGCACACTTCTGGAAGAACATTGTTTGGACAGATGAAACCAAGATCAACCTCTACCAGAATGATGGAAAGAAAAAAGTATGACGAAGGCATGGTACAGCTCATGATCCAAAGCATGCCACATCATCTGTAAAACATGGCGGAGGCAGTGTGATGGTTTGGGCATGCATGGCTGCCAGTGGCACTGGGTCCTTAGTGTTTATTGATGATGTGACACAGGACAGAAGTAGCCGGATTAATACTGGGGTTCAGAGACATACTGTGTGCTCAAATCCAGCCAAACTGATTGGTCATAATACGGATGGAAAATGACCCAAAACACAAAGCCAAAGCAACCCAGTATTGGAATGGAGTGGAATATTTTCTTAAATGGCCGAGTCAGTCACCGGATCTGAACCCAATAGAGCATTTCACTTGTTAAAGACTAAATGTCAGACAGAAAGACACAAACAAACAGCAACTGAAAACCGCTGTAGTAAAGGCCACGCCCAGCATTAAAAAGGAGTAAACACAGCGTCGGGTGATGTCCATGAGTTCAAGACTTCAGGCACTCATTGCCAACAAAGGGGTTTCAACCAAGTATTAGAAATTTTTCCAATTACTTTTGTGCCCCTGAAATGAAGGGATTGAGTTTAAAAAATGCTTTAGTTCCTCACATTATTATGCAGTCATTTTGTTCACCCCACTCAATTAAAGCTGAAAGTCTGAACTTCAACTGCATCTGAATTGTTTTGTTCAAAATCCGATAATTCTTTTATAGTTACAGTATGTATACGGAGATGTTTAGGACTCATTTTTTGTGGGACGATCTGTAGTTTTCGCCAATACAATTTTGGGGTATGTATGACTTTTGATCACTTTTTCTTCCCATTTTTTTGTGAAGTGATGAAAAAACAGTCAATCGGCCATTTACATTTTTTTCCGTTATGCCATTCACTGTATGGGGTACTTTTTTTTACATTTTAATAGTACAGACGTTTTTGCATGTGACGATGCCCATTTTTAAAAAAAATTGTTTATTTTTAAAAACTTTTTTTTTACTTTTTTCACGTCCCCCAAGTGGACTCCAACTTGCAATCATCAGATTGCAATTTGTATAAAAAGAAGGAATTTGCTCCATTATTGTATACAGAAATAGGTATATTACACTTCAGTGCTGCCATCTGCTGGTCCGAACTGTAATATACAAATAATGAGCCTGGAAGCTTAGTACAGGCTCAGGCTCATTACATGTATAGAATGCTTTCCCTGATCTCCACCGTGTGCTTCCGGGATTTAGCCTTCTCAGACACCGTCGTCACATTTGACCACAGCAGGGTTAAACGTCCGCGGTCGGCATTACCGCCGATCATGAACATCAGCTGCGGGTGTCTGTGGAATGAAACAGCAGGCACCCTGCATATATGGCACACGCTTCATTCTGAAGTGGTCGCTATCTTTAAAGAAGAGGTTAAATTGTCGTAATTGTCATAGTGACAAGCCATAAGTTTGGATCATTGAAAGTTTGGGTGCCAGTACCCCTAGCAAGAATAAATGAAGGGGGAAGATGAATCTGGCCCGGGACATTGTACTAGACCTCATCCTATTTGGACACTTTCATAAAGAACCGTGGATGGACCATAATGGGTCACAGCGCAGGAGGTTTTTGTATATTTTAAAGGGGTTGTTTCACTTCAGCAAATAACATTTATTATGCAGGGAAATGCAATACAAGGCACTTACTAATGTAATGTGATTTCCATATTGCCTCATTGGCTGGCTTGATTCTTTTTTCCATAACGTTATACACTGCTCGACCATAGTGGTGGTCCCCATGCTTGCACACTATAAGAAAAAGTATAGTGTGCAAATACAATCACCGCTGATGGATTGTAGGGGGTCATAACCATGGTGATGTGATGGAAAAATGGATCCAGCCAGACAATATGGCCAATCACAATACATTAGTAAGTGCCTTGTATTAACTTTCTCCACATAATGAATGCCACTTGCTGAAGTGAGACAACCCCTTTAAGGCTTATGTAGGTAACATTTTCAGGATTGCTTCCAGCAGAGAAAAGAGTGATTGGAACCATCTGAAAATGATAACAGTTCCCCGTAATATTGTGTAGCGCATTTGTAGAACATTCTGTCATCAAGCGGCGGGCGAACCTGGGTGATTTCTAAAGCTTTAGCTCAGGCTCCAAATTATTATAAACAGGGAATATTTGGACAATTTAATTTGAACAACTTTAATTACATGCTTTTCGCTTTCTGTGAAGAGCAAGCACAATTTTTCTGACAACGGCTTTGATACAACTAAAAGGCAAATTATATCAAGTCACCCAAAATGTTCTAAGCAGGAATAGTGACTAGTTACAGGTTACGGAGACAAAAAGAAGTGACAATTTGTCAAAGATAAAAAGCAGGTGTAATTCATCCCAATCGGGGTATTTAAAGATAATTGGTTGCCAGAGAGAAGGGCCTCATGCCGAGATGACTGCAGAGCGGGTCATCTTCTCAGGTCTCTGGTAAAAGGGGAGGAATACTTATACATATACATAAGTGAGAACTTTTCTTTAAAACGCATAGGCACTATACCTTTGTGCTATTCCAGAATAAATTAAAATTCATCTTCAGTAGCTTCAAACCTTTCGCTAGAAGGCCATATACTCTCATTAATTCTGGAACCAGACAGCATCAAAGCAATTTAACTTCATCAATAAATTAGGTGGAGATGTAAAAGGGTGACTTACAGTGGCTTCAAATCTAACTCCTACAGTAAATTAGATAATTACGGGAGAATGTCTTATAAGGACTCATACGTTGGAATATGGAATATCTATACTAGGGATGAGCGAATCGACTTCAGATGAAACATCCGAAGTCGATTCGGATAAAACTTTGTTTGAATACTGTACGGAGGAGCGCTCCGTACAGTATTAAAATGTATTGGCTCAGATGAGCCGAAGTTATTACTTCGCAAAGTCTCGCAAGACTTCGGGTAATAACTTTAAATATTAATTTCTACTGTTAAAAACTAGAGATGAGCGAACTTTAAAAAAAAAGTTCGGCGTTCGGGTTGTGGTAATCGCCGCATCCCGTTATGGATTCCACTACCGCAGACTATCGTGGCATATGGAATCCATAAGGGGCGGCTTCCACCAACCCGAACTGTTGAACAGCCGAAGGACCTGAGGTGACGTCACTGTCATGTGATCAGTGCAGGGGGCGTGGCTCAGCACGGGATCAAATCCAGGATAGGGCTGAACTTCCCTGCATGCAGACATTCTAGCAGGGAGGTTCTGTGCCTTTCTGTGCTGCTTGTGACTTGCTGGGACTTGGGTGCACACCACTGCGAATTTAACCCTTTGCTGCTGAAAGAAGAAAAGAAGAACATCTGGAATAGCTGCACTAATTTTTTTCCATTTGCAGCTGTTCCAGATCCCTAAACCACCCTCTGTCCCTGTCCCTTCCCGCCATCCCTCCCTGCCCCCATCCTTTTTTTTTTTATACGGACGCCATTTGGTCTGTGCGCCTTTAAAAAAAAATTACAATTTTCCAGCTCTGCACCACTTTTTCTGCGTGCAAGCTGCGACTGCCAAGTGCTGTTCAGTGCATAACTGCCTGATCAGCACCTGGGGATTATTATTTGCGCTTTTTGCGCCAGTGAGGGAGAAGAGGATGCCACTTTCCTCTACTCCTCTACCCCCTCATCATCATCCGTGCTTGAGGTACCCTCTAGAAGGCGCCCCAGAACAACAGCGGAGGCAGCCCCCCAGAGTGAAGCCTTATGGACCCCATCCCCTGATGATTTTCAGCCCCAAATTCCTGAGTTTGTGGGCAACTCAGGAATTCAGATAGATTGTGCGGGCTTAACAGTGATTTTTTCAAAATCTTCTTCTTTGAAGATGTTGTAAATGTAATGGTGACCCAAACCAATTTATACGTCCAATAATTCATTGCTCAGAACCCTACATCAGCATATGCTAGACCCCTAGGTTGGAACCCAGTAAGTGCAGCAGAGATGATGAAGTTTTGGGGACTCATGCTGCATATGGGCGTTGTAAAGATGCCGAACGTTAGGTAATATTGGAGTTCGGACATTTTGTACCAAACTCCAATTTACAGTAACACCATGACCCGGAAGTGATTTGAGTCAATTAGGAAATTCCTACACTATAATGACAATTCACAGTGCCCACCCCAAAACAACCCAACATTTGACCGTCTGTTCAAAGTTAGGCCTGTCATTGACCACTTTAAAGGGATTCTGTCACCACTTTTCAGCCCTGTGACCTAAACATATGCTCATATTCAGGGTCTCATTATGATTCCTAATGTGGCCTTATAAATTAGATCTGTGGCTTAATTTTGAAAAAAAAAAACAGGTTTTACTGACCTGTCTCCCTCCTGCTGTGAGATGATGCGCCCGTACGGACTGCTTGGATCGGCTTCTTCTAGCGAAGTGCCAGCGCATGCGCACTACTCTAGAAAAAGCCGTTGCCAGCAGTCCGTTTAGGCGCATCAGGCTGAGCCTGTGCACACACACGGCATCTAACAGCGGGAGGAGGGGGAGAGAGGGAGAGCCGGCACAGAGGAGTAGGAGGCGGCACAGAACTCTTGGAAGGCGGCGCTGGGCACGAACGGTGATGGCTGCAGCCGGGCAACCTGCATCCCCGGACCTCCCCTTGGGCGCCTTATTTGTATGATTGACAGGCTAGTAAAACCTGTTTTTTTTGCAAAATTAAGCCACAGATCTCATTTATAAGGCCACATTAGGAATCATAATGAGACCCTGAACATGAGCATATGTTTAGCTCACAGGGCTGAAAAGTGGTGACAGAATCCCTTTAACACCAAGTTTGCTGTGGTATACAACCCAGATAAAAATGTCTGTGTAGATGAATCCCTATTACTCTTCAAAGTGAGGATTAGATTCCGCCAGTACGTGGCTAGCAAACGAGCAAAGTATGGCATAAAGATTTACAAACTTTGTGATAGTAGCTCGGGTACACCCACAAGTTCCGCATTTACGAAGGGAAAGATTCCAGGATAAAACCCCCATAATGCCCCCATCCTATAAGTTAGTGGGAAGATTGTCTGGGACTTACTACACCCTATGCTGGATAAGAGTTACCATCTCTATGTGGATAACTATTATACCAGCATACCCCTATTCACATCCCTAACTGCCAGAGGTACTGTGGCTTGCGGCACAGTGCGCAACAATGAGAGAGGCCTCCCTAGATCCCTGGTAAGACACACACAGAGAATGGGTGAAAGTAGGGCTCTCCTCCGTGAGAACATGCTGGTGGTTAAGTAAAAGGACAAGAGGGATGATCCTTGTACTGACCACCATTCACACTAACGCCAGCTCCCCTGCTCCTGTACGAGGTACCACTACCACTGTCCCCAAACCAGTTTGTATGCTGGACTACAACAGGAACATGGGAGGGGTGGATCTTTCAGATCAACTTCAGAAGCCCTACAGTGTCACATGAAAAACGAAAGTGGTACAAAAAGCTGGCCGTACAC
The DNA here is from genome assembly GCA_033119425.1 of Bufotes viridis. Classification (NCBI taxonomy): domain Eukaryota; kingdom Metazoa; phylum Chordata; class Amphibia; order Anura; family Bufonidae; genus Bufotes; species Bufotes viridis. Next base: position 53,134,980 of record CM065594.1, read on the forward strand.
ATTTTACAGGTGGCAATGTGCATGTGCTATTTCAGTCTGTAGGCCACACAGGAACCTGCCTCCTGTTCCAAGAGGTGGCTATAAAGGCCCTCATTTTTCAAACCCAGGCCGGGGACGGTCCAAGTACTTCTGGAAGTCAGACCGTGTCAGACCAGTGCAACATTTTTCAGGTCAAGTCCCCCAGACAGCAAAGAAGGAAAGGACCCAAAATAGATGTAGGGTGTGTTCCAAAAGGGGATAAGGAAAGACACCATTTACCAATGCGAAACCTGCCCTGAAAAACCTGGCCTGTGCATGCAGGACTGTTTCAGAATCTACCACTCATCCATGGAGTATTAATTTCATTTCATCCTTTATGCTCCTGTAATATTTCCACTTTATATCTCTGATTTAGTCCACCTCGCTTGCATATCCACTTTCCAACAACCACTACATATTATTTTCTGTGAGACAACTGTTAGGTAAAAAGTGCCCTTTCCACCACCTAAAATGTTCGTACGGGGGTGCTCTTTCCAAAATGTGGTCACTTCTTGGGGTTTTTAATTTCTGGGGACCTCAGGAATTTTTTTAATGTGGCATGGCACCTAAAATCCATGTCTGTTTATTCAGTCCTGCAAAAAACATATTTTGCACTTTGCCTCTGGAGCCCTGCTGTGCGTCCATACATCATTTTTGAGTACATTTAGGGTGTTGCCGTATTCGGGGGTAAATGGATAACAAAATGTGGGGTGCATTTTGTCCCGTTACCCCTTGTGAAAGTTAAAAATGTGGGTGTAAAGCTACTTTTTCTGGAAAGAATTGAAATTTTTCCATTTCACAGCCAAGCGTTTCCTAATTCTGTGAAACGCCTGATGGGTCAAAGTGCTCACTACACACCTTGAAATATTCCTTGGGGGTCTAGTTTCTGGAATGGGGTCATTTTTGGGGGGTTTCCACTGTAGGGCCACCTCAGGGTGCGACATAGCTCCCAATTACCATTCCAGCTAAATCAGCTCTCCAAAAGCCATAATGGTGCTCCTTCCACTCTGTAGCCTGCTGTGTGCCTATACATCAGTTTTTGAGCACACATGGGGTTTCTGTAAAGTCCAGATTCAGGCTACATGCACACGACCGTATGTGTTTTGTGGTTCGCAAATTGTGGATCTGCAAAAAAAAAAAAAAGCGGATGACATCCGTATGCCATCCGTTTTTTTTTGCTCATCTATTGTAACAATGCCTAAAACGGACAAGAATAGGACGTTATATTATTTTTGCGGGGCTACAGAACGGACATATGGACGCAGATAGCACACAGTGTGCTATCCGCATTTTTTGCAGACCCATTGAAATAAATGAGTCTGCATCCTATTTGCACAAAAAAACGGAACAGACACGGAAACAAAATACGGTCATGTGCATGAGGCCTCAGGGTAATAGATTCTGAGTTTTGTTTGGCTGTTATCCCTTGATGTGTTGCACATAAAATAGATAAAAATTTTAAATCTACTAAAAAAAGTGACATTTTTAAATTTCAATCCCATTTTCCTTTAATTCTCGTGGGGCACCTAAAGGGTTAACAAAGTTTGTAAAATCAGTTTTGAATGGCTTGAGGGGTGCAGTTTCTAAAATGGGGTGATTTATGAGTGGTTTCTAATATGTAAGTCCCAGAAAGTGACTTCTTAACTGAACGGGTCCTGAAAAAATTTGGTTTTGGAAATTTTATAAAAATTTTAAGATTTGCTTCTAAACTTCTAAGCCTTCTAATGTCCCAAAAAAATAAAGTAATTTTCAAAATAACCCAAACATGAAGTAGACATATGGGGAATGTAAACTAATAACTATTTTTGTAGGTATTACTATCTATTATAAATGTAGAGAAATTGAAATTTGGAAATTTGCTAATGTTTCCAAATTTTTGGTAAAGTTGGTATTTTTTATAAATAAAAATGAAATATTTTGAGTCAATTTTACCACGGTCTAGAAGTACAATATGTGACGAGAAAACAGTCTCAGATTGGCCTGGATAAGTAAAAGCGTTTAAAAGTTATTACCACTTACAGTGAGACATGTCGATTTGCTAAAAATGGCCTGGTCCTTAGGCCTCTTTCACACTTGCGTTCTGAGGATCCGGCAGGCACTTCCGTCCCGCCTGATCCGTCAGAACGCAAGTCGCCTGAAAGCATTAGAAGACTGATCAGGATCCTGATCAGTCTTCGAAATGCTTTCAGGTTACCATGGCAGCCCGGACGCTATTTTGTTGCTATAGTAGTAGTGGGGAGCAGTGGAGCAGTATACTTGCAGTCCGTGCGGCTCCCGGGGCGCTCCAGAATGACGTCAGAGCACCCCATGCGCATGGATCACGTGATCCATGCGATCACGTGATCCATGCGCGTGGGGCGCCCTGCCGTCACTCTGAAGCGCCCCGGGAGCGGCACGGGCGGTAAGTATAATGCTCCCCCGCTCCCCACTACACTTTACCATGGCAACCAGGACTTTAGTGTCCTGGTTGCCATGGTAACCATTCAGAAAAAGCTAAACGTCGGATCCGGCGATGTGCCGAAACGACGTTTAGCTTAAGGCCGGATCCGGATTAATGCCTTTCAATAGGCTTAAGTCCGGATCCGGCCTTGCGGCAAGTGTTCAGGATTTTTGGCCGGAGCAAAAAGCGCAGCATGCTGCGGTATTTTCTCCGGCCACACAACGTTCCGGTCCTGAACTAAAGACATCCTGAAACGGATTTCTCTCCATTCAGAATGCATTGGGATACTCCTGATCAGGATTTTTCCGGCATAGAGCCCCGAGGACGGAACTCTATGCCGGAAAAGAAATACGCAAGTGTGAAAGAGCCCTTAAGGTGAAAAATGGCAGGGTCCTTAAGAGGTTAGAGGGAGTCCGCCAGCACTTCAGACCAGGTTAAACAGGCCAGGTCAGTAGAGATGTGAATAAGAAGTTTTATTCTGCCAGATTGTGCTACAGTATGTGCCTAGAGCAGGCATCAGCAATTTTCAGCACTCCCACAGCTGAGAAATTACAACTCCCAGCATGCAAACATTTCCGCCTGTTTGGGAGTTGCAATTTCAGAACACCTAGAGCAGGGGTAGGCAACCTCTGGCACTCCAGCTGTTGTGAAACTACAACTCCCAGCATGCATAATTGTTCTCCTTTATTTAGAACTCCCATAGAAATGAATGGAGTATGCTGGGAATTGTAGTTTCACAACAGCTGGAGTGCCGAAGGTTGCTGATCCCTGGCCTAGAATGAGGCTCGCTGCTCTGAACGGTGGCTGTAGTGGTCTCTTGGTTGGATGCTACAGCTGTCACTCAAGGGGAGGGGCTATGATGCAGCTCACTGCAGAGAGCACTTTACAGTGAAGCCCCATCCTGCATAACGGAAACGGGACGGATCCGTTTTGCAGCCCATAGACTTCTATTATGACGGAATGAATAACGGAATGCCGTCATAGAATTGCATTATGCTCTGTGTTAACGGAATCCATAACGAAATTCACCTTTTACCAACAAACGACGTGTGAATGAATTTTATAAGCAGAAATTCGCTCATCTCTAGTAGTGAATGTTTCAACAACGGCCCTTTAGACGCGTCGATTATCGTTCACAAAAACGTAATTTTCAATCACATATCACATATTGTAAAGAAGACTGTTGCATTTACACAAAGCAAAATTTGAGTGGCATGCTTAAACACACCCACCATGAAATCGTTAGTGTTAAGCATGAATATTCGAATCGCAAATTTTAATCGCGAATATCGCCACTTCGAGAATTCGCAAATATTTAGGATGTAGTGCTATAGATTCGTATTTGCTAATAGTGTTGATCGCGAATATTCTAATCGCGAAGTTATCGCCAATTTCAGGACATAGCAACATCCCTATTAACCAATAGGAAAGTTGCCCACCCCTTAGTGTTGATCGCAAATTTTTATCACGAATATATTACATTGCCGATTTTCGCAATCAAGTAAGTAATGAAAGTAATTCGAAAGTAATGAAAGTAATTCGAATATTGCCTATGCCGCTCATCACTAGTAATCATCTGTAATCCTGCGTGCAGTGAACGATTCCTGTTTACACGTACAAAATCGTTAACATCTAATGCAAGACAATCGATCAAACCAGCAAGAAATCTACCGATTGTTGGTTGTTGCTCTATCATTCATTGTTTTTACACTGCTCGATAATCGTGCAGTTTTACTCGATTTAATGATAATTTACGCGATAATCGGCTTGTATGAAGGTACATTCACTCATCCTAATGTTTTACTCAATAAGAAACGTTGAGATAGCGAACTGCCAATTAACATAAATGTAAAAAGCCGGAAAGGTCATAGACGATGTAATCAGGCCTGTGGATCACTAATATTCCCCGCCATTAAAACAACATGCTCCATCCTTCACAAGAGAATAAGCAAATCATAAAGGGCGATTTGTCTGCATGAAAATATCCACATCAGACGGCCTGAGCGGAATGCCTGATTAAGGGAAGAATCGCTGCAAATTAGCGTTTCTACGACTTCCTAATCGCTCCAACATAAATTACAAAGACATACGGCTTTTCTCCGAGTAGCATGTTGTGTCGGAGCAATGAATTTGAAAATTGCTGACTCTCCACTAGCAAGGTGCTCATGGATTTTGCTGCAGATAACGCCCCATTCCGATGTTAATTGTGATTCAAGTCAATAACCGTTTATGCCAAACCCGAAGAGTTACGAAGAGCTTATGACTGGCACTGTGTCTGCACTCAATGCTCCATTATGCACAGGATGGCGCGCCAGACACAGAAATTCTTTGCTTCATTATTTATTTGCTTTTTTTTTCTTTTATGTTATGTTTTACAGTCAGTAAATAATAAGCCTGGGAATAAACTGATGCAAAAGGCGTACAAGGAAAAAAGAGAAACGTCGTGATAAGTAATTTACTGAAGAGGGAGAAACAAAAGATTTACAACGGAGACATGTCAGATACACATAAGAGCATTCCATCAGTGCTATTTTTTCTGGCATACAGATGGAAAAAAACTGAAAATGGATGTTTTTAGTGAAGAATTGATGCAAAGTGATACTAAAAACTTTCACAGAGGGTTCTAGATTTCAGTTTACACATTTAATAAGGTAAGGTGAGGCCGGCGTGTGAAAGGCGTTCATGAATAAAGCATTCATACGGTTCTACCTGCAGTTCTGCCCCGGGACTGTACTAAGAATACTTTGATTTTTTTCCTTTTGTAGCTGTCATAAACATCAAACCTTATGCCCTCTGCACACATCTGAACAAATAGCAGCGTACAATGTGTTCATTCGCAAAGTCGTTCCCAGTACTGCTAAGCATCCAGGCATCCTTTCCCACCGTATACCCCTCAACAATCAAATAAGACCATGAGAGATTTTTGATTTTTAAAATAGACATTCCAATGTTAGGGTGTGGTCTGAGATGAGAAAAATCGGATTATGCTTTTTTATTCAGAAACAGTGCCACTCCTGTCTATAAAGCTGTGTCTGGTATTGCAGCTCTACCCCATTTACCCAAATGGAGCTAAACTGCAATATTAGAGCCTATAGATTACAATGGCCCTGTGGCTGGAAACATTTTATACAAGCCCCTTTAACTCCTTTCTGGTGCAGCCATGTTCTGTTAGTGCTTTTTTAGTTTTTACACCCTGCCTTTCCGGAGCCATTGATTATATATATATAAATACACACTCACCTAAAGAATTATTAGGAACACCTGTTCTATTTCTCATTAATGCAATTATCTAGTCAACCAATCACATGGCAGTTGCTTCAATGCATTTAGGGGTGTGGTCCTGGTTCAGACAATCTCCTGAACTCCAAACTGAATGTCAGAATGGGAAAGAAAGGTGATTTAAGTAATTTTGAGCGTGGCATGGTTGTTGGTGCCAGACGGGCCTGTCTGAGTATTTCACAATCTGCTCAGTTACTGGGATTTTCATGCACAACCATTTCTAGGGTTTACAAAGAATGGTGTGAAAAGGGAAAAACATCCAGTATGCGGCAGTCCTGTGGGCGAAAATGCCTTGTTGATGCTAGAGGTCAGAGGAGAATGGGCCGACTGATTCAAGCTGATAGAAGAGCAACGTTGACTGAAATAACCACTCGTTACAACCGAGGTATGCAGCAAAGCATTTGTGAAGCCACAACACGCACAACCTTGAGGCGGATGGGCTACAACAGCAGAAGACCCCACCGGGTACCACTCATCTCCACTACAAATAGGAAAAAGAGGCTACAATTTGCACGAGCTCAACAAAATTGGACTGTTGAAGACTGGAAAATTGTTGCCTGGTCTGATGAGTCTCGATTTCTGTTGAGACATTCAAATGGTAGAGTCTGAATTTGGCGTAAACAGAATGAGAACATGTATCCCAGTGTTTCCCAACCAGTGTGCCTCCAGCTGTGGCAAAACTACAACTCCCAGCATGCCCGGACAGCCTTTGGCTGTGTGGGCATGCTGGGAGTTGTAGTTTTGCAACAGCTGGAGGCACACTGGTTGGGAAACACTGATGTATCCATCATGCCTTGTTACCACTGTGCAGGCTGGTGGTGGTGGTGTAATGGTGTGGGGGATGTTTTCTGGGCACAATTTAGGCCCTTTAGTGCCAATTGGGCATCGTTTAAATGCCACGGGCTACCTGAGCATTGTTTCTGACCATGTCCATCCCTTCATGACCACCATGTACCCATCCTCTGATGGCTACTTCCAGCAGGATAATGCACCATGTCACAAAGCTCGAATCATTTCAAATTGGTTTATTGAACATGACAATGAGTTCACTGTACTAAAATGGCCCCCACAGTCACCAGATCTCAACCCAATAGAGCATCTTTGGGATGTGGTGGAACGGGAGCTTCGTGCCCTGGATGTGCATCCCTCAAATCTCCATCAACTGCAAGATGCTATCCTATCAATATGGGCCAACATTTCTAAAGAATGCTATCAGCACTTTGTGGAATCAATGCCACGTAGAATTAAGGCAGTTCTGAAGGCAAAAGGGGGTCCAACACCGTATTAGTATGGTGTTCCTAATAATTCTTTAGGTGAGTGTATATAACTGAAAAAGCGCCAGCACTCCAAAAGTGAAAATAAAATCACATTTTATTCACCCATGTGGGCAGCGTGACGTTTCGGCTCCTACCTTGAGCCTTTCTCAAGGTAGGAGCCAAGCATCGCGCTGCCCACATGGGTGAATAAAATGTGATTTTATTTTATTTTTGGAGTGCTGGCGCTTTTTCATTTTTTTACTATTTGGGACTTGTTAATCCTTGTGTGGCCTTGCACCCGCCATAGCATCTTTAGACGGTGCTGCCATTTTTTCATTAATAGATATATATATTTTTTTCCTTTTAGATAGCCATATGAGGGCTTGATCTTAAAAAATTTTTGTGGGACAGGTGGCACTTTCTAATGGCACCATTTAATAATACATATGATGAAACGAGAAGCTGTAAGAAAATTCAAAAAAACAATTTTGTAAAAAAAAAAAAATAACTGCAAAATTTCGCCATCGTTTTATTGATTCGGTTTTTACGGTGTTCTTTATGCACCTGGTGTTCTCTATGAATCTGACTGGTTGTCTTCATGTTCTGGGTCATTATGATTGTGGCATTCTTGTGTTTTAATACTGAAAAGATGCACCTATAAGACTTTATAAGACGCGCCTGATAAGACGCACCTAGGTTTTTGAGGAGGAAAATAAGAGAAAAAAAATATTTTGAACCAAAAAGTGTGCTTTTGGTGGGTTTTGAACTAATGGTCGTCTGTGGATGACACTATTATGGGGGATCTGTGGGTGACACTGTTATGGGGGATCTGTGGATGACACTGTTATGGAGGATCTGTGGCTGACACTGTTATGGGGATATCTGTGGATGACACATATATAGCATCTTATGCTATATATGTGTCATCCACAGATCCCCCATCAGTGTCATCCACAGATCCCCCATCAGTGTCATCCACAGATCCCCCATCAGTGTCATCCACAGATCCCCCATCAGTGTCATCCACAGATCCCCCATCAGTGTCATCCACAGATCCCCATTACAGCGTCATCCACAGATCCCCATCAGTGTCATCCACAGATCCCCATCAGTGTCATCCACAGATCCCCATAAGTGTCATGTAGTTACCCCCAACACTCTGCTACACTGATACATCGCTGGCCTGCGAAGTATCAGTGTGGAGGGAGGAGGCGAGGACACTCGTGGCGGGGCCCGATGCAGTGACTCTACTCTAATACACCGGGCCCCGCAGCTGTAAAGTGCATAAGTGCATTCATGTAATGCTTATTCTATCTTAATGTAACCCAAACCCCTGCTGTACTTACTTTCTACTCTAACTACGTATGGCATGCAGACTCACCGGCCCAGCAACTTAACATCACTCCCTCCGTCATGAGCCACCTGCCCCACCTCCCTGCTTCATTCATAAAGTGGGAGGAGAAGGCAGGCGGCGCATGACGGAGGGAGTGATGTTATGCTGCTGGGCCGGCGAGTCTGCATGCCATACGTAGTTACAGTAGAAAGTAAGTACAGCAGGAGTTTGGGCTACATTACGATAGAATAAGCATTACATGAATGCACTTATGCACTTTACAGCAGAATATGGCCCGGTGTATTAGAGTAGTCACTCCACCGGGTCACGCCACGAGTGTCCCCACCTCCTCTCTCCACACTGATACTTCGCAGGCGGCGCTGTGCAACATAGCGGCCGGCGAAGTATCAGTGTTCGTTTTATAAGACGCACTGCCATTTCCCCCCCACTGCCATTTCCCCCCCACTTTTGAGTCTTATAAAGCGAAATATACGGTATATATTTTTTTAACCATATTCTGACTTCATAACTTTTTTATACTTATGTCTATGGAGTTGTCTCAGTGCTCATTTTTTGCGGGGCGATCTGTAGTTTTTAGTGATATGATTCTGGAGTGTATAAGCCTTTTTAATCACTTTTTATCAAGCGATGAAAAAATTGTGAATCGGGCCCTTTCCCCACCTCTATTATGGCATTCACCGTATGGGAAAAATATGTTTACATTTTAACATTATGGGTTTGTGGGACACGGTAGTGCAAATTAATTCTATTTTTATTGTTATTTTCATTATAAGGAAAGGGGATGATTTGATATATATGGTGTTTTCAATATTTTTAAAAGGCTTTTTTTTTTACACATATTTTAAGTCCCTTTTGGGGATTTTAACAAGCAACTTTTAGATTGCTTGTCCCTTAGACTGCACTGAATTTTCACTGCATTGCCTATAAGAATTGTGCTACCTGCAGGACTCCATAGGAACTACTGCTGTAGTAGTCTCAGATCTTTCACGGTGGCAGAAACACGGTGGCTATGATGCTCACTCTGCTCTGGAGCACGCACCATCTTGAAAGACCTGACATCCGCCGTATCTGTGGCAGATGTTGGGTAGGGGTTATGCCAAAAAAAAATTGAAACTCGTTTTTACTCACTTATCTGGTGGACTTTCTTCTCGATCTGTGGGCAGGCAGAAGCACCATCAATCAAGCAACTGCATCTCCCAGGAGTGTAATGCAATCAGTTCTTGTTAATTACTTCATTCTGTGCATTAGAAAAAGTCCCCACATATGGCCACAGAGAGTCATACCGTACAGTATGTGATGCCACCACCATTTCCTCCTCTATTTATTCTAATTCTACGACGAAGGGATGGATGAATGAATGAAAGGTGCCTCCCAATATTATACCCCTGTCTTTAGCTACCAAAACCTGAAATCCAGAGAAAAAAAACATTTCTTCACCCATATTCCAATTAGCTCAAGTGCACCAAGAAGAGTAACATTTTTGCAGAAACCTGTGCGGGCCTGGCCTAAACCTGATTGCAAGGAGTGGGTTCCTCCTGTAGAAGGGGGTTCAAATAATCAGGGAATGACAATTTATTAGTTTGTCTTGTATTACACAGCATCCTCTGAACTCAACGGGCATCCATCCATTTCAAAGAAAGCAAATGGTTCATGAAAACCAAACTGCACAGGACAGCAGTCTTGGACATGGTGCTGAGAGACATGAGAATTTTAAGAGAAAATATATATGCCAGGTGGTAATAGTCATGGTAAAGTATCTGCAGATGTCAATCTCTGGGGAGCTTCATATAAGCGTCTGCATGTGTCTCCTGAGCCAATCATTGGCTTTAGATAATGGAGAGGAGCACTGTCTACTAGGTCAGCATGGTCAAACACGGACAAGCGTTGACAATTTGGAAAAAGAGTTTGCTTCTTACTGAGTAGACACTCTATAGGGTAGATGTGGGGGAGGGTAGTAGCGAGGAGGCTCAGGAAAGTGAGGTAGCTAGCCGGATAACAGTTAGAAAACAGGGAAGAGGGAAGAGTGCCAGGGAGGCTAGCCCTGATCTGACACACCCCAACAAGTTTGCAAAGTTGGCAGATGAGGGGATGTCAGTTCAGGGAGATCACTGCTGCAGCCTGACTAATAAAACAGGTGAACTGGAATTAGTGATGTGTGAGGAGGACTATGACATAGTGGGAATAACTGAGACATGGCTGGATGATAGCTATGACTGGGCAGTTAATATAAAAGGTTATAATCTCTTTAGAAAGGATCGTCAAAACCGGAGAAGGGGAGGGGTCTGCCTTTATGTAAAGTCCTGTCTAAAGCCCACAGTCCGGGAAGATATAAGTGAGGGACATGATCATGTGGAGTCACTGTGGTAGAAATACATGGAGGCAAAAACAATAATAAATTTCTAATAGGAGTTTATTATTAGCCACCTAATATACCAGAGTCAACAGAAAACGTACAACTCAACGAGATAGACAAGGCAGCAAATTATAATGAAGTCGTTATTATGGGGGGCTTCAACTACCCAGATATAGACTGGGAAACTGAAAGCTGTACATCTCATAAAGGAAACAGGTTCTTGGCAATAACCAAAGACAATTACCTTTCCCAACTGGTTCAGGACCCCACTAGAGGGACGGCCATACTGGACTTAGTATTAACCAATAGACCTGACAGAACAACAGATGTGCAGGTTGGGGGACACCTGGGAAATAGTGACCAGAAAGTAATAACCTTCCAATTATCATTCAAAAGTGTTTCTTCGGGGAGGAACAAAGTCCTCAAAAATACAACCACAAAAATTGTATCATTTTAAAAGCATCCTAAAATCTAAATGTGAGAGGTACATACCTTATGGGAATAAAAGGTTAAGGAACAAGAAAAAACCAATGTGGATAAAAAGAAATGTAAAGAAAGCAATAAATGACAAAAAGAAAGCATTTAAATCACTAAAAATGGAGGGTAGAGAGGAAGCACTGAAAAACTATACGGACAAAAATAGAATATGTAAAAAACAAATAAAAGCAGCCAAACTAGAGACCAAGAGATTAATTGGCAAAAAGAGCAAAGCTAACCTTAAAGTGTTCTTCAATATAAATGGTAAAAAGTATAAATCTGAAGGTGTCGGCCCTCTACAGAGTAATGAGGGGGGACTTGCAGAGCGCGATGAGGAGAAAGCAAAGCTATTAAATTTTTTATCTCCACTGTATTCTCTGGGGAAAATAAACTGTCAGATGAAATGCAGAACGTAAAAGTAAATTCCCGATTAAAAGTGCCCTGTCTGACCCAGGAGGAAGTACAGTGGAGTCTTAAAAAGATTAAAATAGACAAATCGCCAGGACCGGATGGCATACACCCCCGTATCCTAAGAGAATGAAGTAATGTCATAGCCAGACCCTTATTTCTGATATTTAAGGACTCTATACTGACAGGGAATGTCCCACAGGATTGGCGCATAGCAAATGTGGTGCCAATAGTCCAAAAACAGAGCCTGGAAATTATAGGCCGGTAAGTTTAACATCTGTTGTGGATAAACTGTTAGAAGATTTTCTAAGAGATACTATCTTGGAGTACCTCAATGAAAATAAGCAAATTACGCCATATCAGCATGGATTCATGAGGGATCGGTCATGTCAAACTAATGTAATCAGTTTCTTTGAGGAGGTAGGTTCTAGACTTGACAGCAGTGAATCAATGGATCTCGTATATCCAGACTTCTCAGACACTGTACCTCATAAAAGGTTAGTATAATAAATGAGAATGCTTGGACTGGGAGAAAATGTCTGTATGTGGGTAAGTAACTGGCTCAGTAATACAAAACAGAGGGTGATTATTAATGGTACATACTCAGATTGGGTCACTGTCACTAGTGGGGCACCACAGGGGTCAGTATTGGGCCCTATTTTCTTCAATATATTTATTAATGATCTTGTAGAAGGCCTGCACAGTAAAATATCTATTTCTGCAGATGACACTAAACTGTGTAAAGTAATTAACACTGAAGAGGACAGTTTTCTGCTACAGAGGGATCTGGATAGATTGGAGGCTTGGGCAGATAAGGTTTAACACTGATAAATAAGGTTATGCACCTGGAAAGGAATAATGCAAGTCCCCCGTACATACTAAATGGTAAAACACTCAGTAACACTGACATGGAAAAGGATCTAGGAATTTTAGTGAACAGCAAACTAAGCTGTAGAAACCAGTGTCAGGCAGCTGCTGCCAAGGCAAAAGTGCGTAGATGCCCGTGATGAGAACATAGTCCTACCACTTTACAAATCACTAGTCAGACCACACATGGAGTACTGTGTACAGTTCTGAGCTCCTGTGACGACTGATGGGAGATCTAATATCTATGTATAAATATATCAGGGGTCAGTACAGAGATCTCTCCCATCATCCATTTAACCCCAGGACTGTGACTGTGAGAAGGGGACATCCTCTGCGTCTGGAGGAAAGAAGGTTTGTACACAAACATAGAAGAGGATTCTTCACGGTAAGAGCAGTGAGACTATGGAGCTCTCTGCCTGAGGAGGTGGTGATGGTGAGTACAATAAAGGAATTCAAGAGGGGCCTGGATGTATTTCTGGAGTGTAATAATATTACAGGCTACAGCTGCTAGAGAGGGGTCGTTGATCCAGGGAGTTATTCTGATTGCCTGATTGGAGTCAGGAAGGAATTGTTTATTCCCCTTAAGTGGGGAAAAGTGGCTTCTACCTCACAGTTTGTTTTTTGCCTTCCTCTGGATCAACTTGCAGGATAACAGGACGGATGGGCAGATGTCTTTTTTCGGCCTTATAAACTATGTTACTAATAAATTTGTGGTATGACCCACTTAACCTTGAGGAACTCCAATTGAACAATGCTTCAATGTAATAATGGAGTTCAGCCAAGTGTGGTTTAGACATAGCATCTCCAATGAAACGCATCACCAACCATGCCAAACAACATTCACTGAATACATGGCAAGCCTTGGCTGATTTTTGAATTGCAGCCATGCAAATGAAAAATGTTAAATTATTGGAAAACACTTTTGCCTTTAATGAAGGGTGAACAAGGGTCAAAAGTGCACATGTAATAGAAAATAATACTAAATATCTGCAAGCATCACTAAGAAAAGTGTCAAACGCAATTTACCTGACCACTGTAGGATAAAGCTCAGAAGTGTAAATGTACACCACATTGAATGCAGCGCTGACGGACAACTTTCCAAGTAAGGCAAGGACTGCTGGACTCAAATACAAACCTACAGGTAAAGAAAAGTAATTGTGTTATTCATACTGCAAAAAACAACAACATAAGCTGCATCGCTACACACAAAGTGAGAATTTATCAAGAGAGGAGTCTGTTTTGCTGTACTTTACCACATTTATCAAATGCCGCTTGTTGTTTGATAAATTTGTCTCATCCTTAAACCTAACGCTTTTGTCTACAAAAGCAACTCCAGAGTGGATTTGTTCAGAGAATGGTTGGCAGTATCTTCTTATAGGCCAGTTATTGTTAACAAGCATTCTTACCAATGTTTCTTCCCGATAATCAATCCAATAATCGGCCAGGGCCTTTTTTGCTCCAAAATTTTGCCGCAAAATAGTGGTGCATAGTAGGCCAACCAATAGGTGGTGTAAAGTTATGCAAAGTGTCCAACCTCTAGCAAGATGCGCTAAAAGGGTATGTCCAGGCTACAGATAATGATGATCTATCCTCGGAATAGTTCATCAATCTCAAATTGGTGGAGATCCGACATCTGGAACCCACAACAATCTGCAGTTTTGGGCAGCCAGGGCGCCAGAAACTATACAGCGTATGGAGAAGGAAGCAGAAGGCTCCATACACTGTGTAGTTTCTGCTGCCGGTGTGCCGCAGCTCAGCTCCCACTTACGTGAACGGGAGCTCAGCTACAGTACCCCTGTACAACCACTAGACAGTGTACGGAACTGTCTGCTTCCAGCTCTGTACACTGCATAGTTTTAGGCGCCATGGCTGCCCGAAACAGTTGCGAGTTCTGGACCCCCACCAATCTGATGTAAATAGGATAGGTCACCAATATCTGTAACCAGGACAACCTCTTTAGAAGAGTTCATCACAAAGTCACTACTGCAACAACGTATTACATTTCGTCTTGACCATGTCTTATGTATGGAGATGAAATAGTGCTCCCTCTCATCCACATATAGTCCTGGTAATGCACATTAAGGCACATGCACATGACAGTGAAAAACGGCAGTGTGACTGCCGATTTTTTCACGGCCGTCACACGGCGGTTTTCATAACCACTGCAGTCTATGGGGCTATTCACATGGCCATTTTTTTTAAACGGCCAGTGAATAGTGGACTTCAAAATAGGACATGTCCTATTTTTGGCTGTTTTTACAGCCATGAAAAAAGAATGCAAAATGGCCATTAAAAACAGAAAGATGGACAGAAAATGAATGCATAAATGGTTGAAAAAGGACTATAAAAAACTGACACTGTGTCCATTTTTAACAGACTTTTTTTTTCATGTCGTGTGCAAGTTGCACCATCTTATAATCACAATGTTAAGAGACTGCCCGAAAAGCCAATTAAAGGAGCCAAATTAAGGTTAAAATACAGTTAATATTTGGACTGAGACAACATTTTTCAGATTTTTTTTCTGTACATTACCACAAAGGATTTTGTACAGAACAATTCAGATGCAGTTGAAGTTCAGACTTTCAACTTTAATTCAGAGGGTTAAACAAAATGATTGCATAAAAATGTGGCCAAATAAAGCGTTTGTTAAACTCAATCCCTTCATTTCAGGGGCTCAAAAGTAATTGGACAAATTAAATAATTGAAAATGAAATGTTAATTTCTAATACTTGGTTGAAAACCCTTTGTTGGCAATGAGTGCCTGAAGTCTTGAAATCCTCCTTTTTAATGCTCGGCCAGGCCTTGTCACGGCTGTATGTGAGCAACAAGAGCATACACAGTGAAATAGCTACTGACCGGACCCAAACTAGGGAACATAAAGGGTGACCCCTGTCAGACCCTAAAAGCTCTCCCTATGCTGCTAAGCCCATGTCCAGATCCAGATGGTGGATCGAGACATGCCCGCGTACCTAAGGCTGATGACCACTGTAACCCCTACAATAGTGGAAAGGGCACGGCCACCGGTGCCCTGCTCAGTATATGGACGGAACCGGGGTCGCCTCGGATCCAGTCAGCAAACAAACAGAAACACACAATGTCTGCACACTTAACTGAAGGAGCTGCAGCAGCAGTGAAACCAGATCCAAAGTCAGCAGACAATATCCGAAGTACTTGCTTCAGCAGAACACAGGTCCAGTGAAAAGATATCACACAAGAGAAGATACTCAAGCGAGAGATACAGGTCAAATGAAAAGTATAATCCGCACGATTAAACAGGAAGAGGGGTATTTTATAGGAAGAGGAATCAATCACAGGAGGGACAGCTGGGAGGAGGGAAACTGAAAGTAAAGACCTCATCACAGGGGCGGAGAAACAGAGCAGAGAGAACTCCTCCAAGCTCTAGTAGTGACATCATCACAGGGGTGGAGAAACAGAGCTGTGAGAACGTCTCAAAGCTCTGGTAGTGACAGGCCTTTACTGCCGCAGTTTTCAGTTGCTGTTTGTTTGTGTGCCTTTCTGTCTAAAGTTTAGTCTTTAACACGTGAAATGCTCTATTGGGTTCAGATCAGGTGACTGATTTGGCCATTCGAGAATATTCCACTTCTTTGCTTTAATATACTCCTGGGTTGCTTTGGCTTTATGTTTTTTTGTCCATCTGTATTATGAAACGCCGACCAATCAGTTTGGCTGTATTTGAGCGCGCAGTATGTCTCTAAAAACCCCAGAATTCATCCGGCTGCTTCTGTCCCGTGTCACATCATCAATAAACACTAAGGACCCAATGCCACTGGCAGCCATGCATGCTCAAACCATCACACTGCCTCCGCCGTGTTTTACAGATGATGTGGCATGCTTTGGATCATGAGCTGTACCATGCCTTTGCCATACTTTTTTCTTTCCATCATTCTGGTAGAGGTTGATCTTGGTTTCATCTGTCCAAAGAATGTTCTTCCAGAAGTGTGCTGGTTTTTTAAGATGTTTTTTTTTAGCAAAGTCTAATCTAGCCTTCCTCTTCTTGAGGCTTATGAGTGGCTTGCACCGTGCAGTGAACCCTCTGTATTTACTTTCATGCAGTCTTCTCTTTATGGTAGATTTAGATATTGATACGCCTATATCCTGGAGAGTGTTGTTCACTTGGCTGGCTGTTGTGAAGGGGTTTCTCTTCACCATGGTAATTATTCTGTGATCATCCACCACTGTTGTCTTCCGTGGGCATCCAGGTCTTTTTGCATTGTTGAGGTCACCAGTGCTTTCTTTCTTTCTCAGGATGTACCAAACTGTAGATTTTGCCACTCCTAATAGTGTAGCTATTTCTTAGATGGGTTTTTCTGTTTTTGCAGCTGAAGATGGCTGCATGGAGAGATCCTTTGACCACAAGTTTACTTCTCAGCTAAATCTTTAAAATGCAAGCCCCACACCTCAAATCAACTCCAGGCCTTTTATGTGCTTAATTGAGAATGAAATAATAAAAGAAATTGCCCACACCTGCCCATGAAACAGCCTTTGAGTCAATTGTCCAATTATTTTTAGTCCCTTTAAACAGGGTGCCACATGTGAAGGAGCTAAAACTGCTAAACACTTCATCCAATTTTATTGTGAATAGCCTCAAATGAAAGCTAAAAGTCTGGACTTTATGTCCATGTCCATTATATAACTATAACTTATGTTAGAATATGTTTTAGTAAACAGGTAATAAAAACAAAATTTGTGTCAGTATCCAAGTAAATATGGACCTAACTGTACTATCTTGTTTCCTTCTCCGCTCCATAGCAACAGTAAGTCCTAGACTCTAGTCGGTCACCACTGGCAAAGAATTATTTGTGTGCACGTAATTGTAAAACAGCTTGAAGCAATTTTTGACTGAACCTTGAATGTGCAAAATCATAAATATCAAGGCAGACATTCCTGAGAAAACGAAAATGAGATGAACACAAGACAGCAGCTACGAACAAGTCTTCAATGTGTCAGATTTCCACATCCGAGAAGATCGCCACAGCTCAGGTTCAATGATCTTTAATAAGTGAAAAAGTTCGTTTTTCTTTTAACTTTGCTGTATTGAATAATGCATTGCCTTTGAAACAGCTTTCATTACTCTTGTGGGAGAACAAGACTCCTGTCTGACTTAATGATTTCTCAGTGTCTTATCAGGTAAACCTTAAGGGGTCTTATTTGATCCAATATGTTCAATTCTTGATGCTCAAAAACAGCACAATAACAACATCAAACCGCCTCAAAACTTCTCCGTACTTAATCATTAAAAAAAAACCGACACAGGAACAGCTATGACACATCAGCCATGCCATAATTGCAAAAGCAGGGGCAAAACTAAAACAAAAGTACAAAATCAGCTTCATCGTATTGGCACATACTGGCTATTACTTGATATAAGTCAATGATATGGTAATATTTAGATGGTGCCCACAGGTCCTGTATGGCACGTATATAAGAAAAGACTAGAAGAACAAAGAAATTGTTCTAGGACATCACCATATGTTGAGGAACAGTGTTCCTCAACTCCAGTCCTCAGAGTCCACCTGGCGGTCATGATTTGAGAATATCCCACAGAATGAATACATGTGGAAAGTACTGATGCATTACTGTATCACCTCAATAATAAGAAAATCCTGAAAACCTGACCGTCAAAGAACACGGAGGCTGACAATTCTAAATCATAGTTTTAGCTACAAAAGACTTGGTTGCAAAAACATATCAACCGGGCCTTAAACTTAAACTAAAAACTTAACAGCTGCCAAGCCCAAACCGAGAAACTCAAGTCAAGACCATTACTTTTTCTCTACTATATCTTAAAGTTGGCACTACTCTTTTCGTCAGAAACTTAATCAGCAAATCTAGATATGTTCCCCATACTACCAGATGACAGTGTACATCATAACCCCAAAAATGCTGCCTCTGTCGTCCAGTCATGCCACTCTTCTAAGCCTATGCTTGCCATTGACTATGGTGGTCTTATAACTGCTGTTCAAACACGAAGAATATATCCATGGCAAATGTCCTTACAAGAAAATCCAAGGCAGAAATGCAAGGCTGGTGCTGAGATTTTTGCCGAGATTCAGCAGTGGATGACCTGCATGAGGATTAGCCCAACTGTCAATCAATGGAGCTAATCTGCGCAAAATCTGTGAGATGAACATCGAGAATCGACCTTTGGATTATGGATCCGAAGTTGATTCATTCAAATACTTAGATTTTAATGCTGTATCCCTACAGCATTAAAATGTATTGGCTCCGTGGTGCCAAAGTTCTTTTCGCCCGAAGTCGCACAAGACTTCGGTTAATTCCTCCTGTATGCATATCTGCGTATTGAAAAACAATTTAAAATTGCAATCCGAATGATATCTCAGTACCAAAGCCCAGTTCGGATTCCTAAGTGTTTTTCAGCAGGCAGATATGCATACAGTAGGAATTAACCGAAGTCTTGCACGACTTTGGACGGAACGAACTTTGGCTTCCACGAAGCCAATACATTTTAATGCTAAAAGGATACGGCATTAAAATGTAAGTATTTGAACGAATAGATTTCAGATCTGACCACCTCTAGCCGCTGCATTCAGGCAGGATGGGGTCAGGACGGGGCCATTCTAGAGACAGGAGAGGTCCCACCTACAGTATCAGACATTTATGTCATATCCTGTGGATACATGCTTCAAACAGTCCTACGATGCTAACATCAGATTACGGTGATGTATAAGAAGAGAGAACATGAAAGCCTTCAGCAACTACTAGAGTGTTTAGTACAAGCACAACTTTAAGGTTAATCTGTCACCCCGATTTTAGACTATCTACAGTAATACATTTGTAGTACCACAGATGAGGAGTCCAGATCACTATTTTTTTTTTCCTACTGCCCCCTATTTACCTGCTGTCAGCACTCAAAGCTGCACTGAAATACATTGTCAGGACTGCTGTGCTGTTCTAACATAATGGAGAGGACTCATGTGTGCATGCACAGCAGTCCTGACAATGGATTTCAACACCACTCTGTGCACTGACAGGAGGCAGCAGAAAATAAAAATAATAAACTCTGCAGTAGTACGCATGTATAAATGTAGATAACAGTCCAAAATCGGGGTGAGAGCTTCCTTTAAAAGTGGAACGCATGTGCGTGAAGCAATAGCAAAGAGGTGAGCTGCACTGATGTGAGCTGCCCCCAGAGCAGCAGTTTGAAAAATGTTCAGGGAGTGGCGCTTAAAAGAGAAACCAGGGGGTTAATGAAATGACTGCCGCAGTGGAAGGTTGTCAGACTTGTACAGGCAGCAGTACATCATACAACAGATAATCTGTACCAGAATACAGCCTTGTGCTGTAGCTACTGATGCGGGACTAGGTGACAATGTAGGAGCATGAGTGAAAAACTGGTTACGGGACAGAAAATAAAGGGCGATTGTAAATTGTACTTACTCAAAATGAGCTAAAGTCAGGGTGAGGATCTGTGCTGGGGCTTGTTCACACCTCAGTGACTCATAGGCTTGTGCCATCTATAGATTGTGTTTATTCACACATCCTGGCTTTTGCACAGTAGAAAAACATCAGCATGCATTACTCTAGTCCGTGTTGCAGACCAAACATGCCTGCTGAAGTTTATGGGTTCAAACCTAATCAGTGACAGAACACAGGTGGCACCATGTCGTCAGTGGTTTTCACTGACCATTGGCAGGAGATGCTCTGGAATTTCCATTTTATGCCTAGAAATGCGCATGGAGGGCCGTGTTTCAATGACATTGTCAACGGATGATACACTGACAGCATGGATGTCATCAATGGCATAAACGTATGAATAAGCCTAGCAATAAGCCCCCATTGTCTGAGATGAGAAAACCCCTTTAAGGTGGCAGAATGGGCAAGAACTTGGCGGAGGAATTTTAATGTTGAGATAAACATAAAGTAACCTAGGCCACGTGAATCATATTACTGCATACACATGAAATAGAATAAAACTGGGAGCAACAAAACAAGAAAAGGACTTGGGGATTCTGGATACAAGTAAGCTAAGCAGCAGTGCTCAATGCCAAGGAGGAGCTGCAAAAGCAAATAAGAAAAAAATAGGATGTATAAAAAGAGAACTAAAACCCTGTACCTGTAATATTACCCCTCTATAACTCCCTAGCTGTGCCCGCGACTCCCATCTACTCTTTTTCAGACTTCTCATCTGGGAAAAGAGATGTTTTTTGAGGAGATCTCATCGACATATATAAATATGCGTGGTCAATACAGAGAACTGGCAGATGATTGACTTTACAAATCACTAGGGGACAGTCATTACATGTGGCAGAAAGGGGATTTATATATCAGTACAGGAAAGGCTTCTTTACAGTTAGTGAAATTATAGAATCCCGTATCTTATAGTAATGGTAGATGAAAGAAACTGAGTAGATCCAGCTCACCTGCCTTCCAAATAGCCAGCCCTCGGGCTCCTCCTGTGCTCGGATTTTAACCTGGGTTCAGACCTGAGCGTTCTTGAAACGCGCGTTTTACGCACGTTTTTGTCGCGCGTATTACAGGCGCGTTTTTGCAAATAGGAAACGCGCGTCGTACGCGCGTTCTTGTGATTGACTACTGTGTTGTCAATCACAATACCGTGACAAACGCCCCAACAAGAAGCTCAAGTACTTGTTTATGCGTAGGGCGTTTTACAGCGTGTTCAAACGCGCTGTAAAATGCGAAAATGTGAACCAGTCCCATAGGGAAGCATTGGTTTGCATGTGTTGAGCGTTTTACAGCCCGTTCGAACACGCAAGTGTGAACTTAGGGTTAAGGTAAGACCTTGTATATAGCAGAAACAGAAGAGAAGAATCCAGCACTTCTAACATTCGTTTTTTAGCCGTAGCTTCTTTATTCCGGGGGACACAATTATTACAGCTATTTACATCTCAAGCGGTAAAAACATGCGGTCTTTGTGTCAGTCAACGCGTTTCAAACTTTACAGTTCTTATTCATGACTCCATAGTAATGGTAGATACTATGACAAGATTCAAAAAGGGCTAGCTATGTATCTAATGGCAAATAGCATCGAGGGTTAGACTTAATCTAAAAATAAACGATGGATAATTGAGACAGGTTGAACTTGATGGACATGTGTCTTTTGTAACTTATATCAACTGACTCCCGCCGTACGGTGAAATGTTGTACAGGACAGATACAATAAACTTTGATAGGACATCAGAAGTATGAGCTGAGCTGCAATACCATGCACAATATGCGGACAGATGAGGCACTGTTTTTGGATGAAAGCCTAATCCCTTTAATAAGTTTGGGACATGGCCTAATTTTATTTTTTCAATTTCGTTCTTCCTTCCCTGCCTTCCAGGAGCCTTTTTTTCCCCCGTATTCTGGTACCATTGCTTCATTAGGGCTTGTTTTTTGTGGGACAAGTTGTCCTTTTTTAATGGAACAGTTTGTATGATCATAGCTTGTTTTGGAAAATGGGAGCAAAAAAATTATTTTTGAGGTGAAATTGGAACAGCAACAAAAAAAAGCAATTCCGCCACATTCACATGCGCTACAAAAGGACATGACGACTTTATTCTGTAGGTCAGTACAATTATTTTTATATTTTAATTGTTTGGGTATTTTGAGATGTAGAGAACCAAATTATGTTGATTCATTTTATTGTTTTTTTTATTTTGATGTGCAAACTAGGAAAGGGAGGGGGTGATTTGAATTTTTATATTTCTTTTCACTTTTTTTATATGGTTTTATTTTAACCATTTACCAGTCTATGAGAGATTTACTATGTTCACTATGGAACACAGCTGTGGTAAGCATGGTGGCCTCTAGTAGGCTCGAGCCCACCACAACAACCGCATGGCTAACTTAATCTAGGTGCAAAGCAGCCTCAGTCTGACCGCAGCATCTGAGGAGTTAAATGACTGGGATCGGCTTCATCGATGATTCCAGCCGTTGAGGCCGGGTGCCAGCTCTGAGTGCAGGCGCAGTGAGTGGGTGCGCTCTATACATTTTACACTGCACCACAACGTAACTGTGGGTTATGGTGCACATAAGGTTTAACGGTTCACAAAGCCCAGGGCAGCAGGGAGAGTGTGAAGTCCTATTCACCCTTATAGCTCTCTATTAGGGTGAATAGGACAAGGGATAAAAAGATCCAAGACTCTAGCCCCTAAGGGCTCTTTCCCACCAGCGGATCCCGTGCGTGGAATCCACTGCGTGAAAGAGTGCCAAGCTGCACTCTGGACAGCAGAGACACGGAGCATTAACATGATTGATTATGCTCTGTGCCTCTCTGTGATCTTTTTGCTACAAAATCATGGTGACAACTTTATCTCACTGCGATTTCGTAGTAAAAAGATCACAGAGAGGCACGGAGCATTATCAATCATGTTAATGCTCCGTGTCTCTGCTGTCCAGAGCGTGGCTTGTCATTCTTTCACGCACCAGATTCCATGCACGGCATCCGCTCGTGTGAAAGAGCCCTAAAGGGGCTAATGGTTATTAAATAAAAATAAACAAAAAAAGTAAAAAAAAAAAATCAACCCAAAATATTAAAAAAGTTTAAATCCCCCCTTTCCCAATGTTACATATAAAATATATAAACAATAAAAAATAAACATATCGCCATGTTCGAAAAAGTCTGACTAATGAAATATTAAAAAATATCTTCTATGCGGTGAATGCCGTAACACGCGATTCACCATTTTTTAGTTACCTTGTCCCCCAAAAATAGGATAGGACTGTTCTATTATGGGCCAGACGTTCCATAAAATGCGGAAAACAGGCGGGTTTTTTGGTGTTTTATTTTTTTTGTGTGGTATCAAATAGTATCGAGTATCGCAATACTTTTTTTTTTATGGTATCGAAATCGTGTCAAAATTTTGGTATCGTGACAACCCTAGTGAGGAGAGACACGTTATTTGAGCGCTTCTCTCTCCTCGTTCTAGTAATCGGTGGGGGATCTCTGCACACATATCAAAAGTGTTATAAAAACTCGGTGACCCCTTTTATAGTAAAATAAGAAAACATAGAAGGAATGGATTTACCAGGAATTTCGCTTGGCTAAGTACATGATCTTAGATGAGTTAGATCGCTACTCAAATGGCTGCATAAAAAGGTCAATCTCAACACGCATAAAAGCCCGGCTATGAAAAGTCCACATCACAAGTGTGATTTCTTATATCTAAGAATATCATTCTCAACGAAAGCCTGATTACTGCTTGTGTGAAATGCCAGGCACGGTAAGATCAAATATAAAGGGATAAGGCAAGTGGCAGAGCAGAAGCCCAAAAAGATTAGCTACTGAAGCGGTGGGCGAAGGAGCTTTGCCATATAGGATGGGGGTTGTGGTACGTTATTACAGCCTGTACTCTTGGCACCGACAGGATTCATAAAAGTCTTAGCATCAAGTGTTGGACGACTGAAATAAAGAAGTTGCATCTCTAATGCGCCTCTTATTAATGAGCCCAGCCTTGCGATACGGGAGTGGGCTTGCTGTTCTAGGGCATTGGGTTAATGAATACATGACACAGAACCACACCTCCAGCGATGAAACATTCCCTGATGACTCTTGGGAAGCCATTAACACTCCAAATCTGTTTTAGTTGAAAAAGAAAAATATCATCATTAAGCGTGAGGCGCAAGAGAGTCTCCATAAGGTCTGCTCAATTAAGAAATTCGTCAAGGTGTGTAAAGATCACCATTCATTTCTGCGCTTCAATGCAAAGACGTCGCGAGATGGAAAACAATTATCCTTCCACATGTCGTGCCTGTCATTCTATAGGCACATCAGAGATACGTGTTATCAGTGCTTAACTCCGCGGAGCATGCACAGCCCCAAGAAGGTGTTTTATTCCAGATAGCAAGTTTACAAAAGAGCTACAGATTTCCACATTACAATTTACACTATAGCAGGGCGAAAAGGCTTTCTTAAACCAGTGCCAGCCAGCGTATTACAAGAAATACATACCCTGCAGGCAAGAACCAGAGGACTACTTATTTATCTAAGATTGCACAGCCTGCAGAACAGACGCCTCAGACTATCCGGAGACTCTTCATGGCATAACCAATTATGCTTCTAGAAGTTATTTCCAAAAACACATACTTACAATTTTTTATTCTTAAACTGAACTGAAATAGGACCAATATTCTGTGCTGATGCAATATTCTGTACTGATATACAGCTACAAGACACCTCCACTGAGACATCTGTTTTAGTAACTACTTGCATTCCCCATGTAATAACTATTCTGGAGCATCTATTCTTATGACTCTATGCTGTACCATTCCTGTATTATTGCTGCTTGAAGTTTATAAATAAATTGCAAGCAGTCTGCAGTAAAGGTACTGCTGGGTGTAACCAGTAGTGGGTGTGTCTGACTGTTCCTAATCAGTGATGCTGGTGTCAGACTGTAGAGAGACAGCCCCCCAACTGGTAACACCCATCTGTACCTTTACTGCTGACAATTCATTCACAACTTCTAGTAGGAATAATAAAGAAATAGCACAACATAGAGTTATAAGAATAGATACTGTAGTCCAGAATTATTATATGGGGAATGAAAGTAGTTACTAAAACAGACATGTCAGCTCCTCTTTATATGAATAAAAAAAATTCTGAAGTCAGCGCCACCTAGTGGTAGACGATTCTTGGATTTCTACTGCAGATTTGACGTTTCAATGCAGCGGGTCTGTCTGTGCATTATCCTCATTCGATTCACGCGGATTGCATGTAGAAACTGTGCAAGAAGGGACACGTCTTCTCTTGACACTGTTTGGAAATCTTTGAGTGAAGCATCAAGAAGACAATTCCATGCGGCTTTTGGTGTGGAATCCGAACGGAAATGCACACCAAAAATACCTTAAAAGGGTTATTCCATGATTAATGTAAATAAATGAAAATCAGACATCGTATAGTCCATGATAATCTCTTTCTAACAAAGCTAGAACCAGCCCTGTACCTCACATGGATCCAGAGATCTCTCCATTCATTGCTCCAATTGTTCTGCTAGATTTATTTAAAAGTTGGTTGCAGCTGGTGGCAGTTCAGGGATGCGACTGAGCATGTGCGTCCACCTCAGTGAGGTAGACAGAGAAATTAGAAAAAGAGCAAACAGCAGGTGGTGCTATAAAAATTTTTACTGAATAAGGCTACATGCACACGAACGTATGTGTTTTGCTGTCCACAAATTACGGATCCACAAAAAAAAAAAAATGGATGACATCCGTATGCCATCCGTTTTTTCTTTTGCGGATCCATTGTAACAATACCTAAAACAGACATAAATAGACCATGTTCTATTTTTTTTGTGGGGTTACGGAACAGACATACTGATACGGACAGCACAAGGCATTTTTTGCGGACCCATTGAAATGAATGGGTCCGCATCCTATCCGCAAAAAAAATACAAAAAAGGAAAGGACATGGAAATAAACAACGTTCGTGTGCATGTAGCCTAACTCGGTGGCTATACTACAGTTTTCATTACATGCAATTAAAAAATAATTTAAAAAAAATAATATTTCTCGTGGGACAACCCCTTTTATGGGGTTTTCTGTCCACCTGCATTGAGATTAGTCACTCACTGTGTGATGTCTGTAGCTGGATTCCTCGTTTAGCCAGTACACACATGGACATGACCATGCCTCTGGAGTTTTTCTCCCACTTGTGTGTAATCCTGTATCCTGAACATGGACCTTACTTCAAAGTAGTACAGGACATCACACGTCTCTTATCGTCACTATTTCTTGGCTGTCACTCTCCCTGTCTCTGTGGGGAGCATGTTTCTCATACTGGGCAGCAGAACAGTCTCTCAGTAGCTCAGCAGCCTTGTGTGTGAAGGCAGTGAGTAATTACAGCATTACCTTTTACCTTCTAAAAGAGAAGCATGAAAGCATTTGTAATTAGATGCAATGGCTCATATTTACCAATGTGAGCACACCAATATCTTGGCATCTAGGCATTCTGAGTACAAGAAGACCCTCAAGCGCATCATCGGAATGTCTGGAAGAATCACTGGTACTCAGTTACCATCACTGGATGACATCTTCACTGCTCGTTGCAGCAACAGGGCAAAGATTATCTGCAGGGATCCAACTCATCCCAGCCACAGCCTTTTCACCCCCCTACCCTCTGGTAGGCGCCTTAGAGCCCTACATGCCCGCACCACTAGGCTGAAGAACAGCTTTTACCCCAAAGCAATCAGTCTCCTAAATACTCAGAGATTATTGCCCCTTCCTAGGATAGAAACTACCATAGACTGAAGTGACTGCTGCATTCGTGACCCCATGATGATCTCTTGTCTGCAGTGGGGTCTGAATCAGTTTGTATATATAGTCATAAGCACTTCCTGCTTTGCTCTTGCTATATGTATGCTGTGAACTGTGAATAGTAAGGCTTTCTAGTGCAATGCTTTAGTTTAAATGTCAGTTCTTTGTTCCTCTGTCCATGGCATCTAGGATTGCTCCAAACAACGTTTCATTGTATTGTACATTGTATTGAACAGTGACAATAAAGGCATCTTATCCTATTTTAGGTTTAGAGAAAGTGTCTGAGCCTAGTCCAAAAATTGGGGCCAGGATTAATGGAATGGGGGTTTGGGTTTCCATGGAAGGGGCTGTGGCTTGGATACACAGTTTTTCAACAAGATTGCTCCACAGTTTTGGCATACAACTCTGTCTCAGAGTGAGCCAACCAATAGTTGGTATACAGTTAAACAACAGTGTATAGCGCTAGACCAGTTTATCATCCAGCATGTACCACTGTGATACGTTTGGAGCATGTATAGACACCATAGGTTTACCCCACCTACAGGCTTCATAAATCTACCCCTTTGTCTCTTAGAGGAGAGAGAAATCCTGTAAACTGTAATCCTTTACAGCCAACTGCAAGCCTTAGCTGCATCAAAACAAAGGTGCAGTACAGAGCTTGGACTGATAATCAAAAATAACTACTTTTGAGCCATAGTA
The DNA here is from genome assembly GCA_033119425.1 of Bufotes viridis. Lineage (NCBI taxonomy): Eukaryota > Metazoa > Chordata > Amphibia > Anura > Bufonidae > Bufotes > Bufotes viridis. Next base: position 53,162,366 of record CM065594.1, read on the forward strand.
GCATCATCTGTTGGGTGAGATTTGCAATAAAATAAAATTGGAGCTTCAAATGGTGTAAAAATAAAATTATGAAAATAAGGGCTCATGCACGGCTGAGTGCATGCAGCCATTTTTATTTTTCGACTCCTGCAGAAATGTCCTATCCCTGTCTGTACAACAGACAAGAATAAGACATGTTCTATTTTTTTGTGGGGCCGCGGAAAGGACTTATGGATGCGGACACACATCATTGAGATAAATGGGACCGCACCCGATCTGCCAAAACTACCACCATGTGCATGAACCCTTAATCAACACAAAATATAGGACCTGAAACATTGGTAGAAGGTAGAGATTTCCCTTAAAGCCTAAAGCTAAACACAAAACTACACTTTACCTACAGTATCCATTAAAACCCATTTCTTCTGCATTCCATCCCTTATTTAAGAATAGGTCCTGTCCAGTCATGTTGGTACCATTTGTATAATTGATTCTGGTCTCTTAGGTAGAACCACACTGCCCTGTTTTCTTCAATGCCCCTGTCTATGGCTGCAATTAGATCTAGATTCAAAATGCACTTGAGATTTACTAAAAGCTATCAAATCTGTGATTTTCCAAGTGGTAAACACACTTTTGCCAAGTTAGGAAACTGTAGCTCTAATAGTCAGTGGCTGTAAGAACATGCTGGGAGTATTACTTTTCCCAAAAGCGGGAAAATAAGTTGCAGACCATTTACTACTACATTATCCAGAACAGTAAAACCAGCGTTTTTGCCTTTTCGTTAATCCTGTGCTCCTCTTGTACTCCTATTAATTTATTCTTGCTTTTTGCTATTGAACACAAACTCAAAATTGGAATGGTACCTTTTGGTAAAACATGGTAATGAAGGAGCTCAACTGAGGCCTCAGAATTCCTGCTGTGCATTTTATCCATTAATTAAAGGGAACCTGTCACCTCAAAAAACGGTCCTAACCCGCCAGCAGTACCATACAGTATCCAGAAGCCTGTTTCTAATCTTACTTTTGTTTCAGCAGTCCATTCCTGTAAAAGGCCTGAAAACGATCTTTTATTCCCGGCGCGCTCCTCCAGTCAGGCTTGAAGTCATGGGGGCAGCGACCTCCTTGCTTCAAGCTGTGGTAACCATGCCCCGTTCCCCGCCCCTTTGCTGTGACTGACATCGTTTATGCCCGACAGCCAGCTGTCAGTCACAGAGAAGGGAGCGTGGTTACCGCAGCTTAAAGGGTTTCTGTCACCAACTTTTGACATTATAAGCTGTCTGACATTAGCTATGTGCTAATGTCAGACCAGCTTGATAATGTCTTTTTTATAAAAATCCGCTGTATATATAGTCTGAAAAACTTACTTTTATATTATGTAAATTAGCCTCTAGGAGCAGGGGGGGCGTTGCCCTGCTCCTAGCGGCTCCGTCCGGCAACCTGCTGGCACGCCCCTTCACACTTTGATTGACAGTGCAGGGCAGCGATCCTCCTGCACTGTCTCGTTCTGAATCGCGCGCCAGCGCGCCGCTCTGTATTCGGCGCAGGCGCGGTGAGCAGAGGACGCTGGTGCCTGCTGTCCTCTGCTCACCGCGCCTGCGCCGAATACAGAGCGGCGCGCGGGCGCGCGATTTCAGAACGAGACAGTGCAGGAGGATCGCTGCCCTGCACTGTCAATCAAAGTGTGAAGGGGCGTGCCAGCAGGTTGCCGGACGGAGCCGCTAGGAGCAGGGCAACGCCCCCCCTGCTCCTAGAGGCTAATTTACATAATATAAAAGTAAGTTTTTCAGACTATATATACAGCGGATTTTTATAAAAAAGACATTATCAAGCTGGTCTGACATTAGCACATAGCTAATGTCAGACAGCTTATAATGTCAAAAGTTGGTGACAGAAACCCTTTAAGCAAAGAGGCCGCTGCCCCCATGACTTCAAGCCTGACTGGAGGAGCGCGCCCACCGGAATAAAAGATCATTTTCAACCCTTTTACAGGAATGGACTGCTGAAATAAAAGTAAGATTAGAAACAGGCTGCTGGATACTGTATGGTGCTGCTGGCGGCTTAGGACCATTTTCTGAGGGTGCAGGTTCCCTTTAACCACTTCACATTTGGGCCATTTCCCCCTTCCTGACAGAGCCATTTTTTGTAAATTTGACATGTATCACTTTATGTGGTAATAACATTAAAACGCTTTTACTTACTTATAATACCTCCAAAAATAGCTATTGCTTTACATTCCCCATATGTCTACTTCATGTTTGGATCATTTTGTGAATGTCATTTTATTTTTGGGGGACGTTACAAGGCTTAAGGTACTTTCACACTAGCGTTTTGGATTCCGTTTGTGAGATCCGTTTCAGGGCTCTCACAAACGTTCCAAAACGGATCAGTTAAGCCCCAATGCATTCTGAATGGATAAGGATCCGTTCAGAATGCATCAATTAGGCTCCGTTCCGCCTCTATTACGTTTTGGAGGCGGACACCAAAACGCAGCATGCAGCATTTTGGTGTCCGTCTGAAGAGGCGGAGCCTAACGGATCCGTTTTTTTTTTACAATGTAAGTCAATGGGGACGGATCCGTTGTCAGTGACACAATATGGTGCATTTGAAAACGGATCCGTTCCCCATTGACTTTCAATGTAATCCAAAACGGATCCGTTTTGGACTTTGTCATTTTTCTTTAAACCTAATGCAAACGGATCCGTTCTGAACGGATACAAACGTTTGCATTAGAGGTGCGGATCCGTCTTTGAAAATAAACAGACGGATCCGCACCAACGCTAGTGTGAAAGTACCCTTAGAAGTTTAGAAGCAAATCTTTAAATTTTTCAGAAAATTTCCAAAACTCACTTTTCAAGGAACAGTTCAGGTCTGAAGTCCCTTTGTGAGGCTTACATAATAGAAACCACCCAAAATTGACCCCATTTTAGAAACTACACCCCTCAAGGTATTCTAATCTGATTTTACAAACACTGTTAACCCTTTAGGTGTTCCACAAGAATTAATGGAAAATGGATATGAAATTTAAGAATTTCACTTTTTTGTCAGATTTTCCATTTTAATCATTTTTTTCCGCTAACAAAAGCAAGGGTTAACAGCCAAACAAAACTCAATATTTATTGCCCTGATTCTGTAGTTTACAGAAACACCCCATATGTGTTCGTAAACTGCTGTATGGTCACACGGCAGGGCGCAGAAGGAAAGGAACGCCATATGGCTGTTAGATTGCTACTATTTTAGGGGGCATACGTCTTTTTGATCGCTTGGTGTTGCACTCTTAGCGATGTAAGGTGACAAAAAAAGTGTTGTTTTTTTTAGCACAGTTTTTATTTAATTTTTTTTTGACGGTGTTCATCTGAGGGGTTAGGTCATGTGATATTTCATAGAGCCGGTCGTTACGGACATGGCAATGCCTAATATATCTAATTTCTATTATTTAAGTTTTACACAATAATATCATTTTTGAAACAAAAAAAAATCATGTTTTAGTGTCTCCATAGTCGGAGAGTCATTTTTTTTATTTTCTTTGGGGGTTGTCTTAGGTAGGGTATTATTTTTTGCGGGATGAGATGACGGTTTGATTCGCACTATTTTGGGGTGCATAGGACTTTTTGATCGCTTGCTATTGCACTTTTTGCGATGTAAGGTGACAAAAATGGCTTTTTTTTTTTTACACTGTTTTTTATTTTTTATGGTGTTTATCGGACAGGTTGGATCATGTGATATATTTATAGAGCCGGCCGTCACTATTTATACCAAATACCAAATATGTCTATTTTATTTATTTTTTCCTATTTTTAATATTTTTTGGGGAAGGGGGATTTATTTATTATTAACCGCAAGTGTGAAAGTAGCCTAATCCAAGTGCATAACAAATGCTGATCTCACCATTTCGGCTATTCAGCATTTTGCCTCTCAATGCAAACTTCCAGAATCCTGAAACATGTACCATATAGTATTCTATAAACGGTTTACACAACCCCTGCTGCGGATGCTACTTCTCAAAATATCATCTAATCTTTATTTATAAAGTCATTTACATTTAGTTGATTTCCTGTAAACGTTTTACATTGAATAATTCTAACAAGTGTCTCTCCAGCTCGCACGATGCACGGAAATAGTTTTTAGGCATAGGCTGTAACACGGTCCAAAGGGTATTGCATAGATGAAGACTTTGATATTTGTCTTTTTTTCACCAATGGCGTGTTTAATTAATGTGATATAAATGTACAAGCGCTGCTTTAAATAACAAACACGAAAAGCACCAAAATCTGTCTTAATCCAAGGGTAACGCAGATACAGATCAGCTACAGCTTCTTAAAATATTGAGTGGGCAAAGTAATAATTTGCAAATAAATTAGCTGCGTGGAAGGAATGGATCACTGGGAATTGCACAGAGTAGAACCATCAGAGATCCTTGCTAGGAAAATAGTTGTTCAGATGGAATTTGAAAATTAAAGGACATCTGTCAGCAGATTTGTCCCTATGACACTGGCTGACCTGTTACATGTGCGCTTGGCAGCTGAAGGCATCTGTGTTGGTCCCATGTTCATATGTGCCCGCATTACTGAGAAATATTAGGTTTTATTATATGCAAAAGATCCACTAGGAGCAATAAGGGTGTTACCATTACACCTAGAGGCTCTGCTCTCTCTGCAACTGCAGCGCCCTCTGCACTGTGATTGTCTGGGCCAGAGTGATGATGTGTTCACTGCCTGGCCCTGTCAAAGTCCAGAGGGCTCGGCCGTTGCAGAGAGAGCAGAGCCTCTAGGTGTAATGGTAACGCCCCCGTTACTCCTACAGGCTCATTTGCATATATTATAACCTCATTTTTCTCAGCAATGTGGGCACATATGAACATGGGACCGACACAGATGCCTTCAGGTGCCAAGTGCACATGTAACAGGCCAGCCACTGTCATAGGTACAAAACTGCTGACAGTTGTTATTTAAAAAGAGACTGTCACCTCCAAAACCAGTTTTAAAGTAAGCATAATGCATGCAGAGTAGGAGCCCCGAAACGTATGCTGCATAGTGTTCTTAAGAAAATCCAGTCATCTAATGCAAAGAAGGTTTTCGGTGCACCGTAGGTTGGGCCACTCCATTTGGTGCACCATTGCTCCACCTAAGCGCTGCCCAGGCCTCCTCCTTATTGTTTGATTGACAGTGCCTGAGATTTGTGTGCCCATATCATTGACACAGCAGAAGACAGGGGCACTGAACAAAGCAGCCCTGCCCATGGTGCACCTAAAGCCTATTTTGCATAAAAATAAAAAGTAGCAATTTTTAGGAACATGTACGGCGGATTTGCAACATTTTTTCCTAAATGACTGCCCCATGTGAGTAGACTTTTATGGGACAAGGGTCACATTAAGGGTCAGAGATACCATCCTTTCCAAACTAAACACTGCAATATGAGAAGTGGTTAAGGGTGAAAAAAGCATCCTGGATATTTGTAATGAACTTGGGAGACAATACTAAAAAATGTAGCAGCGCATGCGCAGTCGCTGCTTCGACACCTGCGACGCTACTCAGAGCTGTCAGGGCCGAAATAGATGTCTGATCCTGTCAGTCATCGGGCAAGTGGGCGCCTTTTCACCTTGAAGAACTCCTGATAATGAGATGAAACGATTCTTTGGAATTGATTTGCTCATCCTTAATACATTTCTTTATTTCCAGGAGGAATAAGAGGAAAATCACAACATAAAGTTCTAAGAAAAAATGCTACTCAATGATGCATTTAAACATACAGTATACTAAAAGTGGATAAGGCAGGTCAGGAGAGCCGTCAGCTCGTGTACTTGGTGTCTGCAATTTTTCATAGCGAACAATGTCAAGCCTTGCTTGCCATTCTCAAAAAAAAAAACACAAACCTTGCAGTCCCAGTCAGATAGATACTTATACTATACAGTAGGTATATAATTCTCCTGTCTGATCTTCCTGAACCTCATCTTATGGAAGCATTTTCCTCTTTTTTTTTTTCTCCAAATCGCTCTCCTTTATAACATGTTATGAAGCAACAAAACGGTTGATCGTGCAGAAATAACCGCATTCTGTCTATAGCGGCGCTGACAATAGCGAGATGAATCACCCGGTTCTCCTATATTGTACATTACATATGTTCCCAACTAAAGAAGTGCAGTTCTGACAGCACACAAATTCAGATAAAATGAAGATAGCTTCCTGGTACAATGCTCCAGTAACTGGCAACTTTTATCATTTTTTTATTTTTTTTCCTACTGAAAGAAAAGCAATTACTTTATGTTGGCGATGTCATTTCGGCGTCTGCACAGGTACTCATTCAGGCGTTCCACAGACGACATGTTAAGTGTGGCCCACGATGCATGCTGAAGAAAGAAGTGGCTTTTAAATGACACGGCAAGGTTATCCATTCATTAGCCTAGACAGGTCAATGTTCAAAGATGGGCGGCATACGGGAGCTAAAGAGAGAGGCTGCATTTTTATGCACCGTCCCCTCCCCCTCCCTGTAAAGTAAAATGTAAGACGCAGCTCCTTGTAGATTCTCATTTCTCTCGCTACTTGTTTTATTCCTCCTAGGGCTCATGCAAGGCCATCCTGCGCACCTCCGGAAGTGGACAGGTACAGGGTAGTGAACTTAGGCTAAAATCGTCAGTTAAAATAATTGTCTCGCTAAGACAACCCCCTTTAGGGCAAAGAACCGCCACAGAGGACAGTCTCTAACAAAATGTGGCATTTGCTTTGGAGGACCCAGCCCGACTTTGTACTAGGGCTCATGCAGACGACTGTTGGCTGTTTTGCTGTCCGCGTCCGGCAGTGTGCATTCCGCATTTTGCAGAACGGGAAAGCCGGCCTCTAATAGAACAGTCCTATCCTTGTCGAAAACGCGTACAAGAATTGGACATGTTCTATAGAGTGATAAATACCAAAGCGAGCTTCGGGTGCTTCATCCGAAATTGCTTCGTTCAAAACTTTGGATTAATTCTGTACGGAGATCCGTTTCCGTACAGTATTAAAATGTATGGGCTCCGATGAGCCAGAGTAAGTTATTCGCAAATTTACACAAGTTCGGTTCCAAGTTTTAAAGTGGTTTTCCACTTTAAAAATCAACTATCAAAGTTATTCAACGAAGTCTCGCACGACTTAATCCGGAGACGGATCTCTTGTACAGTATTAATCTGAAGTTTTGAAAAAAGAAACTTTGGATGTAGCATCCGACGCTCGCTTCGCTTATCACTAGTTCTATAATTTTGCGGATGGCATTGACATACGGATGCGAACATCCCACGGAGTGCTGTCTGCATCGTTTGTGGCCCCACTGAAAAGTATGAGTCCGCATCCGATCTGCAAAAAAATAGATTGGATTGGATGTGGACAAAAAAAATATGTTTGTGTGCATGAGGCCTTATAAGGACAGCCATTCATTGAATGTATAATAGAAATACACCACGGCACACACAGCACCTAGAATGAAGAGCCTTGTTCTTGTACTGTACCTAGCCTGACTACTGATTCTGCTCCTTGCTGCCTGCCCCAACCTTTGAATTGCTATCTGGATTATTAGCGTACTTAGCCCGCCCAACTTTGGAATTGCTATTTGGAATACACATGTGCTCTGCTTGCCCAGACCTTGGACTGTATTCAGACTACGGCATTTGTCCGATTCCTTCGGCGCTTTGCACCCTCGTCTCTGACCCCTGTGTATCAGCAGCCAACTACACCAGGACTACTCCAGGAGGTAGCAACCTGGTTGGTTCCCGGTGGTGAAGTCCAGATTCCTGTACAAGGGTTAAAAGGTGAATACCAGGGAACTGCCAGGACAACACTCTTAGGTATATCCCATAATCAAAGTGGTTTGATGGGACAGTGGGCACAAACTCAGTGTCTGTTACAAGGTCTACGGATCCTTCTGGTGAATGTCTGGTCCATGCTATATTCATTAAGTGTATAGCTGACCATATTTTACATATATTGCTAGCTGCTAAAGGGGTTACTGAACTTAATCATTGATTACCTATGCTCGGGATAGGTCATCAACATAAGGTTGTGGGGGTCCCAGTCTGGCACATATCAAATGTTTTGGGCAGCTGCCAGCACCGGACACACTCCAGCTGCTGTGAAAGTACAACTTCTAGCATGCACAATTACTGTTCTTGTAACTCCCACAGAAGTGAAAGGAGGATACTGGGAGTTGTAGTTTCATAACAGATGGAGTGCCGGATGTTACTGATCCCCATACTGGATGGATAGCTCCATCCACTGTGCCGTTTCTGGCACTGGTTTACTATAGCTCTGCTCCCGTTAATTTGCAAGGGAGCTGAGCTGCAGTACCCCAGCGCGTCCACTTACACGCTGGATGGAACCTTGTGCTTCCAGCTTTATATACTGTATACATTCCCTGCTTAAACAGGTGATCAGCGGGGTTATGGAGTGTTGGGCACGCACCGATCTGATACCGATGACCTGTATATCATTGTGAGTTTAATTTGCTGGACAAGCCCTTTAATGAATGTCTTCTTCCATTTTATGCCTTCATATACTTCTTGCCATGATTTTACATGCGGTTTTAAGTCTACTTTCACACTCGCGTTTTGTGCGGATCCGTCATGGACGGATCCGTTCAGATAATACTACCGTCTGCATTCGTTCAGAATGGTTCCATTTGTATTATCTTTAACATAGCCAAGACGGATCCATCTTGAACACCATTGAAAGTCAATGGAGGATGGATCCGTTTTCTATTGTGTCAGATTGTGTCAGTAAAAAGGGATCCGTCCCAGTTTGACTCAGTTTCATCAGACGGACACCAAAGCGGAATGGAGACTGAACTGATGCATTCTAAGTAGAGTTGAGCGAACTTGTATTTTAAGTTCGGTGTCCAAAGTTCGGGTTATCTTAGAATCCTGTTATGGATTCACTACCACGGACCATAAGGGAATTTAAAATCCAAATTCGCGCAACCGTCCTTCACTGCTCTACTTCCTTCTTCTCCTCCACACAGAGCACAGGAGCTCCGCTCCTCATGTCACATGATCATTATACCTGGCCCTTTACCACCTCTTATCCAATCCAGTACTGAGCCACGCCCCCTGCACTGATCACATGACGGTGACGTCACCCCAGGTCCTCAGTGTTGTCCAAGGTTCGGGTTCATCAAAGAATCCCATTATGGATTCAAAATTCCATTATGGTCCATGGTATCGGAATCCATAACGGGATTCTTCGATAACCCCAACCCGAACTTTGGACGCCGAACTTAAAATACAAGTTCGCTCAACCCTAATTCTAAGCGGTTCCTTTTCCATTCAGAATGCATTAGAATGCAAACTGATCCGTTTTGGACCGCTAATGAGAGCCCTGAATGGATCTCACAAATGGAAAGCTAAAACACGAGTGCGAAAGTAGACAAAATTTTAGGGCAGTGCAGTCACAATGCAGGACAAACAATCAGCACCATGTCTTAACGTACCCTTATACAGTAGAAGTTCCTATTACAGATTGTTTAGAATGAGTTGTACGTGTGATGGAAGAGGAAAAGGAGGTGCAGGTTGCTTTATAACCCCCAGCACTGGGGCCGGAGGAGTTAGACTGATCTGTTAGGGTTTTCTTGGAGTTTTATACTGATGACCTATCCTCGGGATAGGTCATCAGTATCTTATCTGTGGGGGTCTAACACCCGTGAACCTCACCAATCAGCTGTTTGAGAAGGCACCGGTGCTCACAGTAGTGCCGCGGCCTGCTCTCTGCTTTCCCTAGGCCAGTGACGTCACGTTCATCCATCATGTGGTTAGGCGCAGCTCAGCCCTATTAAAGTGAATGGAGCTGAGGTGCAATACCAAGCACAGCAAGTGTACAATGTACAGCGCTGTGCTTGGTAAGCTGCGAGAAGGCAGCGGCGCTCACAGGACAGGCGGTGCCTTCTCAAACAGCTGATCTGCGGGGGTCCTGGGTTTCTGCCCCACCAATCAGATACTGGTGACCTATCCAGAGGATACTATAAGTCTCGGAAAACCCTTTTAAGTAAATAACTAGGAAGTGAATGCAATAAAACAATAGAAAGAAAAACATCAGTTTCAGGCTTCAGATCTCTGCATTTCACAGTCATAAAATATGCACAAGAAGCAGCTGTCTTGGGTGCAACTTTGCTTAAGGACTCGTGTCCAACAGCGAGTACATTTATGTTACTTCTTTGTTGTCACGAGAAATCTTTATTCATTACTAAATCTTTACCTGGTAACTTTAACAATGAATATTTTATACACAGCTGTAAAAATTCAAATTAGGCCATGTTTTTGAACAGACAGTGATGGTAAGTGAGGTCTAACAGGCACTTACTGTGGGCTAGAACAGCAGGCAGAAGAGCCCAGAGGGAGAACAGACCCTTGTTGGTCGGAACAGCAAATGACCCTTTAAAGGGAACCTGTCACTTGATTCTTCTACCCTAAACCACCACTATAGCATCAGCATTCTGAGCAGTTCCCTGTGCACTTTAACATTATGCAGAGTATAAAGAGGTCAGGGTATGGCTACATGTAGCGTAACTGCTGCCGAATTTCTGCAGTAGAACCGAGTGTGGAAGATCCACAGCGTTTACAGTAGCAGCAAAGTGGCTGAAAGTTGAACAAATCCTATCCACACGCTATGGAAACAAGAACTACAGTACACCTAAAATTCGATGTGGATGTTAAGGGCAACGCTACAACAGGCAGAAATTCAGCTGCAGATTTTTTGTGGATAAACTGACATGCTGTGGATTTAAAAGAATATATCGCAGGTCAATTTTTGCTAAAGATTTCTTGCAAAGCGCGCGGAGGAGAGTTCTTAAAGTGCACCTTGAGTTTTCAAAAAGTCTGCATTATGGCTGTGCTTATTTGTAAAAACTGAACTGTGAAGGAACAGGTCTTTTTTGGGCTTCCCTAAAGTCTTTCAGCCATGTTATTCCCAGTTTTAGCTGCACAGCTAGATGCATTTCACTCAGAAGTAGGGGGCGTCTCCCTTCTTTGAAATCTGCCAGCACTACTGTGACATCCTGCCCTTACTGCCCACTATGTTATTTTCAGCTCCGGAGCTCAAAGAACAAATAAAGAGGGGAGGGGAGAGGGGGGGGGGTTGACAGGATGCAGACCCATCCATTTCAATGGGTCTGCAAGAAATGTGGACAGCATCAGTATGTCCGTTCCATAGCCCCACAAAAAAAAAAAAATAGATCATGCCCTATTTTTTCTAGTTTGCGGACAAGGATAGGCATTATTACAATGGATGCCATACGGACGTCATCTGTTTTTTTTCTACGGATCCGCAATTTGCGGACCGCAAAACACATACGGTCGTGTGAATGTAGCCTTACAGACACATAGGAGGCTCTTACTAAATTAAAAAGCAATGTAGAAGCAGTTCTTCTATCAGGCTCAATATCCATTTCCTGTGAGCCCTCTTCTAAGGGATGGACAACAGGCAGTGAACTGCAACTTAGGTGGAAGCGAGACCCCTAGCGACCGTGAATTTACAGCTTTTTTCAGGTGGATGCAGGCAGATTTTTTAAAATGAAGTGATTTAGAAATGTGATAGTTACACCATTCTCTATTAAATGAAATTGTGTCAAAGTACAGTGACTCTTTGAAATCTCGCCCATATTGCTGATAAAATGTAGTAATTTTCTGCATACAATTGGAAGCTGTAATCATCCTTTTGCACGGATCTTCATCTAGAGGTGTCTGCATGAAAATGCAGTGTTTTCATATCAGGAACAGTTGAAGGCGTTCTGCATTGAGCCCCCAATCCCCTTGGGCCCGTACTCAGGAGAAGTAGGGCAATGTGTTTTGGGGTGTATTTTTACATATACCCATGCTGGGTGAGAGAAATATCTCTGTAAATTGACAACTTTGTATAATTTTTTTTTTAAAGTTGTCATTTACAGAGATATTTATCACACAAAGTATGGGTATATATAAAAATACACCCCAAAACACATTGCCCTACTTCTCCTGAGTACGGCGATACCACATGTGTGACACTTTTTTGCAGCCTGGGTGCGCAAAGGGGCCCAAATTCCAACGAGTACCTTTAGGATTTCACAGGACATTTTTACGCATTTGGATTCCAGACTTCTTCTCATGCTTTAGGGGCCCCTAAAATGCCAGGGCAGTATAAATACCCCACATGTGACCCCATTTTAGAAAGAAGACACCCCAAGGTATTCCGTGAGGGGTATGGTGAGTTCATGTAAAATTTTATTTTTTGTCACAAGTTAGTGGAATATGAGACTTTGTTATAAAAAAAAAAAAAAAAGAAAGAAATTTCCGCTAACTTGTGCCGCAAATTATTTTTTTTCTGTGAACAAGCCATGCCCCTCACGGAATACCTTGGGGTGTCTTCTTTCCACAATGGGGTCACTTGTGGGGTATTTATACTGCCCTGGCATTTTAGGGGCCCTAAAGCGTGAGAATCCAAATGCGTAAAAATGCCCTATGAAATCCTAAAGGTACTCATTGGTTTTAGGGCCCCTTTGCGCATCTTGGCTGCAAAAAAGTGTCACTCATGTGGTATCGCCGTACTCAGGAGAAGTAGGGCAATGTGTTTTGGGGTGTATTTTTACATATACCCATACTTTGTGTGAGAAATATCTCTGTAAACGACAACTTTTTAAATTTTTTTATACAAAGTTGTCAATTTACAGAGATATTTCTCTCACCCAGCATGGGTATATGTAAAAATACACCCCAAAACACATTGCCCTACGTCTCCTGAGTACGGCGATACCACATGAGTGACACTTTTTTGCAGCCAAGACAAGAAAAGGCATTTTCTATATAGTTCTGGCAATGTGCGTATCTCAAAAATGCGGAAAGCACATTGCTGGTGTCCGTGTTTTGCAAAACACATATGGACGCCTGAATGGAGCCATAAAGGGGGGTTATCAATGACAGGGGGGTGATCAGGGAGTCTATATGGGGTGTTCAGGGGTTAATAAGTGACAGGGGGGGGGGTGTAGTGTGGTACTTGGTGCTACTTTACATAGCTACCTCGTCCTCTGGTGGTCGATCCCAGCAAATGGGACCACCAGAGGACCAGGTAGCAGGTATATCAGACGCTGTTAACAAAACAGCGCCTGATATACCTCCTTGATGCGATTTATTTAACATCTACAGCCTGCCAGCGAATCATCATCGCTGGCAGCCTGCAGTATAACTGCCGAGCTGCTGTGAACGCGCGCGCTCACAGCAAATCTCGCCTCTCACGAGATGACGCGCCGACGCGTCAAGGAGGAACATCCTGGCCGCCCACAGGACGCAGCCCTGCGTTCGGCGGTCGGGATGAGGTTAAGACCCTTTACACACAAGCCTTTTGTTGGTGGAATTTGGCAACAATTCTGTGCCAAGAAGCCGCCGGCAGTGGTGCCGAGTCTGCGTCCCATTGTTTTTAATGGAAGACTGGGCTGCAGTTGTGGCGGAGGGGGTTTATAGCCGAGACCAACAAAAGACGTGTCGTTTCTCGTCAGGTGTTCGCTCGTTTAGCTCTATTCAACATGGCTTAGGGTAAGGCTACTTTCATACTAGCGTTTTGGATTCCGTTTGTGAGATCCGTTTCAGGGCTCTCACAAACGGTCCAAAATGGATCAGTTAAGCCCCAATGCATTCTGAATGGATAAGGATCCGTTCAGAATGGATCAGTTCGGCTCTGTTCCACCTCTATTCCGTTTTGGAGACGGACACCAAAACGCAGCATGCAGCATTTTGGTGTCCGTCTGAAGAGGCAGAGCCTAACAGATTCGTTTTGAATTACAATGTAAGTCAATGGGGCGGATCCGTTCTCAATGACACAATATGGTGCATTTGAAAACTGATCCGTTCCCCATTGACTTTCAATGTAATTCAAAACGGATCCGTTTTGGACTTTGTCATTTTTCTTTAAAACTAATGCAAACGGATCCGTTCTGAATGGATACAAACGTTTGCATTATAGGCGCGGATCCGTCTGTGCAAATAAACAGATGGATCCGCACCAACGCAAGTGTTAAAGTACCCTAAGCCAGATGTAGTAGGCTTTTTGCATTACAGATTTAGGCAAAAATCTACAGCAAAATCCTCATGTACTGAAGGCCGAATTAGGACCTCTGTAGACTTATCATTCCGTAACGCTTCAAGATCACACACCTTATGACTCTATAATAGATCAGATCATCATTTTGACAGGATGATCCCATTAATGATAAAAAGTGTTGCAATTTAACATAACCTTGTGTGTAGCATCGCCAAAACGGTAATGATTGCAGTCATAATCCTATTACGAAAAAAAAAATGAATTCTCCTACTTTTGAGAAAAACATCCATCTTTAATGAGGAGTGTCATTTATTTCAGTAATAGAATATGAGATGAGTTCTGTGAAGTAAATAGTATCTGAGCGCTCTTCCAGCTTGTGGTTATGCAGATGAAGGGAGTCTGATCCTCTTTCAAGAACACACTTTTTATCTTTACCGAAAATTCCTCTTTAATTTACTCTAAATGAAATTAAGGACGATTTGAACTAACTGCTCAGGGTTATCCATCTCAATATCACAGCGCTGCCATCAGTCATCCCATGAATATTAAGAAAGGCTTATGCTGCAAAATGGAACAGAACTAGAAAAGCTTTCACAATGAAAATGCAACACCAGCTCCATGTGGGCATGATGGCCGCCATCTGAAGTACCCTGCAGAGGAGGATATCCGGCTGAGTGATGGACCAACTAGACCCGATGTGCCCTCTGTGTACTGCCAGCGGTACATTCTCATCTCTCACACGGGTACATACAGGCAATGTGCTAAGCAGGTTTGTCAGGAGCAGGATTTTTTGCGCTAGGGCACTGCATTTCCTCCCCCTCCATTAGAACATACTTTGGGCTGTCTGCTAGGAGGGCATGAGATCTCGCGCTGACATTCTGAGCGTTCACAGTAAATGGGGGCAAACCAATTTCCCTCCTCCGCAATATGGATGCTAAACACATTAGGGGTCGTTTACTATGGGCTCATGCACACAGCCGTAGACGTTTTTGCGATCCGCAAAACACAGATACCGACTGAGAGCCTGCCTCCATTTTTTTGTCCTCCTTCAGAAATGTCCTATCCTCGTCCGCAAGACAGACAAGGAAAGGACATTTTTTATTTTTTTATTTTTTTGCAGGGCTGCAGAACGGACGGACGGATGTGGACAGCACACCCATTGAATGGGTCCACATCCGATCTGCAAAAAATGCGTACCAAAACCACGGTCATGTGCATGGAGCCCTAAAGACCAGCGTTTCACACACCAGTCTTAGGCCTCAGGCACATGACTGTATCTATTTTCTGGTCCGCAAATTGTGTATCCGCAAAACACGGATACCAGCCGTGTGCGTCACAGCCTATTGTAAAATGGACAAGATTAGGACATGTTCCGTTTTTTTGCGGGATGGACATACAGCCACAAGGATGTAGAAAGCGCACAGATGACATTCGTGTGCTCTCTCCATTTTCTGCAGTCCCGTAGGACTCCTGCATAACGGATCCGCTATGCAGCCCATAGACTTCTATTATGACGGAGTGCAAAGGCATTCTGTTATGCATTCCGTCACAGAATTCTGTTCTGGCCGTGGTAACGGAATCCATAACGGAATAGCCAGATAACCCGAACTGAAACTTCAAAACATGAAGTTCGCTCATCACTAGTAACATGTCCTCGTTATGGCACTCTTGCTCTGATGTGGTTGGATCTTCAGCTTCATCTACACAATAGGTTAAAGTGGTATTTGCCAGATTTAAAGGGGTTTATCAGCGGCATAATTGGAAAGTGACAAAGGGTTAAAAAAAAAAATCTCCCCTGCAGCTCTCCACATCCTGCCTGGTCTTAACTTGGCATAAATGGCAGAAAACCACCGTTCAGCTAATCACTGGCTGAGATGGGTCATCACTAAGTGATTGGCTGAGTGAGCCTTTCCTGCCATTTCTGGTGTGTCAAGCCAAGACAGGAAGTGGATAGCGTTGTGGACTGTAACAGCAGTGGCGAGCGATCAGTAGAGAAATTCTTCATTTTTAACTTTTTCAGCCCTTTTTTTTTTTTTAAACCCCTTTAATCTGATGTACATTTTAACTCTACAGAGGTAGTAGGTTTTCACTTGCAATTACTCACTGTTATTGTCTGGTAAAAACATTGTGAATATACAAGCCAGTCCAGCAAAGACTAGAAAACCAGCAGTGGATTTTCCTCTTCCAGACCTAAAAGACAAAAGGAAACCCCAACTAAAACACTTATTACAAAACTTCTCAAAAACATTCACAATTTTTTCAAATTATATGATCACAATGTGTAGACGTACCAACGTGTCTGGGACCACACTATGCAGTTGAGGTGCAGTTAAGGCTTCCTTTAAAAAAAAATTTAAAAAACACACATGCTAGACCCCACTTTTTTCCCTGTTATGCCATTACTACTGGATATGGATCCATTCACATGTCCGTAGTGTATTGCGGATCCGCAATACACCCAGCCGGCACCCCCATAGAACTGCCTATTCTTGTCCGCAATTGCAGACAAGAATAGGACATGTTCTATTTTTTTCCGGAGCTGCGGACCAGAAGTTCGGGGGCACGCTCCGGAAATGCAGATCCAGACAGCACATTGTGTGCTGTCCGCATCAATTCCTGCCCCCAGAGAATGAATGGGTCCGCACTAGAGATGAGCGAACTTTAAAAAAAAAGTTCGGCGTTCGGGTTGTGGTAATCTCCGCATCCCGTTATGGATTCCACTACCGCGGACTATCGCGGCATATGGAATCCATAAGGGGCGGCTTCCACCAACCCGAGCTGTTGAACAGCCGAAGGACCTGGGGTGACGTCACAGTCATGTGATCAGTGCAGGGGGTGTGGCTCAGCACTGGATTTGATCCCGTGCTGAGCCACGCCCTGCACTGATCACATGACAGTGACGTCACCCCAGGTCCTTCGGCTGTTCAACAGTTCGGGTTGGTGGAAGCCGCCCCTTATGGATTCCATATGCCGCGATAGTCCGCGGTAGTGGAATCCATAACGGGATGCGGCGATTACCACAACCCGAACGCCGAACTTTTTTTTTTAAAGTTCGCTCATCTCTAGTCCGCACCCCTTCCGCATAATTGCCGGACGTGTGAATGGACCCTAAGTCATAAAGGCTTAGTTGGTGAGGATCTGACCACTAAGATCCTCACCAAAGGAGGAGAAAAAGCTGTGCTTGTAGAGTCACTCTCCATTAGCATGCATTCCCACAACTGTATGTATTTTGCGGTCCAAAAAAAATATGGATGACAACCGTGTAGCATCGTGGTAACAATGTCTAGTCTTGGACAAGAAAAATAAATGTTCTATAGTTTTTGCAGGACTGCGGAACAAACATATGGATGCGGACGGCGCATGTTGTGCTGTTGTTTTTTTTTGAGGACCTATAGAAATGAATGGGGTTGTGTGCAATTGCAAAAAATGCGTATCGGACGCAGATCAAAAATACGGTTGTATGAATGGGGCCTTATAGTATATAACAACTAGAAAAAAAGGTAATCGCACTAATTTGCACAACTCCACTTTCGTAGGCCCAGTGCTCAGACCCCCGTCAGACCTTTACAGCATCCCAAATGGATAGATCATGAAAAAATGCTCAACAGAAAACCTAATATATTAATACTATATTCAAAGGCAAAAAACACACACACACACAAAGTGCACCAAAACTGCACCGCCAATCCCTACTGATATTAGATGCGCTTACTGAACAGAGCACAACTAAAAGAACATCTGAGAACGTAATGCCGCATTAGACAGTGCTATGATATCCCTCTGATGTGCGATTGTAAAATTATAGTTAATTGCCACTCTAACCCACGTAGACCCATTACGTCTGCGTTTTTTGCATTAGCTAAGCATTTTGTCTATACGGAGCAGAAATGAGCAATCATGTATATACAAATCTAGCCTGAAGGCTGTAGGATGTATTGGATATTATGAAAGTTGTGGATGAAAAAGACAAGTATAACGGCTCAGTTTAATATGGTCCAAAGCAAAGTGAAGTCGAAATTTTGGATAAAATTAAAATGTCTGCCAGAGACGAGCTTGAGTACCTACTCCCTAACCTTCATATCCCATACATTTTACAAGGTTTAAAGGGGTTCGCAAAGTCGCACGAGACTTTGCTGAATAACTCTAGTACAGGGCTCGACAAATCCCGGGTATTTGTCAGCCTGTTTGCAAAGGTGGCCGGGCGCAGGGTCGGCGCGTCCTAGGAGCGCCGGCCCCCGTCATGCTGCAGCCGCCCGAGCGCTCTATAGAGAGCCTCAGGCAGCTGCAGCACTGCCCGGGCTGGAGCGTCCATGAGGGCGCACCGCCCGGGCGCAGCAAGAGAAGAGGAGCCGACAGGGGGGAGGCGCTTAGCGCTCCATCCTGTCACTCCCTCATTGTAGCATGGCCGAGCCCTTCCTGTCAGTCCGCCCGGGTACAGGAAACTAAAGCTCCTGTACCCGTGGAGTACAGAGACTGACAAGATAATGACGAAGGAGGGAAATGAATGACAAGAGGGGGAGAGAGAATGACAAGAGGGGGAGAGAGAATGACAAGAGGGGGAGAGAGAATGACAAGAGGGGGAAAGAGAATGACAAGAGGGGGAAAGAGAATGACAAGAGGGGGAAGATAATGACAAGAGGGGAAAGAGAACGACAAGAGGGGAAAGAGAACGACAAGAGGGGAAGAGAATGACAAGAGGGGGAAAGAGAATGACAAGAGGGGGAAAGAGAATGACAAGAGGGGGAAAGAGAATGACAAGAGGGGGAAAGTGAATGACAAGAGGGGGAAAGTAAATGACAAGAGGGGGAAAGTAAATGACAAGAGGGGGGAAGTGAATGACAAGAGGGGGAAAGTGAATGACAAGAGGGGGGAAGTGAATGACAAGAGGGGGAAAGTGAATGACAAGAGGGGGAAAGTGAATGACAAGAGGGGGAAAGTAAATGACAAGAGGGGGGGGAGAGAATGACAAGGGGGGGAAAGAGCTGGGCGTTATAGTGATGCGGGGACTGTAGAGGCTGAGCGCCAGCTGGGGGTTGTAGTGCTCAGTAAAATGTCATGGTGCCCGCTGTGTTTGTGCCCTCCGGACCCCTCTGCCCTTGCCTCCGGACCCCTCTGCCCTCCCTCCGGACCCCTCTGCCCTCCCCTCCGAACCCTGTAATCCTTGTAAGGGTTTCCACATGTCATGGCGGACGCAAGGGGCGATCACTTGGACACTGGCAGCGTCTGACCTGTCATATAACCTATTGAAGAGGGGAAGCATTATGGGGGGGCCCTATATAATCGCACATTATGGGGGGCACTATGAAGAAGAGGGGAAGGAGCACTATGGGGGCATCTACTGTGGGCCCTATGTACTGGCATGCATTATTGGGGGGCTCTATGGAGAAGTGGGGGGGGGAGCACTATGGGGGCATCTATTGCGGGCTTTATGACGCAGCTCCGCCTGGCTCCTAACTTTTTTAGCTGGCTCCTAGATTCCAAGGAAATTTGTCAAGCCCTGCTCTAGTAGTTGATTTTTAAAGTGTAAAATTTTTACAACTTGGAGCCGAATACGCTTTGGTTCCGAGGTACCAGTCGAAACCGAAGCAGAGTTCGGGTTCCAAGTTTTAAAGTGGTTTTCCACTATAAAAATTAACTACCGGAGTTATTCAACAAAGTCACGTGTAACTTCCCAAATAACGGACTTCAGCTCATCGGAGACGGATCTCTGTACAGTACTAATCCGGAGTTTTGAACAAAGCGACTTCAGATGTAGCATCCGAAGCTCGCTTCGCTCATCACTAATGATAATCTATTTCTAACAAAGCTAGTATCAGCCCTGTACCTCACATGGATCCAGAGTTCCCTCCATTCATTGCTTCAATTTATATCAAGCTGGCAGCTTAGGAGCCATGTTCTTCTCAGAAGACGTGGTTTTTCTGTGGCAGCTCTCTCCCTATCACAGCTCAGGAAGGAGTTAAAGGATGGAACTGAGCATGTGCGTCCACCGCAGCGAGGTGGAGAATATTTTTCGTGGGGCTACCCCTTTAAAAACAAGGGATCGGCAAGATGAAAGTCAACATGCCAGACCATTATTCCTCCTCAACATCTGCTGAACAAATGTTAGCTGAACATCTAATGCGTAGCAGATAGTTGGCTGCTCTGGATGAAATGGAGGTTTTAGTTGACCTTAGTCACCTTATTGTATGGCCGCCTTGATCTTGCTCATTTGAAATGTGCTGTTATTTACTGTCCTCCTGGTCAGTTCCTTAAGGACTTTTCTGCTTGTCAACCAGTGTACACCATCAAATGCCTTTAAAGGGACACTTCCATCAAATTTTGTTAGCATACATTAAAGGGGTTCTCCAGAAATTAAAATAAAAATACTTAAATAATACTTTATAATAAATGTATTCACAAATATCTTTTATTAGTTATAACGGCTCGTTTTATCTGGGGAGCAAACATTAGAGGAAATAAAATGGCCGCCATCCTATTAGTACACACAGAACCTGTCCTAATCACACACCAGAACAAGTTACTTCTATACACTGAGGTAAAGAGCTGCCTCATCCTCCTCTCTACTCTGCTTGTCAGGGATTATGATCCTGAATACGACTGATCTTTTGCTAAATTTATGTAGGAATGGAATTCATGAGGAGACATGAAATACAAAGAGGAGGGTGGAGGTGTGGATAATAAGCAGCAGTACTTATATACAGTATTCTCCATTACCACAGACCCACATTACCACAGTCTGTCCTTCATGTCTCCTCATGAACTCCATTCCTACAGAGATTTATTTTATCCGCTTTATTCAGTATCATAATCTCTAACAAGCAGAGAGGAGGATGAGGCAACTCCTTACCTAAGAGTTGTGAAGTAACTTGTCCTGCTGTGTGATTAAGGCCTCATGCACACGACCGTTTTTTTTATGCTGTCCGCAAAAAGGGGTTCCGTTGTTCCGTGATCCGTGTCCGTTTTTGCCTTCCGTTGTGATTCCGTGTGTCTTCCGTTTTTTTTAGCGGACATGACCCAAAAGATTTTACCAAACGACAGGCTGACAATTTTTGCTAAGTGCCTACCAAGGGATCCGCAAAAAAAACGGACGCGGAACGCGGATGACACACGGATGGCCATCCGTATTTTTTCACGGTCCCATTGACTTGAATGGGTCCGTGAACCGTTTTTCACAGACAAGAATAGGACAGGTTATGTTTTTTTGACGGACTGGAATCACGGACCACGGACGCGGAGGACAAACGGTGCATTTGTCGAGTTTTCCACGGACCCATTGAAAACCAATGGGTCCACAGAAAATCACGAAAAACGGAGCAACGGACACGGAATCAAACAACGGTCGTGTGCATGAGGCCTCAGATGGGTTTTGTGTGCATTAATAGGACAACGGCCATTTTAATTCTCCTAATGATAGCTACATAGAAAAAACGAGCCATTATAACTAATGAAAAGTATTCAGGAATATATTTATAATAAAGTAATATTTAAGTATTTTCATTTTCTTAATTCATGGAGAACCCCTTTAACAGCCTATATGTGAATATTCTATGTAGTTTTCTAGAAATAGGGGACATTTATTAACATACATACTTCACAAAAGCGGGGTATAGAAGTCCCAGATTTTGTCGCACACCATTTTGACCCACTCACACTACTGTTTCAAAGTGGTGAGAAAAAGGGCTGTTGCGTGGGTGGAAACGGGCAGGCCTG
Organism: Bufotes viridis; assembly: GCA_033119425.1. Classification (NCBI taxonomy): domain Eukaryota; kingdom Metazoa; phylum Chordata; class Amphibia; order Anura; family Bufonidae; genus Bufotes; species Bufotes viridis. The sequence goes on from CM065594.1 coordinate 53,184,069, forward strand.
GCTCATTTAAGTTCGTCACACAGCTTGCTGGAGGAAGTGCCAAACTTTTGTAGAGGACTGTGTCTCTACATAGCACTGGTGCTTCCTCCAGCGGCGCAGAGGGACTTAAGACCGGCGTGCAAAACATTGGTCTTAAATGTCCCCCATCATTTTTTCAAGTCATTCCAGGTATTCAATAGCCAGAAAACAGCCTAGCTTGACTTTCTCAGTCAGACCATTCACTGTGAGAGGAAAGAAACGTCAGACCGATTGAGTCGAACTTGGGACAGCAGAGGGCGCACATGGACAACCGGTAGATGAACAAAAAATTCACTTTATTAATAGACGACGCATTTCGGGGTAGAAGGTGACCCCTTTATTAAGTCTGAAATGAGTCAGCGTGAGCGCCGACACGGCCGCCGGTCTCAGGGCACGTTTGACTCAATTGGTCTGACGTTTCTTTCCTCCCACTGTCTACCTGACCGGCGGATTGGCTACCGCCAAAGGTTTTGTCCAAGCTACGGCTGCACCAACCACCCATTTATCCCACCCTGCCTTCATTGCGGTTGTGCCCAATTTTTGGTACAACCCTAAAAGGTGAGCATGCCTTTGCCTTTTATTACCTGGATATCATCATTCCCGTGATGTTGTTACCCTATGAGCGTCTTTCTCTTTTAATTTGCCTCTACTTTACACCATTCACTGTGGCAGGGAAGGAAGGGGATAAGTGAGCCAATTATCGCTCGGAATTTGCTGTCGGAATTTTGGTGTGGATCCTGATTTGCAATGCAACGGGAGGCAGTGCTGCCAGTTGCGCTGCCACCGCTCTAAAACTGCAACTATGCCAAGAAGGGACATGGGGAAGCCACATCAGGTGTCTACTCATAGTTTAGCTGCCTGCAATGTGACTAAACCACAGGTGGGTCTATGGCCTTTAAAGTGAAAATTAAGCAGCGGCTTCTACCGTAGAATAACATTAGTTCGTCACATATTACACTGATCAGAGCAGTGTTTTTCTGCGAACATCTTCACCTAGGCCTATCAAGAGAACAATAGAGCAGTCATAGTGTTATCCTAATTCGACTAATCTACTATTATAACAATAGATAACACCTTTCCCTCATAGCAGCAGTAAACTCACAACTGGTTACTCATTTATATAGGAGCTTTATCTCTCTGTTCAGACTGCTACACAAGGACAATATTTTGTATTTCATTTTCAATGGTACAGTGCTTAAATGAAAAAAAAAAAAGAGCAAAAGTCTTTTAAAAATTGTTTTTATGAATATTAAGATTTAAAAAAATCTTCCTTTCTGATAGACATGTCCCTTTTATTGGTCTTCAATCTGCTGCAGCTTTACACTGTAATAACCTCCGCTGCCTAAACCTGATTTGATTAACTTTTATCACTTGAATGTTTAGCAAGTCCCCAAAAGAACCGCATTTGCTAATTTTACCTCAATACGAGGACAGAATGTCACGTTTATGCCCTTTTCAGAATTGCACAAATTACTTTCTCACTTTTTTCTGCATCGCTCTCAGCTGTTTCCTTGGCCACTGCCTATCAGAAAAGGTATGTGTTCGGTTAAAACCCCTTATAAATCTTATATATGAGCAGCCATATACATGCTGCTCTGAGCTGCACTTGGACATAGGAAACTAAGGTGTAAAGTAGAACTGGCTTAGTTGCCCAGAGCAGCCAGATTCCACCTTTCATTTTTGACAGCTCCTTTGGAAAATGAAAGGTGGAATCTGATTAGGTGCTATGGGCAACAAATCCAGTTGTACTTTACACCAGTTTGATAAAACTCCCTCTAAAGGTTTCCTTGACATATATGAGAGAATGTAGTGAGCATACTCCGTGACATGTGCAGAGGTCATTGAGCAGAGAGGACAGAGTAGTTGCTCAGCCATCTCTACCACATGTTGTCAATGGTCTCATCTGTCTTTTATTATGCCCTGTGATGATGAGCTACCTACTGACCCTGTCTACCAGCAACGGGAAGTGTTGGTTTCTAGTGAGGGCCAAATGGCCAATGGAAAAACTGAAATATTTCATATAAATAGGAACAGGTACAAAAGTATCAATATCCTTCATACAAAAATTTGATTTACAAAAGTCCCAAATCGCCAAGGAACAATGATATCAGGTTGGTTCTCTCTAAGTTCCCCCATACACATCTGGTTCAGATAGACATCTTCAATTTTAAGTGCCCGATCCCTTTCTTCCCTGATATCTGTTGAGTAGAGACGGGAGTTCCCCATACACATTACACTGGAGGCCAACAGTATTAAAGGGGTTGTCTCATCTCATCGTTACTAAGGCGAGATAAGACACAGTTCCAACCTCCTCCAGGCCGGGAAGGAGCAGAGCGCTCCGGCCCTCTGCTGTTTCAGTAGCGCTCACTGCCGTGCAGAAGTGCTACAGAAAAAGTGTTGCACATGATATACTGTCTCCCTAACTCAGAAACAGTATAGCTTGTTCTACGCTCCGGCGCTCTGCTGTTTCCCGGCTGGGAGGTGGTTGGAACGGTGCCTCATCTCGCCTTAGTAATAGCCAGATGAGACAACCCCTTTAATGTACTAGCATGTACACATGGACTTCACAGTTTCTGGGTCATATCCAATTCTGTCCTGTCCATCAGTCTGGATTGGAGATAAACAAACTGATCGATTCGTCTCATCAGCAAGAGTTCTTCCCCTGCGAGGTGCCATCCCCGCTGCCCGACTGAGAAGACCGGACATCTCAGCTGGCCCTGACAATCTAGTGCAGTCAAACAAAATGACTGAATACATTTCTGTAAGAGCTCATGCACATAAAACATACTTTTCGTCTGGCACCGATTCGCATTTTTTTGCAGGTCAGATGCGGACCCATTCACTTTAGTGGGGCCACGAAAAATGCAGACAACACAATGTGTGCTGTCCACAACTGTATGTTCGTTCCGTGGCATACCCAAAAGTACAGAACATGTCCTATTCTTGTCCGCATTACGGACCGGATAGGGATGTGCTATTATGGCGCGGGCGTTTGGTTCTGCAAAATGCGGAATGCACACGGCCGGTATCCATGTTTTGTAGACTGCAAAACATGAAATGGTCGTGTGCATAAGCCCTAATACTGTGATAGTACAAGCCTGTCGTATCCAAATATTCTGTACTTCTGCAGACATCTCCTGGGTGGGCTCCGACACCTCCTTGTGCGCACAGTTCATTGTAAACTCCCGTTTAAAAAAATAATCCAGTAGGGTGACATAAGGTCTCCTCCACCTTTCAACTAAATTGTCAAAACTTTATGAAAAAAGACAGCTCAGTGACAGCCATCTTCCTCTCTTAGTCCCCAATAGAGGAACTACTAATGATGGATCATCTCACTTCAACAAGCTGGTGCATCAAACCTACCTCTTCCCGCAATATCAGTCTACCTCCTCCCGCAATCCAGGAAGGACCGGCCACTCAGGAGGATCAATCAGCAGACCAATCAGGGGAAAGGTTAATGTGGCTAGTCTGAGGGTTTGGCGCTCTACCTAAATCTGCTCTTTGTCCAGCCAATTATTCTCCTCTAATTCACTGACACAGATTGTCTTACTTCTCCTTTGGATTAACCCCTGCTATGCAGATTTGTATTTGACCCTGGACTGCCTGACTTTGCATTTGCAAGCTATGACACTTGTAGGCCATGCTGTTTATAACACCTGACTCTGTCTTTGGATTACCTCTGGCTATGATGTTCTCCTCTGACTATCCGCCACTGATCCCTGATTCGATTCCTTTTGCTCCACCAGTCGGTGGATACTCTGCAGATGCAACCAGAGAATCCCCAGCAGTGGAGAACAGATCTCTGTATGGAGGAAAAAGAGCGAAGACCTGGGAGTTCTAAAGATTCTGCTAACCACACTGGCCATCGCAAAGTATGACTGTGGAAACGCAAATGATAATTGGGTAAATCCCCACCAGTCTTGAAACGTAAGATGTCTTCTGTTCCCTATTGTGTCTGCTACTGGGCAACATCCCAAAGATGTTGAAGTATGGTCTACCCATTAGGGCAAATAACAAAATATTCCCTAGGGAGTCTGAGTTGTTAAAATCTCAACTTCTTCTATGTTGAAGCAAATGTCAAGCAAGCAGTAAAAACATAGTCTACAATGTCAAACAATATGTCCCGCACGCCATGAGTCCTTACACGTGTTGCAACACCTACAAAGAGAGGGAGATTTCTTTACATCCGCTCCACTGTGCTTTATTCATTTAAAGACTCTCAGAAGAAGGAGAAGATGCAGTGGAGCAGGCAAGCAACTGAATATAGTATAAATAATCTGAAAACAAACCAGCAAGCACTCCACTATGCAATCGCTCCTTGACTGACAGACTCCAAATCACCTCCAGCACACGCCATTACTCCTCGCATGCGGCACAAGAGCTGAGGAACATTTATAAAAACCCTTCCTAAAGGAGAAGGGCTGAGACCAGCTAGAGTAGTGGGTAAAAACAAGAACACATGACATTTATAGAAATATTATACTGCACTCAAAACTTCGCCTCCCGTAGAGATTTTTCAAATGCTTCCAATAGGTTGCAGTCGCCCCTGTGTGTGATTTACTTCACTTTGCTTGAGAATCACATTTACATTTCACTTTTAGCGATTATTACATGGTAGTCCTTCACCAGGAATTAAACCAGGCACAATGACTTGTACTGCTATTGCTCCTTCTGCTTCCTCTGCCAGGCCTTCTTCCTCTTCTTGAGTGACCATGCGAGATGACTATTCAGGGCCATGCTAGATGACTATTCGGGAGCCCAGCATTTTCAGTCACGAAGAGTTAAGGGCTTTGTTCTGATGATTTTTAACGGGGGTCTTCAGGCTTTTTTTTGATAATTAGAAAATCCCTGGGTCTTCTCACCAATGGGCAAAAGATCGTATCCTCAGTACTTACCCATCTATTGCGCCACTGATGCCACAGTCTCTGCTGCCCTCAGATTGGCCGTGGGCTCTTCCTTTCCAGTCTCGCAGCGGACTCTCAGACTGGCAGCGGAGACGGCATCGGCGGTGCGGCAGATGGGCAAGTGCTGACAAAACAATCTTTTGTCCACAGGTTAGAAAACTTCTGGTGTCTCTGGAAAAAAGCTTGGAGAACCTCATTAAATCTCAAGACATCAGTGAGATTGTAACATAGAATAAATAAAATCCTTCCGTTTGGACATGCCCTAAATATAATTAATTTTTACCGGCTCTGTTTGCTCTTCTGATTTATACCTTCGGCAAGGCTAATAGGTGTATTAACAGCAATTATACAAAACATAATCCCATCGTACTTACCAAGACTTTTCAATGAAGAACAAGCAGAGAGGGAAAGCGGGGACTTCTACAAGACCATACATTGCCACATTGAAATAGAGATTGCCTTTCAGCTCCCCAGCGTTTAAGGTCAGGCCATAGTAAACCAGACTGCAGACATACCTGGAAGAAACAGAAAGGTTTGCAGGCTTCAAGAGCTGGTTTTCTGAAAGTCCTTTTTAACAAGAATGCACTCTGACATAGAAGAATGGTCTAGATAAAAATAACAACAATAATAATAATAATAGTCCCTTTACCACTGCTAGCCCGAACTCCCCCATCTATTAGTAATATGTTCCCCAAACACCGAGCTGGGAAATAAACCTGCAAGTCATATGCACTTAACGGTGAATTGCTTCATAAATGCAGACATATACAGAGGAGCAGAGCTATCAAGACATCAATTACACAAATAAATGAAAAACCATTCATACAGTCAGTTCTGTTATCAGGTTTGGGCAGCTAAAAGCATTCATTTCCTCACAGGCCCATCCTGACCTGATGAATTCTAGGTTGCCTACATGCCAGAGGTAATAACTGGCAATAAAGAAATCACGCAGTACCTGAAAGGGGTTTTCTGGTAAATATGACTTTTTAACAAGTTCCTGCAGCATGGCCCCTGAAACAGAAAATTCATATTTACCTGCCCCACACGATTCCGGTCCGCCGCGCTGTCGCCGTTCTCTCCATCTTCCAGTCCCCCCGTGGTTTACATTCAGCTGGGTAAGGGCATGGTCACATGCACCACTCGGGGAGGTGACGTGCTGCTTGTGGTCACATCGCCACTGAAGCCAGTCCCTGGCTGGAGAGGTGCACATGACTATGTCGACAGACAGAAGTGCCGGGACCGGAAAGTATGAGTCTTCTGTTTCAGGGGCCCTGCTGCAGTAACTTAAAGGGGTTGTGTCACTTCAGCAAATAGCATTTATTATGTAGAGAAAGTTAATACAAGCTACTTACTAATGTACTGTGATTGTCCATATTGCTTCCTTTGCTGGCTTGATTCATTTTTCCATCACATTATACACTGCTCATTTCCATGGTTACAACCACCCTGCGAATCCATCAGTGGTGGTCATGCTTACACACTATAGGAAAACGCATCAGCTCATGTGTGGTCTCGGCCACCAGAGAGGCCGGGACTTTTACCTATGGTGTGCAATCACGATCACCACTGCAGGATTGCAGGGTGGTCATAACCAGGGAAATGAGCCGTGTTTAATGTGATGGAAACATTTATCCAGCCAGCAAAGGAGGCAATATGGACAATCATTAGTAATTGCCTTGTATTAACTTTCTCTACATAATAAATGCTATTTGCTGAACATAACGCCTTATAAAAAAATCATATTTACTGGAAAACCAATGTAGAGACTATGGACACCTTTCACATGGAAAAAAAGTTGGGTTTGTTTGTTTTTCTTTTACAGATGCTAGTAAGTTCCCTTGAGTTTAAAAAGTTGCAATAAGTATCGGGCTGCAACAATACATCACAAGAAGAGGAAGGAGGATGCAGGGATAAATCGGGGGGGGGGGGGGGGCTGGGAAGGTGTGTGTAAGTGCGTTCATTATGTTATCAGGGCCCGGGCAATTTGCATTAATAAAAGCATAAAAAAAAGCTCTTGAACAAAGCAGCAACTATATAAAGACAATCTATTGCAGAAAGCAAATGTATGCCACTGGGAAACCTGAAGACCCAACCAGATGATAACAGTAACAGTAATAATATGATGATAATGATATAATAGTGAGATGGTCGTTCAAGAGTCAATATTAATAATCAAGCAGATTGTACACACCCTACCAGGGACTTGCTGATACTGGAACCTTAAGCTCTTCAAGACCATGCTGAGCAATCAGCCGAGAGCCACAGGATAGAGTACTGTAGAACACAGGTGCACTAAGCCACATGGATCAGCATGCTAGATTATGAACAGATGGTATACAGACGGCACAAGACACTTAATATGCACCTGCCACCTGAGAATATTTAAAGCAGCCATTGCTGTTCAACATTCTTGAGACTGCAGCCTGAAGCCTTTTTACACAGTAAAAAGTCAGAACTGTTGTAAGTGAGTTTAGTTTCTAATAGTATGGAAATCAAACCACCATAGCTACAGAAGAAAGATATCAAACAACAAGGACGTGGGAAATGTGTTAAGTCATCAATGGAAAATAGAATCACATTGGGACAACCACTAGACATTATCTCAGGGTCAGCTTCATAAGTCCTCAATGTCAGTAGTTAATAATATAGGATAAAGAGACACTAAAAGAAATAAAAGAACCGAACAGGAGCATTGTTCTACAGCAGACTTGCTTAGGGAAGATCAGGGCATAAAGTACTCCACCCATCGAGCTGGATGTATGGGCTTCATTTCATACAAAGATGTGCACAGATTTCTGGTATCTTCTAAGAACCTGGCTTTGCATTTCCTATATGTAATATCTGGTTGCAGTAGGGTTTGTTTTGTGTGGATTAACCATGATTCAAGTAGGGTTTAAACTTGCAGAACTTATCACCAGTTCCATGCCTTTTAGAGTGTTTCAACTGTGATATAGGGGTCAGTGAGATAACCCTGTGTGCCACGAGAAGTAGATGCCATAAAAGAAGGTTTTACTCTTCCCAGTGCCAGACATGAACATGAATTAAGAATTGTCCATGAGGCATATCTCGAACACAGAATTGTCTGGTGATCTGAACGAATCCTGCCCAGCTTGCCTTGATAAACTTACCAGGGGCTTCCTGCATTATCCTCAGGGTTGGACTGGGGTTCAAATTATTAACCCCTATATCGTCAATAAAGTCTAATAGGTTTTTATTCAAAGAAATACAGTGGCATGCAAAATTTTGGGCACCCCTGGTCAAAATTGTCGTCACTGTGAACAGTTAAGCAAGTTAGAGATGTAATGATCTCCAAAAGGCAGATCAGGGCACTATGAAGGCCATGGTAAAACATTCAGTTTGCACCTTTTGAGGTAGGCTGTTGTGGATTTTGAGGTGTGCTTAGGATCGTTATCCATTTGTAGTACCCATCCTCTTTTCAACTTCAGATTTTTGCAATTGGTATGTTTGCTTTCAGAATTTGCTGGAATTTCATTGAATCCATTCCTACCTCTACCAGTGCCATTGGCTGCAACACAAACCCAAAGCATGATTGATCCACCCCCATGAGGTTTTCTTCTCATGAAATTCTGTAGCCTTTTATCTCCAAATATACCTTTGCTCATCGGGGCTAGAGAGTTCTATTTTAACCTCATCTGTCCACAGGACTTGTTTCCAAAATCAGGCTTGTTTAGATGTTATTTTGCAACCTTCCGACACAGAATTTTGTGGTGATGACACTTCCGGACAGCAGAGACACGGAGCATTAACATGATTAATAATGCTCCATGCCTCTCTGTGATCTTTTTACTAGAAAAAGATAAAGTTGACACTTTGATTTTGTAGTAAAAAGGTCACAGAGAGGCAAAGAGCATTATCAATCATGTTTATGCTCAGTGTCTCTGCTGCCCGTAACGGGGCTTGGCACTCTTTCACGCAGTAGATTCCACGCACGGGATCCGCTCATGTGAAAGAGCCCTAAAACAAAGTACCGCAACGCAAGATTCTGCTAAATCTTCCTGAGGGTCTTTTGCAGTCAAGAAGGGGTTCTGATTTGCCTTTTCATCAATCCTATAAGCAGCTGTCTCAAAATATTTTCTTAGTCTTCCAGACCTACTCTTTTACCTACACTGTTCTTGTAAACTGACATTTCTTCATTACATTTAAAATTGAGGAACTCACAACCTGAAAGTACTTCAAAAGATGCAAGCTGAAGTCCCCTGATCTGATAATTGAAAATCTGTGGATAGATGTCAAAGGAGCAATGCATACAAGGCAGCCCAGGAATCTAGAAGACTTTTGCAAGGAAGAATGGATGAAAATCCCTCAAACAAGAATTGAAAGACTCTTGGCTGGCTACAAAAAGTGTTTAGAAGCTGTATTACTTGCCAAAGGAGGTGCTACTAGGAACTAACCATATAGGGTACCTAAACTTTTGCTACAAGCCCTTTTCCTTTTTTGTTATGAAAAAGTAAACAATGAAATTTTTTTTAAAAAAGCTTTTGCTTAAAATACAAATGGTATGCGTCATATTTAACGTTATGCCTTTAGAAGATCATTTCATCTTCAATTTGTGTAACTGTTCACAATAACAGTAATTTTTACCAGGGGTGCGCAAACATTTGCATGTTACTGTACACCCTACTGGCAAGGTATTGGCTTCAAAGGGACAGCTCCAAATTATTTTTTTCTCCTGGACCTTAGAGGCCCATTACGGATTCAGAGCCTAGGCCCACTGGAAGATTATCTGGAACTCTGGTAGGCCAGTCTGATGCTACTTATCCTGAGACATCATTAATTAGGAAACTGCGGTCCCTTCACTGATTTACTCTAGAAAAGAGCTATGCTGCAGAAATGCCAAAGGGACCTACACGTCCTGTTCTTTCGTTTGGCAGGTGTTCCAGAGGTCCGATCCTCACCAATCATAATGTTATGGCATATCCTAGTGATGTGCTATGACACTAGATATGTTAATGCCCTTGTAAAGGACAATAATACATTTTTACTGTATTAGGTGGACTAAATGTACTCTATTAGACAATAAAATCTTTGCCCTATACCTTGGGACTATACTGTGGACTACTACCCTCAGCATGGGAACGTGCGTCTGCCTCCACCACCAGTCTTACTGCACTCCTGACAAATATCTTATTTCTACAGTTGCGGATGGGAGATGACTGTGCATTTTCATAACTATACCTATTGCTGTATGGCTTACCCAGTATCTTAATTCTGAATCTTGTATTAAGTCCACTGCTTGGTTCAAGTGGTTGACATAGTCCACTAACAGCCGGGGGTCAGTCTATACAGTACTGTCCATTGTGTAGTGGATGGAGATGATTACTGCATTGCTGCTCCTATTGAAGTGGGTGGAGCTACTCCCAAACAGCTGATCAGCTGCAGTGTGGGGTGGCGGCCTACCGCCAATCAGCTATCCTGATGATAGGCTATGCATATAAAAGGACTGGATGCCCCCTTTATGTGTTTAGCAGTAAGGATTTCTAGGGCATTTACCGCTCTGTTTCTTTTTACATGGTCTATAATGATATCACTTCACAAGAACCACTGAAAACCCTTGAAGAGGTCTATTAAAAGTTTCTTGACATAGTTTTTTTTAACTCGCTAAGAATCAAGATGAGAATCACTACATATGTAGATCCTTTTGTTCAGGCTTTTGGTGCAAGTAGATGATCTGGTGACCACTGGCCACGACTACATCTTGTTTTCTGATTATTACTGACAATTCTATTTCCTATCTTGATGTTCGGGACGTGACTGAAGGTGCATATGTATCTCTCCCTTGGGTTTTGAGCCCCTTATGTTTGCTGATCATTAGCAATACTTCATGCTAGATGCATTTTAGCCTCAATGTTCCATTCTTTTAGTTATACCCAGGTGTCCAGACTTTTGCTTTTCTCATTTTGTGGTTTATCCTTGGAATTTATTAAAGTTAATAAAAGTTATCTTTGAGGTTTGACATTTTCAGTGATATTTCGGATACTTGCAAACCTTCCGTTATTGAGTTTCAGTCACTTGCTATATTTTGGGAAGATCTCCGCTCCAGCACTGACTGGACCTATCTCGGCCTGAATATTTCAAATACATACAATACAGCTAAGGCTAGTTTCACGCTAGTGCTTACATCGTCTGACAGGCTGTTCCTGTTTGATATCATCCCATTTGTCATAGCCAGAAACTGCCGGAGAACCGCCAGGCCCCAGTAACTATAATGGGACTTGGCGGGATCGGATTAGTGCCAAAATTCAGCCGGACAAATACTGCTGCAAATCCAGAGGTGGTCAAGAGAGCTCTGAAGTGACAAATCCGCATTGAATTGTGCAGATTTTGGTGTGGATTTGATGCAGAAAACCTCCCCATTAAAGTTCTGCTGCTGATCAAAATGCTGCTGATCAAAAAATAAAAATTTACACTGCAGGTCAATTTCCGCATGGCAAGTTTAGGCAGGGTGTGAGATTCCTCGAAATATTTTACATTTTCCCGCTATTCTAATCCGCGACGTATTTGCCGTCTGCAAATCTGTACAAAAATCTGAAGCAATTTCACTACATATGGACGAGCCCCCTTACTGTGTATAGGCAAGAGAACATTTTATTTGCAGCCTACCCTTGTCTTAGTCCCAAGTGGCAGGATCCAGAGCTTGTCAGAATAATGCTAGCACAATGGTTCACATTCACTCGCTCATAAACGCAGGTCGCCTTTCATTTTGCATTGCTCTGTGTGGCTGGGGAAAGTTCTCTCATTTACCGCCTTGCGGCAGACTACCTTATTACTAACCCTCTGTGGCAATTTTCTACACTGATAAAATTATTAAAATGCATCCAAATCGCCTTTGTTATTCGAACACACTCCTCCAGAGCTCCCATTATATCCAGAGCAAGAAATGCTCACAAGTTATTATGATTAAAGGATTACAATCTCCAGGCTAAATGCAGAGATGTAGAATGCATCTTAAGTAGAACCACAACTCTTCAGAGATAAATCTTGTCGTTATAAATTATACGACTTCGCGATTCACAAAGACATTGCTCATACTCGGTGCACTTTTCCTTTGCTATGTAATTGAGATCATAATGAGTGCTTTGATGAAGAGCCATTCAAAAGAAAATGTTGGTGACAGCCCGGATGGAGGCCTCCATTCTGCAGCACTGTACGTCATTGTCTCCGCTCCACCAACTTGCTGACCTGCCACTTTTGATCTTCAAACAGAAACTGAAAGCAGGTTTATCCTACATCCCCAACACCCCATGGTGTATACCCTTAAAAACGACGTATATTGAGAAATAGAATAATGCTGCCTTCGCTGGAAAGGGCCGGCTTTAACTTTAAAGCCTTCGTTAAATTGTTAAGCATTCCCTTTTATTATTTACTCGGCAGTTGAAGTTGTAGACCATAGGGACTTAAAGGAGTCTGCTAAGAAGTCCGGTGTTGTTAAGAGATTCTTTGCTCATCATCTCTCTCCCACATGGCATCTGCATTCAGCCCGTGCGGTGTCTATGCCGCCGCATTTGATTATTTTAACCTTTTTTTTGTGCTCCCGGGCAGCCAGCTCAGACAGCTCATCACAAAACCGTAAGGAAGGGCGAGAGGGTGTGTTGACAACTGCACCACGGAGATGGTAGTCAAGGGACTGTTAAGTTAGAAGAATCTGTACAAGGAGTCCACATTTAACCAATAAATCCTCAGACTTGATGCTTTACTGTGTACGTTAGAAAGGTATATGTAAAGCAAGACCAGCATAAAGCTGCAGTTTTTTAAAGTGACTGTCCAGCAGTGAACTCAAATGTGATATAGAATGAGCACTAGGGATGAGCGGCATAGGCAATATTCGAATTTGTGATATTTCACAAATTTTTGGATGAATAATGGGCATAAATTTGCAAATTTGAGAATATGTGATCTCCAGTCATTATTTACTTGATTGTGAAATTCGGCAATGTAATATATTCGCGATTAGAATATTCGGGATCAACACTAAGGGGTAGGCAACTTTCCTATTGCTTGCTAGGGATGTTGATAAGTGCAGATATTCGTGATAAATTCACGATCAACACTATTTGCGAATACGAATATATAGCACGATATTCTAAATATTCACAAATTCTCAAAGTGGCGATATTCGCGATTCAAATATTCGCGTTCAACACTAATGAGCACCTATACAGTTGCTGCTTTTCACCTACAATTAGGTTCATATATATTTGGAAAGAGACGTTTGTTAATTTCTGTTCTGTACATTACAACAATGGATTTTGAACAAAACTATTCAGATGCAGTTGAAGTTCAGACTTTCAGCTTTAATTCAGTGGGTGAACAAAATGATTGCATAAAAATGAGGAACTAAGGCATTTTTTGAACTCAATCCCTTCATTTCAGGGGCTCAAAAGTAATTGGACAAATTAAATGATTGTAAATAAAATGTTAATTTCTAATACTTGGTTAAATACCCTTTGTTGGCAATGAGTGCCTGAAGTCTTGAACTCATGGACATCACCTGACACTGTGTTTCCTCCTTTTTAATGCTTTAAAGGGCTTTATTGCAGCGGTTTTCAGTTGCTGTTTGTTTGTGGCCTTTCTGTCCTGTGTCACATCACCATAAACACTAGGGACCCAGTGCCACTGGCAGCCATGCATGCCCAAACCATCACACTGCCTCCGCCATGTTTTACAGATGATGTGGCATGCTTTGGATCATGAGCTGTACCATGCCTTCGTCATACTTTTTTCTTTCCATCATTCTGGTAGAGGTTGATCTTGGTTTCAACTGTCCAAAGAATGTTCTTCCAGAAGTGTGCTGGTTTTTTAACATGTTTTTTAGCAAAGTTCTTGAGTCTTATGAGTGGCTTGCACCGTGCAGTGAACCCTCTGTATTTACTTTCATGCAGTCTTCTCTTTATGGTAGATTTGGATATTGACACGCCTATATCCTGGAGAGTATTGGTCACTTGGTTGGCTGTTGTGAAGGGGTCTCTCTTCCCCATGGTAATTATTCTGCGATCATCCACCACTGTTGTCTTCTGTGGGCCTCCAGGTCTTTTTGCATTGTTGAGGTCACCAGTGCTTTCTTTCTTTCTCAGGATGTACCAAACTGTAGATTTTGCCACTCCTAATAGTGCAGCAATTTCTCGGATCGTTTTTTTTCTGTTTTCGCAGATGAAGGATGGCTTGTTGCACCTGCATGGAGAGCTCCTTTGACCACATCTTTACTTCTCAGCAAAATCTTCAAAATGCAAGCACCACACCTCAAATCAACTCCAGGCCTTTAATGAGCTTAATTAAGAATTAAATAATGAAGGAATTGCCCACAGCCTTTGAGTCCGCTGTCTAATTACTTTTGGTCCCTTTAAAAACAGGGTGCCACATGTAAAGGAGCTGAAACTCAAATAAAAGCTAAAAGTCTGGACTTTATGACCATGTCCAATATATAACTATAACTTGAACATGTTTTAGTAAACACGTAATAAAAACAAACAAAATTAGTCTCAGTGTCCAAGTATATATGGACCTAACTGTATTTTCCTCATTTATTACTGCTTGGATGCATTACAGAGCTGTGATCTGTGATAAGGTTTAGCTACAGTACCTAAATGGAGCCTGAAGTAGTCTGTCTCATCATTGGTTCAGACTGTCACTCCTTCCCTCCCCTGCAGTTTGGCTGCTGTGGATAATATAAGTTTATCACAGGCTCACCTTGAAGTCAGTGCATGGAAAACTGACTGAGCAGAATGATTATTCTCAGGATAGGTCATCAATATCAGATCAGTGGCGGTCCGACGTCCAGCTCCCCCACCGAACAGCTGTTCATCCCATTCACTTGAACGGGAGACAGAGCTGTAAGTACACTGCGCTGCGTTACAAAGGCAGATGCTGAGCAGGTAAACAATGAGGAGGACGCAGCACTGGCATGTGCACCATGCCTATCATCGGCGGGGGTGTTAGGAGTCAGACCCCCGTCGATCTGATATTGATTACCTAGACAAAGGGTAGGTTATAAATATCTGAACCCCAGCCACCCCTTTAGCTACTATACAGTAAAGGCTATAAGTATGTTTAATACATAGGTGCCTGTTTTACAATTATGTACTGGTCTGTTGTCAAAGTAAATCATCTAAAGGTCACTGTCACTAATGGCAGCCATTACAGTATCCACAGTGGGTGTTACTCACCTTCTGACTGACCATAATGGCACAGAAGTCTGCGCTACCACGCTGATTTAAATGCTTATGCATCCAACCGCTTTGCCTGTGAAACTATAAAACTATGGGGAAATCACAAAGAAAAGGTGATATTTAACAGGTATATTCCATATTTATCTTAAATGGTCTCTCTAGTTACAGAAAAGTGTGGGATACACTTTTAGCATGTACACTGGGAAAGCTTCGGACTAAACTATTCCGTATCTTCTCAAAAATGAAATCCTATGGGCGACAGATGGCATTGCGTGGCAGGAGGCAGTAAATGTGATGTAAACCCATTCTAAGGAAGATTAAACCTTACCTATCAAAGCCCTGGAGGACCGTTCCACAGATTCTGGTGGTGTTTTCTTTCCTAAGCCACCCGGTGACCAAGCAATCAGTACCGGTAGCTTCTGCTCCCAATACACTATTTAGGCCATGCACTGTCGGGAAGGGGGTTAGGGAGGAATTTTCAACGAAGAGTTAACGGCTGGAATCGGTGAAGCAGCAGCTAAAGCAGGCAATGACAACCCCCATTGTTCGAGGACATGACAGGTCCTCTGTAAGCACCTCTGGACCTCGTCAGGACTATGTTCACTGGAAATGTGCCTCCCCTGGGCACTGACAGTATTAGAAGAGGAAGAGACTCAATAGAAGCAGACCCCTTCATATGCTAATCCAACAAGGCAATACAGGTGTAAAAGTAAACAGTTTGGACACACGCGACCCTTTTTCAAGTCTTTGTCACTTCGACTTCCATTTGGTTTATTTAGGGGAACTGAAAATGGCCCTATGACTTGCATTACAGTCTATGCCCGGACTTCACCTCCTGCTGATGAAGACCGGAAAAGCAGAAAGAAAACAGACACCTCATGTTCTGCATCATTCCCTTGTACTGGCGAAACGCGCGTCGGGAGAAGGGCTCAGGAGGTCACCTATACGCTTTTTATCGGGTAACCAACTCTTAATTGGTCACTACTTATTTGATCATGTGGCACTATGCACTTTATACAATCAATCCGCATTTGTATTATGAATTCTCATATTCAGACTGAGTAGGGTAATGGTTTACTGTTTCCATTGTGACATCTCCTGTTGCTTTCTGTGCTACTCTTGTACCACCAGATTGTCATATTCATGTATTTAATATGTCTTTTTAATATTGTATTTATTATTGTCAATAAAGCGATTTAATGATTATCCGGAAGTATTTTTTGGCGTACACACAATTACTAATGGCAGCCTATAAAAGTGTTCTCCAGGCCTGTACCTAAAATGTCTCTTTACACTAACCTTTGGAAAGAATACACTTTCATCAATACTTGCCTTTCCATTGCCCCGCCGATCCTGGCTGGGATCACGTGTTTTTCTGATAGCCCATCTAGATGTACTCATCTTTCTTCCTGTTCAGCTGCATAATGTAGATGGAGCCGAAAATTAAGAAAGAGGAGCACATCTTGTCGGGATGTTAGAGGAACAGCCTGCAGCCAGTCAAAGGCGTCACATAATCTCAGGCGGGATTGCGGAATCAGCGGAGTGACAGAAGGATAAGTACTGTTGAACGTGTATTCTGTCCACAGGTGCAGGACTGGAGAACCACTTTACATTTTTTCCAATCCTGGCAAGCTCTTGGCGCTCCTGTTCACTAGCGCAGCCTAGTATCCGAAAATAGCAAATCCCGGTATCGTATTGATACGGGTACAAAAGTATTGATTGGGTATTGAAAATTCGATACCCGTTGCAACCCTACTTGGCATGAGTGCCATTCTGTTTAAAGGGGTTGTCTGCTTTTGTTATACTGATGACCTACCCTCAGGATAGGTCATCAATATCAGATCTTTAGTGGGAGTGAATGGGGATGGCGAGGCGGTAAATATACCTGCTCGCCGCTGCAATGGTGAGCAGGTAAACAGCTGATCGGCGGAGGTGCCCATAGTGGGACTCTGATAGATCTGATGTTGATAAACTATTTTGAGGATAAGTCATCAATAAAACTAAAGTGGACAACCTCTTTAATGCATTTAAAGGAAACTGGCTAGACCACACTGATAAATATGACCCAATGTGGCAAAAAAAATCCTAAAATATTACAGAATTTTAATTCTTTTTTTAAAGTGATTAGCAGAAATCTCTCTGACCTCAATCCATAGGCCCTTCTGTAATGGCTTTCTAATATCTAAGACGTTGACAGGGCTAAGCATAAAAACCTCATTAAATCGGTCTGTCAATTACTTTTTCTTATAGCTTTGCAACTAGGAGACTCTGCCCTCGACGCCTTTATATAATACTGTATTATTTTAAATGTCCATTTAATTTTCTCCTCTTGCTCGTAGACAAGACATTTAGTATCCCAGTCGCATAAAAACCCACGTTCATTCGGATATAGTTATACAACCCAGCCGGTCATTGCGTCCTCATGAATAGAATTGCTGAGATACAAGTTTGTTACTCTGTTATATACTGTATTATATCTTCCTTGAGTTGTAATCATTTAAGGTTTATGGGCCTTCTCTTAACATGATCTCATAGCCAACCTCTCAGAAAGGCTGAGGTATCAGTTAACAATGCGACATAATTCAGAGGCTTTAATCTAGCCTAGGATATAAAAGAGAGGAAAGGGAGTATCTAGCGCTCTCATTACACATTGTCAACAACTGGCGATAAGAGCCATTAATAAAATGCCCTACTTAATGCAGGCAGAGAAAAAAAACAAGTACAGAGATAATAGCTACCACAAAATTAAACGCATGCCTTTCATTTTATTGACCCTTAAACACGGCCATTGGCCTGGCAGGCATGCACCTTCTACGGCAGCGTCTGCTTGCACTGAGCCGAAGGGGTTAAAAATCCAATTAACCTGCCCCTATTACACAGAACTATCCAGTACTGTCACAGTTATAATTAACCGCCGTGAACGCACGGTGTAAAATCGCCGCAATACATCATCGGCTATGTGTCTGTAACTCACACAGGGACAAAGCGATGCCAATGGCGTATTTTATGGAGATCATGGGACATAAATGAAAAAATATCTAGCTGGGAACAAAAATTTCCAATTAAGAAATTACTTTTTTTTCTGGCTTGAAATTAAGCACGAAAAAAAGAAACAGTGACATTGATAGTGAGTACCGGTAAATGGCTTTAGTGAAGGGAGATGATCTGCATCATTGAAGACGTACACCAGAGCCTCCTGTGATAGTACTGTAAATCAGTTCGTTTTTCTTGCCAGAACTATTAAATGCTTTTAGAGGGGGGGGGGGGGGGATTGTGAACTGAGTCTAGAAGTAGGAAATTCAAGGAAACTGTAGAGCTAGAGAGGCGGCAAAGACTTGGTGAAGGCTAGCACTGATACTTGTGTTTGACATAAAGCTATTATGCCCATTAGACATGCCAGGCTGAGGAGCCGAGTCATTGTAAATCCTGCAAGATGAGACAAACAGTTATTGAAATGCATTAAACAGAACAAAGGTTTAACCTGCAAGCAACGTTTAGCGGGAATCTGTCACGAGGATTTACCCCAGGTCACCACCACCTTGTCTGACCTGAAAAGAACTGAGGTTAGAGTCAATCGCAGCGCCGCCGCATAACTTCTGAAATGAGTTCCGAAAAACTCCTGCACCGTTTGCCCATGACTTCTCAAGCGTATTGTTGAATGCTCGGCTCATCATCACCCCCAGGATCTTTGACTGACGCAGATGGCGCTTAATTATCATACTGGGGCCACACAAAATCTTGCCCATAAGCAGGAGAGAAAAACTGTCTCAAACGCGGTCTGTTTGTCCTTCTGTCATCAGAGTAAACACTAGTCTCCTGTGCATGCGCTGGTCCTGAGCTCGCCTCCAGATTTTCTGCTTTAGCGCTCAATCGGATGCATGCACATAGCAAAAGGGCACATACATAAGGCTACTTTCATATTGGCGTTAAGCTTTTGCGGTAGGCTGTTCCAGCAGGGGAACAGCCTGCCAGATCCGTACTACTGTTTGCACACGTGTTCTGCTGGAAGTCCATCCGGCCCCATTCACTATAATGGGGAGCGGCCAGAGATCCGGCCGCAGCAAGGCAAGCATGCCGAGAGGGGGACGGACAAAAATCGCAGCGTGCAGCAATTTTTGTCTGGCCACCTCTCGGGAATGTTTGCCGTGCTGCAGCCAGATGTTCGGCCGGTCGCCATTATAGTAAAAGGGGCCGACAGGAATTCCAGCAAGCGCAAGATTTTGTGAATGACGTCCTGTAAATGGTGCAAGCTTGGACTGGCTGTCTAGACCAGCATCAGATTTATCACAGGGGCTCAGGCTGGATGATGAATCTGGTGCAGGAATCTTACTCTTTAAAAAACTTTACTGACCCTGCCCCTCGCATAAAGATCCACCCGCTTTCCTTTAAGCCCCACCTCTTGTCAAGAATGTCAGGAAATAAAGTGTACAAACCCAAGATGCATCAAATTGCACCACTTTTTTAGATCTTTGGCACAGACACATAAATTAATCTGGGCCTTTGGCAGGCTATGCCCGGCAGGTATTTTTGCGGTCATTTTCACAAAGTGCGGTTTTTCAAACTGTATTTTAGAAACTATGCAGCGCTACAAATCTCCAGAACTTTAGAAAGATCTTCTCAGGTCAGACAAGTTTGGCCCAAAAGGTTTATAGGGATAATTCCTGGTGACAGGTTCCTTCGATGCACAAAAAAATAAAACTGAAAAGTTTAACAATTTTTTTCCTTGAGAAACATACCAGATATACATCAGGATGACTGTCCTCCAGAGCAGCACTCCATATCTCACTAAATCAAAGACACTGTGTGCAGAGTCAACCGTTCCTGGCGCTGAACTGCATTCTTTTAGTTTCAGTGAAGGAATTTCCTTGCCATTGCCACGAGCTATACGGTGTAATACTGCCTCTGCCTCGGCTGTATAACCGTGTGAGTATAGCCATCTTGGGGATTCAGGGAGCAAACTAACAGCAATAAAGAAAAAACAAATGTGTCCCCTTCCATCATAAAAGTATACAATAAAACATAAAACAAGCAGGTAAAAACAAACCATGCAGATGATACTGTGATCTCAGCACAAAACAAGAGGCCAAAAAGAAAGAGTAAAAAAAAAAAATCACTTTTAATTTACTTAAGTTTAAAATTAAGCTAAAAAATAATAATAATAATAATAATATAATAATAATAATAATAATAATACTGTAATTGTCACATAAATAAGCACAGATAAGTGCATTTACATTCAAAGTAATTGTCTGACGGATCACTTTACAAGGATGCGGCTATATTAACCAATGCAAGCTTTGGGCCTCCTAGGACCATGCCAACCACTGGCGGCTTTCATGGCAATATGTACAGATGTGATTTTCAGACTACCACTTCCCTTCAATGGTAACACAGGAGGAAGCTGTAGCTTTTGTAGATCTGAGTGTCTCCTTGGTAACAGACTACAAACAAAACGTGTCGTCTGACACTGCAATCACACGTCCTTCCATCTCTCCCCTATTTCTTACTAACATACATCTGACATATAAACAAGAAGTTGGGGATAGATGGATGGCCCAATAAATAGAGTTGGGAATATGAACTTCTCCTTAAACCTACATAGCAAATCAAATAATAAACAGTAAAACAGGTTAAAAGTTTGCTGGAAAAGGTGGGATTTCAGGATGCACTTTAAGGATCTGAAGAGCGTAAACTGAAGCTCTCATTATTAAAGAGACACCTCTCCCACCAACATTTGGGAGAGGTAATAGGAGATGCAGAATTAAACAGGGCGATCTAGTTGCCTTGTCTTGCACTGTATCTCCTGCCATGGTTTCCATCACGTGGAGACTGCAGACTCACAACCCGCAGATTGGCGCAGTTCTCATACTAACTGCAGCTAAAAGCAGTTTGTTAAAGGGGTTGTGTGCTATTTTTTTCCCTTTTGTCCTATTGACTCATGTGCCGCAAACATGAACTTTATAATGCACTTACTTTGCTGAACTTCTACCTGTTCTTCTTCTTAGCAGCACTTGATCTAGGACGTTCCATATACCAATCACATGGACTAGGTGCTTAAAGTCCTTGCCTAGTATACGGAACTGGTGACGTTGCGTTTTGGGGCGTGCCGCTCTGCAGCGGGTAGCAAACGTATGCAGTCCCTGCTGTAATCAGTAATGAGTAGGAGTGGAGAGCTGGCCAGGAGACGGAAGGAGGAGCCTAGTATGCAAGGCTTCATGGAAAGACTAATAGTAACAAAAGTCGCGCTTGGCGATTGTGGGTGGTAGAGATTACGGATATTTTTTCACATTAGTGGGCTTTTACAGAGGTCCTAAAAATGTGTAATAGGTCATTAAGAGTACATGAATATGGGAGAGTAGTTAGGTAGATTGTCCACGCGGATTTTTGTGCGGTTTTTGCTGCGTTTCCACACCAAATTTGTATGTGTTACTTAAGGGTTTTGTTGCAGATTTTGACGTGGATTTTCCCCAGATCTCACCCTTTTGATTGCAAAGGATGATAGTTGAAAATACACACAAACGAGATGCTGCAGATTTCAAAATCCACACCACAGGTCAACTCCACTCTGAAAATGTCCTCACCATGTACATAAGATTTTGAAAATCTCACCCAATTACCTGGTACTGTATTATGCTGCGGGTTTTCTGCACAAAAAAGCATGCGTAATACGCACTGCGTCCGTACACCCTAAAGCAGTCCAGAGAAAAAGGTCAGTTTGGAAGCAAGGGTTGAGTGGGGTGGTGATGGGCAAAAACAGTGTGTACGGAAAGGCAGAAGGACCATTTTAAGAACAAACCGTATAAAACAGAAAGGTGAACTGGTTATACAAACATGCCGGAAAAAGCTAATTGGCAAAGTATTTTGAGTGATAATCTAGAACGGCAACTCTATCGTTTTATTAAAACACTGATAGCAATGGTAGAAAAAAAGCAGCCAAGTTGGAAAGGTTTTCTCTGCAGATGGTCGCAATCATTGAATCATGCCATATCAATGAAAAATTGCTGATTATTGTTATGCATTTACTACGAGATATCATATCAATTTACCAGTCGCCAAATAGTTCTCATGCTAGCAAAATAGCTCTGAATGTGCATGGCTGAATGTTCGAGTAAATGAATGAAATAAGCAAAGCTAGAAAAGAAAAAGAAGTCTATGCCATGACAGTAAGTTGTGAAGGGAATCGGTCATCAGTTTTATGCTGCCCTATCTGACGGCAGCATAAAATGGTAACAGATACCCTCAGGAAAAGCTGTGTTGCACCAGCCAATTCTGCAGGCAAATGTCGGGAGGAAAGTGTTCCTTCCCAGCAATCGCTTGCTCACTATGGGGAGGAGCAATCGGTATGCCAAATCGCTCGTCTCCATGCTGTCTAGTTGCCGGCGACAGATTGTGATTAGACAGCAAATCGCCGGCAAACAGTGATCTTTCAGCATCCTGAGGATAGGTTATCAGTTATAAAGTCTTGGAAAACCCTTTAAGGCCACCGCCTGGCCTATTGGTTGCATTACCCCTAGTCATGGTTCACAGATACTTCAACACACACAATGCATCTGGGACAATAACCCAGTCAGCATCCTTCATGGATATTACACCCTCAGAGACGGAGGGCCCCAGCATAACGCAAGTTAACATGATCACACCACAAAGTCACAATCCAGCATAACATGGACAAGTGGGATTCCCCAGTACTCTTATTTTTTTTTACATCCTTACTTTAGAGCAGGGATGCTCAACCTGCGGCCCTCCAGCTGTTGTAAAACTACAACTCCCACCATGCCTTGCTGTAGGCTGAAAGTTGTAAGCTGTTCGAGGATGCTGGGAGTTGTAGTTTTGCAACAGCTGGAGGGCCGCAGGTTGAGCATGCCTGCTTTAGAGGATAGAAGTAGATGATTAGGGTACCTGCACACAATGTGGATTACATAGCGTAGTACAGTACCAGCAAGGTGAATTTGACTTCTTCCGTGCGGAAATTGACCTGTTGTGTGGGTTAAGAAGCTCCAGCGTGTCAATTGGTTTGTGCAATTCTGCACCTTCTGTAGAGTGCCTTCACCCACAGAATTCAAGGGAGTTTTACCATAACCAGAAAATCCGCAACAAAAAAAAAAAAACATACAAAAATCACGATAAATAGTGCTGATTTATGTTCTTTTTTTCATTTTTGGTGCTGATTTTCTGCATACAAATCTGTACCATGTGCAGGTACTCTCTAAGCAACCTGCATATGGTACGGATTTGTATGCAGAAAAACTGCATGTAAACAGCATCAGATACAATAAAAAGCACATATTTATTATGTTGATTGTGGTTTTTGTGCCTTTGAAGTTTATGGGGAAAAGCACTATACACTATAATTGCCGCACTGCGGTTTTTAAAATCCACATGGCAGGTCAATTTCTGCATGTATAAAATATGCAACATGTACGTGAGAATTGGCAAATCGCAGTCACTTTGCTGGCATTAAACTGCGTTCTTTCTGCACAAAAATCTGCACGCGCATAATCCTTAATGTGTGCAGGTACCATGAGGCTACCTGCACAGGGCGGCAGGCTTGTCTTGCAGATGTTCAGCACGAATTTCCAGTGTGGATTTCTGGGTAACTTGGGGAATTTAGGGTGAATTTTCAGCAGATCTCAACCTTGCTACGAGTCAAATTCAAATTAACTTTATTCTGATAATGGATTGACGTACTAAATAAATATTATTTACTGCCTATCTAAAGTACGTTAAAAACGCTTTATTTGATAAATATTAAAATGAATGATCTCCACATTAATAGGCTGGTGGAGTGGATTGGAACTGTTCAGACTATTAATTATGCTGGTTCCTACATCCACCCTACCACAAGAACTCCTTGCTGTGTCTAGGAGTACAAGACAAAACAGGGTGCTGCTATGCTAAGAGTGTATCCCTACACATCCCTCAGGGCTGCAGTCCCTATGGATGATGTACCACTCAGTTACAATAGAACTGATCAGCAGTCAAATAAACCCTATTGGGGCTCAAGTTACGGGAAGAGAGTCAGCATGCAGTTAATATCTTGCAGTGCTTATGCTCGACGCGTTTCCCTTCCGACCATTGTATGAGTCAAATTCGCCAAAAAAAAACAAAACACACAAACAATTCACATGCTGCAGATTACAAAATCCACACAGCAGGACAATTTCAGCATTGAAGAAAAAAAAAATAAACGCACCATGTACATGAAATTTGTTATCTCTCATTCACTTTACTGGTACTGTATTACCCAGTGGCTTTTCCGAACGTAAATCCATGACGAAAAAAAATGTGCGTAATGCGCGATACTTGCAGGTAGCCTAAGGGTATAGTATGTTCATTTGTCAGTTTTGCTTGCGGTATATTTGAAACATATCTACTTAAAGGGGTTTTCCAAGATTTTAATACTGATGACCTAACCTCAGGATAGGTCATTAGTATCTGATCTGTGGGGGCCGACACCTAGGACCCCTCTGATCAGCTGTTGGAGGAGGCAGCGACGCTCCTGCGAGCACCGCTGCCTTCTGGCTGCTTTTCCTAGGCCGGGGACAACACGTTTATCGGTCACATGGCCGAGGAGCATCTCAGCCCCATAGAGGTATGCCAGCAGGATGAGGTAGGAAACACGTGACAGATACGCTGTAGTTTTTCCATCCGGATTTGCGGCAAAAAATCTGCAGCATATTAAAGTAACAGCTAAGCGGATGAGGTTTTAACTTGGGGAAAATAAATCAGAGTGTAAAAATCGACAGGCAGTGCAGATTTTAAACCTGCAGCACCTTTTGCATTACATGGGGTGAAATCCACAGCAGATCGGCAGCAAATGTGCATGTAAAACCTATCAACCTTTAACAAAACTATCAGATCTTTCTTCCATCAAGTGTTGGCTTACTCAAGAAACATTTTGGTTTTAAAGCTTTTTTCCGAGACTTTTAGGCCTTTCACACGAGCGAGTTTTCCGCGCGGTTGCAATACATGATATGAACGCATGGCAACCGCCCTGAATCCTGACCCATTCATTCCAATGGGTCTGTGTACATGAGCAGTTTTTTTCACACATCACTTCAGCGTTGCGTGAAAAAACGCAGCATGTTCTATATTCTGCGTTTTTCACGCAGCCCTGGCCCCATAGAAGTGAATGGGGCTTCAGTGAAAAACGCATTGTATCCGCAAGCAGGTGAGTTTTTCACTGATGGTTGCTAAGAGATGTAGTTTGCAAACCTTCAGTTTTTTATCACGCGCGTGAAAAACGCATCAAAACGAATTGCTTCCACGTGAAGAAAAAATGAACGCAATCGCAGACAAAACTGACTGAACTTGCTTGCAAAATGGTGCAAATTTCCCTGAACGTATCCGGAGCCAATCCGTCATGCTTGTGTGAAGGAGGCCTTAGGCCTCTTGCACACGAACATTTTTTTTTTTCGTTTATGTTCCGATCTTTGAGTTCTGTATACGGAACCATTCATTTCAATGAATCCGCAAAAAAAAAACAAAAAAACGGAAGGTACTCTGTATGTCTTCCGTTTCCGTATTTCCGTTCCGCATGACGGACAAGGATAGTACTGTTCTATTAGGGGCTAGCTGTTCCGTATTTTTTGCGGACCGCAAAATACTGAAAAAGCCATATGTTCGTGTGCCTTATACGGATGATCTATCTTCTAGATAGGTCATCAGCATCTGATCGGTGAGGGTCCAACACCCGGGACCCCCGCCAATCAGCTGTTGGCACCGGCTGAGGCATTCTTGCAGCTTTCCCTAGGCCATGTAACATCACGTTCATCGGTCACGTGGCCTAGGCTCAGCTCAGCCCCATGGAAGTGAATGTCTTCAGGTTTTTCCTTTTCTGTCCAGATTTTTTTTCCAGTGCAAGTAAAAAGGACTACATTGATATGCTTTGGATTCAGAATGTTAGACGTTAAACACTGGATGTGTGAACAGGGCCTTACATGTGTAGTCTAAGCATGACTATGTATAGTGCGCAGCCTGAACCCGCATGTAGGCCATTTGCATTGTGTGTGGAGTATTTTCTTTTCTTGTGTTTTTAAACATGTTCAGAACATTTCCTTTAAAAAAAAAACAAAAAAAAAAACTGCACCATAAAGTTGCAGCCAATTGCCCCAATTAAGCTCAGAAAAAGCATGAAACAGCTGTCAGCTCATTTGGTTATTTGGCAGTTAATATTGTTTTCAATGAACAATTATAGATACAAATGCTTAATTTTCTAGAAGAACGCTTTGAGAATTCGCTATTTTCGGATGGTTATGATATTTAAATGAGTGCTGGAAAGCGAGGGCAATGCGACTGAAATCTGAACTCCGTATATCTTCATCGCATCAATAGCCTATTGAGCAGCAGTCACACAGTCCAGGTATAGGGATCTAAGCCAAGGCAAGCGTTTCGCTGCACTGCATGACCACCCAGGGTTCACATAACAACAGAATTACAATACAAAATTCCCGAACGGCGTCGTAGATTATATATAATAGCAAGGGTTTAAACAAGGTTTTATTTCTGCATAAAGTAGGATTAAATTAGGCGATAAGGGACTCCCACGCAAATTTACAGATGAAGGCACTTCATTAAAAACAATACATATACACCGTACATATAACAGTAGTATTTAGCACATTCTGTTCAAGTGTAAACCATTCTGGCAACATAAACCAGTTTAACCCCCTGTCGTTTTGGTCAGATTGTTGAGGGGGGGCTATGTGCACACCACTCATTAAGGGCCATGGCCACACTCAGGGGCAATTTTGTGCCACTACATTTTATTCATTTTAGACAAAAAAATAATAATTTATTAGTCTTGCTTAAAAATTTTCATCAGTTTTCCTCTACAGTTCAGTTTCAGTGCATCTACAGACTATTGCTCTCTGCCTCACACTGAATCCGTCAAGGAGCTACACCGACGGCTCAATCTGTAGCCCTTACCTCTGAAATTCTGACAACTCAAACACTCATGATAGCTAAATTATTATCAAACTGATGAGGATATGGCTTTAAGGGAGTCACCTCCATATGGCCACATACAGTGCTTACATTGTCCCATATATGGCAATATGGAGGTGACAGACTCCCTTTAAATGAGTGCTTATGAGCTGTCAGAAGTTCTGAGAGGAGGGCTACAGACTGAGCCATCGATGTAGCTCCTTGACGGATTTAGTGTGAGGCAGAGAGCAATAGTCTATAGATGCACTGAAACTGAAAACTGTAGAGGAAAAACAATTTTTAGTAAAGACCAACTGAAAAATCGTAAAATGTGTAAAATGCATAAAAAAAAAAAAAAAATCACCCCCAAAGGTGTCCATAGCTTTTAACTAAGAGGTCAATGATCAATAGGTTTTTGCATTATTCAGTATCATTTGTGAAAACTAAAATAATAGAATTGTTATATCTTTGTGTCAAGCCATACAGAAGATCCTGATGCTGTCTATAAACTAGCTAAGCAAAAGAGATTTCAGATGGCTGAAAAGGGCAATCTAGACCACTTCCTGCTCAATGCTGGAACCTTTTCGAATAAGTGTCACATACAGCGACTGAAGTCAAATATCTTTGGATATCACATACTGGACCTTTTCAGTCACTGTCAGGTGCAATAACTGGAAAGTCTCCAAAAGACGGATCCAAAACTCAGCAATCGAAGCCCAGAGTAGGCCACAGATGAAGTCTGAGTAACTGTGCTTTCACAAAACATTTGACAGGTTGTAGTCACCTGCCAGTTTTGATCAATGGGGACAGGGTGCTGGAACTAAAATGGGGCAAGTGCTAATCCGAGCACTGTGCCCCCTCTGCTTTGGTTGTCTCTTCTCAGCTGAACACTGTGCTCCCTCCTATGTGGTCGTCTCTTCTCAGCTAAGCACTGTGCTCCCTCCGATGTGATCTTCACTTCACATCGGAGGGAGCACAGTGCTCAGCTGAGAAGTGAAGAGTGATCGAAGAGTGATTTTCTCTTCTCAGCTGAGCACTGTGCTTTCTCCGATGTGATCGTCTCTTCTCAGCGTAACACTGTGCTCCCTCCGATGTGATCGTCTCTTCTCAGCTGAGCACTGTGCCCCTCTGATGTGATCGTCTCTTCTCAGCTGAGCACTGTGCCCCTCTGATGTGGTTGTCTCTTCTCAGCTGAGCACTGTGCCCCTCTGATGTTATCGTCTCTTCTCAGCTGAGCACTGTGCCCCTCTGATGTGTTTGTCTCTTCTCAGCTGAGCACTGTGCCCCTCTGATGTGATTGTCTCTTCTAAACTGAACACTGTGCTCCCTCCGATGTGATCGTCTCTTCTCAGCTGAGCACTGTGCCCCTCTGATGTGATCGTCTCTTCTCAGCTGAGCACTGTGCCCCTCTGATGTGGTTGTCTCTTCTCAGCTGAGCACTGTGCCCCTCTGATGTGATCGTCTCTTCTCAGCTGAGCACTGTGCCCCTCTGATGTGTTTGTCTCTTCTCAGCTGAGCACTGTGCTCCCTCCGATGTGATCGTCTCTCCTCAGCTGAGCACTGTGCCCTTTCTGCTGTGATTGTCTCTTCTCAGTTGAGCACTGTGCCCCTCTGCTGTGATCGTCTCTCCTCAGCTGAGCACTGTGCCCTTTCTGCTGTGATTGTCTCTTCTCAGTTGAGCACTGTGCCCCTTATGCTGTGATCGTCTCTCCTCAGCTGAGCACTGTGCCCCTTATGCTGTGATCGTCTCTTCTTAGCTGAGCTGAGCACTGTGCCCTTTCTGCTGTGGTTGTCTCTTCTCAGCTGAGCACTGTGCCCCATCTGATGTGATTGTCTCTTCTAAACTGAACACTGTGCTCCCTCCGATGTGATCGTCTCTCCTCAGCTGAGCACTGTGCCCCTTATGCTGTGATCGTCTCTTCTTAGCTGAGCTGAGCACTTTGCCCCTTATGCTGTGATCGTCTCTTCTCAGCTGACCACTGTGCCCTTTCTGCTGTGATTGTCTCTTCTCAGTTGAGCACTGTGCCCCTTATGCTGTGATCGTCTCTTCTCAGTTGAGCACTGTGCCCATTATGCTGTGATCGTCTCTTCTTAGCTGAGCTGAGCACTGTGCCCCTTATGCTGTGACCGTCTCTTCTCAGTTGAGCACTGTGCCCCTTATGCTGTGATCGTCTCTTCTCAGCTGAGTGACTCTGCCACTTTGTTTCAGCGATCAATAGGGTTTTTAGCAACCAGACCCCTAGTGATCAAAACTTCTGACAAAGTGCAGTTATTCTTTACATTATGGCATTGTCAGCCGAAGTGACAACTTTCACAGACATGAATGAAGTGCTAGGCAAATGGCCATCTGAAATTTCTAGTGAATGGCTAGATTTACTTATACAGTGTTCAAACAGTGAGAACATGTCACACAAGAAACATAAAGGATTCTAAAACAACTGAAGTGTAAACTTACAATGAAAGCAGAAAAAACAAAACTCCTGGAGAGTTGGCTACAAAGGCAAGTATCCTCCAGTTCCTGATGTAATAGCCCAGCAAAGCATAAAGTGCTATGCCAACAGCAAAAGTTAGGTTAGTTAAAGAACCTAAAAATGAGAGGCAAGCATGACCGTAAATCACATGTAAAATGTAAAAAAATTTAATAAAAATAAATAAAAAAAAGCGCATAGCAGCAAATATAATATGACATACACACATCAGCACTGAATGAACATGGGGAGAAGTGTACAGGAATATTATGTACATTATAGAAGCTTAGATAAGCTAAAGCATATGTTTCTGACAAGACTGATGATGGTTTCCCATAACAGCCAGCAGAATTAAGACTGCAGCTCGGGAGTATACTATAACTTTCTATGTTGATTATGCATTCAAAGTTCACATCTCAAACATACGCCACAAAAAGAGTTATCATTATTTTCTAATAAGAAAAAACTGAAAGGACCCAAAACCACCTTCAGCGGGACAACAGCAGCAAAAGGTGGTACGAATCTTAAAGGTCAAAGGAGACTTAAAGGGGCTGTCCCATCTGGATAGTTATGGCATACTGATAGCATATGACATAAATGTCTGATAGGTGCGAGTCCCACCTCTGGGATCCGCTTGTATCTCAAGAACTGGGCCCCACCATGAATGGAGGCCAAGCCACCATGTGCTGTGTGATCTCTATTCACTACTATGGGACTTCTGAAACTTGCTAAATGAGCTGCACACTCAGCTATTTTCGTAAGTCCCACTGTGAATGGAGAGGACAGCGCCCTGGCATGGCCACCGAACCATTCACTGCTATGGGACTTCTGAAACTTGCTAAATGAGCTGCACACTCAGCTATTTTCGTAAGTCCCACTGTGAATGGAGAGGACACCGCCCTGGCATGGCCACCCAACCATTCACTGCTATGGGACTTCTGAAAATAGCTATTTTTGGAAGTTCTACAGCAGTGAATGATGAAACCATGCATGTGCAGCTTACTCTCCATTCGCAGCAGAGTCCTCTTCTTAAAATAGGAGTGGGCCCAAAGGTTCGATCCGCACCTATCGGACACTTACAGCATATACTTTGGCTAAGCCATAAATGTCCAGCCAGGACACCTCCTAAAGAAACAAAACAGGAATATGGATTACATAAAATAAAAGAACAGAAATTTGGCGAGAAAATAACTTAGTTTGTGAGTTTACCTACCTGTCAAAGCCCAATAGGATTTTCCAACATATTCTTGTGTTAATACAAAAGACACAAGTGACATACCGCCATTCATTATTCCAACAAATAATCGTGAGAATGCAAAAATTTCATAGCTTGAAGCCAGGGCTGTTAGGTACCCAAAAATGACATTAAAAAATAGTCCTGAGGAGAAAAAGACATAACCAAATCCAAAATATCAATACCAGAGGACACAAACTTCTGACCCATTATAACAACACTACAAGGAGTGGTGGAGACAAACACCCCGATGCAAAAGAAAAGTACTTAGACCCTTAATTCCCAGCTCCTAATTTGGTAGTACATGTGGTATGTCCACCTCTAAGTTTACCTGACAGAAACACAGTAATGAGGTCACAACGGCTTTCCTGACTGAAACACTCTACGATATCGCAGTATCGTATCTGTCTAGAACTGTTCTGTCAAAGCCGCTTACCTTACAAAAACCTACTGTCACAGCAGCTTTCCTCAGTAATTCATATTTGTGATGTCACAGCATGCCACCTGACTAAAACTCATGTGTGATGTCACAATATGATGTCAAAGCAGTTACCAAATGAAAACACAGTTGTGATGTCAGAGCGGATTACTTCTCTGACACCCGCTTGTGATGTCACATAGGTTTACCTCGCCTTAACACTCTTGGCATGTCTCAAAAGCTTAACTGATAAAAGTTACTTGTGATGTAATAGTCGCTACCCTGCCCGAAACCTACTAGTGATGTCATCGTACTTACCACGATTGATGTCCACCATGATGTCAGAGCAGCTTTCCTGGCAGATGGAATTGTGATGCCACAGGAGAAACCCTGACTGCTATCCTGACTGAAGCTTGCTTGTGATGTCATAGAGGCTGACCTGACTGAAGCAAAACTGTGATGTCATGGCAAGTATCCTGACTAAAACCCAATTGCGACTTACAAAAGTTTATCTCTCTGAATCCCGCTTGTGATGTCACTGTAGCGTTCCTAACTGAAGACTAGTGTCATGTCACAGCAAATTACATGATCAAAAAAAGACATTTGTGGTGTCAAATCTACTCATAACACTAAAACTTGTGAAATCACACCTAAAAGCATACAGCAGCGGCAGAATGTCCCTGTCCATGAACAGTATATTGATTTAATCTGAAGACATTGTGTTGCTTGTCAAAGATCACATCACTCATGGTTCCCCAGAAATTCCCTCACTGCTGTACTAACTGACCAATAATTCTGGATAGCAAGGAGCGTGAACATGTTCATGTGAGCTCACAAACAGAATCACTATTTTTTGGATCTCCTTGTCTTCAGGGACCCTAAACATACACTGCATTAAGAAAGTCTTCAGACCCTTTCACTTTTTTCACATTTTGTTATTTTTCGGGCTTGTGCTAAAATCCAGAAAATCAAGTTTTCCCCCATAAATCTGCACTCAATACCTCATAATGAGAAAGTGAAACCAGAATTCTTGAAATTTTTGCAAAATTATAAAAAAACTGAAAAACTAAAATTTCACATGGACATAAGTATTCAGACCTTTTTCCATAACACTTGAAATTTAGCTCTTGGGGCTTCCTATTTCTCTTAAATCATCTTTAAGATGTTTCTACACCCCGATTGCAGTCCACCTGTGGTAAATTTAACTAAAGAGACAAGATTTGGAAAGGCAGACCCCTGTCTATATAAGGTCTCACAACTGACAAAGCATATCACAGCAAAAACCAAGCCATGAGGAGGAAGGAACTGCCTGTAGAGCTCAGAGACAGGATTGCGTGAAGGCACAGATCTGGAGAAGGGTACAAAAAAGTATGCTGCACTGAAAGTATCCAATAGCACAGTGGCCTCCATAATCCTTAAATGGAAGACGTTTGGAACAACCAGGACTCTTCCAAGAGCTGGCCGCCCAACCAAACTAAGTAATTGGGTGAAAGGGCCTTAGTAAGAGAGGTGACCAAGAACTGAGAAGCTACTCTGGCTGAGCTCTAAAGATGCTGTATGCAGAGGGGAGAAACTTCCAGAAGGTCAACCATCACTGCAGTACTCTTTCACGGTGGCCAGAAAGAATCCTCTCCTCAGTAAAAAAAAAAAGCCTGTTTGGAGTTTTCAAAAAAGCACCTAAAGGACTCTCAGACTGTGCAAAACAAGATTCTCCGGTCTGATGAAACCAAGACTGAACTTTTCGGACTAAATCCTAAGTGTCATGTCTAGAGGAAACCTGGTACTGCGCTTCACCTACCTAGTACCATCCCTACAGCGAAGCATGGTGATGGCAGCATCATGCTGTGTGGGTGTTTTTCAGCGGCTGGGACAGGGAGACTGGTCAGAGTTGAGGAAAAGCTGAATGGAGCTAAGTACAGATATATTCTTAAAGAAGATCTAACCCAGAGTGCTCTGGACCTCAGTGTGGGCTGAAGGTTCACCAAAAAGACATTGACTCTAAGCACACAACCAAGACAACATAGAAGAGGCTTAGGGACAACTCTGTGAATGTCCTTGAGTGGCCCAGCCAGAGGCCTCTCTTGAAGCCAATAAAACATCTCTGGAAAGACCTGAAAATGGCTGTCCACCGAAGATTCCCATCTAACCTGACAGAGCTTGAGAGGATCTGCAGAGAAGATTGACAGAAAATCCCCAAATCCAGGTGAGTAAACAGACTGGAGGCTGTAATCTATGCCAAAGGTGCCTAAATTAAGTCCTGCGTAAAAGATCTGAATAATTATGTCAACAAAATGGGAAAAAAGTGAGAGGGTCCGAAAACATTCCAAATTCATGATATACATTTTCACCTACCTGTTAAATATACTGGTCTCCTCCCAAGTTTATCCGACAAAGGTCCAAACAAAATATTCCCAATAAGGAGGCCGGCAAATAATAATGAAGATGCCAGATTGACCTTGTATGCTTCATGCTGTATTAAGTGCCACTATAAAGGAAAATAAACATTCTGGATAAATCCCAAGCATGGATTTCATTTACTCTCTGCTAATAAAGAACCTTGTGCCTTATACCATCAAACACTCAATGTCTGTTCTCCCTGTTGCCTCTATTACTGAAAAAACACATAATTAAAAGGGTTACTGCCTGCCATAAAGTGCGCAAACTCATGCCCTGAAATCCCAGAAGCCAAGTAACCAATGCATCTGGCAACTGACTGATGGAACCGAATCAACTGGCATCTGGTTACTAAAACCAAGTCAAACTCGTGTCTGAAGAGGTCTGACTGGCTCATAAATTCTACAGTGACTTGTGACTGTTAGATCAATGGGGTTCCTACTGCTGGGACCTCCACTGATCACGAAAAGGGAGTCTCTCATCCCCTGTTTGAATGAAGCAGCAGTAGAGCATGCACACTGCCAATCCATTCACACTCTATGGGATTGTGGGAGATATCCTGGAGACTTAAAGGCTATGTACACCTTTGGTGGCAATTTTTTTAATATTGCATTGTACTTATTTCGAGCTGAAAATGATTTTTTTCAGTTGGTCTTTATTGAAAACGATGAGCCGTTTTCGCTGCACAGCTTTGATTTTATCTACTAGCAGGGTACTTTCTCTCTGCTCCTCAGGTAGGGAGCGATCTCTGATCGCTGACCTTATAAACACTCATTAAAAGCTCAATTCTAATCTTACTGATAAAAATGTGGCTTAAATTAGTGTCCTTTTAGTAATCTAGAGATAAGGTTTATTAGATGACTACAAAGTAAAAGTACCAGTCACTCGTCTAGAAAAACAGTTAATCCTTTGTGACAGAACGGCTCAATATTTTTAATAAAGACCAATTGAAAAAATATATATTTTTTTTTAGCCCAAAAGGAGTAAAATGCAATCATAAAAAAATGTCCCTAAAGGAGTACATAGCCTTTAAAAGGGGTTATCCTGGAAAGAATATGAATGAACTATCCACAGGATAGGTCATCGATATCAGTTCAGCGGGGTCCAACTCCCAGGACCACCGCCAATCAGATGTTATGCTGGGAGCTCTGTGATTGCCATGGCCTCTTCCTAGTCCGT
The DNA here is from genome assembly GCA_033119425.1 of Bufotes viridis. Classification (NCBI taxonomy): domain Eukaryota; kingdom Metazoa; phylum Chordata; class Amphibia; order Anura; family Bufonidae; genus Bufotes; species Bufotes viridis. The sequence continues at coordinate 53,218,793 of CM065594.1, forward strand.
GTGATGTCACCGTACATAGGTCACATGGTCTAACTGCAGCTCAGTCCCAATGAAGTGAATGGGGATGGGCTGCAATACCAAGCACAGCCACTATACTATGTAGGGCACTGTGCTTGGTGAGCTGCCTTGAGCCTGACGGGAACTCCAGTGAGCGTGGCGGCTCTCTGGAACAGCTTATCAGTGAGGGTGCTGGGACTCAGACAACCAATGAGATCCTGATGGTTATCCTGAGGATCGGTCATCATTATCAATTCTTGGTTAACCCCTTTAAATGCCATACAGTGTGCTCTGAGTCAGTCTGAGGTCTTTGTCTGCTACTCCCCTTCCCATTTTTTCCTTCTCATACCATGCATCTCCCTGTCACACCTGCAGAATTTAAGGCCCCAGAAAGACAATGCAGGGGAAGACTGATTCTGTCAATCAAACAAGAGATGGAGGGGCCAAGAGGTGACAGGTGCCAAGTTTTCAAGTTATCCTCTATCCATATAGGGTATGAAATGGAGTGATAGGGTGCCTGCTCGACCTGCCACTGTATCAGATCGATGGACGGGACCCCTATTCTTGGATTTGGTGGGGGCAGGGGCGGATTGGCCATAGACCCTACAGGGAAATTTCTTGGTGGGCCGATGCCCAAGGGGCTGCCCGAGCCCTCCTGAACAAAACTGTATTACCAACCTCAGGCTAGAGATACAGTTGAATACTGTAGCAGTATTTTATGCAGCACTGTGATATTTGGTTCTGCTGGGGTGGTATTTTGTGCTGCACTATGGTATCACAGGCCCCGCCTTCTTGTGTTGTCCTTGCCTACTTTTGTTGCCCTGTCTTCTATCAATCTGGACTTGCGCACAGCATGGGGCCACTTTTTTTTTTTTCCAGGGCCACTTTAAGTTCCCAGTCTGCCCCTGGGTGGGGGTCCCAGCGGGCAGACTCCCAGGGATCAGTTAGTTATCCCTTAGTCACAGGATAACATGCACACTTGGCACAACCCCTTTAACAGCTAATTTGCCTAAAAATTAAAAGATTTTCTACGCACTGAGGGATCAGATTGGACAGCTAAAGGAATCCATATAATATGGGGAGATCAGGCCTTGTGGGAAATTTCAAAAGGAATTTGGTGCCGACAGACTTCCTTTAAAACCTAGAAACGTTCCTAAAAATGTAGGCGAGCTGTCAATGCTTTCATAAAAAATGTGAAATAGTAATAAATTACGTAATACTTGCCTCTGATACTATGGACGTGAAATTGTCGGTAAAGTGAACATGCTTTATACCGTCTCTGTCGGCAGATGCGTCCTCTGCGTCAATATGATATTCAGGTATGGCTCCCACAATGACGATCAGCATGGACTGACAAGCCACGTAAACCTAGAAGTAACAGTAACTAGAATGAGCACACTACTGATTATTCTCCAGCAGTCACACTGTTGTGTTGTTGTTGGGGTTTTTGAGGTTTTTTACATTTTACAATGGATATCTATTCAAAAAAAGGTGTCATTTGACAAAAGGGTTTTCAGAGATTTAAATACTGATGACGTTACTCCAGATAGGTCATCAGTATCTGATCAGTAGGGGTCTGACACTAGGGACCCCCGCTGATCAGCTGTATGAGAACGCACCGGCACTAGTGAGCCCCGCGGCTTTCTCCGTGCTCACCAAGCAGAGCGCCGTACATTGTATGGTGGCTTTGCTTGGTTTCGCAACTCAGCCCCATTGAAATGAATGTGTCGTCACATGGGCTTGGGAAAGCTGAGAGAAGGCCGCTGTGCTACTGCGAGGGCTGCTGCCTTCTCAAACAGATGATCGGCCGGGGTCTCCCACCGATCAGATACTGATGACCTATCCAGAGGATAAAAGTCTCAGAAAAAAAAAATGTTTCCTCCATGTGAAAACCTCATCCACCTGGCTGCTACTAGATTATGCTGCAGATTTTCTGCTGCAAATACAGATGGAAAATCTACAGCGCATCTGCTACATGTCTCCTGCGCAGTATCCTGCTGACATACGATGTGCTGGAATTATTAAAAGAGGTTGTGCACATTTGGGTGGGTTTTTGGCACCCGCCACCCTCCCTCCAGGGCAGACCTGCAAAGGGAAGTATACTTACCTGCTTCTCAACACTGGACGCTGTCTTCTGCGCTTTCTGGCCTCCGCTGCTCCAATCGAGTCCCTGGATGTAGTGGATTGAACCTCTGTATAGACGCCACTGCAGCCAATCGCTATCCAGCAGCGGTGGTCACATGACACAGGGGGAGCACATCACCTGGCTGCAGCGGCATGAAAATGGAGGTTTACATCCAGCGACTAAAGCAGCGGAATCTGGAGAGTGCATGAGTCAGTGTCGGGAAGCAGGTAAATGAGCTTCCCATCACATGTCTGCCTAGGAGGGGGATTTGCCAAAAACACCCACCCAATAAAAAGTGCAAATCTGCAGAAGTTCTGGGCCACAAAAAGAAATCTACGTCAGTGTTAAATGATTAAGACCACAGAGGTCCCGTTTACAGCCCACCTCCACCCATTTTTTGTAAAAGTGGCAAGGGTGGTGGAGCAAACCAAAAAGTGGCACATTTTGGTGCAAAACAGCAGGTGCATCAACGCTAATTACCAAAAATGACCACTACTCCAGTGTCACCCTCCAAAATTCCCCATGATTCCTGCTTGTTCAGACACAGGTCCTCCAGGAGTTCCTGCAGGCTGAGGGTGAGCATGCACGGTTTGCACCCGCTTTTCTTCTATGGTGGATATCCCCATCGCTCTGTGCAGGGAGATGCTGCATGCGCGGTTGCACCATCCTCACTGCGCAGCTCGAGCATGCGCACCGAGAGCTGCTCTCAATGCAGGAGTAGCATCTTGGTTGGTGCTTGTGGGAAATGGAAGGACGCTCATCTAATGTGCAGAAATATAGAAAAGAATAGTCGCTCCTGTAAGAACTATTCCGTAATAATTAGTTTTATATTTGCTAGAAATGTCACTTGTTTCATCTGGAACATATGAAATGAACTACTTAAGCATAAAAAATCCTGTTAATTTTAGCAGCAATTAAAACTTTATTGAATGTGAAAATCAGCTAAGGTTAACACCATCAAGTAGAGGATCTGATGTTTTTTTTAAATTCTATAAAGATATTATAAATGTGCGTTCAGCGACCCATCCCCTACAGTTGCCGCGTGCACCTGCCGTCTCCTGTGTGCCCTACTGTGCTGCACCGACAGGAGACCTCTTTTATGTCCACCCCCCACAATCAGGAACCTGTTCCCCGGCAGGATGGGTCATCAATATCAGATTGGCGGGGGTCCAACACCAGGCACCCCTGCCGACCATCTGTATGAAGGGAAGTCATCCGCAGTGCACGCGTGCTGTCGCCATTCTCTTCTTGCTCGCCATAGACATAGGAGAGAGAAGGGAGACGGCACGCATGAACTGTGCGCGCCTTCCCTTCATACAGCTGATAGGCAGGGGTGTCTGCCGTTAACACCCCCCCCACCACCACCACCGATCTGATACTGATGACCTATCCTGAAAATAGGTCATCAATATTAAAAGCCCGGAGAACGCCTTAAATTCCTGGATATTCACTTTAATTATCTATTCACTTAATAAACTCCTCTAACTTTGAACTGTACAGTACCATAGAACTCAATGGCGTATTAAAATGTTAAAAAGACTGGTAGAACTTAACATGTATGGCTCAGTATGACATATGGACGCAGAGTAGCAGAGTGTGCTCAGCTACATACTGTGATTGCCACGTCCGTGATCTCTCACAGAAAAAGTGGAAAATATCACACACAAAAAAACCTCAAAAAAGCCAACCAATGTCTTGTAAACATCTTGCTATCATCAAGGAAGAGCCAAAGACCCACCTTCTGGCCCACTCATGAGCAGGCAAGACATTAGAAGCCGTGACCTGGAGCTAGGAGCACTCCTATTACTCTGCTACCAATGCAGCTTGTTCTGAAGATCAGGTCACCCTGGAAGCACAAAGTCACATCAGTGGCCCATGGCTTGTGGTTATCCAGCACTTATGCAAAAGTTCAGCCAAGAGGCAAAGAATTCATAGGACGGCGCTCCCCTTAAAGTAACCTCCAGCAATGACTACTGTAAGTGTCAATCAATCAGTCCTTACACCAAAAAACTACAAGCAGCACATTAGATTTCTCCCCGTGCACAGTAATACAGTCCACAAACGTCGTAGCGCCACCAGACGAAAGTTAAAGTCTAACCGTCCTTTCGGTTTAAAGTGTTTGAGTGTCACTAAGGAAAGGCTGTCTTCAGTCTTCAGCTTTTTACTAAGCGCTGAAGATGCCCGTGTGTAACAGGTCAGATAGACCGGGTGATGAGCAGTGATAGTTGGGCCACATGTCCATAGTCAGGGACTGAGGTAGTGATAATGCCTCTACATGTTACACAGACGTCTTCAGCATTCATAAAAACACTGAAGACTGAAGACAGACTCTCCTTAGTAGCGCTGTCAGAGATTGCGAAGAAGACCCTTTATACCTTGTTTTCTAGAACAAAGAAACATCTTTCTTTAACGAAATATATTACAAAAAATCTTAACATCCCGATACTATACTGAAAATAATCCAAAACGATAGTTACACTTTAAAGAAAATGACTTATTTACCCTGCACAACATTACAGCCTGCTTCTTGGGAATCTTTTCAACCTCAAATGGGTTTTCTGTCATTTTTTTTTTTTCTAACGCTGTTGAAGTGTTCGTGTTCTCACAAAGCACAGCCCCATACATTCTATAGCGGCTGTGCTCGATATAGAAGCTTAGTCCCATTTACACGAATGGGGCTGAGCTGAGCCTAGGTCATGTGACCGATAAACTTGGAGGGGGTCTGACTATACCCCCCGACCCCCAAAACCCCAACCATCTGCTGTTTGAAAGGGTTGCAGCCCTTGGACGAGTGCTGCGGCCCCTCACTGCATATCAAGTATAGTGCGCTACACTGTACAGCGGTTGCATCAGGTACTGGGACTGAGCGGCACATAGGCCATGCGACCACTGAACACGAAGTTACTGGCCTATAAAGAGGCTGCGGCACTCCGCTGTCAACTGATCGGTGGGGATTCCGGGAGTTAATCAATATTTGAATCATGGAAAACCCCTTTAATAAAACACTAATTCTAACCAAAGAGGATAGAACTGAGATGGTTTTAAGACGGGCATTTCAATCCAAGGAGAGCGATCTCCAGTTAAACTTTCTAATGAATACATACTCGACATCCATGGCCTCCATTTACTTGGCTGCTCTTTTAAGTATGTCGGCCCCAAGAGAGAGGCTTCTCATATAACGTATGCCGATTTACCATCCAAACCCCCTTCTGAGAAGTCTGGAGCTATTGTGACAACTCCCATGGTGCTGTTAATGAGATGCCTAATATGTCTACATTCCTGAAGGACTATTTCTCTCCTGGGCAATGCCAAAAAACTTTGCCAGTCCTCGGGGGACTATACATTTCCTCCCCCTGTAATGTACCATTAAATTTGAACAGGGTAAAGTATTTAAAGGAGTTGTCTAGTTTCAACCCCAGTTTAAGCTAGGACTGGAACAGCAAAAAACTCACTCGCCTACCTCCCACTGGTCCGTTTCCATTCAGCTCCTTCTGGATTACATGAGGGGTCACGTGTAACGGAACGGAGGGAAGCAGGTGAGTGAAGCGCTGTCCTGGCCCGATACAAGGTATTATATATATTGTATACAGGTATGTATAAATAGACATATGTATAAAAAAAATCTTACTAAAAAAGGGTCTGCGTCTTATAGTCCGCAGTCAGGGTGGTCCAGCAGCGCCAGATCTCCCGATTCCTTCCTTGATGATTGAGCAGAGCGCTCATACAGCACTTTGCCCATTCAGTGAGAGAGGTGGTGTCTGCGCGCGTCTATCTCTCCCTGATCGACGCTGATCTGTGTGAGATCAATGCAGACGGGAGAGAAGAAAGTAAAAAAAAATACCTCTGGGTGAATGTCCTCCCCAAGCTGCAAAATGAAATTGCCGATGAAAGCTCTGTACTGCAAGGACCTCCCATGATGTCACCAGTGTAGCAGTGCTGTGCTTGTTGCGTACACATAGTAAAGCTGTGTTTGTTGCGTGCATGTAGCAGACCTGTTTTAGTCAGATGTGTATGCAGCAGTGATGTGTGTGTAAGTTATTGACATTGGCCCCTTCACTTCACAAACCACCAGCGACACTTTAAAGGGGTTCTCCAGTCTTTTTTTTTATTGATAACCTACTGTATCCTCAGGATAGGTCATCAATATCAGATCGGCAGGGGTCCGACACCCAGCACCCCCGCCGATCAGCCGTTTGAGGAGACGGCGCACACGTAGTGTGCACGTTCATCTCCCTTCTCTCTTCCTGCCTGCTGCTGCTGTCCCATGGACATACAACAGTGAGGAGAGAAGAGGACAACGAGTGTGCACTGCTCGCGCCGTCTCCTCAAACAGCTGATCGGCTGGGGTGCCGGGTGTCGGACGCCTGCCGATCTGATATTGATGGCCTATCCTGAGGATAGATCAGCAATAAATATAACTTGGACAACCCCTTTAATGTATAATGTTATAGGAAAAGATTCTGTAAAACTTGTATTTCTTTCATTTAAATTCCTGCTCATTCTGGGCTTTGAAGTCCAGGAGGCAATCCTATCAGTGACTGACAGCTCTCTCTGTATACACAGTGTGGGGAGTCGCTCTGGTAGACAGCGGTGCGGGTGCAGTTTAGAGGCAAAACAAGGAGTCCAGATTGTGCATCAAACAGTGTTTTATTCACACTTGCACACCAGAAATGAAAACAGTCTCTTGGTGACAGTTCACACACAACAGAAATCATGTGGCAAAACCAAAAACAGGCCAACACAGGGTCCAGTCACCTTGGGTGGTTTAGGTGCGGGTTCACACCTAGCAGTCGGCTCAGCCGCAGGCGATTCCTCCTTCAGGTTGCAGGGAAACACCACCTTGCTGAGCTCCGACCTCCAGCACAGAGAACTCCTCAGCCCTGTTAGCAGGCTCCAGGATAATCACACCTCAGACACAGCTGATGGCTGTGTTTTATACCCAGCCCAAAACTCGGACTGGACCGTGGGGAGCAGCCACCCACCCTACTCTTTAGCTGCTCCCAGTAAGAGCCGGCCCGGATCGGCTTTGCAGCCATGCTATTTAACAGAGTCAAACAGCACTAGCTGCTGCAGACAAAAACCCGGCTCTCACCTCACCGAGGCCAGCAACCTCGGTGACACGTACCTGCCATCGCATATGACACCTTGCACCTTACCACAACAGTCATAGAGGGAAGGCTGTCAATCACCGATAGGACCGACTCCTGGACTTCAAAGCCCAGAATGAGCATGGATATAAGTGAATAAATTACATGTTATACTGAATATTTCCCATAAAACTGTATATATCAGTCTGCGCAGCTCCTCCTGCTCTATAACATGCCGCCTTCAGCTCAGACATCATGTTCAACGTCACAGGTTCCCTTTAATAATCAGAAACTAGTCAGCTCCCTCAAATATTGGATTAAGCACACTTTAGATGAAAAAAATTGGCATTATCTGTAGTCTATGTCCATACAACAAATCAGTTTTTTTATAAAATATCCCCCGTAGGAACACAGCGAGCAACTGTTTCATAAAAATGATTAGGATTTTAGGATTAGCGATGCTACACTGTAAGGCTTTTCTACTGCGGCAGATGCCTTTCAAGAAGCTTACAATATCCCGTTTATTGCAGCCAGTCTAATTTCCATGCTACCTCTTTGCAGAAAGTAAATTAATTTCTCCGATCAGTGTCTCATAAAAGTTGATTGGCATTCATATTATGGCGCAGAACATGTTCTGGAGGAATATTCCATAATAAGTGTTCATCTCTTAAACATGTCATCTCTACAGGCTGTCGTTCCCGAAACTTATGTCACATTCCCATTATGCCATCAGCAATGCACTGTCTAATCATATAGCATACTAATAATTGCACTTAAGAGCTCAGGCTACCGGCAATAGCAAAGACAAAAACGTTGCTGGACTGTAGGGAGGACGGTGCAGAACTGGGGTCTACTAAATGGCTTTATTAGAATTTCAGGGGGCATGGTAGAAAAAGATTTATTCTTACGGATATTTTGCTGTATTTCAATAATTTTTTAAGATTAAAGTGGCTCTGTCACCAGGATCAACCCTATAAAACCAGACATAGTGTCTGTATGGTAAACACCTGCAGAGATATCAGGTTTTATTCATATGAAAATGAGCACATTTAAGCACCAGGGGGTTGGGCTGAATCCTTGGAGCACTGCTTTATAACAACCCCGATGCTCTGCACCCTCCTCCCACCTTTTAATTGACACTCTAGACATCAGAATGGTGAGGGCAGAGCTGTGTCCTACAGCTGTGTCCTAGCATGTACATATCATATACACTATGTACTGTAGCTCTACCACACTGAGGTATACTTAGAAAGCTAATATACATATTAATGCTTTAATCACAAGCACAATATATGATATAAAGACACCAGAAATGTGTTAGGTTCTAAGCATAGAAAAAGCACACATCTCTATGTGGAAATGCTATAGCTGAGTGAAAGGGCTCAGTCTTCGATATAGAGATCCCAGGTTTCAAACTTGGGAGAGACTTTCAGATTTTTGTCTTCACATTTTTTTTCTCCCTTATTTAACCCATATTAAAAGTCTATATCCTTATCATATTGAGAATGTTTTTCTTTTTTTTTTTTTTTTTTTTATAAACCTAATACATATTGCTGGCTTCTTTATAATCATATATTTTGCCTGTGAATAAACCAGTAATAGATTTTAGGTTTCTAATCATAAAAAAAACACTATTCTCAATATAGTAAGGCATTTTATGATTTTTTATCCTTTTATTATGGGTTAAATGAGAGAGAGAAAAAAACAACTGAGAAAAAACTGAAAAACAAAATCTATGTCTCCCCGGGACTTGAACTTAGGATCTCACCATGCAAAGCTGACCATTTATCACTAAGCTATAGGATTGTCCCTCATGATAATGAACTCATACTGTATGGGGCAGCCACAAGGAGACGTTATACTGTATGGGGGCGGGGGCCACAAGGAGAAGTTATACTGTATGGGGGCAGCCACAAGGAGACATTATACTGTATTGGGTCACAAGGAGACGTTATACAGTAGAGGGCGGGGGCCAAAAGGAGACATTATACTGTATGGGGGCCACAAGAAGACGTTATACTGTATGGGGGCAGCCACAAGGAGACGTTATACTGTGTGGGGGCAGCCACAAGGAGATGTTATATTGTATGGGGGCAGCCACAAGGAGACATTATACTGTATGAGGCAGGCACAAGGAGACATTATACTGTATGGGGGCAGCCACGCCATACTGGGGCAGTGAATCCCTTTAATATATATGCCATACTTTAATATACATTAAAGGGATTCACTGCCGCAGTATGGCATGTACATTAATGGGATTCACTGCCCCAGTATGGCATATATGTTATGTCATACTGGGGCAGTGAATCACTTTAATGTTATGTACTACATGTCCCGGGCGATACGAATTCCACACCCCTGCATATATTGTGCATGTGAATCATGTGAATAAAGCAGTAATATGTATATTAGCTTTCTGAGCAGATCTCAATGTGATAAAGCTACAGTGAGTAGTGTATAGGATATATAGAAAACAACTCTAGGACACAGCTCTGCCCTCAGCATGCTGATGTCTAGTTCTGTCAATCAAGGGGAGGAGGGAGTGTGCAGAGCACGGGGGTGTTACAAAGCAGTGCTGCAAGTATTCAACCCTGCCCCCTGGTGCTCGAATTTGCTCATTTGCATATGAATACAAATGCTGATATTTCTGCAGCTGTTTAGTATAGAAACAAAACAAAGGTATCATTATAATTAGCATGCGGAGCCCTACCAGGCAGTATGCCTGGTTTAATAGGGTTGATCATGCTGATCTAGCCTCTTTAAAAGGGAACGGGTCACATTGAGAATGCAGCGCAGACAGCATGTTATAGAGCAGGAGGAGCTGAGCCGATTAATATATATTTTTATGGGGAAAGATTCGGTAAAATTTCAGTAATTTATACATTTAAACCTCTGCGCATTCAGGGCTTATGATTACCCGCTCTCTTTGTGTGCGCACTCATACAGAAAAGATTCTCAATCACCAAGTAAAACTACCCACTGGACTCCTAAGCCCACAACGAGCAGAGGTTTAAAGGGGTTGTCTGGGATTTTGATATTGATCCTCACGATAGGTCATCAATACTAGATCGTAGGGGGAAACACCGGATAATCAGCCAATCAAAGGCAGGAGCCAATCAGCAGGCATACATAGTACTACCTACTTGCAACTGCTGAGGCATGGCTTCTTAGCCTGCCTCTTATCTCCCTGCATGGACTAGTCTAATAAATGTGCTATTTTACATGTAAGGGTGGGTTCACATTACATTTTTCCCATGCGTTTAACGTATTAAAAAAAACATATACGTTAAATGGATGCCTCAGACTGTTGAAATACAGTGGCATCCGTTCACCATAGAATTCCATTGTAAATAAAATAAAAAAGAATGTGGTGTGCTGTGTTTTTGTATCCTTTTTTTTCTAACGTATAACTCCAAAGGAGGCAGAAAATGTGATGTCAACCCACCCTAAACTGTATTTAGTGGAGCAAATTTATCAAAACTGTCTAAAAGAAAAAGTGTTTGCTGCCCATAGCAAGCAATCACAGCACAACTATCATTTTACCAGAGCAGTTTAGGAAATGAAAGCCAAGCTCTGACTGGTTGCTATGGGCAAAAGTCCACTACTCAATTTACCCCTCTTCTCCACTGCTACAGAAAGAGGCATACTGAGTAGTGGACTCTGCCAGCACAGGTTTAAAGCAAGTGATGTTGTGCCAGTAGAAGGGTGCTGAGTAGTGGACACTCCCAAAGTGGCTGAAGAGCAGGTTGCCTTGGGCCTCCTTCTTTAAAGGGGTTATCCAACCCCTATAACAGGCATCCTCAAACTGCGGCCCTCCAGCTGCTGCAAAACTACGACTCCCAGCATGCCCGAACAGCCTACAGATATCAGCCTACAGCAGGGCATTGTGGGAGTTGTAGTTTTACAACATCTGGAGGGCCGCAGTTTGAGGATGCCTGCCCTATAATGAACCCCTTAATGCCCGGGCACCTCATATACATTACACGTACCCTGCTCCTTGGCACCCACGTCACTCCTGAACCCCGCCACGTGGATCATAACATCTGGCGACGTGGAGGGGGGGGGGGGTTCAGGCCAATAGCAGACCACAGCAGGTACAAGCCTCCCTAGCACCCCCCATTCTCCCGTTGCTAGAAGTTTTGACGGGGAGATGCAGCGGCGGCCGTGCGGAGATCAGGAGTGACTCGGGTGCTGGGGAGCGGGGTAAGTATAATCTATATGAGGGGCCCGGGCATTGGAGGGGAGGGGGTCATTATAGGGGTTGGATAACCCTTTTGAGAAAAGCGAGTCATGAGTGTGTGTGTGTCTAAATATACATCTCGTCATAGACATGTAACAGTACAGTACATACCTCATCCTACACGTGGCGGTGTGACCTCCATTACCGAGGTCATTAATAACCCTTCCTGAACAATTTAATACATGACACTTACGAGACGTGGGGAATAAACAGCAGACATTACAGAGTCACCTCTGATCTTCAGATAATCAATTAACAATGAACCTATTTGCATAATGAGCTTATACGGGAACAGGAATTCCATTATTAGCTGGCGGTGTACTGCGCCATGTCAGAGGTCAGCTGAGCACCGGCTACAGAACTGGACGACTACTAAAGAGAGACTCCGCTCACACCACGGGCCGTCATATAATATAAAGGACATAGCGAGTTTTTTTATCAGATCTGCTAGGCCAGTTTTAAGACGTAAAAATGTCGCAAGAGTTGTCGCTTGTGCCATTTTCTGCATATTTTTGAGAAATTTGCCAAAATTTTGCGAAATTTGCTGAGGCTTGCCATTTTCAGAAGTGAAGTGAAAAAATGGTCGGGATTAGAGATTAGAACAGTATTACGTAGGTCTCAGTTGTGATGTGCGACAAAAAAGTCGCATCTCCACGCCAGGCAACCCCTGCCGTACTTTCACTGACAGCGGCTAAACCACATCGCACCAACGCCAAATTTCATTAAAAAGGAGCAGCAACGAAAACCAAAAACACTGCAAATGATAAATTATCTGAAAGGATACATTCAATGAGAGAAGGATGGAAACGTAAGACGATATGCTTCCATCCGTCTCCCATTCACTACAAAGTAAAAAAAAAATTAATAAGAAGAGTATAAGTTTCTATCCGTTTTTTTTGCAGGACAGAAGAAATCTATGTGGAATTAGCTGACGACGGTGTAACAGGAGTGCGCTCTTTCACGGTATAGTAGAATCTTGGGCCGCTGCACGGTTCTTTATAACCTATGCCAACATTGACCCTTGACATTGACACTTGAGTTATTTGGTCGGTTTTGGCCCTGTGACTGCCCAAATAAGTGAAGTGTGCAGTGATTCTAAGAGCGATGCCTGTCATGTGCGTGTCATACTGACTTACAGTATTTCACTACCACAGTAGACTCCCTATGCGTGTTACTGCAAGGCACAGTGCTCTACACCCCTATAAAGGCTCTGCAGCCAGGAAATAGCTGTTTTTTAACGCGATTCAGCACAAATTAATTAAATTAATTCTTGGCAAAATTCGGCGAAGCGTATAAATCGGAGGGGCTGCCTGAGTGAAAAAGGGGATATGTCCGGGTTCAGCTCTGAACGTACAGGAGCTCTCTGTACAGAAGTCTGTAAAAATTATGGAAAGAGTCAAGACTTGATCTTTGCAAACATTGCCGTTTTTATTTTCTTTTGAATGGATGGTAAAGTTGACTCTGGTGGTGCGCCAATTATGAGCTACACGCTCTTAAAGGGGTTATCCATTTTCACAAACAGTCCCCCCATGTGCTGGGCCCCTCAGAGGTAGTATACTTATCCCACTCCCTGGGCCCCTCCTGGTCCGCGCACCGCCGGGGATGAAAACATCCGTGTCGGGGGGGAGCAGCCAATGGAAGCGTCACCTGCGATACTAGGGAGGCTCCCCCCTGTCCCAACATGCCATTGGCTGCTCCCCCCGACACCAGATGTTTTTATCCGTGTACAGTGAGAAGCAGCAGCGGTGGTACGGGGACAAGGAGCGTCGCGGGGAAGGGGGTAAGTATATTCCCTCTGATGGGCCCAGGACACGGGGGGCTGTTTGTGAAATTGGATAACCCCTTTAACCTGTACACAGCGTCACTGTAGAAGAAGGCATGCAAATGAGCTCTCCTCCAGAAGGGAGAAAATGGTCTCTCTCGTGCCACCTATAGGTAGCTCCCGTGTAAGGCTACTTTCACACTGGCGTCTTGTGCGGATCCGTTATGTATCTGCACAGACGGATCCGCACTGATAATACATCCGCATGCATCCGTTCAGAACGGATCCGTTTGTATTATCATGAACATAGGCAAAACGGATCCGTCTTGAACACCATTGAAAGTCAATGGGGGACGGATCCATTTTCTGTTGTGTCATATTGTGTCATTGAAAACGGATCCGTCCCCATTGACTTACATTGTATGTCAGGACAGATCCGTTTGGCTCAGTTCCATCAGACGGACACCAAAACGCTGCAAGCAGCCTTCAGAGCGGAATGGAGACTGAACGTAGCCGAACTGATGCATTCTGAACGGATCCCTATCCATTCAGAATGCATTGGGGCAAAACTGATCCGTTTTGGACCGCTTGTGAGAGCCCTGAAACGGATCTCACAAGCGGATCCAAAAACGCCAGTGTGAAAGTACCCTTAGTCAATGTCTGACCTACTAAAGAGCTTAGAAACATGCCAGGGCCTCCTCCAAAAGGAAACGGCATCGGCAGACAGCTATCTTGGGGTTCTCACCCCTTATCGGTACAGCGCAGTGTGTTGGCTTTTGACAAAGCTCTTGGAGGTTATGGTTTCTCCTTGAGCAGATCGCCAGTAAGTGTAAGGAATCTTGCATTGCTCCCCGGAAAAAAATGTATGCAAATTAATTCTCCTTCAAAAAAGGTAATTACCCACAGCTCTGGCTTTTTACTGTGGCGTAAAAAAAAAGTCACAAATAAGGGTGCACGCTACGACTGCGAAACAATTTGCGACTTTTCACTTGTTTTTAAAAAGTGGCAAGAAAGGGGCTTAGTAGGCGGGACGGGCCTCCCCAGCCCATCGGATTTACTATCATTTACGCCAGAAACTGGCTTTTTCTCGTCATCATCGTGTAAGTAACCAGGCTACTTAGAACTTAAACCATATTTATTGGAATACAATTTCTGAAATTCCTGTGCATAAATATGCGATGCACCATGTATTTACTAACTGAAAAACACTCCTCTGTATAGGTCATCAGTATCTGATCGGTGGGGATCTGACACCCGGGACCCCCAGCGATCAGCTGTTTGAGAAGGCACCGGCTTTCACAGCAGCGCCACAGCCTTCTCTCAGCTCACAGTGCCGTCCATTGTATAGCGCCTGTGCTTGGCCATTCACTTCAATGGCGCTGAGCCGCCCCCGGGCCATGTGACCGTGGAACATGAAGTCACATGGCCTGGGCTAAGCCGCAAGCGCCGCTGCCTTCCCAAAACAGCTGATCGGCGGGGGTCCCGGGTGTCAGATCCCCACCGATCAGATACTGATGACGTATCCAGAGGATGGGTCATCATTAGAAAAGTCTTGGAAAACCCCTTTAATTACATAATATTAAGCTGGAGTTGAAGTCAGCACAGACTGCGACTCCCCCCAAAACTAGCTTCTAATCATGCACACGACCAATGTTTGGGAAACTGACTCATTCACTTCAACGGGGACGCAAAAGATGCGGACAGTACTCTGTGTGCTGTCTGCATCCATTGCTCCGTTCCGTGGCCCTGCCAAAAAAAAAAAAAAAATAACATGTTCTATTCTATAGTCCGATTTCGTGGGCCGCCCGTTCCGTTCAGCTAAGGCTACTTTCAGACCAGCATTTTTGCAGGATCCGTCATGGATCAGCAAAAACGCTTCCGTCATAATAATACAACCGTCTGCATCCGTTTTGAACGGATCCGCTAGTATTAACTCTAAAATAGCCAAGACAGATCCGTCTCTAAGACCACCGTAAGTCAATGGGAGACGGATCCGTTTTCTTTTGTCATCTCCATGGACTCACATTGTGGCACCACATAGCGGACTGAAAAACGCTGCTTGCGTTTTGTTCAGTTCGGTTTTGTCCCCGTTGAGAATAATTGGGGACAAAACGGAATCGTTTTCTCCCGCCATTGAGATCCTATGACGGATCTCGATAGTGAAAAGGGAAAGCGCAGATGTGAAAGTAGCCCAATAGCGGAATGCACACGGACCACAAAACACGGCGCGGTCGGGTGCATGAGCCCTAACGCCGCAGCCTTGCTAATTTGCAGGCCTTTTCCCAGGATGCGGTGCTTGTATGTCCCATGGGTCTCACAGGAGAAACACTAACCCCTAAGAGTACAGAAGAAGTGTAACAGAGGGTGAAAAGCAGCTACACTAGAAGGAGCCTTCAGTAATGGGCCGCGCTGGATATCGCAGGGCGATTCATAAAACCAGGTACAGCGTTTAATGGGCTGCAAATTGAACGGCGCAGATAGCGGCCATAAAGCTTTATCTCACTCTTTGCTTTTGCAATGCAGAAATAAAACTTCCCATAACCGCTTCCACAAACAGCGCCGTATTGTCAGGCACAACAGCCGCTCTGATCCTCGCTAACTGCTCCTCTGCAGGATTTTATATTTCCCCCCCATTTTATCCAGATTATAGAGCAGACCTTCTATGTTCAGCGACAGCACTCCCTTGAGGTTTCCTCAACACATCCCAAAAGACATAAAACTGACAGAATTCACGGCTGGAAATTTCCACTGGGCAGAAAAAAATAAAAAAAATAAATCAGAGGTTGTGAGCAGATATCAAGGAGCCGTTATCTTCGGATCGCCCTGTCCAATTATTCCGTAGTCTGAAGAAGATGGATGCATCATGACGGTAACAGACGACCGTATGAAATTCACACAAAACATTTCACGTTACCCTGCCAAACCCATGCAGCCAGCCGGCTAGAGGCAGGAGACGAAGGGACGTGAGCAACCGAAATGTGACACAATTATGGGATCGGAGAAGGAAGAACATCTATCAGTAGAATAATATTCCAGTGAACTGGATATCTATGCTGGCATCACATAGCCAACAGGGGGCGCCAACTAGGGGTTCTGCCTCTAAAGGACCAATGGAAAATCCCTAAATAAGGCTTAGTGGGTAGACAACTGGAAAAACTCCACGTGGCCACTTCCGCTAGAGATTTGCCTATCTCTCTTAATAAAAAAAAATTCAGGCTGACCAAAAAGTTTTTAAAGCCCATCTGTCAGTAGATTTGTCCCTATGACACCGGCTGACCTGTTACATGGGGACTTAGCAGCTGAAGACATCTGTGCTGGTCCCATGTTTCTATGTGCCCGCATCACTGAGAAAAATGATGTTTTATTATATGCAAATGAGCCTCTAGGAGCAACGGGGGCGTTACCATTACACCTAGAGACTCCGCTTTCTCTGCAACTGCTGTGCTCTCTGCACTTTGATTCACAAGGCCATGTGTGGTCCCATTTTCACTGCCTGTTCCTGTCATTTAAAGTGCAGAGGGTGGAGCAGTTGCAGAGAGAGCAGAGTCTCTAGGTGCAATGGTAACGCCCCCGTTGCTCATTTGCATATAGTAAAACATCATTTTTCTCAGCAATGCGGGCACATATGAATATGGGACCAACACACGTGTAAGCCCACATGAAACCAGGGAATGTCAGCCAGGGATTGACTGATATTGATTTTTTTTGAGCCGATACCGATAATCTGTGAACTTTCAGGCCGATAGTCGATATCATACTGATATTCTGTGCATTTTCATTCTTGAAAAAAAAAATGTTTTCTGTTACAGCGTTCATCACATAGGAGATTTTTTTTATTTATATATATATATATATATATATATATATTTTTTTTTTTTTTAAAGTTTGGACTGTTCGGGTGTGGCAAAATGTGATATGTGTATTTATTTATTTATTGTTTATATATTTTATATGTAAAATTGGAAAAGGGGGTGATTTATTTTAGTGTTTTTTTCTAAACTTTTTTTTTTTTACTTTTATTTTACTTTATTTAATAACTATTTCCCCACTTAGGGGCTAGAACTTGGGATCTTTTAATCCCTTGTCCTATTCACCCTAATAGAAATCTATTAGTGTGAATAGGATCTCACACGCTCCCTGCTGACCTGTACATAGTGCACACGGCAGCAGGGAGATGACCATGACAGCCAGGGCTTCAGTAGCGTCCTGGCTGCCATGGTAACCAATCGGAGCCCCGGGATTACACTGCTGGGGCTCCGATTAGAAGCTGCCACTGCCACCAATGAAGAGGAGGTGAGGGGACTCTGTGGCCACTGCCACCAATGATTTTAATACTAGGGGGGCCCAATACACCACCAATGATTTTAATACTAGGGGGGGGCGCACTGCACCACCAATGATTTTAATACTGGGGGGTGGGGAGAAGGGCACACTGCGCCACCAATTACTTTAATACTTGGGGGGGTGAGGGCGCACTGAGCAACCAATGTTTTTAATACTGGGGGGGGGGGGGCGCACTGATGATAATTAACTTTTAATACAGGAGACGGGTGTGTCAGCAGCAGAATCACACAACTGGCAGGGAGCTGCGATCAGCGGCAGCAGTTAACCTCTCAGGTTCGGCACCTGAGGGGTTAACTGTGGCTGATCGCAGCGCCCTGTGATAGAGACAGGGTGCCGGCTGTGTGATTCTGCCGCCTCCTGTGTTTGTATTAGAAGTTAAGTTTCATTGGTGGCGCAGTGCGCCCGCCCCTCCTCCTCCCGTCTCTCCTCATTGGCAGCGCGGCACGGAGGGGAGGGAGAGAGTGAGTCCTTCTCCCCTGTGCTGCTGAGGGAACATGGCGCGCTGACAGCAGCGCGCTCATGTTCTGTGATAGAGCATTATCGGCAAGGGTAGATTCCGATACCGATAACTGTGAAAATCATGAATGTCGGCCGATAATATCGGTAACTCCGATAATCAGTCGATCCCTAGACAGAACCCTATAGTAAATTTGGATATTATGTATATTCTGGTGAAAAGGGAGGTCTTTTTACCCCTTTTTGCCTTATAGGGACTCACATTACATACTGATGGTACTACTGTGTCCAACAGTCATTCTCTATCTCTTCGGATTCTCCATTCTCAAACAAGGACAGCATTTAATTTATTATCAAAGTAGCCACCCCGAAAGTGATTTTTCACTGAAGCTCCCTGCAGTAAAATTCAAGGGATTCTCCCATTAAAAACATTTATCATGTACAAATGGCTGGAAGCCACACCGTTCATAAGAACCCCTCCCCCAAGCATAGGACTGACAGTTAGCACTGTACTACGTAGTCCCGCAGACTGTGAATGTTGTTAATGGAGAACAGAGAGAACAAGAATTTGACTGCATTCATTTAAGGCAAGGGACGTTCGGTGAATGATGGTAGTCAGTCACAGCAGTCAATGCTCCTCTTACTAATGGAGGAGCCCCACTTAAGGCCACTTAACAAAACGTTGTCAATGACACCAAAAATAAAAGAGGATAATTCACACTGCCTACACCCATTCATACTTACTTTATAATGCAGACAAAGAGAACAACAACACAAGGAGAAAATGCACGGCAAGTCAAGTGTAATCTCACCGGCCTCACTAATTCACAGGAACGGAAAAAAGGTTGGCTGAGTGTATAGAATAATGGGAAGAACAGAACACGCTACTGTAATAGCTCATTGTACCGCTACAATAGGCTGACACCTCTCCGCTGAATGCCAGGAAATACACTTGACACACAAAAGTTTACAAAATCCAAAGCGGAGATGCTCCGAGGGCCTTGATACATTACAGTAAATCATATATTTTTTTTTTAAATTGCATTCTGTTAATACACTAACAATATTCCTTTCCGTCTTTTTGTGAGTGCATCCATCACACGGTCATTATACGTATAACATTATGCATTTCATTTTCCCATCAGGGCCCCAAGATATGCTTGTAAAATGCCAATTCGTCATTTAACATAATGCAACACATCTGAAGCCAGAGACGGGTTGTGAATGGCATTAAATTACACTTTATGAAGGGACCCCGTGCAGTCACAGCAGCGTCCTTTGTTCCTACCCTGCCTTTCAGTGCAGAATATACTTCCAATTTATGGTGGAGGAGTCGGTCAGGGAATTTATCTTTCTGGTGCAAACTGGAAAAAAAATAAAAATAATAGATTTTCTATTCAATTCAGAAACGGTTCATAGAGGCAGTCTACTGAGATTTGCAAATTCTTGCAAGACATGCCGACGTGAGGCTCGAGAATGGAGTGGGGTTTTCTGGGAATACACAAGTATCAGTAAAACAAGTCAATCAGCGGTGTAGACAGGACTAAGTTAAAGGGGTTGTCTCATCCAGCGCCCCGGACAGAAAGCTAATTTCTTCAAAGGAACCCACGGTCAGACAGTCATTTCCCTTGTGGTGGTCGCTATAGGCAGTGGCTTGAGTCCGTCAGAATAGGAGAAGCTGCTGTCCGGCTTCTTATGTCTGAGTGGGAACCTTCTTCTATGATATGCCTTAAGGCTACTTTCACACTTGTGGCAGTGTTTCGGCAAGCAGTTCCGTCGCTGGAACACTCGGCCGGATCCGGCAATCTGGATGTAAGCTGAAAGCATTTGGAGACAGATGCAAATTCGTCTCACAAATGCATTGCAAGAACGGAACAGTCTCTCCGCTTGTCATGCGGATAGACGGATCTGTCTTGTATTATTCTTCCAGTTTTGAGGGTCTCCGCATGCCCAGACAAGAAGGATGGATCCGTCCTTCAGGTCTTTCTTAATGCCGAATCCCGCACTAATACATTCCTATGGAAATGAATGCCGGATCCGATGTGTTCCAGCATGTTGGACGGAGATAAAACTGCAGCATGCTGCGGTATTTCCTCCGTCCAAGACGACTGACAGTGACTGAACTGAAGAAGGATTTCTCTCCATTCATAATGCATTGGGATAAAACTGATCAGTTCTTTTCCGGTATAGAGCCCCGACTAAGGAACTCTATGCAGGAAAAGAATAACGCTAGTCGAGAAAGAGCCCTAATAGATCATAAAAAACTGAGGCTGTCTTTGTGAGACAACCCTTTAACATGAGTTTTAAGGAGTCACTGCACTTTCACACAATTTAATTTAATTTAAAAGAGAATGGTGTAACTAGCAAATTTCTAAATTTCTTCATTTAAAAAAAAAATTTGCCTGCCTCCACATGAAAAAAGCTGTAAAGTCATGGCCACTAGGGGACTCCTTTCACCTAACTTGCAGTCCATTAGTGGTTGTCAGGCAAGATCCGTCCCTGGTAACAGAGACTCAGAAGACGTCTGGGAGGAGGTGTCAGAGATAGCTGAGGTCCTGAGCCTGATAAGACACCTGCTTCTAAACATCACAGGTGCCTCCTGCTTTTCTGTAAGGCTACTTTCGCACTAGCGGTTTTTGCGGATCCATCATGGATCTGCAAAAACGCTTCCGTTACAATAATACAACCTGGCAGATCATGTGCCAATGCTCTATTTCTCCTGGCCGGGATCTGTTTACCCGGCTGCAGTAGACAACACGTGACCGCTGCAACCAATCACTGGTGTCTTCAGTGAATCGCCCAGGCCCGTAAATGGCAGCAGTGGTCACCTGACAACCCCTTTAAGAGCCTCCTGTGCAAATTCTGATAAAAAAAAGCAGGACAAAATACAGCAGCATGCAGCAGAATGACAGAGACCATAAAGGAAACCAGAGAGACCCCTGTTAGGATACTTTCACACTAGCGGCATAGCTATCCGGCAGGCTATTCCGGCGAGTGAACAGCCTGCCGACTGCGCCATGCCACAAGTACCCGTGTGCTGCCGCTCCATCCCCATTGACTACGGCAGTGCATGGCCGGAGATCGCCGGACTAAAAGTACTGCAGGTCTGACTTTTTAGTCCGGCGATCTTTGCTGTGCACAGAGGCGCTGCGCTGTAGCTCCGCCCCCCGGCCCATTATAGTCAATGGGGACGAATGCGGCAGCACACGGGTACTTGCGGCATGGCGGATCCGGCAGGCTGTTCACCCGCTGGAACAGCCTGCCAGATAGCTATGCCGCTAGTGTGAAAGTACCCTTAGGCCCCTTTCACACGAGCGAGTTTTCCGCGCGGGTGCCATGCGTGATGTGAACGCATAGCACCGGCACTGAATCCTGACCAATTCATTTCAATGGGTCTGTGTACATGAGCGTTTTTTTTCACGCATCACTTGTGCGTTGCGTGAAAATCGCAGCATGTTCTATATTCTGCGTTTTTCACGCAGCCCTAGCCCCATAGAAGTGAATGGGGCTGCGTGAAAAACGCATTGCATCCGCAAGCAGGTGCGGGTACGTTGCGTTTTTCACTGATGGTTGCTAGGAGATGTTGTTTGTAAACCTTCAGTTTTTTATCACGCGCGTAAAAAACGCATCAAAACGCATTGCATCCGCGCGGAAAAAACTGAACAACTGAACGCAATCGCAGGCAAAACTTAATGGCTTTGCCTGTGAAATCGCACAGTTTTCCCTGAACGCATCCGCAACGCATCCGGACCTAATCCGGACACGCTCGTGTGAAAGAGGCCTTAGAGTCAATGGGGTCTGTCAGGTGCCACCAGAGTCCATCATAACCCGTCTGACTGCAGATGTTTTGCATTACGTTAACTGATAAAGTGGCATTTTACAAATGCATTTTGGTGCTTTAATTTATTTTCTTTTGCTACACCAGAAAAGAAAAAACGAAATGTGCCAGAGATGTATACCTAATATTTCTAAGCCAAGTACCCTCTAAAAAAAATTACATCAGAGAACCCCCAAGTCTATGACCATATACTATTCTGCATAATTAAAAGCATAGCCTAAAGGGGAAATCTCCAGTGATTTGGGGTCTAACACCCCACTCCCCCCATGATCAGTTGTTACCTGCAGCCTTCAGCACTTTAAGGCTAGGGCTACACGACGACATTTGTGGCCCGACAATTTTTATAATGATATGGTCTATGGTGTCGCACTGCGACATGTGACTTGCTGCGACATGACAGTCGCAAAAAACCCATCCAAAATGGATGTTTCTGCGACTGTCGCGTCGCAGTATGTAGCAGTGCGACACCATAGACTGTCATTATAAAAATTGGTGCGACATCAATGTCGAGCGACACATGTTGCAGTGTAGCCCTAGCCTAATGGTACAGGAAGTTATATAATATAGTGGCCATGCTCAGGGAGCTGAGCTGCAGTAACCCAGAATGGCCACTACACTTTGAATGGCGCTGTGCTTCCCCCATGATCAGGTAATAGCTGATCATGGGGGTGCGGGATGTTAGACCCTCACAGAACGGATATTAATGACCTGGAAACCCCCTTTAGATGCTGTGTATCTCCTATGGTACTGGACTCTAGTACTCACATCCTGATACAACTAAAGCCGATACATCAAAGTCCCTTTTCCCACCTATGCAGTCACAGCAAGATCCTCCTTTCCAAAAGCAATGCCCCCTCCCCACCAGTAATCACAGAAGCCTCCCTTCTTCCATCTGTACTATGTTTAGTGCTGCCTCATGTTCATTCCTGCGGGATTCACAGCAGGCCTCCATTCCGAACCCCCTACGGTCACGACCAGTGCCAGTTACCCTTTCTATCAGCGCAGTAGACCTCCCGCACGGGCTAGATCGGCCCAGCTGTATTCCTGCCCACAGCAGCAGTGGGATTCCCGCAGGCACGATGTGTACCGGCTGTGGGGAAGGGTTCAGGTTTAGATTTCTTCTACAAAACTATTTACCGGAAAAATGGAAAGGAATAGCCGTCCAATAGCCTACAGGATATGCCCTAATTGTCCGATAGGTTCCCAGTTTTAGATGATCTTTTAATATACCCAAATGAGCCTCTAGGAGCAACGGGGGCGTTACTGTTACACCTAGAGGCTCTGCACTCCCTGAAACCGCTGGGCCCTCTGCACTTTGATTGACAGGGGCAGGTGTGATGACATATACACTGCCTGGTCCTGTCCAAGTGCAGAAGGCACAGCAGTTGCAGAGAGAGCAGAGCCTCTAGGTGTTACGGTAACGCCCCCATTGCTCCTAGAGGCTCATTTGCATACATTAAAACATCACTTTTCTCAGCAATGCGGACACATATGAACATGGGACCAACACAGATGTCTTCAGCTGCCAAGAGGACATGTAACAGGTCAGCCGGTGTCATAGGGACAAAACTGCTGATAGACGCCCTTTAAGCACCCCCGCCCCCCAAAAAAAAAAAAAATACCTGCTGCAAAACCAAAAAGAAAACCCAAATATCTTTGCATTAAACCTTGTGTGACACAGCAAGTTGCAATGATAACTAAAGATCAGCGAATCGACTTCGGATGAATCCTCCGAAGTCAATTCGCATAAAATTTAGTTCCAATATCGTACGACACAGGAGGCGATTCGCTCATCCCTAAGGCTCCATTCACACGTCCGCAAAATGGGTCCGCATCCGTTCGCAATTTTGCGGAAAGGGTGCGGACCCATTCATTTCCAATGGGGACCGCATTTCCGGTCCGCACTTCCACTTTCGCAAAAAAAAATTGAACATGTACTATTCTTGTCCGCAATTGCGGACAAGATTAGGCATTTTCTATTATAGTGATGGCTATGTGTGGTCCGCAAATTGCGGATTACACATTGCCGGTGTCCGTGTTTTGCGGATCCGCAAAACACTTAAGGACGTGTGAATGGACCCTAATGATAACGCTTTTCCTTCTGAATCAGGAAATGGCTTCCACATTAGCCGCTTCTCACCATGCCCGTTACTTTTTTGACTCTCTACACGGTTTTGGCTTTAATCCTTTCACTTTCGGACTGGCGCTGTAACGCTTGACGCCTCTGGTATGTTTAACACATCTAGATATTTCTCGTGTCCCCATAAAACAGCAGAAATCACTCATTTTATCTCATTCTTTCCCCAGTGAGAAAATATGAGGGACGGGATGATTCCCAAGAGGTTCTGTAGCAGCAGCAGCACCCCCGTGTTTCACAGCTTGTCATAAAGCTGAGTGGGATAATGAGTTATCGGTTCAGTCTATAAATAGAGAAGTCTATGAATGATTCATGTGCCAGAAACTTTCATTTAGCAGCTCCCTGAATCACTGATGAGTTGGGACAGGCTTTAATTTATGTCCGTACAACACCACAGAGGGGATCGCTCCTTTGTAACGCCACATATTGCACTTATTAAAGGAACGGTCCACGGCTGCTTTTTACGGGGGGTCCTGTCATCAGATACCTCGCGACAAAACAGTTCCACCTGAGACATGTGCGCTTGACAGTTGAACACCATGGTCTTGGTCCCATCTTCCTAGGTGCCCAAATTCTTAAGAAAATTGCCCCCCAGGGACCCTTCATGCCGCAGTCCCACCACTGACTGACAGGACCAGGCAGTGAAGACATACTCACGCCTGGCTCTGAAGTCTTTGGCGCATGCGCAGTACAGTGATGGTTGGTGATGGGGGGAGCGTGGCATAAAGGGAAGTAAGGAGAGCCTCTGGGAGCAACGGAACCGCTGTCGTTGCTCCTAGGGACTCTAACGCAAATTGTAAAACATCAATTCTCTCAAGAAGACGGGACCAGGGCCATGATGTTCAACTGTCAAGCGCACATCTCAGGTGAGACGGGTTTTATTGAGACGTATCTGAAGACAGAACCCTGTAAATAAACAGCGCCCCGCCTGTCCATAGTACTGGTCCATTGAAGTGAATGTGGCTAAACTGCAATACCGTCCACAGGCGTGGCCCCCTACAGCCTGACTAATAAGGGTGCCGCCACACATCCATTAAAGAGGTATTTCCTTCTCGACATAGAATATGAACAGGATATGCCATAAGTGATGGACAGGCAGTGGTCCCACCACTGGGACCAGCTCCTATCTCAAGAACAGGCCCTACCATGAATGAAGAGACGCATGCGCGGCCACCCCTTCATTCACTGCTATAGGACTTCCAAAAACAGCCAAGCCTTGGCTCTGCGAAGCCCCATAGGGGAAAATGGAGAGGTGTCTGGGCATGCTCGGGGGAGAGGCTTTCCATTCACTACTGGGGGGACTAATAGCTGAGCCTGCTCGCTTTGCTATTTTTGAAAGTCCCATAGCAGTGAATGGAAAGGACACTGTAGCGGTGCGATGTGCTCTCCTCCCACAGCGGATCCCCTTCCTGAGACTGGAGCAGGTCCCAGGGGAGGGATCCATGCCTACTGGACCCTCATGGCATATCTTATCAATATTCCAGACACCAAATGGAATGCCCCTTTAACAAATTGCAAAAAGTATGCACTTGTATATGTATAATCTGCATAGACCTGTTGCTTTGGACCGCAGCCACCGCTATGTGTGAGCCCCCCCCCCCCTTAAACTGCTGTAGGCTTTGTTACAGCCCAATATCAGTGAGCAATGGTGGCACTTCTCCATGGTAAGTGTCCTGCTGGCACGTGATGAGCTGTACCTCTAGGATAATGATCCATATTATACCGAGTGATACGGTGCCCACAGAAATCCACAGTCCCAGATTGTAGCTCTGGATGCCCCGGATTTCAAGCAGCCGCACCACACGGCGTAAGCTTAGACCGGCGGTCTAGATCAGCACCAGATTTATCAGGCTGGAAGACGCTTTAATGTAACTGTAGGCCAATTATTGGTTGGCTTAGGCTACTTTCACAACTGGCAGGGATCAGCAAAAACGCTTCCGTCATGATAATACAACCGGCTGCATCTGTTGTGAGTCGTACTTTCACTTTTAAAGGGGTTCTCCGGGAAATAAGCAAATAAAAATACTTAAATATTACTTTTAGAGATGAGCGGATTTCATATTTTGAAACTCATTCACGCTTCGTTTGGTGGTAAAAGGTGAATTGCATTACCATGGACCATAACGCAATTCTATGACGGAATGCCTTTAGAGGAATTCCGCTACTCATTCTGTCATAATAGAAGTCTATGGGCTGCAAAACAGATCCGACCCGTTTCCATTATGCAGGGGAGTCCTCTTCTATTATGCCTCTAAAGGCATTCCGTTATGCATTCCGTCATCGAATTGCATTATGGTCCGTGGTAATGGAATCCATAACGCAATTCTGCTTTTACTACCAAAGCGCAAACGAATTTCATAACATGAAATTCGCTCATCTCAAATTACTTTATTATAAATATATTCTCAAATATATTTCATTAGCTATAATGGCTTGTTTTGTCTGAGGAGCAATCATCAGGGGAAACAAAATTGCCGCTGTCCTGTTAGTACACACAGAACCTGTCCTAAACACACATGAGGACAAGTTACTTCACAACACTGAGCTAAAGAGCTGCCTCATCTCTGCTCTACCTGTCAGGGGTTATGATCCTGAATACAGATGATGAGATCTTCAGCTGAATCTCTGTAGGAATGGAGTTCATGAGGAGACATGAAGTACAGAGGACGGACAGGACAGACTGTGGTAATGGAGGCTGCATACAATGCTCATTTCCACACCCCCACAATCCTCTCTGTACTTCAGGTCTCCTAATGAACTCCATTCCTACAGAGATTCATCTGAAGATCTTATCTGTATTCAGGATCATAATCCATGCCAAGCAGAGCAGAGAGGAGGATGAGGCAGCTCTTTAGCCCAGTGTTGTGTACTGTATGTTTTGTATGTACTGATAGGACGGAAGCCATTTTATTTCCCCTGATGATTGCTCCCCAGACAAAACGAGCCATTATAACTAATGAAAAATATTTGGGAATATATTTATCATAAAAGAATATTTAAGTATTCTCTTAATTCCCAGGGAACCCCTTTTAAACACTTATTTGAGCCACATTCTTATCAGTAAGATATGATAAGTGTGTAGGAGGTCAGAAATGAGAGATGAGGAGCAGTCAGTTGAGCTGACTGACAGAACACAATAAAAACACAAAGCAGCTACAAGAGAATATCAAGACTGTACAGAGAAAGGGGCTCATCATTTTTAATAAAGACCAACTGAAAAAATAATGTTTAGCTCCAAATGAGTAGAATGCAATAATAGTTCTAAAAAAAAAAAATCCCCAAAGGTGTCCATAGCTTTTAATTTTCTGCTTTCTGTACTTAGGATTTAAGTGGGCATTCCCTCTAGAGCAGTGGTGGCAAAGCTATGGCACGGGTGCCAGAGGCGGCACTCAGAGCCCTCTCTGTGGGCACCCACACCCTGGAAAGAGTCTATGGTGTACCAATATACCCTAGACTTTTCCTGCCATTCATAAGCGCAGGACACACTATGAACAGTACAGGCATAGAATGTAGGCTGCTATTATAGCTAAGTGGTAAAGTACATTGAAGACATACTGTAGTATATTAGACTGTAGTATTCTGGTTAACTTGCCATGTTGTCACTTTGTGATAAATAAGTGGGTTTGGGCACTCGGTCTCTAAAAGCTTCGCCATCACTGCTCTAGAGGCTGAGGGCACACGAGTACCATGCAGCTGAAAGGGACGCTGAAAACTCATGACCAGGTGAAATATACGATATCCAACGAACAAGCGACTGCTCATCCTTCGGGTGATCAGCGGCAGCTTTTACACAGGACAATTATCTGAAATTAGCGTCTCTACAAATACTCATCCCTGATAATTAGCCTGATGATCGATCTGTGTAAAAGGACTTTAAAGGGGATGTCCAGCATTTCCACAATGATGGCCGATCCTCAGGGTATTCCAGGATTTTGATATTAAAGGGGATATCTGACGGCTGAAATACCCCCCCCCCCCCCATATGCCCAGGTCCCTCACACACAATGTACTTACCTCCATCCCCGGCACCCACGTTGCCTCTGAAACCCCCCCAGCCGCCGCATCTCCTCGTCACGCGGGTAAAAATATTAGGTGTAAGGGGGCGTTCAGCCAATAGCAGGTGGTGACGACGAGAACAAGCCCCTAGTGTCAACCGCGATGCTAAGGAGGCTCGTTCCCGTCACCGCCTGCTATTGGCTGCCCCCCCGCCAGATGTTTTTATTCGCGCAACCGGGAGATGCAGCGGCGATCGTGCAGGAGCAAAACGGGTGCTGGGAAGCCAGATAAATGCATATGGGGGGCATTTCATGAGTCGGATAACCCCTTTAATGGCTGATACTTGGCACCTCCCCCGATCCTCTCTTACCTTGCGCTCTGCTATTACCAGCTCCGTCTACCGCACAAAGGACGGACCTTGTATTTGCAGAGCTCAAGGGAAGAACAAGGTGACAGAGGATAGGGGGGGTGCTGAGTGTCAGCCATTAATATTTAAATCCTGGACTACCCCTTTAAGGATCTGCAGCACTGAGGCTATATGGTGATGGGCCATTGATTGTACCTGTCACAGTACTGCCGACCAGTGATGATGGCTGGTGCTGGTGTGATCACAGACCAGGGGCTGGAAGACAACCTTGCACTATACAGAAGTGAGGCCACATCCAGTTGTCACCTGCCCATGACATGTAAGACAATCCTAAACTGCTGGAAACTCCTCTGACTTCAAGTGGAGACATTCCCACTGATTCACACAATCTGCACTAAGTTACACCATGCGACATAAATCGCATGCCAAAAGTCGCCGTGTAGTCGGGATCATTCTGGTGGCCCGCACACCCTCAATGACAGGACCGACCTGCAGCAGGACTAGGAAACCTGTCAGCCGCTTCTGGCACCGGCCGAACTCCCCGACTGAGAGAAATGCCTCATCTACGTCCATCTGCCGTCATCTAAAAGAATGATGCTGCAGCGACGAATCACATGACGACAGGCACTGGAGCCTCTGACGTCAACCTGTTATAGGGTGACGTGTCTACTTCGCAACCCATGTGCCACATCCGGAAATCTGCCGTGCGGCTCAAGCCTCGCTTTCACTACGTGCAGTATTCTCCCTGAGAGGACTGGCAGCGGATGTCACAGCTTTTCGTTCATCTGATTGGCTGGACGTTGGGGGTGTGTCACACCAATGTGCTTAAATAGTGTGTTACCATGCCTACAGAGCCAGTCACTAAGTGGCTGTCGAGCAGTGTGGCGGGGACAGGCTGGGATAATCTTTGGCTGTTATTTACTATACTGTATGACTGTTATATAATCAGGCAGAATGGAAAAATGCCCTCTTTTGACACAATGAGCTGACCATAAAGGGCTCCATATTGAGCAGAGGTGGTTCCCTTTGGTAGAATTCACAATGCACAGACCCCACCACCGCCAATTACCAATGTGAAAATACCAATAAAGTTTTATCTATTGAAAAGACATCTGGCAGCAGATTTGAAGCTGTGAAACTGGCTGAAATTAAAACGAACCTGTCACCTGCATTTCACTTAACCCCTTAAGGAACGGGGGTTTTGGGATTTTTGCGTTTTTGTTTTGCGCTCCCTGCCTTCCAAAAGCCATAACATTTTTATATTTCCACTCACATAGCCATATGACGGCTTATTTTTTGCGGGACAAGTTGTACTTTTTAACGCTACCATTTATTTTTGCATGTGATGTAGTGGGAAACGGGAAAAAAATTCCAAATGGGGTGAAATTGCAAAAAAAAAGCAATTTCACCACAGTTTTACGGGTTTTTAAATTACAACATTCGATTTGCGATAAAACTGACTGGTTAATTTTATTCTTCAGGTCAGTACGAATCCGGCAATACCTAATATGTATAGTTTTTCTTGCGTTTTGATAGTGAAAAAAAATTAAAAGTGGGAATTTTTATTTTATTTTTTTGTCGCCATGTTTTGACCCTATAACTTTTTGTAATTATGCGTACGGAGCAGTGTAGGGGCTCATTTTTTGCGGGCAATCTGAACTTTTAATTGATACCATTATGGGGTGCGTATGATGTTTTGATCACTTTTATTCATTTTTGTTTAGGAAAGAAGCGTCCAAAAATGGCGAATTAGCCATTTGGACGCTTTCTTCCGTTTTTATGTTTACCGTACGGTGAATATTTTTAATATTATTATAGTATGGGCGTTTTGCACATTGCGACACTCATTATGTGTAATTTTTTATTTTTTTATTTATTTTATTTTTATTTTGGGGAAAGGGGGTGATTTGAATTTTTATATTTTTTTTATTTAATTTTTATTTTTAAACTTTTTTTTTTTTTTACCACTTTCTTATAGTTCCCATAGGGAACTATAAGATGCAATCATCAGATTGCTATTCTCATATATTCCAATGCAATAGCATTGGAATATATGAGAAAATACCATATTTCCTATGGAGCCTATTACAGTCATAGGCTCCATAGGAATACTGTAGTAGTAACCTAGGTTTCATTCACAGAAACCTAGGGTACTACATGCATGCTCCGGCTCCCCTTGTGGCCATCAGGGAGCCGGAGCAAACCGAAAGTGAAACTTTCGGTTTTTGCGCGATCAGATGCCGTGGTCAGGATTGACCACGGCATCTGAGGGGTTAAATGTCCGCGATCGGCATCGCTGCCGGTCGCGGACATGAGCTGCGGGCGCCATCTTTAAAGTGCGGACGAAGGGCGTACATGTACGCCCTTCGTCCTTAAGGGGTTAATAAACTATCAAAAGTACCTTATAGATCATCCTCATTGTGTTATCATACAGTCTTGTCCCGTTTTTCTGCCATGTATATGCATGAAAAAAATCGCCTTATAAAGTTCTCTTCTCCAGCTTCACAAGTCACGATAGAAGTCAAGGGGGCAGCCCTTCCCTGACTCCAGGCTGTAACTCCCCTGCCCTAACCCCGCCTCTATGCAGTCTAATTGACACCCCGCTCAGTCGCCGGGACCGCACTTGTACAGTCGGCGCGTGAGGAAGAAAAGACAGGACGGTGCATGCGCGATTCAGTTACAGGATCGCGCTTGAGTCTGCTACTGAGGCCGACGGCGCATGCGCCGCCTGTACAGGCGCGGTCCCGCCGACTGAGCTGGGTGTCAATTAGACTGCATAGAGGCGGGGTTAGGGCAGGGGAGTTACAGCCTGGAGTGAGGGAAAGGCCGCCCCCTTGACTTCTATCGTGACTTGTGGAGCTGGAGAAGAGAATTTTATAAGGCATTTTTCCATGCATATACATGGCAGAAAAACGGGACAAGACTGTATGATAACACAGTGAGGATGATCTATAAGGTACTTTTGATAGTTTATTAAGTGAAATGCAGGTGACAGGTTTGCTTTAAGGATTCTGTGTTGGTCCTATGTCCATATGTGCCCACATTACTGAGAAAAATTATATTTATAATATATGCAAATGAGCCTCTAGGAGCAACAGGGGCGTTGCCTTTACACCTAGAGGCTCAGCTCTCTGCGTCCTCTCTACTCTGATTGACAGGGCCAGCTGTGAGGACCTTTTCAATACCTGTCCCTGTCAATCAAAGTGAGGGTGAGGCAGTTGCAGAGAGAGCAAAGCCTCTAGGTGTAATGGAAACGCCCTCATTGCTCCTGGAGGCTCATTTGCATATATTAAACCATCATTTTTCTAAGCGATGCGGGCACATAGAAACATGGGACCAACACAGATGTCTTCAGCTTCCAAGTGCACATGTAACAGGTCAGCCGGTGCCATAGGTACAAACCCTGCTGACAGATGGGCTTTAAAATGTGGAAGTGGGGTGGGGGATGATTTGAATTTGGGATATATTATTATATTTTGCCTCTATACTGTGTCATGAGGCACGGGGGGCCTCATGACACAGTATAGAGGCAGCTCCCTCTGTCTAACCACTCAGATTTTACTGTCTCTATTGACTTTGGAATCTGAGGGGTTAAATGAGCAGGATGAGAGTTATCTCCTGATCCCAGTCACCATAGGCGGGTGTCAGCTGTATAACACAGCTATGAGCCCAATCTATGCACCCCTTCAGCCATCATGGAGTACATGTACGTCATTTTTAACCACTTCAGCCCCCCTAGCTTAAACACCCTTAATGACCAGGCCACTTTTTACAATTCTGCACTACACTACTTTCACCGTTTATTGCTCCGTCATACAACTTACCACCCAAATGAATTTTACCTCCTATTTTTCTCACTAATAGAGCTTTCATTTGGTGCTATTTTATTGCTGCTGACATTTTTACTTTTTTTGCTATTAATCAAAAATTACCGAAATTTTTGTACAAAAATGACATTTTTCACTTTCTGTTTGAAAATTTGTCAAATAAAACTACATTTCTCAACAAATTTTTCTCAAAATTTATTGTTCTACATGTCTTTGATAAAAAAAAATGCAATAAGTGTATATTTATTGGTTTGGGTAAAAGTTATAGCGTTTACAAACTATGGTGCAAAAAAGTGAATTTCCGCACTTTGACTTTCTGAGCACCTGTCCTGTTTCCTGACGTACTACAATGCCCAGACAGTAGAAACACCCCATAAATGACCCCATTTCGGAAAGTAGACACCCTAAGGTATTCACTGAGGGCATAGTAAGTTCATGGAAGTTTTTATTTTTGTCACAAGTTAGCGGAAATGTTTTTTTTTTTTTTCCAAAAATTTCATTTTCCATAAACTTGTGACAAAAATAAAAACTTCCATGAACTCACTATGCCCATCAGCGAATACCTTAGGTGTCTACTTTCCGAAATGAGGTCACTTGTGGGGTATTTTTACTGCCCTGGCATTTAGGGGCCCCTAAAGCGTGAGAATCCAAATGCGTAAAATGCCCTGTGAAATCCTAAAGGTACTCATTGGATTTAGGGCCCCTCTGCGCATCTTGGCTGCAAAAAGTGCCACACATGTGGTATCGCCGTACTCGGCAGAAGTAGAGGCAATGTGTTTGGGGTGTATTTTTACATATACCCATACTGGGTGTGAAAAATATCTCTGTAAATGACAACTTTTTCCATTTTTTATACAAAGTTGTCAATTTACAGAGATATTTCTCTCACCCAGCATGGGTATATGTAAAATACACCGCAAAACTCATTGCCCTACTTCTCCTGAGTACAGCGATACCACATGTGTGCCACTTTTGCAGCCAAGACGCAAGGGCCCTAAATCCAATGAGTACCTTAAGATTTCTAGGGCATTTTACGCATTTGGATTCAAACTCCTCTCACGCTTTAGGGGCCCCTAAAATGCCGGGACAATAAAATACCCACAAGTGACCCCATTGTGGAAAGTAGACACCCTAAGGTATTCGCTGATGGGCATAGTGAATTCATGGAAGTTTTTTATTTTTGTCACAAGTTAGCGGAAATGTTTTTTTTTTTTTTTTCTCTCTTACAAAGTCTCATATTCCACTAACTTGTGACAAAAATAAAATTTTACATGAACTCACTATGCCCCTCACAGAACACCTTGGGGTGTCTACTTTCTAAAATGGGGTCACTTGTGGGTTATTTTTACTGCCCTGGCATTTTAGGGGCCCCTAAAGCGTGAGAAGCGGTTTGGAATCCAAATGAGTAGAAATGTCCTGTGAAATCTAAAGGTACTCATTGATTTAGGGCCTTTGCATCTTGGCTGCAAAAAGTGCCACACATGTGGTATCGCCGTACTCGGCAGAAGTAGGGCAATGTGTTTGGGGTGAATTTTACATATACCCATACTGGGTGTGAAAATATCTCTGTAAATGACAACTTTTTCCATTTTTTATACAAAGTTGTCAATTTACAGAGATATTTCTCTCACCCAGCATGGGTATATGTAAAATACACCCCAAAACACATTGCCCTACTTCTCCTGAGTATGGCGATACCACATGT
Organism: Bufotes viridis; assembly: GCA_033119425.1. NCBI lineage: Eukaryota > Metazoa > Chordata > Amphibia > Anura > Bufonidae > Bufotes > Bufotes viridis. The sequence goes on from CM065594.1 coordinate 53,252,677, forward strand.
GTGGCACTTTTTGCAGCCAAGATGCACAAAGGGACCCCAATTCCAATGAGTACCTTTCAGGAGGGCATTTTTACGCATTTTTCTTCTCACGCTTTAGGGCCCCTAAAATGCCAGGGCAGTATAAATACCTCACATGTGACCCCATTTTAGAAAGAAGACACCCCAAGGTATTCTGTAAGGGGCATGGTGAGTTCATACAAGATTTTTTTTTGGCACAAGTTAGCGGAATTTGATTTTTTGTTTTTTCACACAAAGTCTCCCTTTCCGCTAACTTGTGACAAAAATTCAATCTTTAATGGACTCAATATGCCCCTCAGCGAATACCTTGGGGTGTCTTCTTTCCAAAATGGGGTCACATGTGAGGTTTTTGTACTGCTCTGGCATTTGAGGGTCTCCGTAATCATTACATGTATGGCCAGCATTAGGAGTTTCTGCGATTCTCCTTATATGGAGCATACAGGTAATGAGATTTTTTTCGTTCAGCCTCTGGGCTGAAAGAAAAAATGAACGGCACAGATTTCCTCATTCGCATCGATCGATGTGGATGAAAAAATCTCTGCCAAAAATATGCAAAAAAATAGAGGGGCCTGGCGATTGCCAGGACATAGAGGCTCCGCCCAAACATCCATACCCACTTCAGCTCCTATGTCCTGGCAAACGTGATTTCTCCATTCACATCGATCAATCGATCGGTGTGGAGGAAGACATCTTTGCCAGATTTTTGATACAAAGTGTTTGCCAAAGCATATGAACTCCAACACCTCTCCTCAGCTCATATGCCTGGGCAAACGTACCTGTCCTGCAGAGGAGAAATCTCGTCTTGCAGCGCCGCATACACCGACTTCACGTGTCTTCTGACAGCAGCGCAATGCTTCTCTCAGAATTCACATCAGTGCTGCGGCGTTTTCATCGGTTGGTCCGTTGATCTACCTGGAAAATAAAGGGTGGTTAGGGGGAAAAAAAAAAAAAGAAGAAAAAACAGGCAGCAGGCACATAACTTGAACGTTGCAAACTTTATAAAACATGAATAAAACCTGAACATGAAAAAAAAACGGAACTTTTAAAACCTTAACTAACTCAAGATTTTTTTTTTCTTGCTACCTGTTTAATTTTTTTTTCTTTTTTTAACCATTTCACTCTTTATTTTCCTAGCAGAAACCTCTCCTTTCCCATGGGACAATGTGTAAAGTGTAAATCACACAGAGATGGTGCGAAGTACACTATACACGGTATCCTAAGTGAAAGGAGAGGTTTCTACCGTTTTACACTTCTGCAGTAGCACAGCAGCACCGTCCCCTACGTGTTAGGGTCTCTCAAAACCTAGTATCCTGAGAGACCCTTGAACCTGATTGTAAAAACTACCTGTGTCCTGCAATCCCTAGGTCCCTAAGTGTACCTGAGTGTGGTACTTCCGGAAACACTCCCCTAGGCATAGGGCAGGGTGGTCAGGACAGTCAGGACAGAAATAACGGGTATCACGCCTTATTCCACTCCTGCTACAGACACGACATCTTTTTCGGGGTGGTGGTTGAGTTGAGGTACCAGGCACAACGCTAGGGAAGTGCCGCTCGTGTAGACGGCTAACTACACTGGTGGATGGGGCCACGGAACCTCCTGGAGACAGGAGTTCCGAAATGATCTCTTCCTGAAATTTTAGGAAGGATCCTGTTCTCCCAGCCTTACTGTAGAGAACGTAACTATTATAGGCAGCCAATTGAAATAAATATACAGACACCTTTTTATACCAGCGTCTGCTGCGTCGGGAAATCAAATACGGGGCCAACATCTGGTCGTTAAAGTCCACCCCTCCCATGTGGAGATTATAGTCGTGGACCGAGAGGGGCTTTTCAACGACACTGGTTGCCCGTTCAATTTGGACTGTCGTGTCTGCGTGAATGGAGGAGAGCATGTAAACGTCACGCTTGTCTCTCCATTTCACCGCGAGCAGTTCTTCGTTACACATGCAGCCCTCTGCCCCCTTGCAAGTCTGGTGGTAATGAGCCGTTTGGGGAAGCCCCGGCGACTAGGTCGCACGGTGCCACAGCAGCCAATCTGTTCTGGGAACAAATGCTTGAAGAGGGCCACACTTGTGTAAAAGTTGTCCACGTAAAGATGGTACCCCTTGCCGAATAAGGGTGACACCAAGTCCCAGACTATCTTCCCACTGCTCCCCAGGTAGTCAGGGCAACCGACCGGCTCCAGGGTCTGATCTTTTCCCTCATAGATCCGAAATTTGTGCGTATAGCCTGTGGCCCTTTCACAGAGCTTATACAATTTGACCCCATACCGGGCGCGCTTGCTTGGGATGTACTGCTTGAAGCCAAGGCGCCCGGTAAAATGTATTAGGGACTCGTCTACGCAGATATTTTGTGCAGGGGTATACAAATCTGCAAATTTCAGGTTGAAATGGTCTATGAGGGGCCGAATTTTGTGGAGCCGGTCAAAAGCTGGGTGGCCTCTGGGACGGGAGGTGGTGTTGTCACTAAAGTGCAGGAAACGCAGGATGGTCTCAAAACGTGTCCTGGACATGGCAGCAGAGTACATGGGCATGTGATGAATTGGGTTCGTGGACCAATATAACCGCAATTCATGTTTTTTGTAATGCCCATGTTGAGGAGAAGGCCCAGAAAAGTTCTAAGTTCGGAAACTTGGACTGGTTTCCACCGGAAAGGCTGGGCATAGAAGCTTCCCGGGTTGGCGTTTATAAATTGAGTGGCATACCGATTTGTTTCTGCCACGACTAAGTCATAGAGCTCCGCAGTGAAGAACAGCTCAAAAAACCCAGCGCCGATCCTATCTGAGCTGTCTCCACCCGAACTCCTGACTGGGCGGTGAAAGGGGAACTACTGGTGCGGCTGAAGTTGGGGGCTGCCAATCAGGATTTGCCAGCACCTCAGGGACTCTAGGGGCTCTACGGGCCTGTCTTTGCGGTGGCTGCGACGGGAAACTACTGCACGTGCCACCGTACCAGCTTCAACTGCCCTTCTGGTGCTCGCCACTTCACCATGTTGTACGGCAGTGCTGGTACTAGGTCCAGGACGGGCTGCGCTGCTGGTGTATGCCTCACCACGTAATCCGGCAGCGCCAGCCCCACTCTGCTGCCCTTGAAGCGGATCCTGCGCAACCTGCGGTCTAGCAACACGGGGCCGGGTACGCCTGGTTCTATCAGGGACCTCAACCTCCTCGTCCGAACTTTGGGTCAGACTGCCACTGCTCTCTACAGGTTCGTATTCTGACCCGCTAGATTCGTCAGATGAGGGTTCCCATTCCTCATCCGACTGGGTCAGAATCCTGTAGGCCTCTTCAGAGGAATACCCCTTGTTTGACATTTGGGCGTCTAAATTTGGGGGTATTCCCTGAGACTACCCAAGAAAAAAGCAAGCCTGTCTTACAAATGGGAGTGTAGCGAAGTACAGAAGCCGCTGCGATTGATAAAAAGATCAAAACTGATTTTTTATCGCCGCAGCGCTTGTGAAGTGATTGTGCAGTGATACAAAAAAAATTTTTTTGTCACTGCGGCGGGGCGGGCGTGGGTGAACGCAGGTGTGGGCGACCGATCAGGTCTGATCGGGCAAACACTGCGTTTGGGGTGGAGGGCAAACTAAAGTGACAGTAATACTATTATAGATCTGACCGTGATCAGTTCTGATCACTTACAGATACTATAAAAGTACAAACGCTGATTAGCGCTACGCTAATCAGCGAATCAGTGACTGCGGTGCGGTGGGCTGGGCGCTAACGCTAACTACCTACCAAAGGGACCTAAACTAACCTAAACCTAACAGTCAATACTGGTAAAAAAAAAAAGTGACAGTTCACAAAAGTGACACTGATCATTTTTTTCCCTTTCACTATGTATTGACAGGTGATCAAGGGGTTAATTCGGGTGATGGGGGGTGATTAGGGCCTGATATGTAGTGATTGGTGCACTTACTTGGGATCTGTGCTCTGTGCTGGGTCCAACCGATGAAAAGGACCCAGCACATGGCACAGATCCCTTATAAAAGCCATATATTTATATATAAAACTTATATCACCTATTTCCATAGGTGATTTTGAAAATCACCAGCCTGCCAGCGCTGATCATTGGCTGGCAGGCTGGTGACGAACTTGTCCTGAGCCCGGCGGTGCGTTCCATTTGCGTTCCACCGGGCTCAGGAGCGCGTCAAGGAGGAATGAACCGACCGCCCGCAGGACGCAATCCTGCGTGAGGCGGTCGGAAAGAAGTTAAAAAAGGGACAACTCTCTGAATGTCCTTGATTGGCCCAGCCAGAGCCCTGATCTCAACCCAATGGAACATCTCTGGAGAAACCTGAAAATGGCTGTCCATCGATGGTCCCATCCAACCTGACAGAGCTTGAAAGTATCTGCAGAGAAGAATGGCAGAACATCCCCAAATCCAGGTGTGCAAACCTTGTGGCCTGATAGCCAAAAAGACTGGAGTCTGTAATCACTGCCAAGAGGCTTCAACTTAGGCCAAGTTCACACTTTAGTTATTTGATCAGTTATTTCCTCTTTCACACGAACGACGCAGGTAAGGGCCGGATGCGATGCGGGTGCATTGCGGGAAACTTGCGCGAGCAGGCACGCAAATTTCAGTCAGTTTTGTCTGCGATTGCATTCCGTTGTTCAGTTTTTTCCGCGCGAGTGCAATGACTTTTGCACGCGCGTGATAAAAAACTGAATGTGACCCGAACCCGGACTTTTTCACTGAAGTTCGGGTTTGGGTTCGGTGTTCTGTTGATTTTATTATTTTCCCTTCTAACATGGTTAAAAGGGAAAATAATAGAATTCTAAATACAGAATGCTAACTAAAACGTCTATTGAGGGGTTAAAAAAAATAAAAATAAACTCACCTCATCCACTTGATCGTGCAGCCGGCATCGTCTTCTTTCTCCTTCCTGCAGGACCCTCAAAAGGACCTGCGCTGACGTCATCGCGCTCAGGTGAAAGAATTGTCCAAGATAAATAAAAATATCAGACAAGCCCTTCAAAGGGGCACACAACTTTATTTCGTAACACTTGTGCTGGAAAAACCTTTTAATCCTAAAGGGGTTGACCAGGATTAGAAAAAAATGGCTGTTTTTTTTCAAAAAACAGCCTCACACCCGCCCAAGGTATCTTTTTTTTCCCTGGTATGACTGGCAGTTCAGCTCCTTTGAAGTGAATGTTTAGGCTCCCCAGAGCGCCTAGCTTGGTGGACACATGGGGGCAATGACAATGACTGTGTGGTGGCTGTTTTCCCGCCTTTATTTTTCAGATCTTACCTGAGGTAATTCTAGTTTGGTCCGGTCAGCTGAAGAGGTGTAGTGGTCAAGGTGTTTCCTGATTGGTCTCCACCCATTGCTGGGGGAGATTTCCAGGCTTCTGATTTGTTGTGCTTCCAATGGCGGGAAGCTTCTTGCCTTTATATTTTCAGGTTCATCGCTGATTCTGGGCCAGTTCAAAGAAGAAGACATCGTCTGCGCCCGCCCTCCCTCCGATAAAGCTTATTTACCCCTGTCGCTGTGCTTTATTAGCGGGGCTGTATCGTTCAGCTAATGCTGAACGGATCTTGGTTCTTTGGTTGGTATTGGTCTAATTTATTAATGGTGTAATGTTCTAATTTATTCTGTCGTCTATTTAATACTGTTTTTATGGTTACCCATAATAAAGCACTGCGGCCATTTTATTCCATAAAGTCGTTGTTGTGTATTTATTTTAGTTATTAAAGTAGAGTTATAGTAGTTTTTTATTGGTGTCATTTGCCTCTATGAGACTGAGCTGTAATACCACACAGAACCTATAGAGAGGTTCAGTGCTGTTGTTGGAAGAAAGTAGCCATCTTTTTCTGCTCCTGGGGAACCCCTTTAATAATAACATACACAGCAATACAAGTGTCCTACTTTGCCAAAAAGGCTATTGTCTCTTTAAGTGCAACTGCAATTATATCCCCAAGGTTTACAGAAAACACCGGCTTCCACAGTGACAGCAGCGAAATAAACTTCCTCCGTTCCAGATCCTGCTGCTTCAAGCACCACTTCAGTCTGCCTCATTATCACACCTGCGTGCCTATACCAATGATTGTAAAGAGCTTTAACTTATTCATGCCAAGATGTGCGGAACTTCTCAGGGTGTGTTTACATGTAATACCATCACAGACCTTCATCCTATGGGTACAAAGAATGGCGCTCCTTATCGGGCACATGTATTCAAGTCGACAGGAGCCACTTGTATATGCTCATGATACTGATCGCCCCTCTCTTGTAACTCATCCTTAAAAAGGCAACTCAAGATTACCAAACCTCCCTGTTTAACCCCTTCAAGACTCTGCCATTTTTCACCTTAAGGACCAGGCCATTTATTTTGCAAATCTGACATGTGTCACTTTATGTGGTGATAACTTTAAAACGCTTTTACTTATCCAAGCCATTATTTTCTTTTCACATATTCTACTTCATGACATTGGTACATTTGAGTCAAAATATTTCATTTTTATTCATAAAAAAAATACCAAATTAACCCAAAATTTGGAAAAATTCACAATTTTCTAAATTTCAATTTCTCTGCTTTTGAAATAGATAGTGATACCTCCTAAAATAGTTATTACTTTACATTTCCCATATGTCTACTTCATGTATGGATCATTTTGTAAATGACATTTTATTTTTTTGGGGACGTTAGAAGGCTTTGAAGTTTAGAAGCAAATCTTAACATTTTTAAGAACATTTCCAAAACCCAATTTTTAAAGGGGTTCTACAGGAATTTAGAAAATGAAAATACTTAAATATTACTTTATTGTAAATATATTCCTATATACCTTTCATGATTTATAATAGCTCATTTTGTTTAGGGAGCAATCATTAGGAGAAACAAAATGGCCACCGTCCTATTAATACACACAAAATCTGTCCCAATCACACAGGAGGACAAGTTACTTCCGAACACTGAGGTAAAGAGCTGCCTCATCCTCCTTTCTGCTCCACTTATGATCCTGAATACAGATTATAAGAACTTTAACTAAATCGCTGCGGGAATGGAGTCCATGAGGAGACATGAAGTTCAGAGAGGACAGACATGACAGACTGTTGTAATGGAGACTACATACAAGTGCTGCTGCCCATTATCCACATCACCCCCACCCTCCTATCTACTCCATGCCTCCTCCTCCTGAACTCCATTTCTACAGAGATATAGCTGAATATCATATTAAACTGTATTTAGGATCATAGAAGAAGATGAGGCAGCTCTTTGGCTCACTGCTCTGAAGTAACATGTCCTACTGTGTGATTAGGACAGGTTTTCCATTTACTAATAGGACGGCGGCCATTTTATTTCTCCTGATGATTGCTCTCTAGACAAAACAAGCCATTATAACTAATAAAAGGTATTTAGGAATATATTTATAATAAAGTAATATTTAAGTATTTCCGAATTTCCAGAGAACCCCTTTAAGGACCAGTTCAGGTCTGAAGTCACTTTGTGGAGCTTACGTAATAGAAACCACCCATAAATGCCCGTATTTTAGAAACCACTGTACACCCCTCACGGTATTCAAAACTGATTTTACAAACTTTGTTAACCCTTTAGGTGTTCCACAAGAATTAAAGGAAAATGTAGATGAAATTTCACTTTTTTGCCAGATTTTCATTTTTAATCAATTTTTTTCCTGACAAAGCAAGGGTTAACAGCCAAACAAAACCCACATTTTTTTTACCCTGATTCTGTAGTTTACAGAAACACCCCATTTGTGATTGTAAACTGCCCTACAGGCACACGGCAGAGCGCAGAAGGAAAGGAGCGCCATGTGGTTTTGGAGGGCAGATTTCACTGGGAATATTTGAAGACTCCATGATGCACCCCTAGAGTAGAAACTCCAAAAAGCTGACCCCATTTTGGAAACTATGGGATAAGGTGGCAGTTTTGTTGGTACTATTTTAGGGTACAAATGAATTTTGGTTGCTCTATATTACATTTTTTGTGAGGCAAGGTAACAAAAAATGGCTGTTTTGGCATTGTTTTTATTTTTTGTTTTTTACAGTGTTCATCTGACAGGTTAGATCATGTGCTATTTTTATAGAGCAGGTTGTGACAGACGTGATAATACAATATGACTTGCGGACCGCACATCGCCGGCACTATAATAGAAAGTGCCTTTTCTTGTTCACAGTTGCGAATAAGAATAGGACATGTTCTATTTTTTTGGGGAACGGAATTGCGGATCCGGAAATGAATGGGTTCCCACCCGTTCCGCAAAATTGCGGAACGGATCCGGGCCCATGTTGCGGACGTGTGAATGGACCCTTAGTTTAAGGTTGGGTTCACGTTACATTTTTGTCTTTAACGTATGACATATACATCATACAGTAGCATCGGGTACCATAGAGTTCCATTGTAAAAAAAAAAAGAAAGTATACGTTAACGTGTACGTTATTTTGCATTTTTTTTGCTGGACTCTGCAGGATAGAAAATTGTAGTAAATGTGTAAACCATGGCCAGACATTAACTTATAGGGTGGCCCTCCAACAGGTGGCACTAGAGAGCCAGCTTTTGCCTTTCTGGATAGTAGCTTATTTACATTCCCTTTTTCCCAGGGCACATTGCCCGCCCTATAACACTCCCTACAACTAAGTTGACATTCTCCACAAGGAGAAACTTTACTCCACAAAACCCACATCAAAAGTCCCTCACCCACCCAATCACTACCATTCTCTGTACTGTTGAGGGCCAAAATCTGGCAGTGGAGATCCATGATCACTAATGTGGTTCTCTAAAAGTTCTTTGAAGAACTATATGAGCTAAAATCATGAAGAAACCACCAGAAGATTCTCTGCTGAGGAAGACTTCAATGAGAATCATCGCTCCTAAATATCTTTTTGGATAACATTGGATGAATTTGTAGAGCTCGTGAACTACAAGATCCTTGCCAAAGTACTGGCCAGTTGGCTGAAGGCTATCATCAGATGGATCATCAACTTGTATCATTCCTGCGCACAGGATCACAGACAGCCTGCCTTGTCCGTGGCCCTGGTCAGCTTTGACCAGGAAAAGGCATTTGATCGTGTTTCACACGTCTTTATGGGCCAGGTCCTGGGAAGGTTTAGGCTGGGGGAAATGTTCTGTTCCTGTGTTAACCTGATCTACTGTACCTTGATATTTTCAGTGTGAAGCTGGTGAATAGCTGGAAGACTGACTCCTAAACAAGTCCTCTCTGGTGTCAGACAAGGCTGTCATCTTTCTACCTCTGCTTTTGGTTTGTGTTATAGAGCCCTTCGCAGAGTCTATCTGGTGGAATCCAGAGCTCAGAGGCATCAGTGGCCCAGGACCAGACCGACAATATCTTTTGCACAGACTGGCATTTGGTGACAGTGCTTGTCCAGACATGTGAGGAATACCGCCAGGCTTTGGAGCTAAGGTCAACTGTGGAAAGTCGGAAGCCATGCTGTTTGTGGAATGGGCCCTGACTTCTTTCACTCCCTTGCCCTTCTTTATTCAGCCAGACTTCATCAAGATACTGGGTTACTGGTTTGGGAAGGAAGCCCTAAAGTCCAGGCATGATTGTTGGGCAAAGGTCAACCAAAAGATTCATCATCGAAGGAAAGACTTGTGCTACGGAACGAGACCCTGCCTGTTCTTCAGTACACAGTGCAAGTTTGGCCTCCTCATGTCATAGTACGCTAGACCATTACCAGTGCTATCTTTTGCTTCATCTGGGGATCCAAAATAGAATAGGGTAAAAAGGACAGTCATGTACAAGGAGCCCTTATAATGCAGTAGTCATGTATGACTGTGTCTGCAGGACTCTGACATCAAAGGAAGATGGCTCAGTGGGCCAATCTATGTACTACCAAGATCTGGTACTACCCGGACATTCACAAGTTTGTAAAGTAACACCAGTTTGTGGAAACCAAAGACTATCCACAAGCTCATCTGAGCAAAGTCCATTACAGGGTGCCCTGCTGCCACCACTGAAATTGTTTGGAAGAAGGTGGCTTCTAGCAGGTTAACAAATGAGCACAAAGACCAGGTATCAATGGCCATTCACGGGGGCCTGCCCCTGAGAACTCTTATGCATGCCCGTGGACTGTTCAACACACCAGGTACTGCCCATTCGCTGAAGAAACACCCTTGTATCTCTTTTGTCAGTGCCCATTTGTGCAAGCCATGTTGCATGCAATGGAAAATGAACTCAGAGACTTTATTCCCAGGTGTAGCCAGAAGCATACTGCAGTGCTTTATGGACTCTTCCATGGGACTCACATTGTTCAGGCTATCGAGGAGGCCTGGTGCCTTATGAACTGCTTTAAGGATGCTTTGTAGCTTGCCAGGGAACACCTGGTCATAAACTGGGAGAGGATGTTCATCCAGGACTGACACAGGTTGGTTTACATCCTGCTCAGAGACTGCTCCATCATGGACTGTCTTGACACCAATGAAGAAGAGGACTTAGTCTCCTTCCCCCTCTCCCATCGGTGTGTCTGTCTAACAATAATGCTTCAGGCCTGGAACTCCCCTTCAGTTCCCCTCTTCCCCCTTCCCCTATCACTTGTCTGATGCTTATTGATAGATGTGTTATCTTTTATTAGATTTTGGGTGTGGTGCGATGCATAATGTATAGTGCAGGATCTGTGCCTGTGCTTTACATTATACTCCTACACTACAAGTTATATGTGTAGCATTTATCGCACTTTTCCCAGCTAGTGCTGCATCACAGTGTGCCTTTTTGTTTCAGTCCTGACAACTAATGCTATTTAAATCCAAAAATAGTTGTCTGCATGGACAAAATATTTGTTTTTGGCTTATATCCCAAGTCACGTTCCAATTGCCAGGCATTGACATAGGGTGGTATCCAGTAGGTGGCCCTAGGGTTCTAGCCCTTACCCTCGGAATATGAACTTCTTTACAGATGCCATTCTACATAATAATGTTGAACAAACGTTTCTATTGTCGAATAACCATGCATTCCCAATTCCCACCCTCCACAAGCATCTTCTGTCATATCATATTTTTACATCTGTGTGGTCTCATAAGAAATTAAAGCAATGCGCAAATAGTAATAATTAAATTACAGTTGATGTTCAGAGACTTTATTGATTCCATCAACAGGAGCCCTGGAAGTGGGTGAATATTCCTGTTCTTATTGACGGAAATGCATTGTCAGTTCTCATCATCCCAGACGTCAAGCTTACGCTGCTGATGAGGTGAATGTGTAACTGCAGTCCCACATGTGCAGCATTGGAGATGAGCACATCGTTCCTTATGCTTTGTCTTCTTGATGGTCGCAACCTATAGCAGTATATGCAGTATTTAGGAAGTAATTACTCTTACAGGTTAACCCTTTTCATTACAAGACTCAGTGGCACATTATTAGAATTGACAATGTGAATGACCAGGTCGATTTAAAGGGTCCTTTCAAGAATTAAAAAAATGAAACAGAAAATATTATATAATAAAAAGCAAGCACTGCTCACCTGTTTAATCACTGCAAAACAATAAAGTGTAAGGCTACTATCACATCTGCGTTTTCCATGCCGGTTTTGAGATCTGGCAGAGGATCTCACCACCAGGGGAAAATGCTTCAGTTTTGTCCCCATCAATTTTCAATGGGGACAAAATTGAATAAACCCGAAACTGAGTGCACCAGAATGCATTCCGTTCCGGTTTGTTGCGTTCCCAAGCAGCGTTTATGTGTGTGGCATGGAAAACTGAACATACTGGATCCAGCACCAAAAATATATAAGTCAATGGTGCTAAATCTGTTTTTTTCGGACTCGAAAAAAACAGATCCTGTGCTCACCGACTTTCAATGATTTTAGTCCCGGATCCACCATGTTTATTTTCGACATCATACAACCGGATCCATTCTGAACGTATGCAGTCGGTTGTATTATTCAAACAGATGCGTTCCATGCTGGATCTCAAAACCAGACAGCAAAAACGCATATGTGAAAGTAGACTAACCCTTGCAGAGAAAGCAGTGGGTCTAGTGCTGCTGCCAGTTACAAGCAAGGATGTTAGTGACGATTCTTCTGAGATAAAGTGGACTGCAAATCCCATGTGAACTTCCCTGCACCCAATAGCAGACGGACCCGGGGGAGAGGCCAAGGAAGGAAGAGGAAAAGCAACCTACCTTGAAGACAGAAGCATGGCCAGGAGAGAGACAGACTGTCTCCACAGGCAGAAGTGAACCCTGCTTCTGTGCATACAGCGCAGCACAGTCCAGGCAGCTCCATTGATTCCTGGGGCAGAGGAGAGAGTTCATGGATGGGCTATAATAGCAAATAAATGTTATTGCTGTGTAAGGGGAACTCCAGTGTGCAAAATAGTGCAAAATTTGGATCACCGAGCAGTTGGATAACATCTTCTGGTCATATGAATCCAGATTTCTCTTGAACCATGCTGATGGGAGGGTCAGAATTTGGCACAAGCAGCATGAATGGATGATCCTTTCCAGTCTGTTGTCAACGGTTCAGGATGGTGGAGTAATAGTGCGGATAATGTTTTCTTGGCACACCCTGGGTCCTCTGTCCACCTGTAGATGGACGTTTGGACAGTACGACTCAACTAATCATTGTGGCCGACCAATTTTATCCCTTCATGGCAGACAAACACTTTCAGCAGGACTACAAGGGTCGTCTAGTTATGGATTTGCGCCAAAAACATGACGAGTTTTCCTTGCTTCCCTGACCTTCACAATCACCAGATCTTAATCCTATAGAGCATCTCTAGGATGAGGTACAAAGGGCAGTTCAGAGCATGTCAGGTCCTCCACCTAATTTGCCACGGGCCGATATCCCTGCAGAACAATATCAACTACTGCCGCCAACAGGAGTCTAATGTGCTACTAGACGGATGTATCTAATAAAGTGACCATTCAGTGTACATTACAGAGCTGCTGACAGCTATGTCCACAGTGACTGCTAAGTAATTTCACAGCTATTAGTCTTCCAAAGATATAAGAAACCTACAGCAAAGACTGCTGTAAAACTACAAGCCCAAACATGCCAAGCAGACCAAAACCATAAGACACAAAAACTACGACAAGAAAATTACATTTCCTTCCTCTGAAAAGTATTATGGATGATCGTAAAACATAGAATATTTTTTCAGCCATTGTCTATCCTGCCTGGCGGGACTACAGATGACTAAGCATTCTGTGCATGTCATCTTGAATACCTGTCCTGGCAGCGAGGGAGAGTTAAGAAGCCTGGCTGAGATTTATGTCTACTAAAACGTGCCAAGAGTATAAAATCAGTATTGATTAGCAAAGCAACATGATAGTTCCTATTAAAACTAGTTTAAAGAAACAACATTAAACGGAATCTACCTCAAAGGAATTGTGCTATAACGTAGCAAATGTTATGTGGCTGGAATAACTGGACTCAATCGGTAAATGTCATCAGTGCTGCAAATATGATTGGTGCTGGAAGCCCGTGTGCTGGGAATCCAACCATGAAATATAAGAGCAAAGAATAAATATGAATAACTGGCCGGAATGGAAAAAAGAAATATAAATAATAAGAAAGGAAGAGAAGAAAATTGAACCTAATAGAAAACTAGCTTGAGATGCAATCAATTTAATATTATAACCAGAGAACTTCAGTCATTTCTCGAGAAAAATGTTTCAAGAACGTGATAAGACCTTAATAATAGGAGATGTGTCACTGAAGTGGAATTATATAAGCAAAACCCAATCGTATGAATGTGTAAATGTGAAGTGTAACTGCTATGTGGATCTTTTATTTAAAACAAAACCTAAAAACTTGGAACAAATGTGAATTAATTTGAATTTCAAGATTACATCAGAAGGCCCAAGAATATGGCGTTGCTTAGAATGAGCAGATAGATCCAGTCGGTATGATGGAGACTCATACAAGGTCTGCATGTGGGGGAGGTGGGATGCTAAAATAGTTCTTCTAACCAAAGGCTAGTCTGTAGACCACCGACAACCCACAAGTGACTTGAGAGTGAGCCACATGTTACTTTCAGTTCCCTTTTATTGCATCCCCGGCTGTTGGCACCTGACATCTGTTGGTACATGATTAGATTTAGCTCTCCTTGCTTTCATTAGTTTGGGTTACTGTATATTGCTTCTGGCACTGGCCACATGTCTGAGGCGGACTGCACCCCACAGTTGAGTAACTCAGATATACTGAGAAAGGACTTGCACGCCTTTGGTCAACTGGGAAGATTGCATTGTATAGCTAGAGAAAGACTTAAACACGATCAGCCTACTGCTTATCTCCCTGTACACAAATTTTGGGAATCACCTACCCTGTGATATACTTAAGAACTGTGCCCACTACTTATATTTGCACTGTGTGACCTATCATCGCCAAGTAAACAGACTGTTGTTTTCTATAGTGAAGCTGGCTTGGTCATGTCTCCATAGGTCTGGCAACTGATCTCCTCCCTTGCACCCTGCTACCTTTTCACCATCCAGGGTATCCCAGCCCCAACGAGACAGGAGATATCCAGGATGTGCCCCGAGGGAAAGAAGGGTTGGTCACCTCCTCTCACTGCATGCACGGCCTGGGGGAGTGCAGGATCAGCCACAAGGAAAACTACCACCACCTTTGTAGCTGCTGCCACTGTTCCCATCCACTCCAACACCACCACCATGCCTCCCCTGTGGACCGATGCACTACACTGCCACACTACATCTTTTTACTGCCTTTTTTAGCTTCTTAAAACATCTAGAAAGTTGTCTTAATACAAGAAATTTTGGGTGTTGTTTTTTAGTCAAAGTTTTTTCTAGATTTTTTTTTCCTCCTAAAAAAGTCTATGAGTAAATGTCTAATAAATACCACGCTTAAAGCATGGTGCTATTAGAAAAGAAAACGCCAAGACAGCAAAAGCAAATGCCAGCAAATTGAGTTAAAATGGCAAACGCCAAAAGTTTGCAGGTGTTTTCCAACTGGCCAACATGTAACATTTAGCTGTACTGTTTTTTTTTATATTTAAAAACATAGGCTGAGATTTAATATGGTTCATTCATTTGTAAATCCAGCCTTCGGCTAGTAGAGAAGTGCAACACTTGGGCCTTATATCGGATGAGCCATTTTTATCTACTGAAAAAGTAAATCCAGGGCGCCCAATGTGAATTCCACTCTGTGGTGGAAATGGTCTTTTAAAACCTTTGTTAATGATACTCTATAATTATAACCAAATGCAGGGTATTATTTCTCATGTCTTCCCCTGTGGACACATAATAGATCTTATAATCGTTTTAGAAATATAGGGGTTCATTTATCAATCTGAAATACGCCTTAATTAGGTATCTCAGGCACAGATCAGCGACTTTTCCTTACTCACGCCAGGTCTAAAAAAGTGGACGTGGCGTGGGTGGGGAAGGGGACTGGTCAGCAGGCCCATCTCATTTACCATTTTATACGCCTGTTTTAGGCATGGAAGACGGTCTAAATGTACGACAGCTCGGAAGCTGTCTTACATTTAGAACTGGCGCTGGATGTGCCGGAGTTATGGAGATGCCTGCACCTTTTCATAACTCCGGCGGATCCTCCGTCAGCACAGGGGCTTTATTAACCAGTCCCCGACCGCCGTACGCAGGATTGCGTCCTGCGGGCGGCCGGGATCTTCTGTTTGGACGCGCCGTGGCGTCATCTCGCGAGACGCGAGAGTTCCTGTGAACGCGCGTGCGTGCGCGCGCGCGTTCACAGTGAAGCGCGGCTCGAGAGTTGGACTACAGCCTGCCAGCGATGATCAATCGCTGGCAGGCTGTAGATGCGATATAAATCGCATCAAACAGCTATATCAGACGCTGTTTTATGAACAGCGTCTGATATAGCTGCTACCTGGTCCTCTGGTGGTCCCATTTTCTGGGATCGACCACCAGAGGACCAGGTAACTACAATAAAGTTGCACCAAACACTACACTAACCCCCACCCCCCTCACCTATTAACCCCTTGATCACCCCATCTAGACCCCTGATCACCCCCTGTCATTGATCACACCCTTGTAAGGCTCCATTCAGACGTCCATATGTGTTTTGCGGATCCGTGGATTCACGGATGCGTGGATTCACGGATCCGCGGATCCGATCCGCGGATCCTCAAAACACGGACACCGGCAATGTGCTTTCCGCATTTTGCAGATCCGCACATTGCCAGAACTATATAGAAAATGCTTTTTCTTGTCCGCAGTGCGGACAAGAATAGGACATGTTCTATATTTTTGCTGGAACGGAAGTGCAGACCCGGAGCGCGGATCCGTAATTCCGGATCCGAGCGGGACAAAGTCTGTCCCCATAGAAATGAATGGGTCCACAATTCCGTTCCGCAAACAGAATTTCGGACGTGTGAATGGGGCATAAGGGTCCCTTATCACCGCCAGTTAGTTAGCTACTTGTTAGGTAGCTAGCGCCCAGCCCACCGCCCCGCAGTCACTGATTTTGGCAGAGATTTTTTCATCCACATTGATCGATGCGAATGAAAAAATCTGTGCCGTTCATTTTTTTTCAGCGCAGAGGCTGAACGGAAAAAAATCTCATTACCCGTATGCTCAATATACGGAGAATCGCAGAAACTCCTAATGCTGGCCATACGTGTAATGACTGCGGAGACCCTCAAATGCCAGGGCAGTACAAAAACCCCACATGTGACCCCATTTTAGAAAGAAGACACCCCAAGGTATTCTGTGAGGGGTATGGCGAGTTCATGGAAAATTTTATTTTTGTCACAAGTTAGTGGAATATGAGACTGTAAAAAAAACAAAAAAAAAAACAATTTCCGCTAACTTGTGCCAAATTTTTTTTCTGTGAACTCGCCATGCCCCTCACAGAATACCTTGGGGTGTCTTCTTTCCACAATGGGGTCACATGTGGGGTATTTATACTGCCCTGGCATTTTAGGGGTCCTAAAGCGTGAGAATCCAAATGCGTAAAAATGGCCTGTGAAATCCTAAAGGTACTCATTGGTTTTAGGGCCCCTTTGCGCATCTTGGCTGCAAAAAGTGTCACTCATGTGGTATCGCCGTACTCAGGAGAAGTAGGGCAATGTGTTTTAGGGTGTATTTTTACATATACCCATACTGGAGTGTGAGAAATATCGCTGTAAACGACAACTTTTTACATTTTTTATTCAAAGTTGTCAATATACAGAGATATTTCTCTCACTCAGCATGGGTATATGTAAAATACACCCAAACACATCGCCTACTTCTCCTGATGCGACATACCATGTGTGACACTTTTGCAGGCAAGATGCGCAAGAGCCCAAATTCAATGAGTACCTTTTAGGAGAGCATTTTACGCATTTTCTTCTCACGCTTTAGGGCCCCTAAAATGCCAGGGCAGTATAAATACCCCACATGTGACCCCATTTTGGAAAGAAGACACCCCAAGGTATTCGCTGAGGGCATAATGAGTTCATGAAAAATTAAACTTTTTGTCAAAAGTTAGCGGAAAGGAGACTTTGTGAGAAAAAACAATAAAAATCAATTTCCACTAACTTGTGCCAAAAAAAAATATTCTATGAACTCGCCATGCCCCTCATGGAATACCTTGGGGTGTCTTCTTTCAAAAATGGGGTCACACGTGGGGTATTTCTACTGCCCTGGCATTTTAGGGGCCCTAAAGCGTGAGAAGAAAATGCGTAAAAATGCCCTCCTAAAGGTACTCATTGGAATTTGGGCCCTTTGCGCATCTTGCCTGCAAAAAGTGTCACACATGTGGTATCGCCGTACTCAGGAGAAGTAGGGCGATGTGTTTTAGGGTGTATTTTTACATATACCCATGCTGGGTGAGAGAAATATCTCTGTATATTGACAACTTTGAATAAAAAAATGTAAAAGTTGTCGTTTACAGCGATATTTCTCACACCAGCATGGGTATATGTAAAATACACCCCAAACACATGCCCTACTTCTCTGAGTGCAGCGATACCCATAGTGACACTTTTGCAGCCAAATGCGCAAAGGGACCTAAACCAATGAGTACCTTTAGGATTTCTGAGCCATTTTATGCATTTGGATTCTCACACTTTAGGGCCCCTAAAATGCCAGGTGAGTATAAATACCCCACATGTGACCCCATTTTGGAAAGAAGACATCCCAAGGTATTCGCGTGAGGGGCATGGTGAGTCCACAGAATTTTTATTTTTGGCACAAGTCAGCGGAAATTGTTTTTTTTTTTTGTATTATTGTTTTTACAAAGTCTCATATTCCACTAACTTGTGACAAAAATAAAATATTACTATGAACTCACCATGCCCCTCACGGAATACCTTGGGGTGTCTTCTTTCCAAAATGGGGTCACATGTGGGGTATTTCTACTGTCCTGGCATTTTAGGGGCCCTAAAGCGTGAAGAAGTCTGGAATCAAATGCGTAAAAATGCCCTGAAATCCTAAAGGTACTCATTGGAATTTAGGGCCCCTTTGCGCATCTTGCCTGCAAAAAAGTGTCACACATGTGGTATCGCCGTACTCAGGAGAAGTAGGGCGATGTGTTTTTAGGGTGTATTTTTACATATACCCATGCTGGGTGAGAGAAATATCTCTGTATATTGACAACTTTGAATAAAAAAATGTAAAAGTTGTCGTTTACAGCGATATTTCTCTCACGCACATGAGTATATGTAAAATACACCCCAAACCATTGCTACTTCTCCTGAGCTGCTACCTATGTACTGCACTCTAAATGCGCAAGGGAGCCTAAAACAATGAGTACCTTTAAGATTTCTGAGCCATTTTATGCATTTGGATTCTCACACTTTAGGAGCCCCTAAAATGCCAGGTGAGTATAAATACCCCACATGTGACCCCATTTTGGAAGAAGACACCCCAAGGTATTCCGTGAGGGCATGGTGAGTCCACAGAATTTTTATTTTTGGCACAAGTCAGCGGAAATTGTTTTTTTTTTTTTTTATTTTGTTTTTACAAAGTCTCATATTCCACTAACTTGTGACAAAAATAAAATTTTACATGAACTCACCATACCCCTCACAGAATACCTGTGGGGTGTCTTCTTTCCAAATGAGGTCACATGTGAGGTATTTATACTGTCCTGGCATTTTAGGGGCCCCTAAAGGGTGAGAAGAAGTCTGGAATCCAAATGCGTAAAAATGCCCTGTGAAATCCTAAAGGTACTCTTTGGTTTTAGGGCCCCTTTACGCACCCAGGCTGCAAAAAGTGGCACACATGTGGTATCGCCGTACTCAGAGAAGTAGGGCAATGTGTTTTGGGGTGTATTTTTATATATACCCATACTTTGTGTGAAAAATATCTCTGTAGCGACAACTTTTAAAAATTTTTATACAAAGTTGACAATTTACAGAGATATTTCTCTCACCCAACATGGGTATATGTAAAAATACACCCCAAAACACATTGCCCTACTTCTCCTGAGTGCGGCGATACCACATAAGTGCCTCTTTTTTGCAGCCTGGGTGCGCAAAGGGGCCCAAATTCCAACGAGTACCTTTAGGTTTTACATGGCGGCTCACAATTAGCCCGCCCAAAATGCCAGAACAGTAAACACACCCCACAAATGACTCCATTTCGGAAAGTAGACACCCCAAGGTATTCACTGAGGGGCATAGTGAGTCCGTCTGAGATTTTTTTTTTTTTTTTGCCAGAAGTTATCAGAAATTGAAACTTTTTTTTTTTTTTTTTCTCAGAAAGTGTCAATTTCCGCTAACTTGTGAAAAAAATGAAATGATACATGAACTCACCAAGCCCCTCCATGAATACTTTGGGGTGTCTTCTTTCTAAAATGGTGTAATTTGGGGATATTTATACTATCCTGGCATTCTAGCACCTGAAGAAACATGACAGGTGCTCAGAAAGTCAGAGCTGCTTCAAAATGCCGAAATTCACTTTTTTGCACCATAGTTTGTAAACGCTATAACTTTTACCCAAACCAATAAATATACACTTATTGGATTTTTTTATCAAAGACATGTAGAACAATAAATTTAGAGAAAAATTTATATAGAAATGTAGTTTTTTTTAAAAAATTTTACAACAGAAAGTGAAAAATGTCATTTTTTTGCAAAAATTTCGGTAATTTTTGATTAATAGCAAAAAAAGTAAAAATGTCAGCAGCAATGAAATACCACCAAATGAAAGCTCTATTAGTGAGAAGAAAAGGAGGTAAAATTCATTTGGGTGGTAAGTTGTATGACGGAGCAATAAACAGTGAAAGTAGCGTAGTGCGGAATTGTAAAAAGTGGCCTGGTCATTAAGGGTGTTTAAGCTAGGGGGGCTGAAGTGGTTAAGACCGGCGTCTAAAATGCTGGTCTTAATAAATGTGTCCCATAATACTTTTCCTGAATATGTTTTCACCAGAAGGATTTTATTTGGTAGTGACGGATGAAGAGCTACAAGTAGATGACAGCAGCTCTTTCTTTGTATTTCCTGCTGTATATATGTAGTAATATGTTTAATTTACTTAAAGGGATTCTGTCACCACATAACCCCTCTAACCTAAACATATGCTCATGTCCAGGGTAATCTGAGGATTCCTAAGCTGGCCTTATTAAATCAAACTGTGGCTTTATTTTCCTAAAAAACAGGTTTTAACAACCTGTCAATCACTTACTTAAGGTGCCCAAGGGGAGGTCTGTTGATCCAGGGTGCCCGGCAGCACCCCTCGCAGTTCGGTGCCCAGTGCTGCCTTCCCTGTCTTCAGCGCCGCCTACTACACCTCAGCGGTGCCTCACAATCCTCCTCGTCTCTCTGCCAGATCCCGCACGTGCGCACTAATCTCAGCGTGTCATCTCAGGGTTGAGCGAAGTGCGCATCAGGCCGGCGCATGCGCACTTCGCACAAGGAAGCCGCTGCCAGCAGTCCGCACGGGCGCATCAGGCTGAGCGCGGGATCTGGCAGAGAGACAAGGAGGATTGCGAAGCGGCGCTGAGGTGTAGTAGGCGGCGCTGAAGACAGGGAAGGTGGTGCTGGGCACCGAACAGCGAGGGGTGCTGCCGGGCACCCTGGAGCAACGGACCTCCCCTTGGGCACCTTAAATAAGTGATTGACAGGTTATTTAAACCTGTTTTTTAGGAAAATAAATCCACAGTTTGATTTAATAAGGCTAGTTTAGGAATCCTCAGATTACCCTGGACATAAGCATATGTTTAGGTTAGAGGGATATATGTGGTGACAGAATCCCTTTAAGAGACTGCAGACTGTGATATTTCTCATACGCACTAATATATAAGTATAGCAAGAAGGACTGTGGGTTCAGTAAATTAGATGAGAAAAGAAAATCCTTTATTTCTACGCACTACAACTTCCAACATAGCTAATCTGAGCCACATGGAGGTGTTTGATATTGCCAATCCATCCTCCTGGGATTCGTAGACTGAAAGACTCATGTTTTTCTTGAAAGCTAATAAGGTATCTTATACCGTTCAGAGGCATGCTGTGCGCTCATAGGTTCTAAAGCTTTTGATAACATCCACTCCCCAGTATCCTCTGGTAAACTAACTGACCTCTTATTTGAGAAAATCATTACTGTATTAAAATCATTTTGCACCTGCCCCATTACAGACGGCAGGGCACTGCAAATTCAGCCGTCCTCTTAGTATTGCAGTTTACACCAACAGCATTTTATTTACAGAATCTCTAGCAAAGAGGCAGAGGGTAATTTTTTCATTACAATGTTTTAAATTAAAATTACTACCACTTCATGAAAACAAAAATCGTAAATTCTTCAGGAATCTGGGGCCTCGCACAGTTTGATGCACACATACTGAGAAACTGGGTGGGTGGGGGGTGTATTATTTTTATTGATCGGGAGCCCTATGATATTTGTGTACACCCCAGGTGTGTTATTACTGGGCCACACAGATCATGGGAATGGGGGTCCTGTGTACCCCATTTGAATGGGTCAGTGGTCACATATGCACAATTGCCAATCAATTTAGTGTCCATGGAACTGCAGGAGGCAGCCAAGTTCAGCCCCATAGAGACTGAATACACTGAACTGCATTATGTGCA
Source organism: Bufotes viridis (assembly GCA_033119425.1). Taxonomy (NCBI): domain Eukaryota; kingdom Metazoa; phylum Chordata; class Amphibia; order Anura; family Bufonidae; genus Bufotes; species Bufotes viridis. Next base: position 53,274,614 of record CM065594.1, read on the forward strand.
ACTTTCATGAGAATTGCATGCAACTCTTGCACCACCAATATATCAAAAAGAAAGATAAAGCTAAAAGATTAAGGAGGTAAACAAGTGGCTCAAGAATTGGTGTAGGAAGGAGGGTTTGTGTTCCTGGAGAACTGGGCCGACTTCTCTGTCGGCTACAGGCTCTATCGTAGGGATGGGCTGCACCTCAATGGGGAAGGTGCAGCTATTTTGGGGGAGAAGATGGCTAGAAGGTAGGAGGAAAGTTTAAACTGGGGGGGGGGGGTACTTACATTATAGGATGGGAAGATGTGCAGATAGAGACTGTGGCAAGGTAAAGGGACTGGGGGAGGAATGGAAGGAGGGACTAGAACAGTTCAGAAGGAAAGGTGTAGGGTAAAAAATATACATAAACCTCTTAATTGTATGTATACTAATGCCAGAAGCCTGACTAATAAAACTGGAGAACTGAAATTAGTGATGTGTGAGGAGGACTATGATATAGAGGGAATAACTGAGACATGGCTGGATGATAGCTATGACTGGGCAGTTAATGTACATGGTTACAGTCTGTTTAGAAAGGATCGCAAAAAATGGAGAAGGGGAGGGGTCTGCCTTTATGTAAAGTCCTGTCTAAGGCCCACAGTCCGAGAAGATATAAGTGAGGTACATGAACATGTGGGGTCACTGTGGGTAGAAATACATGGAGAAAAAAACAATAATAAAATACTAATAGGAGTTTATTATTAGCCACCTAATATACCAGAGTCCACAGAAAATCTACTCCTAAGGCTACATGCACACGACCGTTGGTGTTTTGCGCTCCGCAAACCACGGATCTGCAAAACACGGAAGCTGTTCCGCGTTCCGTTCCGCAAACTGCCCATTATAGAAATGCCTATTCTTTTCCGCAAAACGGACAAGAATAAGACATGCTGTATTTTTTTTGCGGGGGCACGGAACAGAGCAACGGATGCAGATAGCACAAAAACAGGATGGGAACGAGGAAGCATTGAAAAACTATAAGGAAAAAAATTGAATATGTAAAAGACAAATAAAAGCAGCCAAACTAGAGACCAAGAGATTAATTGCCAAAGAGTGCAAAACTAAACCTAAAATGTTCTTCAATTACATAAATGGTAAAAAGTATAAATTCAAAGGTGTCGGCCCTTTACAGAGTGATAAGAGGGGAGTTGCAGAGAGCGATAGGGAGAAAGCAAAGCTATTAAATAATTTTTTCCCACTGTATTCACTGAATAAAATAAACTGTCAGATGAAATGCAGAATGTAAAAGCAGATTCCCCATTAAAAGTCTGACTGACCCAGGAAGAAGTACAGCGGCGTCTTAAAAAGATTAAAATAGACAAATCGCTGGGACCAGATGGCATACACCCCTGTATCTTAGGAGAATTAAGGTTTTGTCATAGCCAGGCCCTTATTTCTGATATTTAAGGACTCTATACTGAGGGAGTGTTCCACAGGATTGGCGCATAGGAAATGTGGTGCCAATATTCAAAAAGGGTCCAAAAACAGAGCCCGGAAACCATAGGCTGGTAAGTTTAACATCTGTCTTAGGTAAACTGTTTTTCTAAGAGATGCTATTTTGAAGTACCTCAATAAAAATAAGCAAATAACGCCATAAGAGCATGGCTTCATTAAGGGATCGGTCATGTCAAACTAATTTAATTCGTTTCTATGAGGAGGTAAGTTCTAGACTTGACCATGATGAATCAATGGATGTTGTATATTTGGACTCCAAAGCATTTGACACTGTGCCACATTAAAGGTTAGTATATAAAATGAGAATGCTTGGACTGGGAGAAAATGTCTGTGTGTGGGTAAGTAACTGACTCAGTGAGAGAAAACAGAGGGTGGTTATTAACGGTACACACTCAGATTGGGTCACTGTCACTAGTGGGGTACCTCAGGTGTCAGTATTGGGCCCTATTCTATTCAACATATTTATTAATGATCTTGTAGAAGGCCTGCACAGTAAAATATCAATTTTAGCAGATGACGCCAAACTGTGTAAAGTAATTAACACGGAAGAGGACAGTATACTGCTACAGATGGATCTGGATAGATTGGAGGCTTGGGCAGAGAAGTGGCAGATGAGGTTTAACACTGACAAATGTAAGGTTATGCACATGGGAAGGAATAATGCAAGTCACCCGTGCATACTGTAAGAGGGTGCAAGGTATCATATGCGATGGCAGGTACGTGTCACCGAGGTTGCTGGCCTCGGTGAGGTGAGAGCCGGGTTTTTTGTCTGCAGCAGCTAGTGCTGCTAGACTCTGTGACTTAGTTTGGCTGCAAAGCTAATCCGGGCCGGCTCTTACTGGGAGTAGGTAAAGTGTAGGGTGGGTGCCTACTCCCCACGGTCCAGGCCGGACTTTATCCGGCCCCTTTAAAAGGCAGCCTCCTTAGCAGCTGGGGAGGTGATTATCCTGGAGCTGCTAACAGGGCTGAGGAGTTCTCTGTCCTGGAGGAAAGAGCTCAGCAAGGAGGTGTTTTGTTCCTGGCTACCTGAAGCTGGATTCTCCTGCGGCGGGGCCGACAGCGTGGTGCGAACCTGCACCTACACCTCCCAGGTGACTGAACCTGTGTTGGCCTGTTTTGCTTTGCCTCCTTGTGTCTGGCCTGTGTGAATTACCACCAAGAGACTGTTTCTGTTTATTTTTGTGTCAGTGTGAATAAAACACTGTTTGTTGCACAATTCTGGACTCCTTGTTTTGCCTCGGTACTGCACCCGCACCGCTATCTACCAGAGCGACTCCCCACATTTGCTGTCGGATGCGGGCATGCGCAGTGAGGCTGGCGTGAACGCCGAACTTTGTTTTTTGTGCGGAGCAAAAGTGAATGTCCTATATTAGGCCGGCAAAGTTGCAGCCTGTGATCTCTAGCAACATGGAGGCTGCTGTGAAGGCTCTCGTAGAAGCTAACGTGCAGCAGCGGGAGACCAACCAGTTACTGCTACAACATGTGATGGCATTACAGGCGGCAGGAGCGTCCCACCACGTCCATGATGCTCGGAAAGCGGTCCGTGCGGCGATCCCAAAGATGACCCCCGCAGACGACGTGGAGACATACCTAGCTGTCTTTGAGAAGGTCGCCGTGAGGGAAAAGTTACCCCGTGACCAGTGGGCCGAGGTGGTTGCTCCGTTCCTGGCATCCGGACCCCAGCAAGTTTTTGATTTGGCAGACGACCAGGCTGCTGACTATCCCACGGTGAAGGGGGAGATCCTGGCCAGACTGGGGGTAAACGTGTTGGTCAGGGCTCAGCGGGTCCACCAGTGGGACTTTAAAGTGGCTGAACCTGCCAGGCCGCAGTACTATGAGTTGCTGCACAGGTTGCAAAAATGGCTGCAGCCTGAGGTTCTAAGTCCGACTGCTATGCTGGACCGGCTGCTGGCTGACATGTTTTGGAGGGCCTTGCCTTACCCCCTTCAACACTGGATCGGCCAGGTATCCCCCACCAATGCCCTTGAGATGGTCGACCTGGTGGAGCGATATGAGGCCACCAGAAACCTGCAAGGGGTTCTTTTGGGAGGGGCCAGTCAAACCCCGGAAGTCTCCACCCCAGTCCCGGCGGCCGGCCAATCCCGCCCGGGATGTACCTCTTGCAGATCCGTCCCCAGTGGTCTGCTGGCAGTGTCGGGAGCCTGGACACATAAGGGCCAACTGTCCACAGTGGGGGGAACCCATGGAGACTAATTATGGGTACCTGCCTTCCCTGTATGCCCGGAGACTGTGTGCGACCGGCACCCCCGAGACAATAGACAGTCGTCATCTGTGCCAGGTGCAAGTCGGGGATAACCTGGCAGTGGCGCTGTTGGACTCAGGGAGCCTGGTAACCCTGGTAAGTGCTGCCCTGGTACAGCCCACCCAGTATACGGGCCGGAAAGTGGGTGTGGTGTGCATTCACGGAGACTTAAAGGACTATCCCACTGCTGTAATGTCTCTGTCCACGGCGGCCGGCACCTGGACTTGTGAGGTGGCGATCTCCACAAAGCTACCCTATGAACTGATAATTGGGAGAGACTTCCCTGGTTTTCCATCACTGTGGCCTGAGGTGAAGGTGTCTAATAGCCCTGAGACAGGGGTAACCCTAGCAGAGTGGCCTGATACCACTGGAAGGCCAGAACCCTGGGAGCCCGAGTCTGAAGGGCCAGCGGTAGGGGTGACCACTGCGGTAGTGGGGGAGACAACCCCACTGAGTGTAATGGTGGGAGACACGGAGGACTTGCCACCGGGACCTGAGTTGGCAGACCTCAATGTCTCCGGGGAAAATTTTGGGACCGCACAACACCGGGACCAAACCCTAACCAGGGCCTGGGAGAATGTGCTGGAAATTGATGGTAAACCCCAGAAACCAGGGGCTGAATTAATGTTCCCACGATTTATTGTTCTGCAGGATATGTTGTATCGGGTGAACCAAATCCGAGGTGAACCTGTTGAACAGTTGGTGGTGCCCACAGCGTATCGCAAGCTTGTCATGGAGCTTGCCCACCAACATGTTCTTGGGGACACCTGGGGTGGCAGAAAACCCAGGACCGCATACTGCAGCGGTTTTATTGGCCCAGTGTGTTCAAGGAGGTAGAAAATTTTTGTAAGTCCTGTCCAACCTGTCAGGTAACTAGCCCCCAGCCACATTTCCGTAGTCCTTTGGTACCTCTGCCAATTATTGAAGTACCGTTTGAGCGAATCGCTATGGATTTAATTGGGCCTGTACCAAAGTCTGCTAGGGGCCACCAACACATTCTGGTAGTTCTCGACTATGCCACTCGGTATCCGGAGGCGGTGCCTCTGCGACATACCTCAGCTAGGCTCATTGCCAAAGAGTTAATGGAGATGTTTTCCCGTGTGGGCCTGCCAAAAGAGGTTCTGACAGACCAAGGGACCCCTTTTATGTCCAAAGTAATGAAGGAACTGTGTAAATTGTTGCGTATAAAGCAGTTACGGACGTCCGTTTACCATCCGCAAACAGACGGTCTTGTTGAGAGGTTTAATCAAACTCTAAAAAATATGTTAAAAGGGTGGTGTCTAGAGATGGGAAGGACTGGGACCTGCTTCTGCCCTATCTCATGTTCGCAGTGCGAGAGGTGCCCCAGGCCTCTACTGGGTTCTCGCCCTTCGAACTGCTTTATGGCAGAACACCCTCGGGGCCTGTTGGATATCGCCAAGGAAGCATGGGAACAACAGCCTGTCCCCCACAAAAGTGTCATTGAGTATGTCGCCCAGATGCAGGAACGGATGGAAAGGGTGTTGCCCTTGGTCCGGGAGCATATGGAGGCAGCACAACAAGCCCAGAGTAGGGTGTACAATCGTCAGGCTCGAGTGCGGGACTTCAATCCGGGAGATCGGGTTTTGGTTCTGGTACCCACCCTTGACAGCAAATTCCTAGCTAGGTGGCAGGGCCCCTATGAGGTGATCGAGAAGGTAGGGAAGTAAATTACAAGGTACACCAGCCAGGGCGGCGCAAGCCGAGCAGGTGTACCACGTGAATTTACTTAAGCCGTGGAAAGATAGGGACGCGGCCGGCGACCACAGCCCCCGACCAGGGCTTCTAGGTGAAAAGGGTCCAGCCCCACAGTTCGAGGCCTGTGAAGCCGTAACCACGGTAAAATTGCAGACAGCCTGTCTTCCAAACAAGTTCAGGAAGTCAGGGAGTTCCTCAGTCGGAACACGGATGTGTTCTCAGACCTCCCTGGCCGCACGTCTCTCATCCGACATGACATCGTCACTGAGCCTCAGGCCAAGGTCGGTTAAAACCATACCGGGTACCCGAGGCTCGGCGGCGGGCCATCGCGGAGGAAGTGCAGTTAATGTTGAAGCTCGATGTCATTGAGGAGTCGAAAAGTGAGTGGGCCAGTCCCATAGTCCTAATACCCAAGCCGGATGGGACGTTGCGGTTCTGCAACGACTTTCGCAAGTTAAATGAAGTATCCAAGTTTGGCGCGTATCCCATGCCCGAGTAGACGAGCTTGTTGAAAATTTAGGACAAGCCCGTTATTTTTCTGTGCTGGACCTCACTAAAGGGTACTGGCAGGTACCCTTAACGGAGACGGCTAAGGAAAAAACCGCGTTTGTTACCCCGCAGGGCCTATATCACTACAAGGTGTTACCCTTTGGCCTGCATGGCGCCCCGCCACTTTCCAAGGTTAATGGACATAGTGCTGCGACCACATCGTCGGTGCGCCTCGGCCTACTTAGATGATGTAGTCATCCACAGCACCGACTGGGAAAGCCATTTACCCAAGGTGCAGGCGGTAGTGGATGCCCTGAGGAAAGCTGGACTAACCGCCAATCCAAAAAGTGTGCGATTGGGTTGGAAGAGACCAAATATCTGGGATATGTAATTGGGCGGGAGTCATCAAACCTCAGGTAACTAAGGTAGAGGCCATTCGCAACTGGCCCGACCGGTCACCACCAGGCAGGTAAAGTCGTTCCTGGGGATTGTAGGATACTACATGAGGTTTGTGCCCCACTTTGCCACAATAGCAGCGCCATTGACAGACCTGTTGAAGGGGCGAAAGTCTGGGAGGGTTAGCTGGAGTGAGAAGGCGGAGGAGGCTTTCTCCGCGTTGAAGTCGGCCCTGTGTGGGTCCCCGGTTTTGGTGACACCCGACTTCAACAAGGAGTTTGTCGTACAGACCGGCGCCTCGGAGGTAGGCCTCGGTGCGGTACTGTCGCAGGAGGTCAACGGGGAAGAACATCCCGTTGTCTTCCTGAGCCGTAAGCTCAGTCCCGCTGAGTCCAGATATAGTATAGTGGAGAGGGAGTGCCTGGCTATCAAGTGGGCACTCGAATCTCTCCGCTACTACCTGTTAGGGAGGAGGTTCCGTCTGGTGACCGACCATTCCCCCTCAAGTGGATGAGTCAGGCCAAGGAGAGGAATGCTCGGGTCACCAGGTGGTTCCTATCCCTTCAAAATTTCAAATTCTCCGTGGAACACAGGGCAGGCCGCTTGCAGGGCAACGCAGATGCCCTGTCCCGCGTCCACTGCCTCACGTGTGTTCACCCCTCAGGGTTGAACAAAGGGGGTGTGTAAGAGGGTGCAAGGTATCATATGCGATGGCAGGTACGTGTCACCGAGGTTGCTGGCCTCGGTGAGGTGAGAGCCGGGTTTTTGTCTGCAGCAGCTAGTGCTGCTAGACTCTGTGACTTAGTTTGGCTGCAAAGCTAATCCGGGCCGGCTCTTACTGGGAGTAGGTAAAGTGTAGGGTGGGTGCCTACTCCCCACGGTCCAGGCCGGACTTTATCCGGCCCCTTTAAAGGCAGCCTCCTTAGCAGCTGGGGAGGTGATTATCCTGGAGCTGCTAACAGGGCTGAGGAGTTCTCTGTCCTGGAGGAAAGAGCTCAGCAAGGAGGTGTTTTGTTCCTGGCTACCTGAAGCTGGATTCTCCTGCGGCGGGGCTGACAGCGTGGTGCGAACCTGCACCTACACCTCCCAGGTGACTGAACCTGTGTTGGCCTGTTTTGCTTTGCCTCCTTGTGTCTGGCCTGTGTGAATTACCACCAAGAGACTGTTTCTGTTTATTTTTGTGTCAGTGTGAATAAAACACTGTTTGTTGCACAATTCTGGACTCCTTGTTTTGCCTCGGTACTGCACCCGCACCGCTATCTACCAGAGCGACTCCCCACAATACTAAATAGTGTTACCCAGTGTTTTACCAACATGGGAAAAGTTCTAGGAATTTTAGTGAACAGTAAACTAACCGGTAGAAACCAGTGTCAGGAAACTGCTGCCAAGGCCAATAAGATAATAAGTTGCATCAAAAGGGGCATAGATGCCCATGATGAGAACATAGTCCTACCACTTTACAAATCACTAGTCAGACCACACATGGAATACTGTGTACAGTTCTGGTCTTCTGTGAAAAAGGCAGACATAGCAGAGCTGGAGAGAGGTCAGAGGAGGGCAACTAAGGTAACAACTGGAATGGGGCAACTACAGTACCCTGAAAGATTATCAAAATTAGCGTTATTCACTTTAAAAAAGATGACTCAGGGGACATCTAGTAACTATGTATAAATATATCAGGGGTCAGTACAGAGATCTCTCCCATCATCTATTTATCCCCAGGACTGTGACTGTGACGAGGGGACATCCTCTGTGTCAGGTGGAAAGAAGGTTTGTACACAAACATAGAAGAGGATTCTTTACAATGAGAGCAGTGAGACTATGGAACTCTCTGCCTGAGGAGGTGGTGATGGTGAGTTCACTAAAAAAGTTCAAGAGATTTCCGTCAATCTCCGGCTGTGCACTGCCGTGCTGCGCCGTTGCCCCATTATAGTCAATAGGGACGGAGTGGCAGCACAGCAGCACACGGGTACTTGCGGCATGGCGGATCCGGCGGGCCGTTCACCTGCCGGAACAGCCTGCCGGATAGCCATGCCGCTAGTGTGAAAGTACCCTAACATATGTACTGTATGCTACTGAAGCTGCACAATGGTATCAACTGAGACTGTCATCTTTGTTTTGCATCTCATGCTTCTTTATTTTTCATACATTGAAATATATTATAGCTACATAAGGATTTCGGAAATGATCAATGAGAATGAACCACCTTATATGATTAATTACCACGTCATAATTGTGCATATGAATATGTATAATAAACTTACAAGACCATGCTGGGATATGGTATTAATATATAACGTATTTGTACTACAGCATGGTCTATTTGACATTGTGATATGGACTATTATCAGGGGGTAATAAATCCCATCAGGAGGGTATGTTCATTTTCCATACTGATCCATATACAGATGCTTAAAGAGGTTTTCCAACCCCTAAAATGCCTCCCCATATGCCCAGGCCCCTCACAGCATTTACCTGGCTCCCCAGCACCCACGCCGCTTCTGATATCCTCACGGCTTCCGCTGCATCTCCCCGTCATGCCGATGAAAACTGGCGGTGGGGGTCGGGGGTGGGGCTTAGCCAATAATAGGCCGCGACGGGAACAAACCTCCCTAGCATCGCAGCCCCTCCCCCCTCCCCCCCGTTATCTATTGTGATTCTCTACATGCCTCTCTCTGTGACAATATTAACCTGTTCCCGACCGCCGAACGCACGGATGCGTCCAGGCGGCGGCAGGTTTATTCCTCCTGGACGCATCCGTGCGTCATCTCGCGAGAGCCGAGATCTGCTGTGAACGCGCGCGTTCACAGCAGAGCGCGGCTCTGCAGTTATACTACAGCCTGCCAGCGATGATCAATCGCTGGCAGGCTGTAAATGTAAAATAAATGAGATCAAAGTGGTATATCAGACGCTGTGTTGCTAACAGCGTCTGATATACCTAATACCTGGTCCTCTGGTGGTCCCATTTACTGGGATCGACCACCAGAGGACCAGGTAACAATGTAAAGTTGCACCAAACACTACACTAACCCCCCCCCCAACCCCCCCCTCACTTTATAACTACTATTAACCCTTTGTTAACCCCTGATCACCCCATATAGACTTCCTGATCACCCCCCTGTCACTGATCACCCCCCTGTAAGGCTCTATTCACATGTCCATATGTGTTTTGCGGATCCGCGGATCCGCAAAACAAGGACACCGGCAATGTGCTTTCCGCATTTTGCAGATCCGCACATTGCCAGAACTATATAGAAAATGCTTTTTCTTGTACGCAATTGCGGACAAGAAAAGGACATGTTCTATATTTTTGCGGAACGGAAGTGCAGACCCGTAAGTGCGGATCCGCAATTCCGGATCCGAGCGGGACAAAGTCTGTCCCCATAGAAATGAATGGGTCCGCAATTCCGTTCGGCAAACAGAATTTCGGACGTGTGAATGGAGCATAAGGGTCCCTTATCACCGTCAGTTAGCTAGCTACTTGTTAGGTAGCTAGCGCCCAGCCCACCGCACCGCAGTCACTGATTTTGGCAGAGATTTTTTCATCCACATTGATTGATGCGAATGAAAAAATCTGTGCCGTTCATTTTTTTTTTTTCAGCGCAGAGGCTGAACGGAAAAAAATCTCATTACCCGTATGCTCAATATACGGAGAATCGCAGAAACTCCTAATGCTGGCCATACGTGTAATGATTGCGGAGACCCTCAAATGCCAGAGCAGTATAAATACCCCACATGTGACCCCATTTTAGAAAGAAGACACCCCAAGGTATTCGCTGAGGGGTATGGTGAGTTCATGCAAAATTTTATTTTTTTGTCACAAGTTAGTGGAATATGAGACTTTGTAAAAAAAAAAAAAAATCAATTTCCGCTAACTTGTGCCAAATTTTTTATTTTTCTGTGAACTCGCCATACCCCTCACGGAATACCTTGGGGTGTCTTCTTCCACAATGGGGTCACTTGTGGGTATTTATACTCACCTGGCATTTTAGGGGTCCTAAAGCGTGAGAATCCAAATGCGTAAAAATGTCCTGTGAAATCCTAAAGGTACTCATTGGAATTCGGGCCCCTTTGCGCATCTTGGCTGCAAAAGTGTCACTCATGTGGTATCGCCGTACTCAGGAGAAGTAGGGCAATGTGTTTTGGGTGTATTTTTACATATACCCATACTGGGTGAGAGAAATATCTCTGTAAATGACAACTTTTTAATTTTTTTTTATACAAGGTTGTCAATTTACAGCAATATTTTTCACACAAAGTATGGGTATATGTAAAAATACACCCCAAAACACATTACCCTACTTCTTCTAAATACGGCTATACCACATGTGTGACACTTTTTTGCAGCCCGGGTGCGCAAAGGGGCCCAAATTCCAACGAGTACCTTTAGCTTTTACATGGCTGCTCACAGTTTAGCCCCGCCCAAAATGCCAGAACAGTACAAACACCCCACAAATGACCCCATTTTGGAAAGAAGACACCCCAAGGTATTCACTGAGGGGCATAGTGAGTCCGTGAAAAATTTAACTTTTTGTCAAAAGTTAGCAGAAAGGGAGACTTTATGAGAAAAAACTATAAAAAATCAATTTCCGCTAACTTGTGCCAAAAAAAAAAATCTTCTATGAACTCGCCATGCCCCTCATGGAATACCTTGGGGTGTTTTCTTTCCAAAATGGGGTCACATGTGGGGTATTTATACTGCCCTGGCATTTTAGGGGCCCTAAAGCGTGAGAAGAAAAATGCGTAAAATGCCATCCTAAAAGGTACTCATTGGTTTTAGGGTCCTTTGCACATCTTGGCTGCAAAAGTGGCACACATGTGGTATCGCCGTACTCAGGAGAAGTAGGGCAATGTGTTTAGGGTGTATTTTACATATACCCATGCTGGGTGAGAGAAATATCTCTGTAAATTGACAACTTTGAATAAAAAAATGTAAAAAGTTGTCGTTTACAGCGATATTTCTTACACCCAGCATGGGTATATGTAAAAATACACCCCAAAACACATTGCCCTACTTCTGCTGAGTACGGCGATACCACATGAGTGACACTTTTTTGCAGCCAAGATGCGCAAAGAGGCCCAATACCAACGAGTACCTTTAGGATTTCACAGGCCATTTTTATGCATTTGGATTCTCATGCTTTAGGGCCCCTAAAATGCCAGGTCAGTATAAATACCCCACAAGTGACCCCATTTTGGAAAGAAGACACCCCAAGGTATTCCGTGAGGGGCATGGCGAGTTCACAGAATTTTTATTTTTTTGGCACAAGTTAGCGGAAATTGATAAAATTTTACATGAACTCACCATACCCCTCACGGAATACCTTGGGGTGTCTTCTTTCTAAAATGGGGTCACATGTGGGGTATTTATACTGTCCTGGCATTTTAGGGGCCCCTAAAGCGTGAGAAGAAGTCTGGAATCCAAATGCGTAAAAATGCCCTGTGAAATCCTAAAGGTACTCATTGGTTTTAGGGCCCTTTGCGCATCATGGCTGCAAAAGTGTGACACATGTGGTATTGCCGTACTCAGAGAGTAGGGCAATGTGTTTTGGGGTGTATTTTTATATATACCCATACTTTGTGTGAGAAATATCGCTGTAAATGACAACTTTTAAAAAATTTTTATAGAAAGTTGTCAGTTTACAGAGATATTTCTCTCACCCAACATGGGTATATGAAAAAATACACCCCAAAACACATTGCCCTACTTCTCCTGAGTACGGCGATACCACATGAGTGACACTTTTTTGCAGCCTGGGTGCGCAAAGGGGCCCAAATTCCAACGAGTACCTTTAGGTTTTACAGGGCTGCTCACAATTTAGCCCCGCCCAAAATGCCAGAACAGTAAACACGCCCCACAAATGACCCCATTTCGGAAAGTAGACACCCCAAGGTATTCACTGAGGGGCATAGTGAGTTCGTGGGAGATTTTATTTTTTTTTGCCAGAAGTTAGCAGAAATGGAAACTTTATTATTTTTATTTTTTTCCTCAGAAAGTGTCATTTTCCGCTAACTTGTGAAAAAATGAAATGATACATGAACTCACCATGCCCCTCCGCGAATACTTTGGGGTGTCTTCTTTCTAAAATGGTGTGATTTGGGGGGTATTTATACTATCCTGACATTCTAGCACCTGAAGAAACATGACAGGGGCTCAGAAAGTCAGAGCTGCTTCAAAATGCCGAAATTCACTTTTTTGCACCATAGTTTGTAAACGCTATAACTTTTACCCAAGCCAATAAATATACACTTATTGGACTTTTTTTTTTTATCAAAGACATGTAGAACAATAAATTTAGAGAAAAATGTATATAGAAATGTAGTTTTTTTTTTAAAATTTTACAACAGAAAGTGAAAAATGTCATTTTTTTGCAAAAATGTCGTTAAATTTTTATTAATAGCAAAAAAAGTAAAAATGTCAGCAACAATTAAATACCACCAAATGAAAGCTCTATTAGTGAGAAGAAAAGGAGGTAAAATTCATTTGGGTGGTAAGTTGCATGACGGAGCAATAAACGGTGAAAGTAGTGTAGTGCGGAATTGTAAAAAGTGGCCTGGTCATTAAGGGTGTTTAAGCTAGGGGGGCTGAGGTGGTTAAGCTGTATTGGTTTTTTGTATTGTATATTTTTTGCCATTTTATGCGATACGACATACAATACATGATCCGACTAATAAGACTTAGACCGAGTTCACGTGTGCAGTAACTTTTATATCACTCTGTTCCACCAGGAACATAAAAACAGGAAAAATTGTCAGTTTTAATCCCCATTTGTTTAAATGGGAACTTTGAGCATCAATTATGCTCAGATGGTGTCCGCTCTGTTAGGTTTCTGTTTTTGTCAGAAGCAATGGTACAGTATACCCAATGGATGACAGGTAGAAGCAGAAGGTGTATCCTTCATTCAATTTGTTTAAAGGGTCAATGAGTTTTCAGGAAACTTTTGACATGTCATAGTGACAATTGAAATGCTTTAATTGGTGGGGATCTGACCACTGAGACCCTCACAGATCTCTATCCAAGGAGAGAGAAGCGGTCATGACTCATGCTCTCTCTCCTCACTGCTGGCGACAGAAATGAGACAGGCCCATAGACTCTCTATTGAGTCTGTATCACCTCCGGTCCTGCAGTGAGGAGAGAGAGCACTAAGCTACAGCATTTCTCTTCTTGTTCTAGCTTCTCTCCCAGTGCTCAGACACCCGCCGAACAAAACTTTTGATATGTCTCTATGACATGTGAAAAGTTTTGTGAACACTCAGTGACAATTCTTAACAGATCAGTTTTGGCTCAGTCACAATCACTGACAAAAATCAATGATGAAACATTGAGAAAACACTTTTAACTGCTTCCCACACCTTAAGGTAATAGTATGCCAAGGGATTTAGCTTTTTAAGGCAACTGGACAAACTATTGGGTCATGGGGATAGCATGAGCACAGTGACACTCCGGAGACCGGAGAAAATTCCGACCACAGCATTTACCCTGTCAATGCAACAATCAAACATGATTATGGTACTGTCGAAAAGAGGGTACTGTCGAAAAGAGGGTCCCTCTTATACCTTTAATAGCTGATCCCTGTGACATCATCTCCAATGTTAGCATCACAATAGAGACAGCTTAGGACCACACAAAGGTCCCCATTATACACCAGTAGTATGCAGTGTTGAACTGGGGTGCCTGGGGCCCACCATATGGATACATTAAAAAAGTAACAAAAAAATAAAAAGAATTGGAAAAAGTTACAAGAACTATCATATATACATATCTGGTATACCCATCTCAGCTTGCCCTATAAATATATACAACTAGGGAGGAACAATGTAAAACAATGTTGCAAAATTGTGATTTTTTTTAATTGTTTTTGCTTGTAAATAAAATAAAAATTATACATTAACAAATACAGTACATATTTGCAAATGTTAGGCTTTAAAACAACTTATGCTGCAAAAAATATATATAAAATTGTTCTGGAATGACAAGATGAAAAATTCAAAAATTGTGTGGTCTTAATGCTCAAAAATGGCCTGGTTCTGAGCAGGCTAAACGACTATTAGGCCAGACTCAGACAAGCGTGTTCAATGCGAGAAACACGCTGGGTGTGTAAGTGTGATTTCCCTTTCTGACCTCTGACAGGATCGCACTGCATTATAATGCAGTGTGTCCCTGCCAGACCTCTAATCTATTGAATTACACTGACAGCATTATGTCCGAACAATTCAGTAGATTTGAGATTTGGCAGGGACACAAGGCTTTATAAATCATTATAATGCAGTGCGACTGTCAGAGGAGCAGAGGTCAGAATGGGAAATCACTAGTGATGAGCGGCAGGTGCCATATTCGATTTCGACGAATTCGCGAATATTCGAATGAATATTCGTTTCATATTCGTCGAAATCGAATATTCGTCATTATTCTAGTTACCGCGATTAATATGCGATTTAAATAATCGCGTATTGCGATTTTAACTTAAGGCTACTTTCCTATTGGTTTCATATCTAGAATTATAGCGAAGATGACGGATATGACGAATGTATTCGTCATATTCCTCAAAACGAAGATAACAAAGTATTCTATATCTTCGTTTTAGCAACCTATTCGTCAACTTCGCTAATTCTAGCAATCAAATAGGAAGGTTGACTATAGAGACAACTGTGTTTAATTCGCTATGCGATTATTTATATATATTTTTTTTAATAAATAGAATAATTATAATAATTATATCAAGTAATATAATTATTCTATTAAAAAAAAATTGCATAGCGAATTTAACACAGCTGTCTCTATAGTCAACCTTCCTATTTGATTGCTAGAATTAGCGAAGTTGACGAATAGGTTGCTAAACGAAGATGTAGAATACTTCGTTATCTTCGTTTTGAGGAATATGACGAATACATTCGTCATATTCAGCTATTCGCTAATTCTACCAAGCCAACCATAAAGTTCCTTGCTCATGGAGCGTCCCCATCACCATGGGAACATCTCCATATACTAAAATGTACTGTCGGATTTGAGGAATTACGTTGAAATCGCAATGCGATTAATTCAAGTTATATTAATCGCATTGCGATTTCAACTTAGAGCTGGGTTTATAATGGGTCAGCTTGCTAGAATGAACGAAGTTAACGATTCAATGAACGAAGTTAACGAATATGGAATATAGCAGCACTGCTAAGTTGAATTCGCAATGCGATTAATTTAACTTGAAGTAATCGCATTGCGATTTCAACTTAGCACTGCTATCTTACATAGGCTAGAATTAACACGAATATGGAATATAGCAGTGGCACTAGCAGTGCTAAGTTGAAATCGCAATGCGATTACTTTAAGTTAAATTAATCGCATTGCGAATTCAACTTAGAGCTGGGTTTATAATGGGTCAGCTTGCTAGAATGAACGAAGTTAACGATTCAATGAACGAAGTTAACGAATATGGAATATAGCAGCACTGCTAAGTTGAATTCGCAATGCGATTAATTTAACTTGAAGTAATCGCATTGCGATTTCAACTTAGCACTGCTATCTTACATAGGCTAGAATTAACGAATATGGAAGGATTATAGCAGTGGCACTAGCAGTGCTAAGTTGAAATCGCAATGCGATTACTTCAAGTTAAATTAATCGCATTGCGAATTCAACTTAGCAGTGCTGGTGCTATATTCCATATTCGTTAACTTCGTTCATTCTAGCAAGCTGACCCATTATAAACCCAGCTCTAAGTTGAAATCGCAATGCGATTAATATAACTTGAATTAATCGCATTGTGATTTCAACGTAATTCCTCAAATCCGACAGTACATTTTAGTATATGGAGACGTTCCCATGCTGATGGGGACGCTCCACATGAGCACGGAAGTCGGCAGAAGCGGCAATGGGCACTGACTAGAGCAGCCAGGAAGCCAGGAATCCTCAGGACAGGTAAGAACTACTGTTGGGAAGAGGGAAAGAAAAAAATATAACAAAAAAAAAACAAAAAAAAAACGAATATTCGAAATAGCGAATTTATAGCGCTATATTCGAAATATTCGCGAATTAGCGAAGTGCCGATATTCGCTAAAAAAATTCGCTATTCGAATATTCGCGCTCAACACTAGAAATCACACATGCATTGAACTCGCTCATCTGAAACTAGCCTTATTGTTTTAAAACATAAAGGAGTATTCCAACTAAAAAAAAAAGTGTCCTCACAGGCTTATACTTACCTCACTGATCCCCTGCCGCTGCCATTCGAGAGAGCCCGTGTCCCCTCTGCTTCTTCCTGCTTCTGCCAGGAAATGGCTGTGAATGCGCACACCCAATCACGAGCTGCAAAGATGATCCGTGTGCTGCCAGTGATTGGGTAAGAGGCATTTACAGCCATTTCTTACCATAAACCAGATACCATCAGAATTGCAGAGGTTCGGCGAGGTTAGTGTAAGTTCACCTCCTTTTTTTTACAACACGTGCAGCCCGTAGAAACGCTTTTTTAGCACTGGGATACCCCTTTTAAGTTCAAATATTGTCATTTCCACCAGTATCACCTTTACTGTCAGTGTAAAAAATTACCAAAAATAACAAATTTTTTGTAGAATTTCTATTGCTTCCTTTTGCATCACATTAGAAAACACTTGCGATAAGCCTTGTATAATCACCTGTTTTTGCTTTCTTTCTAGTTCCTCCGGAGCTCCTCGTTATATTTCCGACTATAGTCAATATGCCTGGCAATGGGTTTCATCTGTTCTTAAAGTTCGAACGTGCACATTTAGCCTTTATCTCCTTGCCGCTCCAGGACTGTTTCCATAGTAACCATGAGCATGTCTTTTGGGGGGTTTGTTCTTTTTTTGCATTTGCTGTACTTTTTAATTAACCATTCGTTTTAAAATTACAAGCGATTATATAGACCAGAGACTAAAAATGTGTTATGTAGAAGTTTTGAAATTTTTTTTTTTTTTTTTTAAATAGATTTTTAATAAAACACTAGTCACTGACACCTACATTACAAATACACTTTGGGCTCATTCAGATGTCCTTATTTTTCTTCCATTCTTTAAAGCCAGTAGCAAAAATGGAAAAAAGGTTAAGTTGATACATTAAGGATTTCTAGTGGATAAAATGGATGGAATCCCCAGCAATCCCTGAGTCCCCTTAATGGAGCAGTAGTGCGTATGTTGGTCCACTCATCCATTCATCTCTATGGAACTGAGATAGACAGAGCTGTGCAGTGTTGGACTGGGGTGACTAGGCCCCACCAGTAAAATCTATTTTGGGGGCCCACAGTACAGATACATTTAAATATCACCTGCTCACACAGCAGCAAAATGCTACCAGATGATTGAATATGGGGGTCTCTGCAGTAGCACTGAGAAGGTAGGTCCTGGGGAGTAGAGGACACTGGTAGCTTTCCTCTGAACCTAGAAGTCATCTCAGCTCTGATCATGTCTATAATACTAAACCGGGGAGTTTCTTTAATAATCTATCAAGTTTTTATATCAACATAGGCTGGTTGAGGTGCTGTACATTGAATATATGTATGTAGAGCAATAAGTCTAATGTGTTATGTGTCACTTGTGCAGGAGATGGGAGACTAGGGGCCCACCGGGGATTCACCTGTACCCCTGTGGGCCAGTCCGAGCATGGAGCTGTGTCAGTCCCATAGAGATGAATGGAGCTGTGGACTGTCCATCCTCATCTTTTGCTGGCTTTACATCTTTAAAATCATCCTTCAAAGTCTCCATGTTCTAGAAAAGTCAGTATGATGGAGAAAGAGGAGGAGCTGAATGTTCCTGATGACATATTCTCATCGATATTAGATAAATTGGAAAAGGAAGAAAAGCAGATGGCAGAAGAAGGGCTCCAACCTGTAGGACAGGAGACCGCCAGGGTTGGAGAAGTGGGTATCCCAGAGCTGATTAATATTCTGTGCTAACGGTCATATAACCTTCAGGGGATTGCAGGCAAGAACAGCAATAATATACATATTGTGCCCCCAACCTAACCAGCCACTCCATGTGGCCAAACCCTAAGGCAGAGTGGCCTGGGTATATCTGATTTATAGCAATTTGTGACAAATTAATTCGTAACAAATTAAATTTCTTGGGGAACTTTGGCGAAGATGCCGAATCGAATTTTTCAGGACTTCGCTCATCCCTAATTGTGATTGTCCATATTGCCTGATCTGCTGGCTTGATTCATTTTTCCATCACATTACACACTGCTCATATCCAGGGGCTACAACCACCTTTCAATCCAGCAGCGGTGGTCGTGCTTGCACACTATAGGAAAAAGCGCAGACCTCTCTGGTGGCTGGAACTATGGGAGTGTGCATAGGCTGGTGTTTTTTCCTATAGTGTGCAAGCAAGCTGGATTGCAGGGTGGTCATAATCATGGAAACTAGCAGTGAATATGGATACTAACAATACATTAGTAAGTGCCTTGTATTAACTTTGTCTATACTGTATGGTAAATGCAATTTGCTGAAGTGAGACAACACCTTTAATGTCTCATTTATTTTTTGAGACACCAGCCATCCCCCGGCATACACCACATCCCACTTACGCCAAATGTATTATTACTCCACACCAATTTTATAAATTTCAGCAACTCCAATCTAAAAACTAACCTGAAATATACCTACAATAATAAATTTACCCCATAGTGTACATGTGGAAAAAAAAATCTTTTCTCTAAGAAAATGACGCAGAACATCATGGTTGACAAAAGAGCAGTATCTTCACAGAAATATCACAGATGAAAAATTATCTGGGGGAAGTACTATTGTGCACTGGGGCAGTGGCGTATCTATCACGAGGCAAACAAGGCATTTGCCTAGGGCGGCACTTCCTATGGGGCGGCAAAATGCCTTGTTTGCCAGTGATAGACTTCGTTTTTTTTTTTTTTTGCCCTCTATTCAAACTTGTGAGGCGGCGCGGTCCGATTAAATCCTCCTCCGGCTCCATCCACATCCACTAGCAAGCGGCATCGCCGGCGCTGCATAGTGAAGGAGTCTACGTACAACTTACTTCCTCCTCCTGACTCCGCGCGTTGACGTGACATCACAGGAGGCGGAGTCAAAGGCCGGCCACTGGCAGCAATGCTAGGGAGACTGGAGAGGGCCAGGAGGCAGCACAGTAGGCCTATGCAGTAACGCACACAGCTACGCGCTGGCTGCCTGCAGGCTGCTAACTACTCAGGACTCAGGAGTCAAATTGCCTGCCTGGATTGGAATGGTGATCGACTCAAGTGAGTGCCCCCAGCTCCTCACTGTGTGACACACAATTACATAAGTAATGTAATAGTATATATTTATATCATAAGGGCATGCAGTTCAGTCCCACTCAGCACATTATGTGGTGACAGAATCCCTTTAATATCATGCAGAGGCAATGTCATGTGCATGTCCCTGGTATATTGTTCCAGTTTCCTACTGGAAAGGGTGGAGCCTAAAGAGGAAGGGGTGGGGTTAACAGAGGAAGGGTTTGGCCTTGACAGGAAGGGGTGGGTCAAATTTATATTAGGGGGGTGCCCGAGTTTAGTCTTGCCTAGGGCAGCACAAAACCAAGATACACCACTGCACTGGGGGAGTCATTGTTATAACTGGGGCAGCACTATTGGGGCACTATGGGGGGAGGTCATAATTATAATTGGGGCAGCACTATTGAGGATCTGGAGCATTCATTATTATAACTAGGGCAGCACTATGGAGACATTAACAGTACTGGCGACACTATAAGGGACCATTTTTATAACATTATGAGGGCTTTATTATTACTGGGGGCACTACAGGAGACCTTAATACTACTGGGGGCACTTTTACTACAAGGATACATTATGGGGCTTTTAATAGTACGGGCACTATAGGGGTCATTAGTACTACTGGGGCATTATAGGCATGCATTATTACATCTGGGGCATTTTATGGGGGCTTTATCACTACTGAGGGACACTATAGTGGGCATCATAACTACTAGAAGGCACTTTAGGGGGCATTAGTACTACTGGTGGCACTATAAGGGGCATATTTACTATTGAGGCACACTGAGGGCTTTAATACTGCTGGGGATATTATGGAGGGCTTTAGTACTACTGCGGTACTGTAAGGGGACATATTAACTACAGGGGCACACTGTGTGGGCTTTATTGCTGCTGGAGCAATTATTTTTGAAGGCACCGTGTGGCAATAAATATTGAAGAGGCACTTTTTGTGTTGTACTAGTACTTTCAGGGGGATTATTTGTTTCTGCGGTATAGTATTGGGGAGAACAGAGGGCAAGGTTTTGGGTATGGCAGGATAAGGTGTTCAAAAAGTAGGGTGGATGATGGAAAAATTGAAAACTAAGCTGTTTGTGTGGCAACTGGCAAACTCTACAGAGAGAAAATATGGCTGAAAGAAGCTATCATGGCGGTCTGGTCCAAATGGAGAAGATGATTAAAGGGAACGTCTACATCAGAGGAGTTATCACTGGATGCAAGAAGTATGTAGTGCTGCATTCTCCTGTATGTTTGGTAGGGCTGAATGTAAGTTAAAAAGTAATAGCCATCAATCATGGATTC
Source organism: Bufotes viridis (assembly GCA_033119425.1). Taxonomy (NCBI): domain Eukaryota; kingdom Metazoa; phylum Chordata; class Amphibia; order Anura; family Bufonidae; genus Bufotes; species Bufotes viridis. Next base: position 53,295,478 of record CM065594.1, read on the forward strand.
TAATGTGATGTATGTCACTTTCATTACAGCTGCATGCTGTGCTATTCTTTCTGTCAACTCTGAAGGAACTGCTGACTGAGGTCTAGAACTGAGTCTATGACAGCGGCGTGAGAAGTGCCTTAGGCCACACACAGACGATCGAGTTCAATGCGACTAACTCTCTGCATGTGGGAGTGATTTCCCATTCTGAACTCTGCTCCTCTAGCAGGATTGCACAGCATTGCAATGATTTATAATGCTGTATGTCCCTGCTAGACCTGGAATCTTCTGAATTACACTGACAGCATTATGTCAGTGTAATTTAGTTCTCTTCTTCTTAGGCTGCCTGGAACTGTTGGTTCAGTGAGAGAGGACTCACAGCATAAAACAGCAAGTCAGGACCCAGAAGCTATCTGCAGTGTCTCACCTTTCTCTACCTGATTTCTGCAGCTGGTTCTTAGCTGCATTCTTAGTTGCATTCCTGACCCCCTCCATGACTGTCCTGGTATTCGAGGGGAATGTCTAACATGAACTGCCCAAAGAGAGGACTGCCTACAAGACAGCTCCTGAACATAAAAAGGTTAGTGTTGTATTAGTAGCAGCAGGGGACTTTGCCTGTGAGTAAATATAGTTCTTGTCGTTTTTAATTACATGTCCTATAGCTATGCTACTTAAAAAAACTTCTCTTACAGATTTACGCACACAGTAGTGTTCATTTTGGCGCGAAACATTCTTGCTTAAAGGAGAGGGGGCCCATTCAAAAGATTGATATAGGGCCCAACATTTCCTAGTTATACCTCTGTATACAACACAGAATCTGTAATGTGCCAGAATTAATAAGTCCTTAAAACTGTAAAAAAAAAAAAAACATATACACATTCAGCATATGTGTGTTTGTCAGTCCCTAATACACATCTATCCTGTAGATTGCATAATTTTTTAATACATCATCAGGAGGATTTTATATTCTTGATTTTACAACACAGTTCATAGCATAGTACAAAGCACGTTTTATGCTCTGGTGACACCTACAGGCTGCCTTGGTTATTGCAGCTAACTTAAAATATTGCTATACTTAAAGGGGTTAACATCGTCAGGAAAGGTCCTATCGTTAGGATGGGTCATCAATATCTGATCGGTGTGGGTCTGACGCACGGCATCCATGCGAGCACCGCTTCCTCCTTATTACACTGCCTGTCATCTCGTAAGTGTACTGTAATACAGGTACCCGCTCCATTTAAGTGAATGGAGCGAGTACTTGTAATTACACTACGCCACCGCTCAATAGGAGTAGTGTAAAGACCAGGAATGTAGTCAGGGAAATAACATTCTCCTGGCATCTCATCCATTAGTAGGGTTGCACCGACTATCAAACTTTCAATATCCAATCAATACTTTTTCACCCAGATTGATGCGATACAGGGATTTGGGATACTAGTCTGCGCTACTGCATAGCTTAGTATCTTTTAGAATACATAGCGCAGAATACATAACGCTTTACACCACTCCATCTGATGTTTGGAATTGTTCTTGGTGATGTAAGGCTTGCTGCTCAGTCATAGAAACCAATGCCATGAAGTTCCCGACACCGATTTTGTGCTGATGTTATGCAGTGGTTGGATTTGGGGAGGCCCCGATGCTACACTGGGTCCCCCAGACATAATCAAGGTGTTACCATGTGTTGTTGCTCTTCCGAAGGGATGGTAAGGTGTGGGGCACCCCAATGGGAAATAAGTCCAGACGGCCAGGGTCTGCAGTAAACCAGCGTGCTTCTTTACTGGAGGAATTCAGGGGCAAAACAATACAGGCGAGGCATAGGGCTGGCTTCTCCATTTTTTTCTCTGGTAAAAGAAGGGTTTGATGCTGAGGAAAGGCCTGAGCTTCAGTACTGAAGCCAACTTCAGATTCACGTTTTAAAATGTTTTTTAAAGCTGTAGAATCGAAGCCCGATGTTATTCACAGAAGTCTTCAGACTTAAAGGGAGTCTTTCACCTAATCTGAGCCTTTTAGACCGCTCAGATCAGGTTATAGACTCCTGTGCCCTAATTCCAATGGTACCTTTATTTGTGCAGTCCCTCGACGAGATGTTCCAAAAAAGACTTTTAAAACTTATGCTAATTAGGTCCGGAAGGTGCCCAGGGGCACAAATTAAGGTACCATTGGAATTAGGGCACAGGAGTCTATAACCTGATCTGAGCAGTCTAAAAGGCTCAGATTACGTGAAAGACTCCCTTTAACAAATTTTGCCTCGCCGGATCCCATACATTTTAATGCTACATGGAGACAGATCTCTGTGCAGCATTAAAACAAAGTTTTTGAACGAATCGACTTCATATCTTGGATCCAAAGCTCAATTTACTCACCCCTAACTCTAATGCTCAGACCCTGGCGTGCCATGCACCCATCCCCAGTTATCCATGGTCATAGGTGAAGAACTAAAAGGAAGGAGCTCCTTTCACCTGACATCTGCTTTCTTCCTTGTGAATTGCCTGAGTGCATACATTATTTTATTTTCTGCCATAGAAATTACTAGTAAGCTGCTGCATACCTGGCAAATGGACGCCTGTAATTAACTCATTATGCAGGGAAGTGGCCACTACACATGGTTGTTCACAATGGACGATCCCTTTAAAGGAACACTTCCATTACATTTTTTCTTACATGTTAACAGCCTATATATGAATATTCTGTGTAATTGGGTGGATGTTTTATTGGTTATAGATTAATGAAGTCGCTCCATGTATTCTACTTCCGGCCCCGACTCTTTAACTTCCTTTGTTGTTTAAATTTTCAGCACGGTAAACAGTGTCGCTTGACCTTCTCAGTCAGACCATTCACTGTGGCCAGAGAGGGAAGGAGATGAGTGACTCCATTAGAACATCACACAATATACTGATACTGTAAGTACAATGCTGTACTGTGGGCATCTTTATCTAGGCTTATCAAAGGAGCTGTCCTACTATTATCCTAATTCTACTAATCGACTATTATATCAGCAGATAAAATAACCCCCTCACAGCAGCAGTAAATTACCAATGGGTTACCTATCTATATAGCAGTGTTAGCTCTCTGTGCTGACTGATATAGAAGGACTATATTATGTATTTAACTTTCAATGGTATAGTGCAGCCAAAATGAAAAATAGCTAAACATTCTGGAACATTTCTTTCTATGAATATTAAGTTTAAAAAATACTTCTTTCTGAAGAAAGCATCCATTCAAAGGCTTATTCTCATCCTAGAGCGATTCCACACAGATAAGATTTGCTGTTAATTCTGTTTGCAGATTTATACAAGAAAAACCTGTAGCGTATTACAGTGGATACGATTTTATAAATCACATCCATATGCTGCAGACATTTTCCATGCGCCAAAATGGTTTTAAAACCGGCATTATGCTCATTCTGTCATGGATTAGTTGTGGATTTTCACTGCAGATTTTAGCACTTTCAATGCAGCAGAGGTGTAAAATCTGTGGTGAATCCCCAGCACTAATTCCCAGCACCATATGCATGTAACACAACTGCAGATTTTTTTGCAGATTTGCCACAGATTTGCAGTGAGATACAAGTTAAAATGTGTGATCATAAACTTACAAAGAAAGGGCATATCTGTTGTTGCTAAACAAAATGATATTGCAGTACCCTGGTCCTAAGGATACCTGCAATTGCTATGTTATGCAATGTAACCTGATATTACGCCATTTATTCCTGTAGAGGAGGTAATAGTTGGCAGGAACAGGGCTATTCGCCCTGCTCCTCCCTTCTTGGTAGGAATGGACTGGCCCAACTTCTTGAAGGGGAGTTCCAGTCTAGAGTGTGAGAGAGAAGAGAGGAGGAGAATTCCTATTCAGATTGTGGGAGAGTAGGGAAGCACATGTCAGAGCTCCCACTCCCAGAAACCGTATCTTATTTCTCTGTGAGACCAACACTCCAGAAGGATACTCAGGAAACAGAACAACAACTTAATCTTGCCTCAAGAAAACACTTGAGAAACAAGACAGCAGAATGATCAGTAAAATTACAGCTTTACAGACACTGCTGCAAGGTAAGGAACAACAGCTCAGACACCACCACCTACCTAAACCATTGCTAGGCCACATTGGACACCTATAATCCACATGTATGTACTTGCTAATGCCAACCTATTGCCATCCAACCTGCTACGATACCTCCTCATCTGGTTTCTCTATCTGGTGGAGAAACTGCACTTTGTATTTATTGTTGCTAGATGTGCCACAAGTTATATTAAAGAAAGACTGTTCTACGTTCACTTCTGGCCTTATTCTTCAATTTACCTTTTCACTGCACCGAACCCCAGGGAGCGATGGCCTGAGTGAGTACACTGTGACGTAACACCTCATCAGGGCCACTACCACTCCTATCCTCTGCAACGGCTCCTCAGGGACTGTCTGTAGTATCACAAATGTTACTCCAACCTGCACATGTAACCTGTTGAGTGTCAGGTGGGTATTAGTTTTCTGTAGTGGAACAATGTAAGTGGATGGAGAATGTTATTATTGCTGTAAGGTTTACCAATGTGTACCTTAAGGCCAAAAAGGGGTTTCTGGGCGTTTAATATTGATGACCTATCTTCTGGATAGGTCATCAGTATCTGATCGGTGGGGGTCTGACATCCAGTACCTCCACTGATCATTTGAGAAGGCAGCGGTCCTTTCAGTAGTGCCGCAGTATCCTCTCAGCTCACCAAGCACAGTGTCGTACATTGTATAGTGGTCGTGCTTGGTATTGCAGCTCAGCTCCATTCACTTCAATAAGAATGAGCAGCGCCTAGGCCACGTGACCGATGAACGTGTTGTCACACAGCCTAGGAAAAGCTGTAGAAGTCCTGGGCGATACAGCGAACAGCTGATCAGCGGGGGTTCCACTGATCAGATACTGATGACCTATCTAGAGCAGTGTTTCCCAACCAGTGTGCCTCCAGCTGTTGCAAAACTGCAACTCCCAGCATGCCTGCACAGCAAAAGGCTGTCCGGGCATGCTGGGAGTTGTAGTTTTGCAACAGCTGGAGGCACACTGGTTGGGAAACACTGATCTAGAGGATAGGTCATCAGTAAAAAAAACACTTGGAAAATCCGTTTAAATAAGATGTCAGATGCATTGATAAAGATGCCTACAGAAAGCACATAAATAACAGTTTCTGAAGCTGACACAATGCAAATGTCCAAAGTCAGGTACTTAAAACACCATGTAATCTTCTATCTGCAGAGCAAACATACATTGGTTTCACGTAATAGGTAGTGATGAGTGGGAGGTGCCATATTCGATTTCGCAATATTTCGCGAATATTTGTCATATATTCGTCGAAATCGAATATTCGTCATTATTCTATATATTGCGAATGTTACGTGAATTTATATTTGCGTATTGCGATTTGAACTTTGAACAATGTATACAGGCAAATTTCCTATTGGGTTAGCTTAGTAGAATCAACGAAGATATACTGTAGAATATACCACTATATTCTCAAACTTCGTTATATTCTAGCAAGCCAAGCATTAGGAACTCAGTTCTAAGTTGAATTCGCAATGCGAGTATATGTTCGCATTGCGAATTCAACCTAGAGCTGAGTTCCTAATGGTTGTTGCTAGAATATAACGAAGATTGAGAATATAGTGCTATATTCGTGATGTTAGTTAATTCTACACAGATGCAAGATAAATATGCAATGCAAGTAATACAGGTTAAATTAATCGCAAATTTGTCAGATTTATGAGATCGTGATTCTCACATCCGACAGTACATTTTAGCATGGAGGCGTTTCCATTGTTATGGGGACGCACCATGCACACGGGAAGTCGGCAGAAGCGGCAACGGGCATTGACTGGAGCGGGCAGTGAGCCAGTAATCCTCCGGACAGGTAAGAACAGCTTTTGGGAGGTGGGAAGACAACCAGAGAGCAACATGGATTAACAACTTAAAAAAAAAAAAAAAAAAAGTATTTGAAATAGCGAATATATAGCGCTATATTTGAAATATTCGTCAATTAGCGAAGTGCCGATATTCGCTAAAAAAAACGCTATTCGAATATTCGCACTCAACACTAGTAATAGGACGGACAAGGGATCATCATTTAAAGTGAAAAAAAAGTTTTTATCTGAATACATTGAATTCTTGGTGAAGTATAAATGATTAGTTTATAATATCACGTTAATGTTGAGATATCTGAAGGAGAATAAAGTTACTCCAAGTGTAACATAGCATAGTAAAAATAAATAAATTACTGTATGTATGTGAATACACACACATATATATATATATATATATATATATATATAAGGCCTCATGCACACGACCGTTGTTTGATTCCGTGTCCGTTGCTCCGTTTTTCGTCATTTTCTGCGGACCCATTGGTTTTTAATGGGTCCGTGGAAACCTCGGCAGTCCGTCAAAAAAATATAACCTGTCAAATTCTTGTCCGTGAAAAACGGTTCACGGACCCATTCAAGTCCATGGGTCAGTGAAAAATGCGGATGGCCATCCGTGTGTCATCCGCGTTCCGTGTCCCTTTTTTTGCGGATCCCTTGGCAGGCACTTGGGAAACATTGTCAGCCTGTGTTTTGGTAAAATCTTTTGGGTCATGTCCGCTAAAAAAAACGGAAGACACACGGAAACACAACGGAAGGCAAAAACGGACACGGATCACTGAACAACGGAACCCCTTTTTGCGGACAGCATAAAAAAACGGTCGTGTGCATGAGGCCTGAATGTACAGTAGGTGTGTTTCCCAGATAACAGAGATGATGTGGTGCAGTGATGCCAAATAACTTCTATGTGATGCTAATGTCTATAAAGCGCTGCTGAATATGTCAGCGCTATATAAGCGAGTAAAATAAAAATAAAATAAATGTGATTCTGCTTAATATTTCTTTTTTCAGCATCCATACTGAGTGCACTGTTTTACATATGCACAAAAGATAATTTACGGGAGCCATGCTATCCAGCATAATGGGATCCAATCGTGATCCAGCGGCTTTCCGGCATAAATGCAGTCTTTCGCCCGGACAAATACCAATTCAAGTAGCCGTATTTGTCTGGCCGAAAGCCTCCATTTATGCTGGAAATCCCTCAGACCCCATTATAGTCCATAGGGATCCGGCTATGCGCAGATATGAACGTAGCCTAAGGGTAAGTTCACACAGAATTTTTTGGTGGAGGATTTGAGGCAAATTTCCCAGAAAGTTTTTCAGTTATAAGTGGATTCGGAAGGATTTGGAAATATCCAGGAAGGACTTATTCTTCTGCTTCCTGCTGCATCCACTTCTGGCTTTGGCTGAAAAACCTGCAGGAAAATCTGTCTCAAAACCTCCTCCACAAAATAAAAAAAATTCTGTGTGAACCCGCCCTAACAGTTTGAGACATGTCCTTCACCATAGAACATTACTGAAACAAGGAAGACGTAAATAGGTGCTCTATCCATCCATGCTCATTGTTACTGGCCTATTACACAAGTCGATGCAAAGTGAATGAGGGTGGAACGATTGCTACTGAGGTTGGTCCTTCCTCATTGAGTTGCATTGATTATCGGCAGCGCATCTCTGATTACACAGAGAGATGTGCTGCCAATAATTAGGCATTTTTCATCTTGATAAAAGATGCCCATCAGCAGTGGTGTAACTAGAAATCACAGGGCCCCACAGCAAATTCATGAATGGGTTTTCCCCGTCACCCCCCAGCAACTTCTTCGCAACCAACTCCTGTGGCTGGTCAAGATTGCTCTCTCAGACCAGGCCTAGCAGCTCTGTCTATTTCCAACATTGTCACTGTATAATACTGTTGAGGGGGCCCTGATTGTAAAATCTTTTAGTTACCCTCCTAGGTGGGCCCCTTCTAAATTCGGACCCCAAAGCAGCCGCTTCCCCTGCTTCCCCTGTAGCTACGCCCCTGCCCATTAGTGTTGAGCGCGAATATTCGAAAAGCGAATTTTTTTTAGCGAATATCGGCACTTCGCTAATTCGCGAATATTTCGAATATAGCGCTATAAATTCGCTATTTCGAATATTCGTTTTTTTTTTTTTTTTTTTTAGTTATATTTTTTTCTTTCCTACTTCCCAAAAGTAGTTCTTACCTGTCCTGAGGATTCCTGGCTTCCTGGCTGCTCTAGTCAGTGCCCGTTGCCGCTTCTGCCGACTTCCGTGCTCATGTGGAGCGTCCCCATCCATGGGAGAATCTCCATATACTAAAATGTACTGTCGGATTTGAGGAATTACGTTGAAATCGCAATGCGATTAATTCAAGTTATATTAATCGCATTGCGATTACAACTTAACACTGCTATCTTACATAGGCTAGAATTAACGAATATGGAATATAGCTATGCACTAGCAGTGCTAAGTTGAAATCGCAATGCGAATACTTTAAGTTAAATTAATCGCATTGCGATTTCAACTTAGCACTGCTGCTATATTCCATATTCGTTAACTTCGTTAATTCTAGCCAGCTGACCCATTATAAACCCAGCTCTAAGTTGAAATCGCAATGCGATTAATATAACTTGAATTAATCGCATTGCGATTTCAACGTAATTCCTCAAATCTGACAGTACATTTTAGTATATGGAGACGTTCCCATGGTGATGGGGACGCTCCATGAGCACAGAAGTTATGGTTGGCTTGGTAGAATTAGCGAATAGCGAATATGACGAATGTATTCGTCATATTCCTCAAAACGAAGATAGCAGTATTCTACATCTTCGTTTTAGCTACCTATTCGTCAACTTCACTAATTCTAGCAATCAAATAGGAAGGTTGACTGACTATAGAGACAGCTGTGTTAAATTACGCTATGCGATTTTTTTTAATACAATAATTATATTACTTGATAAAATTATTATAAGTATTCTATTTATTTAAAAAAAAAAATCGCATAGCGAATTTAACACAGCTGTCTCTATAGTCAACCTTCCTATTTGATTGCTAGAATTAGCGAAGTTGACGAATAGGTAGCTAAAACGAAGATGTAGAATACTTCGTTATCTTCGTATTGAGGAATAGACGAATACATTCGTCATATTCGTCATCCTCGCTAATTCTAGATATGAAACTAATAGGAAAGTAGCCTTAAGTACAAATCGCAATATGCGATTATTTAAATCGCATGTTAATCGCGATAACTAGAAAAAATGACGAATATTCGATTTCGACGAATATGAAACGAATATTCATTCGAATATTCGCGAATTTCGTCGAAATCGAATATGGCACCTGCCGCTCATCACTACTGCCCATCACCCTACAAACCAGTAATTGCTCGTTCATCAGTTGATCGGCTGCATGATTATATGGACCAACGAACTACCCTGAAAAAGATGAAGTCAAAAGGGACTGGAGATTGAGATGTCCTGCGACTGGTGATTTTTTGATTCACCGAGGGTAAAGGAGAAAGGGAGAAGATGCGAATCTGTGAACTAAAAAAAAGACAAAAATAAAACTTAAAAAAGTGTCCATGTTTTCTGTACCAAACTCTTTTTTTTCCTTTTACAAAGAATTGCCCAAAAAAAAAAAAAAAAAATACCAATTCTGTCTCATAAAAAAAACCCACATACAACTCTGGTTACACATTTTTTTTAAAAAGAGGCTTTACTGCAAAAGTCTAAAAAATCTATGAATTTGGTTTTGTCCCAAACACATCAACCCAGAGAATAACGTGACGATGTTATTTATACAGGTCCGTTGACAGAAAATAATTTTATTTTAAAAGTTTTTTTTATTGGGTAAAAGTAGTAAAAAATAAAAGCATATGAATTTAGTATCACTATAATCCTGCCAATCAGTCAAGAGAATACATTTATCATGTTAGTTATACTGAATTGTAAAGTGCTGGGGAATATGTTAGTGCTACATAAATGATTATCATTATCATTATGTAGAAAAAAAAAACTATGAGAGAAATTGTTTTTTTTTTACCTCTCCCCTCCAAAAAAGCAAAATTTATACGATATATTATGCACCCCAAAACTAAGCCATTAAACCATACAATTTCTCATGTAAAAAAAATAAAAAAATCTATAATACTAGAGTGCTTGAAATGGGATGAAAAGCAAATTTGCTTGGTAATTAAGGGGTAAAAATTAGTTTTACTGAAATGATTGAGTCCTGGATGTATGAATATGTATAAATAAATATGGATATCAGTCAAACATTTATGATGGATTTGGCAGTGCAAAGTCATAAATGCTGTACCCCAGACAGACACAAGATGGCAGCATGGTAACCCTATATTTGCTTGGCCACCAAATGCTGAGTATTTGTCCAGGGGAAATATTCTCATTTTCATAGTAAGAGAATTAATATTTCATGTACAGGGCAGTCAGTCTTCTGGTCACGTCTCTTTTTGTTTTAACTGTCACCATTACAAATAGTCATTGACTAATGGGAAGTATGTGAACCTATATGAAACCTATATGATACATAATCCAATATGTGATTATATACTGGGTGCGATGAGAACATTGCATGCCAATAGGAGGAAGTTAATTATAACAATCAGATACCCGTACCTCCTATATAAGCTGAGTATGATTATTTTTCACTTATTTTATAATAGAAGGATTAGGGCATCAGGACTCCATAGAGTTTGTTCCTCTGCTCAAGAGCAGCTCTCAATCTGCCAGACCTGGTACGTCCATGAATTACATGCCGCCCCAGGGATTTCTGAACCTTTGCAAGACCAGCTTCATGTCAAAAAAGTTGTTGTGCTCATGAGACAACTTCTTTAATACTTTAAGGACATAGCTCTTTTGGGCATGTAGGATGTAGCAATTTTTTGTTTTTTCACTGTCACATTCCAAAAGCTATGACTTTAAAAATATATTCCATCAACATCCTGTACCTGTGTTTGGGAGTCGCGTTTTTTTTTTGCTGGATAATTTTTCGGTGCCTCTTTGGAAGTTGTTGTGGGCTCTTTGGTTTCCATTCGTATTATCCGTCTCTTCAATTTGTCATCAATTTTCCTTATGCGGCTACGTCCAGGGAGGTTGGCTACAGTTCCATAGACCTTAACCCCTTAAGGACCGGGGGTTTTGGGATTTTTGCGTTTTTGTTTTGCGCTCCCTGCCTTCCAAAAGCCATAACATTTTTATATTTCCGCTCACATAGCCATATGACGGCTTATTTTTTGCGTGACAAGTTGTACTTTGTAACGCTACCATTTATTTTTGCATGTGATGTAGTGGGAAACGGGAAAAAAATTCCAAATGGGGTGAAATTGCAAAAAAAAAGCAATTTCACCACAGTTTTATGGGTTTTTAAATTACAACGTTCGATTTGCGATAAAACTGACTGGTTAATTTTATTCTTCAGGTCAGTACGAATCCGGCAATACCTAATATGTATAGTTTTTCTTGCGTTTTGATAGTGAAAAAAATTAAAAGTGGGAATTTTTTATTTTATTTTTTGTCGCCATGTTTTGACCCCTATAACTTTTTTGTAATTATGCGTACGGAGCAGTGTAGGGGCTCATTTTTTGTGGGGCAATCTGAACTTTTAATTGATACCATTATGGGGTGCGTATGATGTTTTGATCACTTTTTATTCATTTTGTTTTAGGAAATGAAGCGTCCAAAAATGGTGAATTAGCCATTTGGACGCTTTCTTTCCGTTTTTATGTTTACCGTATGGTGAATATTTTTTAATATTATTATAGTATTTCGCACATTGCAACACCCATTATGTGTAATTTTTTTATTTTTTTATTTATTTTATTTTCATTTTGGGGAAAGGGGGGTGATTTGAATTTTTATATTTTTTTTATTAAATTTTTATTTTTTAAACTTTTTTTTTTTTTACCACTTTCTTGTAGTTCCCATAGGGAACTATAAGATGCAATCATCAGATTGCTATTCTCATATATTCCAATGCAATAGCATTGGAATATATGAGAAAATCTCATATTTCCTATGGAGCCTATTACAGTCATAGGCTCCATAGGAATACTGTGTAGTAACCTAGGTTTCATTCACAGAAACCTAGGGTACTAAATGCATGCTCGGCTCCCCCTTGTGGCCATCAGGAGCCAGAGCAAACCGAAAGTGAAACTTTTGGTTTTTGCGCGATCAGATGCCGTGGTCAGGATTGACCACGGCATCTGAGGGGTTAAATGTCCGCGATCGGCATCGCTGCCGGTCGCGGACATGAGCTGCGGGTGTCAGCTTGATGAATCAAGCGTTTACCCGCAGCTCATGCGCCTGCTCCGCGGGCGCCATCTTTAAAGTGCGGACATGTACGCCCTTCGTCCTTAAGGGGTTAAACTTCTTAATAATATGTGCAACTGTAATAACAGGAACATCGAACTGTTTGGAGATGGTCATTTAGCCTTTACCTTTAACACGTTTGTCTAATCTCCTGACACTCCTGATTTTTTAACTGTTTAAGTGTAATGTACCTGGTTTACCAGCAGATGGCAGATCTAGTTTTCCTAGAGTGGAGCCTTCTATCCATTCTAGCCCTCTCTAGAGAGGGAGGAGTTCAGTTAGTTAGAGGCAGTCTAGCTTACCCTCTGTAAGGGGAAGGCTGTGTGCAAGCCAGCAGAGCACCTTCTGCTCTGCTAGGTCTAAATAAAAATAACTAAAAGCTTCAGAGCCAGGAGGAAAGGTTCCCTGGATAGAGATAAAGAGAAAGGTACAGATTCAGATTCAGATAAAGACAGAGTCAGACTACAGAAAGCTTAGTTACAACAGAAGAGAAAAAGTTCCTATTTAATCCAGCCAACATAGCAGAGCTGAATGTGTTTGCCTGCTAGAAGTTAAGCCAAAACCTGCTGATAACCAAGACAAAGTCTGAAACTGTTGGAGAAACGTTGATTGAAAGTAAAGCTGTGTTCAACGTTAATACAAGTCTGGACTCAAGTTATTCCACCCTCATCCTCATCACTTATCCATTTTAGTTGCACCGCTGCGGACGACAACGCCTGGGGTTCCAGGACATCCAGGTAGGAGCACCATAACACATGCAAGCCACAACACCCAAAGGGATATTTTAGACAACCCTTACACCACTCTGGCATTTCTACACTGGGTTCCAGCGCTACTATCTATTTAGAGGGACCTAGTCCCTCTTTGCTGAAATGCAACTGGCGTCACAACAAACTTTTAACCCTCATCACACCCTAAAGGAACCCTCTGGTCGACGTCTCACCCGCGGAGCACTGCATACACACCTTTATACCGAACTGCACAGTGACTACTTTTCACCCTTTAAATAGGCAGACTGATTACAAGTTTGAAGACTCTTGTGATGCTAATTACAGGACAAACCTTAGTATAACATGTCCCTATGGAGAAATTATTATCAATCTTTTCTAAGGGTATCATCATTTTTGTCCAGGCCAGTTTCATTAGGTTGTTTAAAATTATTCTGTTGAACCACAATTCAAAAGCAATGTTTGATTTTCATTAGGCTACTTTCACACCAGCGTTCTTGCTGGATCCATCATGGATCAGCAAAAATGCTTCCGTCATAACAATACAACCATGAACGGATCCGGTTGTATTATCTCTAAAACAGCCAAGACTGTCCGAGAAAACTGATCCGTCCCCATTGACTAACATTGTGTATCATGACGGATCCGTCTTGCTCCTCACCACATCGCAGACAGAAAAATGCTGCTTGAAGCGTTATTCTGTCCGCAATGGGGACACAACCAAACGGAACGGAATGCATTCTGGTGCATTCCGTTTCGTTCAGTTCAGTTTTGTCTCCATTGACAATGAATGGGGACAAAACTGAAGCGTTTTCCTCCGGTATTGAGATCATATGACATATCTCAATAGCAGAAAGGCAAAGCTCAGATATGAAAGTAGTCTTAGTTAATTTTCAGTAAATTTTTATTTATTATTACTTTTGTCAGTTTTAATTTATTTCAGTGACCATTGTTTTTTTTTTCTTTATCAGAAGGGTACCAACACTTTTGTACATGCATGTGTGTATGTTCTGTTTTAGTTATTTTACACAATAAACATTTAATCATTTTTATGTCTCCATATTCTGAGAGCTCTAACTTTTTTATATTCCCTTTGACAGAGCTGTGTGGAGGCTTGAGATTTTTGGGACAAGATGTAATTTGTATTAGTACTAATTCTATTAAAAACAAATATGAACTGTAATGTACTTATTAAGGTATTTTTATAGGGAAAACATTTTTGTGCTTTTTCTTTTTTTAATGCTTTTAAACATTTCTTTAAACTCTTTTTACTTTTGGGGACCTTAACTTCTACTAACTTGATCTCTCATATAATATGCTGCAATACTAATACCAATATACAGTATTGCAGTGTATAGTGCCTATAAGGAAAGCACTGGCAGGCATCCTATCTGGCAGACCTGGGGAAGTTTATTAGGACCCTGGCTGTCATGACAATCCATCAGCACCCCACAATCATAATACAGGGGTGCCAATGGAGCTGGGACGGTTCCTCTGTCAAACCACTTAGATGCCATGGGTCGCCAGCTGTTGCAGCAGGGTCCTAGCTGTGTATTACATCTTCTGATGGAGTAGTCTCAGCTTGATAGGAACGCAGGGAAAAGTGATCTAATGATAGTATGTAGAAGTCCCCTATGGGGATAAAAAATAAAGATAAAATAAAGTTTTTAAAGTAAAAAAAAAAAAAGCAAAAGAAGAATTAACAATTCAAATCACCCCTAATCCCCATTTTACAAACAGAAATAAAAACAATAAAAACAAATAAAGATTGTTGGTATCTCTGTGTTGAAAAATGCCTGAATTATTAAAATATAAATGAAGAAAGAAAGAGAGGGTCCAGTATTTAAAAAAAATAAAAGCCTACGCATTTTGGACCTCTTGTCAACGATCCTTACTCAAATTAGCAATTTTCAAAATGTACATTTCTCTGCTTCTAAAACACAAAGTGATACCTCATAAAATATTTACTACTTAACATTTCCCATATGTCTACTTTATGTTGGCATCATTTTGATAAATGTAATTTTATCTTTAGACTGGTTTTTAGACACCATGTCCCATTTGAAGCCTCCCTGATGCACACCTACAGTAGAAGCTCCCAAAAAGTGACCCTATTTTGGAAACTACAGGATAAGGTGACAGTTTTATTGATACTATTTTGGGGTACATATGATTTTTGATTGCTCTATATTACACTTTTTGTAAGGCAAGGTAACAAAAAAATTGCTGTTCTGGCACAGTTTTTATTTTTTGTTTTTTACAACGTTTATCTGACAAGTTAGATTATGTGCTATTTTTATAGAGCAGGTTGTTACGGACGCGACAATATCAAATATGTCTACTTTTTTATTTTTCTGCCGGTCGTTTTGTACAGGGGCTCGTTTTTTTCAGGAAGAGTTGATGTTTTTTGGGGTACTATATTTGGGTTCATATGATTTTTTGATCATTTTATATTACACTTTATGGGACAAGGTGATTAAAAAAATGTAATGTTTTGGCATAGTTTAAATTTTTACGTTGTCCACCGGGGGGGTAGATCATATGATATTTTTATAGAACAGGTTGTTACGGACGTGGCAATACATAATATGTATACTTTTTTTTTATTTATTTAAGTGCTACACAATAAAAGCATTTTTGAAACAAAAAAAAAGATGTTTTATTGTCTCCATATTCTGAGATCCATAGTTTTTTATTATTATTTGGGCGATTGTCTTATGTAGGGGCTAATTTTTTGCAGGATGAGCTAAGGGTTTGATTGGTACTATTATGGGATGCATATGACTTTTTGATCACTTGGTATTATACTTTTTGTGATGTAAGGTGACAAAAAATGGCTTTTTTGGCACAGTTTTTATTTATCTTTATTTACAGTGTTTATCTGACGAGGTAGATTATGTGATATGTTTATAGAGCCAGTCGTTATGGATGCGGCGATACCTAATACGTGTGCTTTTTTTCTTTTTTTTTCTATTTTTTTATTATAAGATCAAGGGAAAGGGGCTTTAAAAGGGGTTTTACTTGAAGCTTGTTTTTATTATTTAAAACACTTTTTTATCTTTTTTTACCCCCCTTTATTTCTGTCCCACTCTGGGACTTCAACTTTTAGGGGTCTGATCCCCTCTGCAATGCATTACAATACATCTGTATTGTAATGCATTGCCTGTTGCCAAGCAAGTGGGGATGCGATGCGTTTTTCATGGATGGTTGCTAAGAGATGTTGTTTGTAAACATTCAGTTTTTAAATCGTTAAATCATTAAATCGCATTGCACCCACGCAATAAAAACTGAACGCGATTGCAAACAAAACTGAATGTACTTGCTTGCGAAATCGCGCAGGTTTTACTAAGCATATCCGCAACGCATCCGGACCTAATCCACTCACACTTGTGTGAAAGAGGCTAACAGTTGCCTAGGAGATGCAGCCTGGGCCTGGATCTCCTCGGCTTCTGTAGAAGGCAGGTCCCTATGCCTCTGCAAGGCATTGAGCAGCCTCTGCAAGGCATCGGCGTACTTTCTTACTTATCAGGTCCCCGTCAACGCAGAGCAGGGACCTAATCGACGTCCTTACACGCCGCAAACACCTTTAATCCAGTTAATCCGCTGGCATCGGCTTTTACAGCTATGCCCGCAGATACAGCAGGGGCCCAGCTAACAGTGACTGCCCGATCAGCATGATGTAATAATGTAATAGTACGTCAAATTGCGGGAAGGCACCTCCCACTATGACGTACTATTACATCATTGGTCGGAAAGGGATTAAACATCATTTGCCCCCCGATCACGGACAATTTTTGGAAGCTTTATAATAAGAAAAAGCATGAGACATACTGTATACTGGTGCAGTTTGTTTTTAAACACATTGTATGATAACACCATCAATGTGTGTTTACCCACATCTATGTATGTCAGTGTCACTCAGACATCATTTGCTATTGCTGTCATTGCGTTCCAGAGCTTGGGGATGTTAAAGGGGAGAAAAAAATCATAAAAAGTAAACAAAAAGTTTTCATAAAAATTATGAATCCTAGGAGGCTAGAGGGGGTTATCTACCAACTTTCAGGGCAATTGGAGCAGCTTCGGTTCGGCCCAAATTGATTCAAACTTTTTTTTTTTTTTTTTATTCAGCAAAACGGACCCAAACCTCTCGACTTGTTCACTCACTCTATGGAGCACCCGAAATTCTGCTTTGTGTTGGTTGACCCATCTACCAGAAATTGCCAGATTAAATGGGAATATTAGTTATCCTGAACTTTTTAGGACTTGGAAAGTAAATGAACCTGATTTCTTATTATCACTGATTTAAGATTTATTTATTAGCTTAGGGATCCATAACATTACCAAGAGTGTGGAGTGTCATTGCAGCCATGACAGTGTTACTGACTGGGGAAATATACCAGTCTATACTTGTGTCATGGGGAGAAAAAGTTTACAGGGCATAAAACACGGTGCTAAGGTTATGTGACTTTGCTAAATAATAGAAATAAATCTGAATACAAGAAAGTACGGGAGGAAAGCTCCAGATACCAGTTGTTATACATAATGTTATTTGACTGTGCAATAACCTTGGCGCTCTAGGGATATCGCAATGAAACATAGAATCAGAGAACGTGGAATCAGCCTACAGAGAACAAAAAGTACCAGTAAAGACATCAGTAAACAGTTTTCATTTGGAAAGTTAGACACAAACCGATTAATTTCAGTAAAATGATACATATTCTAACCTTGAATGAGGCCAGCTTGCATTATCAGAGAGAAAAGTCATTTATCTCTCCTCTTTAGTTTTCAGCACAGTTGCCTGCAGCACGTTTTGAGCTTTATTAGAAAATGCATTGTATAAAATGCTTTGGAGTATTGTCATTTCTAAACTGTCATAGATGATGATCCTGTATTGAGGGGGATGGTGTTCATATCGAGGATGACTTCTAAGTGTTACTGCTTTAAAATGCACTTTATAGTGGTTCCAATAGAAGTTTTACACAAGGCGGAATAGAAAGTCAGATAAATGGTAGAACAGAGCAGCGGTATGTCTAGCGCTTGTTTCCTGGCGATAGCTATATTATGCCACCAGGTTATTGGTTTATAGACAGTGGCATAGCTATAGGGGTCACAGCGGTCGCAATTGCGACCGGGCCCCTAAGTCAGGGGGGCCACGGGGCCACCTCCAGTAGAGACTGTCTAAAGCCCTATTTAACTATATTTTCACTTGAGCACCGCCGGCCGCCCTCTTTGGCCTCCCGACAAGTTGTTTGAGGTCTTGAGGACCTTTTCCACTCAGCCAATCAGTGGCTGCAGCTGTGTCACATGTCAGGCCAGTGATTTTCTGCTGAGCCAATCACTGGCCTGACACATGACATAACTGTGGCCACTGATTGGCTGAGTGGGAAAGGTCCTCAAGACCTCAAACAACTTGTCGGGAGGCCAGAGAGAAGATACTAGGACCAGTGCCACTCAGAGAAGAAGAGGAACTGTAGAAGGGACCAGGACCAGGTGAGCATAATGCTTTTACATAATATTAATAGAGGGGGGAAATGTGACATATGGGGGGGGGGGATGTGACATGGAGGGGGTGAAATGTGACATATGGGGGGGGGGGGGTGTGACAGGAGAAGGAGAACGGAAAGGACGGATTCGGCACATAACTGAGCCGAACGGAGCCTAAGTATCCCATAGACTATAATGGCTTCCGTTAGGTGTCCGCTCCGAAGATGATTTTGGAGCGGAGTCAAAAGTCCTGCATGCACAACAGAGCATATATAACAGAGCAGGAGAATGGAATGGCCGAACAGGGGCTACAGCCCATATGCCCCATGAAGATGGGTGTATTATGGGTCCATTTTGTACAGATCAATAAAACCCTACCTATAGAAGCAGAAATCACTCAGTTAAAACAAAAAAACTAAGTTAGCCAGCACATCCTGTTATATGAAGTGAATGTGAAGGTTAGCGTCGCCATGGCTGAAACTGCAAATGTAAAAGCAAACACAAAGCAGCAGCACTCTGCTAACATAGTAATGTTACATTAACTATATAAAATGAATATGAAATATGTAGCAAATACATTTTGATCAAAATCATTTGTGCCCATCCACCATCTCAAAGTGACCTTTTTCTGGATCGGAACCTACTCTATATGATACCTCTTTCTGAGCCAACAGAGAGCTATATTGACGTACTCTGCTTTCCTGAATTCACTTGAGGCCTGTTGGACCAAGGAGAGGCATCGTATAGAGTAGGTTCAGTATAGAGTTGTAGTCTGCTCCCTGAAATGCCTGCTGGCACAAAAGAAGGTAGCTTATAGAGCAGATTCAGTATGCCTGTGGAGCCTGCCCTCCCTTAATTTGAGGCCTGTGAGCACAGAGAGAGGTATCAAATACTCTAGGTTCCTGTCTAGAAAGAGGTCAGCTTGCTGTGGTGGATGGGCACATGATTAAATTGTATTCATCATATTCATTTTATATAGTGAATATATCATTAATTTATGTATTCTATTTTTGCAGAATGCTGTTGCATTGTCTTTGCTTTTACTTTTAAAATCAGGAGATGTCTGAAGACGTGATCATGGCAGTTTGGGCCACGTGAAGAAGAAAAGAGAATGTTTGAAATCAGAGAAGACATCACCAGTGAGCCACTGAGTTTATATTGGATCTGTAACTTCTCCTGACATGTTTGTTATAGCCAATACTTACATTCCATAAAAAGTATACAATGGCAGTGTGTAGGGACAGCCCTTTGATAAGGGGAAGGGTAAACAAGGTTAACAAAGAAAAGTAGTGTTGACTATAGACACAGTGTACCAGGGTGGAGGTAGGGAAGGAGCGGTGGCCAGTTTGGAGAATAGCCCAGGACCTAGGGTCTACTTAACTCACCACTGGAGGTACTCTGTCATTTCAGAAAGCAGCTGATGTTTTAGCTGCTGTCTATTTGGCTGCTGTTTTCCTTTTGCAACATATAATTTTGACTGTACACTGTATACAGTATATAGGACCCTAAATGAGCTCTAGTCCACACCATAGAAAGTGACCCACCAGCTTCCAGCAGCTCTCTGTGACTTTTATATGTAAGGACTAGCTCTATCTAGATTAGTTATCTGTTTATGATTCTTCATGTAGTTTTCATTTTAGTAGACATCTTTTGCGCCTCACTTTTTACTTGCTTTCCATAGAGTCGTTCTAAAGGTAAAATATTTTCAAGTTACACATTCCAGCCTGTTAGGGTTATTTCTGTTTGAGGGGTTCAGAGTCCAAAGCTGTACAGTCTTTCATGTACAGTATGGCACAAAAACAGAATCCACTAAAGCTTGCTTGCCTGATCACTGAGTTATCTCTCTCTACAGAGGCATCAGTTTCTAGATATAGTTTTGTAACTGCTTGTGGGGCGACTTACTCACACATGTTATGGAAGATCACTTTATGCTGCAGGTATAATGGTGCTTACATTACAATATTTGGGTCATTATTTAAAGTACAGGATAAATTGATGGGTTGTAGAATGGGGCTTGGCTACAACGTGCTAACTTTCTTTACTCAGTTTCCAGCACACTTTTTGGTTGGAAAAGTAAAAGCTTCCTTCCACCGCTTCCTCTGTATAATTTATTGCTGTCTATGCACACACAGTGGTAAACCTCTCTAGTTTGTTCTCCTGGCCTTGAGAACAAACAAAAATGTTCTTGCTGTGGACGGGTTATTCCCACAGTTTAAAGTGACAGCATATAACATGGAATGAATAAGAATGAAGGGGCTGGTTTATGCTTCCTCACCTTATTTGCCCTGCACAGTGGCACCACCAACTGCGCTGGGAACTGCATCATAACTCCATTCACTTGAATGGGACTGCACAGTGGAAGGCCAGGGCGTCATTGTGCAGGGAAAAACTGTGAAGATGGTGCTACGATAAGGTAGAGAATTAAGTTTCTGCATGTTCCTAAGGCTACTTTCACACTAGCGTTTTGGCTTTTCGTTTGTGAGATCCATTCAGGGCTCTGAGAAGCGGTCCAAAACGAAATCAGTTTTGCTCTAATGCATTCTGAATGGAAAAGGATGTGCTCAGAATGCATCAGTTTGCCTCCGTTCAGTCACCATTCCGCTCTGGAGGTGGACACAAAAAATGCAGCCTGCAGCGTTTTTCTGTCCATCCTGGGATGCGAAACGAGACGGATCTGTCCTGACACACAATGTAAGTCAATAGGGACGGATCCATTTTCTCTGACACAATAGGAAACAGATCCGTCCTCCATTGACTTTCAATGGTATTCATGACGGATACATCATGGCTATAGAAGACATATTACAACCGGATCCGTTCATGACGGATGCATGCGGTTGTATTATTGTAACGGAAGCGTTTTTGCAGATCCATGATGGATCCGCAAAAAACACTAGTGTAAAAATAGCCTATATCAAAAGTCTTGCAGAAATCCTGCTGAGAACACATGGATAGCTCTCTTCTATTTTCAGATGGGAAATAGATGAGGATGTGGGGCTTAATCAAGAGGCAAGGATTAAAAAGGTTTTCCATGATTTTACTACTGATCACCTATCCTCAGAATAGGTCATTAGTATCTGATCTGTGGGGGTCCAACTCCCAGCACCCCTGCCGATCTGCTGTTTAAAAAGGCACCAGCGCTCCTGTGAGTGCCGCGGCCTTTTCTGTGCTGGGCTGAGCTGCGCCTAGGACATGTAACCAATGAACGTGTCGTCACGGGCCTAGGAAAAGTTGTGAGAAGGCCTTGGAAGTGGCACTTGCCGGTGTCTTTTCAAACAGCTGATCATCGGAAATCCAGGGTGTCGGATCCCCACTGATCAAATACTGATGACCTATCCAGAGGATAGGTCATCAGTAGTAATATCTGAGAAAATCCCTTTTAACCATCTTTTAGTCTTATACAGGAAAGTTTGAATGTTGAGGGGACACATGTGAAGGGGTGTATGAAAAGGAACAGAAAACCTCCCCCTTTGCCTATTTCTTTAATGTTCAGCCTCTTGGAATTGCGGCGGCTGTACAGGCCCTAGGAGTGGGAATCAGCCGAATCTCCATGGTTCTGCTGGTTCGGCTGTTAAAGACACAGCCAGATCTCCAGCATCCCAACCCGATCCTGTACAGTTTTAGAGGTGGGGACATATTGTAGAGGCATTATTATTTCAGGGTGTACTGTATGAAGCACTATTATAAACAATGCACTGTACATGCATTGTTAATTTCAGGGTGGACTGTACATGCACTGTTAATTTCAGGGTGCACTGTACAGGCACTATATATATTCAAATACAGAGTGTGTGACACTTTTATATTCAGGGACACTATGTGTGGCACTATTAATTTGAGGGAGCACTGTGGCACTGTTATCACCAGGAGCACTGTGTGGAACAGCAGTATATTCACTGGCGCAGTGTGTGACATTTTTATATTCAAGGTTTTTTGCCTTCCTCTGGATCAACTTGTAGGAAACAGGCCGAACTGGATGAACAAATGTCTTTTTTCAGTCTTATATACTATGTTACTATGTTACTAAGGGATTGGGGATGTGAAAAGAAGAAAAAGTTAATGTGCAACCGATAACCAAGTTAATCACCATAATTTTATGCCTTACCCCCTTTACGCAGATGATGTGTGTCCACACCTGCAAGAAACCTTCTTCCCATAAGTCAATGGGTCTGCACTGTGATGCAGCGTGCACATAGCCAGCAATCGTGTTTTGTGGATCTGCGGTTTGCAGACTGCAAATAACTTTTGTTCATGTGAACAATCCCTAAATAAAACAAATGTTGTATTCCAGACGGGATTTTTTAGTGTGTTGTTTAAAGACATTTTTTGATTGACCAATGTGGAAATCTCAGATACTTAAGAAGGACCTGCTGCCAGCACTCTTGACATGGATCTTTTGGTAAAAAATTGTATTCCACATGAAATTAAGCATTTATTCTTAATACTCTATGCTGTGCTGCTTTTCTATTATTACTGCTATAAGTTTAAAGGTACAACTGTGTGTTACAAGTTGGCGGTACCCCTGCACAGTCAGCCACTGTCTAATCAGTGCTACCATTGTCATACTATGCAGGGACACCCCCCCCCCCCAACTTGTAACATCCAGATAAACCTTTATTCCAACACTTCTAACAGGAATAACAGAGGAATGGTACAAGATACAGAAAAGATGATCCAGAATTGTTATTGCGTGGGGAATGCAAATAACTTCTAAAATAGACATGTCAGGAGAGGTGACAGGTTCTCTTTAACCCCTTAAGGACGAAGGGCGTACATGTACGCCCTTCGTCCGCACTTTAAAGACGGCGCCCGCTCCCGCACGGAGCGGGCGCATGAGCTGCGGGTAAACGCTTGATTCATCAAGCTGACACCCGCAGCTCATGTCCGCGACCGGCAGCGATGCCGATCGCGGACATTTAACCCCTCAGATGCCGTGGTCAATCCTGACCACGGCATCTGATCAGCGCAAAACCGAAAGTTTCACTTTCGGTTTTGCTCGGCTCCCTGATGGCCACAAGGGGAGCCGGAGCATCATGTAGTACCCTAGGTTTCTGTGAATGAAACCTAGGTTACTACATAGTATTCCTATCGAGCCTATGACTGTAATATGCTATTGCATTGGAATATATGAGAATAGCAATCTGATGATTGCATCTTATAGTTCCCTATGGGAACTATAAGAAAGTGTTAAAAAAAAAAAAAAGTTTAAAAAATAAAAATTAAATAAAAAAAATATAAAAATTCAAATCACCCCCCTTTCCCCAAAATGAAAATAAAATAAATAAAAAAATAAAAAAATTACACATAATGGGTGTCGCAATGTGCGAAAACGCCCATACTATAATAATATTAAAAATATTCACCATACGGTAAACATAAAACGGAAAGAAAGCGTCCAAATGGCTAATTCGCCAATTTTGGACGCTTCATTTCCTAAAAAATGAATAAAAAGTGATCAAAACATCATACGCACCCCATAATGGTATCAATTAAAAGTTCAGATTGCCCCGCAAAAATGAGCCCCTACACTGCTCCGTACGCATAATTACAAAAAGTTATAGGGGTCAAAACATGGCGACAAAAAAATAAAATAAAAAAATTCCCACTTTTAATTTTTTTTTCACTATCAAAACGCAAGAAAAACTATACATATTAGGTATTGCCGGATTCATACTGACCTGAAGAATAAAATTAACCAGTCAGTTTTATCGCAAATCGAACGTTGTAATTTAAAAACCCGTAAAACTGTGGTGAAATTGCTTTTTTTTTGCAATTTCACCCCATTTGGAATTTTTTTCCCGTTTCCCACTACATCACATGCAAAAATAAATGGTAGCGTTAAAAAGAACAACTTGTCCCGCAAAAAATAAGCCGTCATATGGCTCTGTGAGCGGAAATATAAAAATGTTATGGCTTTTGGAAGGCAGGGAGCGCAAAACAAAAACGCAAAAATCCCAAAACCCCCGGTCCTTAAGGGGTTAAGTAGACCATTGCAGTGACCTGTTGGTTCACTGCTAAAAGGTTTAATTCTAATGGCCACTACTAAAGAGTTCATGTTATAATATGTTATGGTTCACTTTTAAAGTTGTCAGGATGTTTACTGAGATGCTAACTATAGATTTTCAGTTTTATAAATGTCTAATGTGACTTTACTATGCACTATTTATTCTAAAAGGCTGTATATGGGTAGGAAATAGTTAACAGGCAGTCCTAAGTAATAGTTGCAAGGTGGTGGGCTGGTCCCACTCTCCCTTGGCTAGAGAGCTCCTGGCAAGTCAGCTTAGAGTGAGAAAGTGTATGCTGTGCAAGTGTGTAAGCCAGACAAGCTAAAGTAGGAGAAAAGAATTCTTCTCTAGGGAGACACTATCCCTGTGAACAAATAGCTACAATAAAAGCAACTTTTATTGATGAAAGAAGCACTGAATTTTTGCAGAAGGCTGGGGACCTTTAATGAACAGTGCTTGGACAAAGATAGTAACGGTAACATGCGAATATTGCTTTAGACATTACTGCATGTGGCTTGAGTTATACTGCCTCGAGTGCCTGACACACTCCTGAGAAGGACTGGCCATCCTATCTAGGAATGCACCCCACAGTTAGGCAATGCAAGTCATTAAAGAGTAACTAAACCTTTGTATCAAATTTTAATATGATTTGCCTAATGCCCTAATAAAACTTTTTCTAATATACTTTGTTAATTAATTTTGTATTTTTCTTAGTCTTTTCCCTACCTAAAGCGCACCATTCACGGTACGCTTAAAACTCAGTTCTCTGTACACCGCTGTCAGCTCAGCGGTGTACAAAGTACGCAGTGTGAGATTTATGAATAGGACCGCAGCAGAGCTGTGTGGCGTAGCTATAGGGGTCGATATTGATTGACAGGTAGCTTCTCTACTGGTGTCTCATGGACAGTGGTGCCTAACGTATATTAGTTACCCCAATGGAACCAGAAAATGATAAAAAGATATAAATAATACGGGCACTCAGCTCTATGGAATTACACCAAAATTGAATACATCTATCAGCACAAAAACTAAAGTACACTATATTGACATATAAAATAAAATTACTTGAATTAAATGTGCGCTGGATGTTGCTGTCCCTGGCGAATGGTAATCTCAAACACGCTATAATCGCGTGTTGCGCCTGAAGTCCGAAGTTTACGGGTATGTCTGCACACGTGGCGTCCCACGTGATTTAAGATTTTATCCAGCTCACTCTTTTTCAAAATAAAGCGCGCTATATTATTTTCATAGAAAGAACGTTTGCTTGTTCGGATAATTCTTCCAACTTGCCATACGCGTTTCGGGATAATAAATCCCTTCCTTAGTGGCCATCAGTAGCTATAGGGGTCGCAGCGGTCGCAATTGCGACGGGGCCACTAATTCAGGGGGACCCCCGGGGCCCCCAGGCCAGGAGATAAGAAGTAAAGCCGTGGCCTGGGTGATCTGGGCAGCAGGTGGTGCATGCAGCTAAGTTCATAGGGAGGCAGAGCCGTGCATGCAAATGCAGGCTCAGCCAGGGGAGGGAGTGGTCCTGCTCCCGTGCAGTACTGGCCGGACGTGGTGGAGGAGAAGCTGCAGCCTGCGACTCGCGAGTGAGTGAGGCTGAAGCGGTGGCAGGCGTGACGAGCAGAGACTCAGAGTCGGAGATCTATCTCTCTGGCTGGGTCACAGTTGGCATTAATGCTGCAGACAGCACATGTTTCCCTAACGTCCCTCAGCAGCACAATATGGGGTGTCTCCGCCACTGTGAACCGAATAGGACCAGGAATATTTTAAGGAAATTAAAAAATTAAGCAAGCACCTCCCCGAGGGCCTATATAGGATCTAACCCACACAAGGACATTAATTTTTTTTCTGTCCTTGTGAGCCAGACCCTTGCTCCCTCCTTACCTTATGTTCTCTTTTTTCTTTCTTGCAGGGGTGTGTCTGGTGGTGTCTGCATGTGGCTCCGTTGAGTCAGCGGAGCTCCGGTCAGCTGATGAAGATGCACTTCCGGTGCCCCCTCTGCTGGATGGAGCGACCTAGAGTGGGGAGATTTTTTGGATCTCCCTACACTCTATAGTATTAATATATTAATATATAATTATACAGCATACTTCTTTGTTATGAAGATTTTTTTCTTGCTTACTCTGCCCTGAGTGGACGGAGCCTATTTTCGGCAGGAGTTCCACCTATTTAAGGGAGGCAGTGTTTTCTCTCTGTCTCTTGGCGTCAGAACTGCTTTTGTGGTTTCCAGAGTTCTGATATTCCTTTGCTGGTTATCAGTATCCCTTGTTGTTTAACTGTGCTTCTAAGCTTCAGCTATGTGGGTTTTTCCCTTCTCCTCCTTGATTATGCTTTGTGTTTTTTCTTGCTATAAGCATATTTTAATTTTCTCTCTTTTTAAACAGAATGTCTTCTAGGGACTCTAGCAAGAGGGTGTCCTCTAGAAAATCCAGTTCTAAGGGAAGACATTTGCAATGCATTTCCTGTGACATCCCCTTACCGGATAATTATGACTACACCAGGTGTCAAAATTGTCGGCCAATATTACCGCCAAACACGGAACCCAATATACAGGATATGTATGTGTGGCTGAAACAGTATATGGAGTTTTCTTCCAAGGAAATTAAGGAGATCAAGGAGTGTCTTGCAACTAAGCCCAGAAAATGGGCGAGATATGATGCATCTCCATCACCTATGCAGTCTGATGAGGACTTCAGAATCGTTGATGAGGTACGCTCTTCTGACTCGGAGATAGAAGAGGAGAAAGGGGAGATATCCAAAAATATATTTCCTGTTGGATCCTCCGGAAGAGCTGGCAAGAGCTGTGGACAACCTGGAGGTTCAAGTCGGCACCACGTTGACCTTACTTCAGGATCTGGGAGGGATTATCAATTGGGAAAAGTCCCACATAATTTCAGCCATGAAGATAAACTTTCTGGGATTAATCATAGATTCCCACAACATGCGTTTGTACCTCTCGCCTGCAAGGAAGAACAGGATAGGATATCCAGGGGATATCAGTTCCTCAGAGTTCCAAGGAGAGTAACCTTGAGAGTCCTCATTAAGTTCCTGGGTCTACTCTCCTTCTCTGTAGAGGCAGTCCCATGGGCATTATGGCATCTGAGACCTCTTCAGGCGGAAGTTCTCCAGTCATAGGACAGAAGAGCGTCATCGGTGGAGAATCTTCACACTCTATCAGCCAGAGTGTGTCTCTTATTAGCTTGGTGGGCTACTTCCCCAGACGGTTTTTCTCTCCAGGAACCCAAGTGGATTCTATTAACAACCGATGCTTCAGGTTCGGGTTGGGGAGCCCATCTTCTAGGAAAAACAATAGCTGGAACCTGGAGCAAGGAAAAGTTGTCCCTCTCCTCTAATATGAAGGAACTCAGAGCCATCTTCTATTCCCTGTGCCATTTTTTCCCTCTTCTGACTGGTGAAGCGGTAAAAATAAAGAAAAACAGACAACATGCCCTCAGTTTTTTACATAAATAAGCAGGTGGGTACCAGATCTGTAGCTCTTCTTCAGGAAGTAGGAAATTTTTCATTGGGCAGAAACCAGTGTCACCAGGTTACTTGCTGTCCACATAAAGGGAGCAAAGAATGTATTGGTAGACCGACTAAGTCGCAACCTTACTATTCCAGGAGAATGGTCTTTGAATCAGGAAATTTTCCGTCAACTAGCGGATCGTTGAGGACTTCCACAAATAGACCTTATGGCAACAAGAGACAATGCCAAACTGAGTATTTTTTGCTCCCTTTACACGGCAGACAATCCTCTGGTAGTAGACGCACTGTCCTTCCAGTGGAATTTCAGGCTGGCTTACATCTTTCCGCCAGTTTCCATGATACCCAGGGTATTGATGAAGGTGAGACAGGATCAGACCTCAGTCATAGCAATCATACCTTTCTGGCCCAAGAGATCCTGGTTTTCCCAGTTAATGACTATGAGTCAGGGGGGAATTATTGGAGACTTCCCCCCATGCGGAATCCCGTGACCAAGGGCAGGCAGATCTGCCACAATCTGAAGGCACTCACCTTACAGCCTGGAGATTGACAGGTCCTTATTAAAAGCCAAGAGTTTTTATGACCGTATATTGGACATGCTTTCTCATTTTAGGAGTGAGGCGACTAATTGGACTTACGCCAGAGTCTAGAAGATTTTCTACAACTGGTTTTCTACTAAGAAGATAGATCCTTCTACACCATTCTTACCTTAAATCCTGGATTTTCTACTAGATGGTTTTGATAGAGGACTTGCTCCAAATTTCTTAAAGGTTCAGATAGCAGCACTTTCTGCTTTTCTTCACAGGAGGTACTTTCAAGAGCCGGTGGTCAAGTCTTTTGTTAAAGCCATTTCAAGAATGCGCCCTAGGTTAATAAGACCTATTGCTTCATGGGATCTGGCGTTAGTCCTTAAACGGCTTGCCAGCCAGCTGTTTGAACCTTTAGAGGATATGGAACTTAGGTTCCTCACTCTCAAGACGGTACTACTTTTGGCAGTTACCTCTGCAAAGAGAGTAGGAGAGATTCAAACCTTCTCTTCTGCTGACCCTTACACTACCTTCCTATCCAAGAAGGTCATTTTAAGGTTTCTTCCTTCTTTTTCCCCAAAGGTGGCTTCCTTTGCGAATATCAATCAGGTCATATCTTTACCATCTTACTCTCCTTCTTCAGAGATGGAAGAGGATGGATAGGAGCCTGGCTAACCTGGATCTGGTTAGATGTCTTAGGATTTATATCAACAGAACTGTCAGGCCTTCAGCAAGTTTATTGTTGCAGCATCTTATTCCCCTCTTTCCTCTGAAATACGCATACACTTTGGGCTGATTCCAGCCTGCATGTTTATCAGGAAAGAAGAACAGCTTATTCAGTTGAGCGCTATGTCACATGTACAGCCATCTTTAGAGTATGGAATCTACCCAATTAAATCTGAACTAGTGGATGTAATCTACCCTGAAGGGCTAATCAGGGGAATGGAAAATATCATGCTACGTATACCCCTTCCTTTTGTGACATCTTTAGCATTCGGCACTAAAGATTCATGTACCATTTCTCCCCAGGTGACAGCGTATATTTTTTTTGTTTCTGTTGGCAGGGGCGAAGCTATGGCAGTGGTGGCAAACCTATGGCACCGGGGGCAGGGGCGGCACTCAGAGCCCTCTCTGCAGGCACCCGCACCCTGGAAAAAGTCTATTGTGTACCAATATGCTTTAGACTTTTCCTGCCATTCATCCGCGCAGGGTGCACCATCTACGGCGCAGGCAGCGCAGGGCGTACTATGAACGGCACAGGCAGCGCAGGGCGCACTATGTACAGCATAGGCAGAGCAGGGCGCACTATGAATGGCACAGGCAGCGCAGGGTGCACTATGAACAGCACAGGCAGTGCAGGGCGCACTATGTACGGCACAGGCAGACGCAGGGCGCACTATGAACGGCACAGGCAGTGCAGGGCGCACTATGTACGGCACAGGCAGACGCAGGGCGCACTATGTACGGCACAGGCAGCGCAGGGCACACTATGTACAGCACAGGCAGCGCAGGCGCACTATGGACAGCACAGGCAGCGCATTGAATGTAGGTAGGCTATTATAGATAAATTATAAAGTACATGTAAGATATACTATATTGGACTGTAGTATGCAGGGTAAATTGCTGTGTTAGCACTTTCCACTTTGGGATTTGGGTTGCAGTTTGGGCACTTGGTCTCTAAAAGGTCCACCATCACTGCTATGGGGGGTGCAGACGTAGCAGTCGCTAACAGGCCCAGGAGCCTGAGGGGGCCCAAAGACCATTGTGCCTAATAATAACACATCGGTATCATAGAAAGTACATGCTGGGAGGGCTCTCTCATCGATTTTGCACTGGGGCTCAGAATCTTCAAATTACACCTCTGGCCGGAGGGAAGGGGTTAGGTCAAGAACTTGGCATGGGGAGGTGCAGTTTTAAATTTTTGCCTCAGGGAGCAAGAAGGCTATGTGCTACCCTGCCACTGGCCACAAAGCACTGAGGGAAGGGGGCCAAAGCTGATCTCTTGCACCTGGGCCCATGAGCCTTTAGCTACGTCCCTGAGCACGGGAAGGAGCGCATATTGCTGCTCCTGCCCCCTGGAGGATTACTAACTCCTGGCATAGCACATGGGTACTCTGCAACCATGTGCTATACCAGGATTAGCTAAGCGGAGCGGGCTCCTGCATCTGCCTGCTCCGCTAAGCTAAATACTGACATGCAGTTCTCTTAGTTTAGCAAAGCCCGCAGAAGCAGGAGCCACTCCGTTCAGCTAACCCTGGCATAGCACATGGTTACAGAGTACCCATGTGCTATGCCAGGAAGTAGTAATCCTCCAGGGGGCAGGAGCAGCAGTATGCGCTCCTGCCCATACCCACAGCGCTGCTGCGGCCCATTCATAAATTTCACACTCTGTACTTCGTACACCGCTGAGCTGACTTTTAAGTGCACATTGAATGGTGCGCTTTAGGGACAAGACTAAGAAAAATACAAAATTAATGAGTAAAATATATTAGAAAAAGTTTTATTAGGGCATTAGGGACATCATATTAAAATTTGATACAAAGGTTTAGTTACTCTTTAAGAGAAATTGCACACATTTGGTCAGTTGGAAAGATTGCTTGTATCTGTGGAAAGAGGCTCAGTAAGGACCACCACAGTAGCCATCCCCTATACGCAGCCTTTGGGGAAAGCCTACACTGTGAAATACTTGAGAGTTGTGCCTAACTGCACTCAGGGCCGGTGCAAGGATTTTTGCCGCCCTAGGCAAAAGAAAAGTTTGCCGCCCCCCCCCCCCTATGTGACATCACAATGCCCCACCCATATGATCTTCCATATTAAAGGGGTTCTGCAGTTTATTTAGGGGTCCCCCGCCAATCAGCTGTTTCAGAAGGCAGCGGCGCTAGCAGTAGAGCCTCAGCCTTCTCGCAGTGACGTCACGACTAGTTTCATTGGCCTGGGCGGGGCTAAGCTTCATTCAAGTGAACAGAGCTTAACTCCGCCAAGGCCAGTGATACTAGTCGTGACGTCACTGCGCCTGCGTTAAACAGCAAGAAGGCCGAGGCGCTACTGCATACATAGGATAGATCATCAGTTTAAATAAACTGCAGAACCCCTTTAACTAATGCCAGTTCTCTTCCCCCCTTGTCATTCTCTCCCCCTCTTGTCATTCTCTCCCCCTCTTGTCGTTCTCTCCCCCCCTTGTCATTCTCTCCCCCTCTTGTCATTCTCTCCCCCTCTTGTCATTCTCTCCCCCTCTTGTCATTCTCTCCCCCTCTTGTCATTCTCTCCCCTCTCTTGTCATTCTCCCCCTTGTCATTCTCTCCCCCTCTTGTCATTCTCTCCCCCTCTTGTCATTCTCTTCCCCCTCTTGTCATTCTCTCCCCCTCTTGTCATTCTCTCCCCCTCTTGTCATTCTCTCCCCCTCTTGTCATTCTCTCCCCCTCTTGTCATTCTCTCCCCCTCTTGTCATTCTCTCCCCCTCTTGTCATTTTCTCCCCCTCTTGTCATTCTCTCCCCCTCTTGTCATTCTCTCCCCCTCTTGTCATTCTCTCCCCCTCTTGTCATTTCCCCCTTGTCATTCTCTCCCCCTCTTGTCATTCTCTCCCCCTCTTGTCATTCTCTCCCCCTCTTGTCATTCTTCCCCCTTGTCATTCTCTCCCCCTCTTGTCATTCTCTCCCCCTCTTGTCATTCTCTCCCCCTCTTGTCATTCTCCCCCTTGTCATTCTCTCCCCCTCTTGTCATTCTCCCCCTTGTCATTTTTCTTCCCCCTTGTCATTCTTCTTCCCCCCTTTGTCATTCTTCTTCCTCCCCCTTGTCATTCTCCCCCCCTCTTGTCATTCTCCCTTCCCCCTCTTGTCATTCTCCCCCCGTCATTCTTCTTCCCCCACTCTTGTCATTATTCCTCCCCCTACCTCTAGTGTAGCGCGGCCGAGCTCTTTATGGTCCAGGGGTACAGGAGCTTTAGTTTCCTGTACCCTGACGGACTGACAGGAAGTGCACACTGTGTGCGCACTTCATGTCAGTCGGGCCGGGTACAGGAGACACATGCTCCTGTACCCGCGGCCATAAAGAGCTCGGCCGCGCTACAATGAGGGAGTGACAGGAGGGAGCGCTGAGCGCTTCCCTCCTGTCAGCTCCTCTCCTCTTGCTGAGCCCGGGTGGTGCGCCCTCATGGACGCGCCAGCTCGGGCAGTGCTGCAGCCGTCTGAGGCTCAATTCAGAGCGCTGAGGCGGCTGCAGCATGAGGCAGGGCCGGCGCTCCTAGCAGCGCCCCTTGCCAAGGGGCGCTCTACGCGGCGGCCTAGTCCGCTTATAAGAAACGCCGGCCCTGACTGCACTTTGACATCCTCATCCACTCAGTAAAAGAGACACTGTATTTTATTGTAACCAAGCCAGCCTAGTCATTGGCCTTCATATCTGATCCAGTCCCCCACCCCTGTTCTCCTGTCTTGCAATCTGCTGCTCATCTAACATCAAGGACATCCCTGCCGCTACCAGACAGACCCTAAAATCCAGGGAGTGCACCGAGGAGTAAAGGGTTGTGTCCCTCCACACACAGCTTCCCTGGCCTGAGAAAGTCCTGGAGCAGGGTATGGTCACCATGAGGCTATGAACATCCTCACTGCGACTCCTATCCTGTCCACCTCCCCATTTCACTTTTGTGGGCCAGTAGTTCACAACTTTAGATGTGTAGTAGCCAAACGCACTGATTTTGTTGGGTTTGGCCAACCATCTAATTTGTATGTTGGCCTTGTGACTCCCATGAACACTGATGTCCCGGAAGATAAGGATCGGGCATGTTGGATACAATTCCCCGATCCTTTTGTTAGGCGGGAAATAAGCTGATGCCTTAGAAATCGGGCATAGCTTTCTTCCTTCTTCCTGTCCGCTATGTATGCATGCTCGGCATGAAGGATCAGGGGAGATAGCTTTCTATGGTTTGCCATTTTAAAGCAGTGGGGCACCCAATGATACAGTAATGATGAAATTTCAGTGCCGCCATATAGAAAGGTCACATTGATGTATTACAACTTGTTTAAATCTAATGTGTTGTGAATTATGATTTCCATTGCAGGTTTTGCACATAAATGTCTTGCCATTTAATTAACTGGCTCCAGATCTGGAAAACTCACAATATAATTGCAAGGCAACACGTCTCCATATTCAATAGCACTTAATCAGCGATTCAGGGCCCAGTAAAAACAATATGACTTGGAAGCCGGCCCGCAGGTATTATCCCAGTAGCTTCTGAGAGGCTTTCAAAACCATGTACAGTAAATGAGATAATGTGTTTCACAGAGGAGACAAGACCTGATTCAAATAAGAACCTTTCCAATAATCTGGACTGAACTGACTTCACGACAGTGAAATGTATGTGGCTTGTAACTTCAACACAAAAAGGTCAGAACATTTTCACTAAAGACGTGAATATTTGTTAATTTGGTCATCACTGGCTTCCTGTTTATTAGTGATGATTGAGCACCAAAGTATTCGGGTGTTCGGCCCGAACACATTGCTATAGTCGTGTGCTCGGCCGAGCACCCGAGTATAATGGAAGTCAATGGGAGACACCCAGGCACCCCCTGCTCTGAAGAGGGGAGGGTGCTTGGTCCTCTGGAAAAGGTCAGAAAGTGACAGAAACACCACCGAAATGGATCGGGAGCATCATGTGGACGATGTCTGGATGCATCTTGGACTCCCAGGTCGCTGCTGGGAACCATGTTGTCCGAGTTGTATGCCATTTCTACAGACTGACAAAAATACGCACAAACGCCCCCCAAAAAAAAAAAAATCAATTTCACAGGAAAAATTGTTAGGAAACATTCTTTCCTGTATATTCAATTGTATATAAAGTGTAAGTGCTGCCAAAAATTACAAGCAAGAGACACTCCGAAACAGCCTGTATATCACATAAAGGAGGGCCTCATCCACGTTATGGTACAATTGTTCAGGTAGTGGGACTCCTACACTCATACAGCCTATGCACTAAGTCAGTGATGGGCAACGTGCGGCTCTCCAGCTGTTGCTAAACTACAACTCCCACCATGCCCTGCAGTAGGCTGATAGCTATAGACAGGCTTTGCATGCTGGGAGTTGTAGTTCTGCAACAGCTGGAGAGCCGCACGTTGCCCATCACTGCACTAAGTGAAAGGGCTGCCAAAAATTACAAGGTACCGGCACTGCAATACACCCTTTATTACATATAAAGGAGGGCATCATAAACACCCTTGAAAAATTAGGATTGGTGGTCTGCTGGTGACCCTCAAAAACATTTGGAGCAAGGGCCTGCTGGTGACCCTCTAAAACATTAGGGGCGAGGGCATGCTGGTGAGCTGACGCTCTAAAACATAGTATGCGAGTGCCTGCAGGTAAGCTGACACTCTAAAACATTATATGCGAGTGCATGCTGTTCAGCTGACGCTTTAAAACATTATATGCGAGTGCATGTTGTTCAAATGACGCTCTAAAACATTATATGCGAGTGCATGCTGTTCAGCTGACCCTATAAAAAAATTTGAGTTGAGGCCCTGCATTTGAGCTGACTCTATAAAAAAATTAGAGTGGAGGGAATATATACAATATAGAGGAGGAGAAAACAAGATTCAACCATATACTCTTTTTTGGGGGAATGGGAATACACTACAGTAGATTGAGTACATTATAAATGATAGATTGAAATTGCCTTTGTGTTCATCATCAGCTCAGCTCTCCTCTGGTGGAGTTGAGAAGTCAAGGGCAATCCATGCAGTGTTCATTTTTATCTGAGTCCACCTGTCAGCATTGTCAGTGGACAGGTGGATATGCTTATCTGTTATAATGCCACCAACAGCACTAAATACACGCTCAGACAAAACGCTGGTGGCAGGGCAGGCCAGCACCTCCAAGGCGTAGAGCACAAGTTTGTGCCACGTGTCCAGCTTGGACACCCAGTAGTTGTAAGGCACTGGGGGATCATTTAGGACGCTGACACGGTCTGCGATGTATTCCTTCACCATCTTCCAAAACTTTTCCCTCCTTGTACCACTAGGCTGCGCTTCAGGGTGAGGTTGCTAGCGGGGTGTCATGAATGTAGGGCTGAAACGATTACTCGATTGAATCGAGTAATTCGACACAAAAAAATCCTCGATGTAATTTTTTTGCATCGAGGATTCATTTGTGTCATGTGACCATGGAGCAGGAGGGCAGCACTTGCTATTACTCACCGCTCCGTGATCACCCGTCAGGTCATAGTGCATGTAAGCGCGCCCTATGACCCGACACTGTGCAGAGCGGCTGGCAGCAGAGGAGGCGGGGCGCACAGGGGAGAAGGAGTCGCTCTCTCCCTCCCCCTGTGCTGCGCTGCCAGTGAGGAGAGACGGGGGGGCCAAGGAGGGGCGGGCGCACTGCGCCACCAATGACAGGACCTTACATTGTCCGGCCTTACTAACTAGCAGCTAGCGGCGCCCAGGGATAATTGTAAGTGAGTTAGTAAGGCCGGACAATGGGCCGTAACTGTGGGCCAGTTACAGTTTCGTGCTCCATGTGCCAATTACTAATATCGGACCAATGGGGAGGAGACATCACCTTCTCTGTGGGCGTTTCTTCTCCCTGCGCTGTCCAATCGCAGCACAGAACGTCACAGTGCAGGGAGAAGGAATGCCCACAGAGCTGATATCTTCTCCCTTTTGCTCCGATATTAGTAATTAGCATATGGAGCAGGAGACTGTAACTGGCCCACAGTGAGGAGAACCGAGCGGTGCCCAGGTTTAATTGTAAGTGCAGGGACATCCCTGGGTGCCGCTCTATGTAGCTGCTAGTAAGTCCGGACCATGAAAGGTCCTTTGTAATCTTTAATACAGGAGGCAGGGAGCTGCGATCAGCGGCAGTTAACCCCTCAGGTGCCGCACCTGAGGGGTTAACTGCCGCTGATCTGCTTCCTGCCGCCTGTATTAAAGGTTAATTTTCATTGGTGGCGCAGTGCGCCCTCCCCCACCCCCCAGTATTAAAATCGTTGGTGGCAGTGGCCACAGAGCAGAGTCCCTTCCCTCCTCATTGGTGGCAGTGGCCACAGAGCAGAGTCCCCTCCCTCCTCATTGGTGGCAGTGGCCACAGAGCAGAGTCCCCTCCCTCCTCATTGGTGGCAGTGGCCACAGAGCAGAGTCCCCTCCCCCTTCATTGGTGGAAGTTCTGATTGGAGCCCCAGCAGTGTTATAACTGGGCTTCGATCGGTTACCATGGCACCAGGACGCTACTGAAGCCCTGGTTGCCACGGTAACATTCTTATTAGATTACTCGATTAATCGTAAAAATAATCGATAGAATACTTGATTTCTAAAATAATCGTTTACTGCAGCCCTACATGAATGTGTCCCATGCCTTGGAGAATGTTGCCCTGCCTTTGTTGTAACTGCTGAGTGTTCCCCTTGTCTCCCTTCCTCGGTTGCCTAAGGAGGTACGGACTCTGCCGGCCGCGTTGTCAGATGGAAACTTTTGAAGCAATCTCTCAACAAGTACCTTCTGGTTTTGCACCGTTTGACTCGTCCTCTCCACCACAGGAATGAGAGATGAGAAGTTCTCTTTGTAGCGGGGTTCAAGAAGGGTGAACACCCAGTAATCCGTGTCATCTAAAATGCATATAATGCGAGGGTCGCGGGAAAGGCAGCCTAACATGAAGTCAGCCATGTGTGCCAGAGTACCAACAGGCAAGATGTCTATGTCGACATCAGGATGACTCTCCATACCCTCATCCTCCTCCTCCTCTTCTGCCCATCCATGCTGAACAGATGGAATTAAAGTTCCATGGGTACTACCCTCTGTAGCAAAGGCAACTGTCTCAAGCTCCTCCTCTTCTTCATGGTCCAATTGGAGCTGAGAAGATGAACTGTGGGTGGTCTGGCTATCACCCTGTGTAATATCCTCCCCCATTTCCTCGTCTGCCACATTCAGAGCGTCCTCCTTAATTGTACAGCGATCGTTTGAGTAGACACAGCAGTGGGATGGCTACGCTGATTATAGCATTATCGCCACTAACCATCTGTGTGGATTCATCAAAGTTTTTTAAAACCTCACAGAGGTCTGACATCAATGCCCACTCCTCGCTTGTGAATAGTGGTAGTTGACTCGAAAGGTGACGACCATGTTGCAGCTGGTATTCCTACTCCTGCTCATAAAGCCTGGGCAACATGTAGAACGTAGAGTTCCAGCACGCTCACGTCGCATAACAGTTGGTGAGCTGGAAGCCGCAGGCGCTGCTGCAACGTTGACAGACCGGCTGAAGCTGTGGACGACTTGCAGAAATGGGCACACATGCAGCACGCCTTCACTAATAGCTCTTGCAAATTGGGGTAGGTTTTGATAAACCGCTGAACCACTAAGTTTAAGACGTGGGCTAGGCATGGGATGTGTGTCAGGTTACCGAACTCCAAACCACCAAGTTACGGCTATTCTCAGACACAACCATGCCTGGTTGTAGGCGGAGTGGCGAGAGCCACAGCTTGGTCTGGTCCCTTATACCCTGCAACAGCTCTGCAGCGTTGTGCTGTTTGTCCCCTAAGCAGATCAGCTTTAGCACGGCCTGTTGACGCTTACCCATCAGGGTCTCCGCCAGCTATGTTACTGGCTCCAACCCCCACTTCTCCTCCTCTGCCGCCTCCTCCTCACTTCCACCTCCAACAGCAGTCAGCCATTAGTCGCTAGCTGGAAGCAGTGTAGCACTTACACTGCTTCCAGCTAGCGACTGATGGCTGACTGCTTTTGGAGGTGGAAGTGAGGAGGAGGCGGCAGAGGAGGAGAAGTGGGGGTTGGAGCCAGTAACATAGCTGGCGGAGACCCTGATGAACGTAGGGCCCTCAATCCTGGGCGTGAGTAGCACCTGTGCCATCCCAGGGTACAACTCACTCCCAGCCTCCACAACATTCGCCCAGTGTGTGGTCAGGGAAATGTAGCACCCCTGGTCACCAGCACTTTTCCATGTGTCCGTAGTGAAGTGGACCTTCCAAGTAAGTGCTTTGGTCAGGGCACGGGTGATGTTCTGGCACACAAGCTGGTGTAAAAATAGTGGCGGCTGGGGACTGCGTACTGATGGACGGCCACCGACATCAGGCTG
This sequence comes from Bufotes viridis, assembly GCA_033119425.1. Classification (NCBI taxonomy): domain Eukaryota; kingdom Metazoa; phylum Chordata; class Amphibia; order Anura; family Bufonidae; genus Bufotes; species Bufotes viridis. The sequence continues at coordinate 53,333,963 of CM065594.1, forward strand.
CGGAAGGCCTCAGTGTCCACAAGCCTAAATGGCAACATTTCAAGGGCCAGTAATTTGGAAACTTGCGCATTTAGTGCTATGGCCTGTGGGTGGGTAGGTTTTTGCGCTTGCGTTCAAATGCCTGTGTTGTCGACATTTGGACGCTGTACTAGAACAGGTAAGTGGATGCTGTCGCTGACGGTTCATGCGAAGGTTGAGGTGCAGGGCGAGAGGAATCCAGGCCTGCGCCTTCGACAGGGGATTGGCCAGCAGTGCATAACACAGGGGAAGAGGAGGCAGTGGTGTGACCCGCAGACCCAGATTGTGGACCCAGGCATTCGGCCCACTTATTAGGGTGCTTGGATGCCATGTGGCGGATCATGCTGGTGGTGTTGAGGTTGCTAGTGTTCACGCCCCGGCTCATTTTGGTACGGCACAGGTTGCAAACTACCACTCTTTTTTCGTCTGCACTTTCCTCAAAAAAGCGCCATACTGCGGAACACCTACCCCTTGGCAAGGTCTATTTACGCATGGGGGTGCTCGGTGTAACGGTTTGCGGGCTTGTTTGGTGTGGGCAAACTTCTCCCTTTGCAACCCCACTGCCTCTTCCAGACTGTTGCGGTGCTGCAGATCCCCCCCCCCCCCCTCTGCACTACTGTCCTCGCTCGGCTTTTGACATTCCTATGTTCGGTTAGTGACCTCATCGTCCACCACCTCCACTTCTACTTCCTCACTCTGATCATCCTCCTGACTTGACCTAACCACAACCTCAGTGATTGACAACTGTGTCTCATCATCATCCATCTTGTGAATGAATGATTGCCATTCACCACCGTCATCTTCTTGAGACTGTGAAGGCTCAAGAGGTTGGGAATCAGGGCACAATATCTCAGGTACCTCTTCAAGCGTGCTGGGCGCGAGGGCCAAATCTAATAGTGGCGCTGGAAAGAGCTCCTCGGAATATCCGAGTCTGGGATCACTCGTTTGGCAAGCCTCTCCATGGTGGGAGGAAGGATGATCAGAGTGAGGATTCGGTTGACCAGACTCTTGGCTACAGAGACTGGACGAGAGGGTGGTGCTTAACCGACTAGAGGCATTATCTTCAGCAATCCAACCGACCAACTGTTCGCACTGGTCCGTCTTGGACAGTGTTGTCCTGCGCCGCACAGCTAAGTTGGACATGAAGCTGGGTACGATGGATGTTTTTTTTTTTCTGGTGCACTGGCAGCAGGCACAGTTTCATTGCGCCCAGGGCCACAGCCTCTGCGTGCACCATAAGCATCACGCGCACTTCCCCGTCCCTTAGTGCTCACCTTTTACATATTCATATTAATGGTTTTGTCACTAGATGTGGCGCAGATTGTTTTACTGTCCACTAAAGACACAGTTTTCAGATGCAGGACAGTATATGTCACATAAACCTATAGAATATGGACACTAGATGTGGCCCAGATTATTGCAATTTGTAATACAGACACTGTTTGCAGATGTTCTACACTATCGGTTAAAGAACACCACAAATTACGGAAACTAGATGTGGCCCAGATCATTGGAATTTGTAATACAGACACTGTTTGCAGATGTTGTTCAGTATTTGTTACACAAAGCCACACACTATGGACACGAGATGTGGCCCAGATTATTGGAATTTGTAATACAGACGCTGTTTGCAGATGTTCTACACTATTGGTTACAAAACACCACAGATTATGGACACTAGATGTGGCCCAGATTATTAAAGACACAGTCTGCGCATGATGTACAGTATATTTCACTAATAGGTATGAAATAAAAATATCTTGCTGCTGTCAAACACACACAGTAGTCCTTAAAAGGACTTTGGGGTCTTTGAAAAGCTTTTGGTAAAAACAGCAAATGTCTCTCCCTGCACTATCTGTCCCTTCCGAAGCACTGTCCCTGAGACTGCAGCAGGTAAATAGATTGCTGCTCTAAAACACACACACACACACACACAGTAGTCCTTAAAAGCACTTTTGGGTCTTGGAAAAGCTTTCTCTGAATAAAAACTGTGAAAATCGCTCCCTACACTGTCTTGTCCTTCCTACGCTCTGCTCTCCCTGACTATGACTGGTCCAAGCACGTGTCATCAGGTGCTATATAACCTCCGATGACGCATTCCGGCCAGCCAATCACTGTAATGCCAGCAGCCAACATGGCTACTGGCATTACAGTGAGGGTAGTACTTACCTGCACCTTTATTGGCTGCTTAAAACCCGCAAAACGTGTGGGGTGAAGACTCGAGCATTGCGCTCGAGCACATGCGGTACTCGGCCGAGTACTGCCTTGTGCCGAGCATAGCCATGCTCGAGCCGATCAGATATTCGGCTGAGCATGCTCGCTCATCACTACTGTTTATTTCTTACATTTCTTCCATTTCTTGTGGAATACATCCGATAATGGTTTATTGAAAGGACAATGTTATAATGTTGTTGTGATATTCTGCTGTTCAAGGCTATGAAAACTATTTATTGCCGTTGTCTCATCATGGCGGTCTATTTTGTTACTGACAGACCCAGATATCAGTCTAGCTGGCCATATGGGAAGATGTTGTAATATACAGCAGCCATTCTAAACAATGATTAATCCATGGACCGGCTGGATCTGCCAGAGAGAGGGCTGCCGTATACTCTCTGCTCTTGTGAATAGAGAGTCCTAAGCAGAGGACCCCTCGTGACATCCATTTGTTCTTAGAAAGAAATCTCCTTTAAAGAAGCACTCTGGAATATTTTATTTTTGCGGAATGGGTGCGGACCCATTCATTTCAATGGGGCCGCAAAAGATGTGGACAGCACACCGTGTGCTGTCTGCATCTGTTGTTGCGCTTCGTGGCACCGCAAAAAAGATAGAGCATGTGCTATTCTTGTCCACAATTGCAGAGGCTGGCATCCATGTTTTGCGGATCCGCAAAACACTATGATTGTCTGAATGAGCCCTTAGGGTGTAACAAATTACATTGCTACAATACTGCCGGTGAGTTAATGATATATGTAAAAGCAAAAAAAAAAAAAACTTGGAGTGCTTCTTTTAAACATCCAACTCAGAGACATTTTTTGGGTCATTTGAATTGTGTTATTTTGATGCACTTTTTGAAGTCAGTGTTGGGAATGGATATAGATGAAGAGGGTTAGTCAGTCTAGCTAGTTAATGGGTATGGTCGTGGCTCTGCGGTTGGTCCTCTCGCAGATAGATACAAGGTCAGCTGGGTGCAGGCATGGCCTGGCTGGAGGAAATTGAAGGGTGTTGTCTTTAAGCTGAATATTTATATTTATTACATAAGTGAAATTAGTGATCTTGACCACCATGTTTTTTTTTGTTTTTTTTTCCAAACTCTTGTTTTTTTGTGTTTTTACTTGGTATAGATGGGGGAGGTAAGATTAGCAGGAGCACCTACCTGTACTATGTAAGAAAGAGTATTTGCCTTCACTGACAGCAATGACCTTGAAAATAGTGAGGAATGGAAACATGAATTGTAAAGTGATGAGCAGCATAGGCAATATTCGTTTTTCGCAATATTTTGGGGATTTTTGGCCTGATATTCGAAAATTCTAGAATTCGTGATCTCCAGTCATTATTTCCTTGATTGCGAAAATCGGCAATGTAATATGCGCGTATTGCGCACGAAATACAGGCATGGCTCACTTTTGCTACATTTTTCAAGCTGCTAGAAGTTTGTTGAGCCTGGAGAAAATGGTTGGCAGCAACTTTCGTGACAATTTTACATTACAGCACTGTTTTTGATTACATTTCGCATGCATGGCAGAACAATAGCTTTATATGCAGATAGAGTGCTCCAATATATTCGCTATCACAGCACAGCAATTGCTATCACACTACCTAACACCCTGCACTGCTACACTATATCACAATCTATTGTTTAACGTTGCTCTTTTTTATACAAGATTGACCTACCAAGCGTTTCTGTGGGTTAACTGAATAGAGTACGTTAAAAACCACTTTATTAATTGTTTACATAAAAACTAGTTCTCAATCTGATGTGAACCTTCACAGAATCAGGCTGATAATGAGAGTGGGGGTATAGCACCTGCATATAAAGACTATCCCCTTAACTCCCACCACCACATATGCTTCCTCTAGAAAATCTGGGAGCAATAAAGTTCCCCTTCCAGATAATTGGAAGCATGCACAAGACCAACCCACCAATGAGGTTGCATAAGTGTAGTCCTGTGTCGAGGCGGCTCTGTATTGATTAAGATCTAAAGATACTGAACGCGGGAAAGGCACCTACGATGGCCATCATGGTGCCGGAGGCTCCATTCAGCTGCACGCATGCCATCAGAGGCATGCAGCGTTCTAACAATTTGTAGATCTAATTTGTCCACTTGCATGGCATCAGGTGGATAGTGGACCTACTGTACGTCTCCAAAAGCATACACTCACCGCTGGAGTGTTGTGATACTGACTCTGAACGATAGCAATTCGGTGCGAACTGCTCCTGAGGAAAAACCGATATATATGGGTTTAGAAACGCGTTAAGCTATGTAGGCGCCTTTCCCGCGTTCAGTATCTTTAGATCTTTCCCCCTATATCACAATCTAACCTACACTGACTATCTTCCACTAACTATCTGTAATATATATATGAGCTAACTGTCTAACTATGTAATTGAATAAGGATCCAGATGACTCAGCACAGCACAGAGCACAGCAATGACACTGCTGTCTCTCTCAGAACTGCAAAAAACAGCAGAAAATGGCTGCTGGAGAGTCTCCGATATAGTAGGGGTAGGCAACTTTCCTACTGGTTGCTAAGGATGTTGCTAAGCTCAGACAAAGATATCGCAGCCTTCTCATTGGCCCACAAGCAAGAAGCAGTGAGGGATCATGTGTACTGATGAAAAAAAAAACTAGAATATTCACGATTACGAAGATATAGCACTGCATTCTAGATCTTTGCGAATTCTCGAAGTGCCGATATTCGCGATAAAAATTTGCGATTAGAATATTCGCGATCAACACTAGAATTGTATTACAAAGTTGTATATACAGGTAAGTTTCATTTATGCAGCTGTTAAGCAGTATTAACATACAACTGGAAGATCCCTTGTCAGAAATATTATATTTAATAAAACAACTTGTTTTGCAATATTTTAGAGCCATTCCATAAAAGGTTGGTTTAAAAGCACAAAGTGGGTGGTAGATCTATGAAAAAAAGATATGATTTATAAAAGCTGCAGATCAGCAAAACCGGAGGACTTCTCCAGAAAGTAAGCAGCCGGCAAATTAAGGAAAGCTATAAAAAGGTGAGAAATCTCACACCAGCAGGACGTTCCACCAAATCAATGCTCGAAAGAAACCCTATGCCATGTGTGATTTTCAAATGCATGTGCTAATTGTAGAAACCGCATGAGGTTTCCTAGAAGGGTTTATTCAGTACAGGGAAAGAAACAGAAATGAGACGACACCGGGGGTCATTTACTAAAGACTAGCACAGACCTCTTAAAGGGGTTGTAACACCAAAAATATTCTACCTTTTTTTTTTTTTTCAAACCAGCACATGGATCTGAATACTTTTGTAATTGCACTTAATCAATAATCAATAAAATGGATCTGTATAGTGCCACCTGGTGTTTGTTATTTTCCTTATTTCTTGTCCATCTCACTGAGGTGGTCGTGTGCGCTCAGTTTATACTTTCAGCCGTCACCAGCCTTATCTTCTGTTAAAATCTGTGTCAGTTACAGAGAAAGAGGAATAGCAGAGAGGCACACCCCTGGAGGTGGCACCCTGAAATAAATGTAGCAGAACAGTTGGAGCAATGATTGAGGAGATCTCTCATTCCGTGTAAGGTACAGGTTCAAGCTTTGCTAGAAAGAGACTGTCTGATTTTCATTTTTTACATCAATCATGGGATAACCCCATTTAATAAACTTGTTGAATCTGTGATATCCATTCACCAGAAACTGAAATCTACACCAGCTAAGATCTGGTGCAGGGACCCAGATCACTGATACTGTAAGAATTAATTTGGTGGTAAAAAATGTGGTGCTTTGTGTCATGCTTTGTATGAACGCCCTGAGCCACACGTCCTACCTCCTCTAAGGGCATTGTCTAAAAGGGAACCCCTCGATCTACACAGTACCCCTGATGGTGGGGATAGACTTTCCCAAGGGGGACACCCGGTGGCTACCTCTTGACAGGGCCGGTGCAAGGATTTTTGCCGCCCCCCCATGTGACATCACAATGCCCCACCCATATGATCTGCCATATTAACTAACGCCAGTGCTGCAGTGCCGCCGTGTTTACATTAAAAGCCTTCAGGGACAGGCTATAAAGACCAGAGCCACTACATTAAGCTGCAGTGGTTCTGGGGACTATAGTGTCCCTTTAATATGAGGTAAATTAAAGACTAGTGCCACGAATAATATACTAGATTGCCTACTTACCCCCAGATGAGGATGGTGATGGCTCTGGCTGCAGTCTGGCTCCACTGCTCTGGTGTGGAACAGGCTTCTCTGGAGGCTGTCTGTAACTGTGATCACAAAAATCAATGTTCTGCGAGAACGGAAAACAGCTCAGTTTTTTGGGGCCCTTTACACAGCTCAAGGTCTGGGCCCCAGGACCTGACAGTGAGTATGCCCATAAGGCCCACCCATAAGTCCACCTACATGTTCCACCCATGAGATTGCTCACAGTGGGTGAAGTGTGTAGAGGATGTGTTATGTGCTGCTGTAGAGAATCTAATGTGTGTGCTTATGGAATGTAGTGTATAGGGATACCAGTGTGTGTAGGTGATGCAGTGTATAGGGATACCAGTGTGTGTAGTGGATGCAGTGTGTGTGCTTATGGAATGTAGTGTATAGAGATACCAGTGTGTGTGTGCTTATGGAATGTAGTGTATAGGGATACCAGTGTGTGTGGAGTGTATGCAGTGTGTGTGTGCTTATGGAATGTAGTGTATAGGGATACCAGTGTGTGTATAGTGGATTGCAGTGTGTTTTCGTGTAAGGGATAGAAAGACGTTTGTGTATAAGGTATGCATTGTGTTTCTGAATCTGTGTATGGAATGCGTTGTATGAATCAGTGTTTGTATGTATAAGGGCTGCAAAGTGTATTCCTGTGTATGTAAGGGATGCAGTGTGTGTGTGTCTGTAATGGGTGCATTGAGTGTGTGTAAGGGGTCCATTGAGTGTGTGTAAGAGATGCATTGTGTTTAAGTGTGTGTAAGGGGTGCATTGTGTGTTTCTGTGTGTAAGGGATGCATTGTGGTTTCTGTGTATGTTTGCAAGGGGTGCATTGTATCTGTGTGTTAGGGTTGCATTGTATGTGTGTGTGTGTGATGGATGTCAATCTCTCCCCTATCCCTTGTCACTCTCATTCCCCCACTCCCTCTCTTGTCACTCTCATTCCCCCCTCCCTCCCTTGTCACTCTCATTCCCCCCTCCCTCCCTTGTCACTCTCATTCCCCCCTCCCTTGTCACTCTTATTCCCTCCCTCTCTCCCTCCCTTGACACTCTTTCACACACCCCTCCCTCCCTTGTCACTCTTCTCCCCCCCTTGTCACTTTCTTTCCCACACCTCCCTTGTCACTTTCTTTCCCCCTCCCTTGTCACTCTCATTCCCCCCTCCCTCCCTTGTCACTCTCATCGCCCCCTCCCTCCTTGTCACTCTCATTGCCCCCTCCACTCTTTCTCCCACCTCCCTCCCTTGACACTCTCTTTCTCGCCCCCTCCCTTGTCACTCTCTTTCTCACCCCCCCTTGTCACTCTCTTCCTCCCCTCCCTCCCTTGTCACTCCCCCCCCTTGTCACTCTCATTCCCCCCTCACTCCATTGTCACTCTCATTACCCCCCTCCTTCCCTTGTCACTCTCTCTCCCCCCTCCCTCCTTGTCACTCTCCCCCTCCCTCCCTTGACACTCTCTCTTTCTCACCCCCTCCCTCCCTTGTCACTCTCTTTCTGACCCCTCCCTCCTTTGACACTCTCTTTCTCACACCCCCTCCCTTGTCACTCTTTGTCACCCCCTCTTGTCACTCTCTTTCTCCCCTTCCCTCCCTTGTCACTCTCTTCTCCCCATCCCTCCTTGTTACTCTCCCCCTCTTGTCACTCTCATTCCCTTCTCACTCCCTTGTCACTCTCATTCCCCCCTCACTCCCTTGTCACTCTCATTACCCCCCTCCCTCCCTTGTCACTCTCTTTCTCACCCCTCCCACCCTTGTCTTTCTCTTTCTCTCACCTACCTTCCCTCCCTTGACACTCTCTTTCTCGCCCCCGCCTGTCACTCCCCCTCCCCCTCCCCCTCCTTGACCTCTCTTTCTAACCTCCCTCCTTGTCACTCTCTTTCTCACCCCTCCACCTTGTCTTTCTCTTTCTCTCACCTGCCTTCCTCCTTGACCTCTCTTTCTGCCCCCTGTCCTCCCCCTCCTCCTCCCCTCCCTCCTTGACACTCTCTTCTCCCTCTCTCTCTTGTCACTCTCTCCCCCATGTCACTCTCATTCCCCCTCACTCCTTGTCACTCTCATTCCCCCTCACTCCTTGTCACTCTCATTACCCCCTTCCTTCCCTTGTCACTCTCATTACCCCCTCCTTCCCTTGTTACTTTAACTCCCCCTCCCTCTCTTGTCACTCTCTTCCCCCACCTTGACACTCTCTTTCTCACCTCCTCCCTCCTTGTCACTCTCTTCCCCCCACCTCTCTTGTCACTTTCTTTTCCCCTCTCCCGTCCTTGTCACTTTCTCCCCCTCCCTTGTCACTTTCCTCTCCCCCTCCCTTGTAACTCTCATTCCCCCTCCCTCACTTGTCACTCTCATTCCCCCTCCCTTGTCACTCTCTTTCTCACCCCCTCCCTCCCTTGTCACTCTCTTTCTCACCCCCTCCCTCCCTTGTCACTCTCATTACCCCCCTCCCTCCCTTGTCACTCTCTTTCTCACCCCTCCCACCCTTGTCTTTCTCTTTCTCTCACCTACCTTCCCTCCCTTGACACTCTCTTTCTCGCCCCCGCCTGTCACTCCCCCTCCCTCCCCCCCTCCCTTGACACTCTCTTTCTCACCCCACTCCCTTCCTTGTCACTCCCTTTCTCCCCCTTCCCTCCCTTGACACTCTCTTCTCCCCCCTCTCTCTCTTGTCACTCTCTCCCCCCATGTCACTCTCATTCCCCCCTCACTCCCTTGTCACTCTCATTCCCCCCTCACTCCCTTGTCACTCTCATTACCCCCTTCCTTCCCTTGTCACTCTCATTACCCCCCTCCTTCCCTTGTTACTTTAATTCCCCCTCCCTCTCTTGTCACTCTCTTCCCCCACCTTGACACTCTCTTTCTCACCTCCTCCCTCCCTTGTCACTCTCTCCCCCCTACCTCTCTTGTCACTTTCTTTTCCCCTCTCCCGTCCTTGTCACTTTCTCCCCCCTCCTTGTCACTTTCCTCTCCCCCCTCCCTTGTAACTCTCATTCCCCCCTCCCTCCCTTGTCACTCTCATTCCCCCCTCCCTTGTCACTCTCTTTCTCACCCCCTCCCTCCCTTGTCACTCTCTTTCTCACCCCCTCCCTCCCTTGTCTCTCTCATTCTCCCTCCCTCCCTTGTCTATCTCTTTCTCCCCCCTCCCTCCCTTATCTCTCTCTTTCTGCCCCCCCCCTCCCTCCCTTGTCACTCCCCCCACCACCACCTCTAGTGTAGCTTGGCCGAGCTCTGTCAGGTCCGCGGTGCAGGAGCATTTGTTTCCTGTACCCGGCCGGACTGAAAAGAAGTGCACACTAAGTGAACAGAAAACAAAAGCTCCTAGCTTCTCCTGCAAAGCTTCTATAGAGCTGTTGGGCGGCTGCAGCATGAGTGGGGTGCCCTAGGCGTCTGCCTATAGAACGAACCAGCCCTTCCTCTTCTGGAGGATAGGCACGCGAGGCAGCTAGTCCAGGCAGACCAGGAGGTCCAGAGAAAGGTACAAGAGGTACAGATGTAGCCAGCAGACCAGGAGCAACATTGCAGGACCGAAAGATGAGGCAGAGGTGAAGTCAAATAAGCAATAGGTCAGGGCAGGCAGCAAAGGTACAAGTCAGACAGTCCTGGTCGGCAACAGGAGAGTCTAGACAAGCAGACAGGGATCAAACAGGTAGCGAAGTCCAGGAACACAAGTAGGGGTCAGGTACACAGGAACACAAGCAGATAAATCAGCAACCTGGCATCTGGGAAGGGGGCTGAGCCACTTACATATGTGCAGCAGGGCTAGGATTGGTCAGCGAGGTCACATGATCCAACCCAAAAAGCACAGGAACTGACGCTAGCCGGCCCTGAAGGAAGTGCTGCAGGGAACAGGCAAAAAACATGCTGTGGCCAGGGCTGAGAGGAAACTGTGGATCGGATCCCAGGAACAACAGCACCCACACAGACAGAGCCCTGGACTGCAGCGGTGAATGGGGAAGCACTGGTAGCAGATTACCACTGAACACGGCGCCCGGGACCACGGCTGTAAGCAGGGGAACAGAGGCGCACAGCAGCCGCTGTTACAATGAGTTGTGTATGAATAGCACTATTTAGTTTATTGTGCCCTCCTTAGCAGAAAGAAAGCTGGATCTTCCCCCTCTGAGCTGGGTAGTGAGTCTGACCTAAGCTGCAAGGAGCTGTATGTGTCTGTGCATTGTGAGATTTACTATCAGGATTCCCCATCCGTCTATGCTGAGAACAAACTTCTGAGAGGATTAACCCTGAGAGAAAGAGAACAGATATCAGAGATAACGCTCGTTTATGGCAAAATACTTTGCTGATTGTGGAGAGGGTATGTGCTGATGACGCCCACTGTACTTGTATAACAAATTTTCTGCCAGTTTGAGGATCTGCCCCCTGTTGTGGGAACTGCAGTACTGATTGTGAGAGTTTTGCGCACCTTTTGTCAATTGGGAAGATGGCTAGAACCTATTGAAAGAGACTTAGGGACTACTAGTACCATCATTGCCGCTGCCTACACACAGCCATTGGGGAAAAAGTAAGCTCTGTGTTATACCACAGAACTATGCTTGTTGCTGCCCTCTGCACTGCTACTCTCATCATCCTCAGTAAAGAGACTTTTTTTGTCATCAATAAACTGGGCCTGATTATTGAATCTACGATACTTCTGCCGGACCCTACACCTGCCCTCCTGCCTTGCACCTCTCTACCTAACACCAAGAGCACCCCACCCACCATCAGATAGGAGCCCTAGAAAGTCCAGGGTGTGCCCAGAGGGAGGAAAGGTTGCCCAGCCCCAGGTTGCACCAGGGTGGAGATTGCCACCGCGAACTGTGTGAACAACTACCACCATCATAGCCACTACTATACTAACTTTCCCTCTGGGGCAAGCTCAAACTTTCACAGATTTTTAGGAAATATTGCGTTTGCGTAAAAATTTGCGACTTTTGTATGCCAGAAAAGGGGTGTCCATCCCATGACCAGGACCAATATTTATCCACAGGTAGTAAACGATGAAGGTTCCTATTGAATGACTGCAAGCAGAAATCTTAAAACCATAAAAAAGTAATCCAACTAATAAGATTTATTAGCTGAAAGTGGAATACCCCAATAAATCTTTCAAATAGCAGGCTAGGTAGTGGGAGATATTATGGGTGATTGTCCCATCATATATCCTACTAGCCAAACGTAGTGTTGGGCGAATCGAGCTTCGGATCCTAGATCCAAAGTCGATTTTCTACAAACTTCGTTTTAATGATTCGTCTCCATACAGCATTAAAATGTCTGAGCTCCGGCGAGGTGAATAGAGTTATCAAAGAAGTCTTTGGCCATCGATTTTTCAACTTTAAAACCATTTTAAAACATGGATCCGAAGTCGGCTTTGGTACCAACTGGCACCTCGGTACAGAAGCTGACGTCGGATCCATGTTTTAAAATGGTTTTAAAGTTGAAAAATCTAATCCCAAAGTTAGTCCCGCAAGACTTCGGTGATAAAGAATTTGCTTCGCCAGAGCCCATACATTGTACAGAGACAGATCTCCATAAAGCATTCAAACGAAGTTTTGAACGAATCGTCTTCGGATCTAGGATTCAGAGCTCGATTCGCTCAACACTGGTCATATGTATTAGATAAGGGCTTATTCACACATCAGTGATTCACGTCTGTGTGCTGTCAATGTCCTCCACGGAGAGCATTGAACTCTATATGTGTATTGGGTCAGTGAAAATTACGGACAACACATGGATGCAGTTCATCAGTCACATAGAAAAATTACAGAAATGTAAAAAAAGAAGTTGCAGTTTTAGGCAGATGCAAAAAAAATAAAAAACTGATCAACCACAGAGGAAAAACACAGAGACACATCAATAACTTGGACCTTTGCAGATGCAAAACAGAGATGCGAAATGGTCTGAGTATACGGATGTGTGAATAAGCCTTTATTGTTGAGCGATGACCTCGATTTCACCAGGATCTGCCCGATGTCTGCTGTCAAAGGATACAAGGGTCTGACATGTTGGATTCTTCCCAGGACATAGGCAGCACCAGGATTTCCTGGCAGGTGCTTTGTCCCTTTTGTGAATGGCAATAAACTTGTATCATCACATGGTGGCTACAAGCTGAGCAGACATTGTCAAGCTTTTCTGAGGTTTTCTGCAGGTTCCAGTGCAATCACCTTATCCACAGTGCTATCCGACAAATGCTACTCCGTGCTTGTTTCTTCTACTCTTTCTTTTTAAAAGGCTGTTTCCGTAAGAGTGGTTGCCTTTGCAAATTGAACAGATGATTGCTATCGCTTTAAATATATTTTTCTTTATTATTTTAAAAAAGGGCCTGTAACCTGTCCTGACATGCAAAACTTTTTTTCAGTCTAAAATAATGGATCTCAGAAGAAAATGGCTAAATGGATTAAAAATGTGCATAACTGAGCATAAGGGATGCGTAAAATACAGGATACATTTTTTTTATTTTATTTTTTCTGTTCATCTGAAGGATCAGCAATGTGAACCCGGCCTAACAAAGCTAGAACTAGGCCTGTACTTCATATAGATCCAGAGATCTCCACATTGACTTCTCCAATTGCTCTGCAGATTATTTTTAGCCTGCCAGCTTGCAGTTGGCGTGTCCTTTCTGCTGCAGCTCTCTCCCTGTAACCGCCAAAGCTTCTAACAGAATATATGGCTGGTGGCAGTTGAAGATTTAAACTGAGAATGTGCGACTAGCTCTGTGAGACGGACAAAAAAATAAGCAAAAGAGCAAACAGCTGGTGGCGCTATACAGATACATTTTATTGAATAACTCACTGGCTATACTACATTTTTAATTACATGCAATTACAAAAGTATTTAGATCCAGGTGCTCACCGTAGTGCCATGGCCTTCTCGCAGCTTAGCCTAGTCCATGTGACGACACATTCGCATACCTCCCAACTTCTAAAAAATCGCAAAGAGGGACATCATTTGCGACACACCACACAGCAGTTTTTTTCATACTAGGCCATGCCTCTAACTCCACCCAAAGCCTAATTACTGACTGCATCACAACTATAGCAGCTTGCAAAAAGAGAGGAAAAAGAAATGCCGCATAATCAGGCTGCACATCCACTAATTAAAATCAGTAGCTTATTGATAAACACAAAGCCCCCCAAAAAAAGGTTAAAACATTGTATACAATAACAACATCATGTCTGGATCAATGGTAAGTCCAATACACATACCCACAGATACCAAGTTCAATATAAGAACATGAAAAAAGACCGCCAAGTATACATGCAATCCATAAATATGGCATCAAAGATAGTGCAAAATACTTATCAAATAGAAGCAAGGGCGATCATGGTGTGCGGGTAATATGCCCCACGCGTATCGCCAGGTCAAACTGGCTTCCTCAGGGGTACATACACTAGAGCTAGTGTGCACAATATATACGGTTTATAAATCCCCATCACACATAATAAGACCAATCAACCACATGATTAAACACCCAGACAAAAAATATATATGTGAATATAAATATATTTAAATATGAAAAATTCATAAATAATAACCCTATATGTCATCAAAAACATAAAACTAATTATATAAACATTATATAAAGAAAGAAGGAAATAGAAGTATAATAATTTACATATAATTCATAAAACATTAAATATAAATGATAAATTCATGTTACATAATTCCAAATAACAACCCCATATAATCATTTATAAAAAATGTGAAAAAAATGTGAAAAAAGGAAATATGAATATAAAGTCAGTACATAATAATGTCATATCCAGATAGCCATGTATGAATATGTTTTAGACATAATGTATAATGGTGGATGCAATCTACTCTCTCTTTTTTTGGCTATTTCATTCAAAATCATGGTACATATATGATAATCGCCTAAATACACTCTACTATAATAATTATTTACAAAATGGTGTATTATATGATGTAGATGGCATCTACCATTATACATTATGTCTAAAACATATACATCTGGGTATGAAATAATTAATTATGAACTGACTTTATATTTACGGTATATTCATATTTCCTTTTTTTTTTTTACATTTTTTTACATTTTTAATAAATGATTATATGGGGTTGTTATTTGGAATTATGTAACATGAATTTATCATTCATATATATTTAATGTATTATGAATTTTTCTCCTGATGTATTAATATATATTCTTTTCAGTGTTTTAGTTTTATGTTTTTTCCCTCTGTTTACCTGATATTAGTGCCTTTGAATAAAAATATATAAATTTAGTTTGTTATATAATATGATTCTATATATACTCTTGTCATTTCCTTGTGAAACAAATGTTTTCACGCATGATTTGGATCTGGCGCATGTGCATATTTAGGTTTGTGATGCATTATCGGTTCTTGGAACGCATTGCAATCTTATTGCCGATTTTGCTCCATTTTGCGCATGCGCTTATTATATTCCTGAGACGACGGTCCATGTTATGCGGTGCCATCATGCTGATACATGGGCTCTGCACCTGGAACATTATCATGGCTTCACCCAGTGGCGGATTATAATTGGGGCATTCGGGTCGGTCGCCCCGGGCCCGGCATCGCTGGGGGGCCCAGCGCCGACCCGAACACCCACGTACTGCGGCGGGGCATGGGAGCGTATAGTTCCCTGCCCTGCCGCCTATCACCGCCATAGGCTTCAGGCCTAGTAGGCCTGAGGCCTGTGTGGTGGTAGAAGCCCGGCGTGCGCGATGACATCATCGTGCGGCACGCGTGATGACGTCATCGCGCACCTGTATGGTGGAGCTCGCGCACGCTCTGATGTACGTGCGCGCCTGCCACACCATTCAGCATACAGGTAAGTATTACCTTTTTTTTTTTATGTGTATGTGCTAACTTGGGGGAGATATTAAGGGACAGTGGGGCAAATTAGTTAATGGATGGCAGTTGTGGGGGAAAATTAATGGATGGCAGTATGGGGGAAATAAATTAATGGATGGCAGTGTGGGGGCAAATAAATTAATGGATGGCAGTGTGGGGGCAAATTATAGGATGGCAGTATGGGGCAAATTAATTAATGGATGGCAGTGTGGGGGCAAACTAATTAATGGATGGCAGTTGTGGGGGCAAATTAATAGATGGCAGTGTGGGGGCAAATTAATTAATGGATGGCAGTGTGGGGAAATTACTATATGGGGGCAGTGTGGGGAAATTACTATATGGGACAGTGTGGGGAAATTACTATATGGGGACAGTTTGTGTGTGTGTGGGGATTATTATATGGGACAGTGTGGGGGATTACTATATGGGACAGTGTGGGGAAATTACTATATGGGGGCAGTGTGGGGAAATTACTGTATGGGGACAGTGTGGGGGAAAATTACTATATGGAGGAGTGTGAGGGAAATTACTATATGGGCCAGTGTGAGGAAATTACTATATGGGACAGTGTGGGGAAATTACTATATGGGGGCAGTGTGGGGGAAATTACTATATGGGGGCAGTGTGGGAGAAATTACTATATGGGGGCAGTGTGGGGAAATTACTATATGGGACAGTGTGGGGAAATTACTATATGGGGGCAGTGTGGGGAAATTACTATATGGAGCAGTATAGGGAAATTACTATATGGAGCAGTGTGGGGAGATTACTATATGGGGACAGTTTGTGTGTGGGGGGAAATTACTATATGGGGGCAGTGTGGGGAGATTATTATATGGGGCAGTGTGGGGAGATTATTATATGGGGCAGTGTGGGGAGATTATTATATGGGGACAGTGTGGGGAAATTATTATATGGGGACAGTGTGGGGAAATTATTATATGGGGGCAGTGTGGGGAAATTATTATATGGGGGCAGTGTGGGGAAATTATTATATGGGGGCAGTGTGGGGAAATTACTATATGGGGCAGTGTGGGGAGATTACTATATGGGGACAGTGTGGGGAGATTATTATATGGGGACAGTTTGGGGGAAATTATTATATGGGGGCAGTGTGGGGGAAATTATTATATGGGGGCAGTGTGGGGAGATTACTATATGGGGGTAGAGTGGGGAAAAAACTATATGCGGCAGTGTGGGGAAAATTACTATATGAGGGCAGTGTGGGGGAAATTACTATATGGGGGTAGTGTGGGGTATTGGGGGACATTATTTTTGGGGACACTATACAGGTATTATTACCTGGAGCACAATATAGGGTGTTGTTATTATTATTGGGGCCCTCTAGGGGACATTATAACTGCTGTAGACACTATAGGGACCTTTGGGATAATTTATAAAGCTGGTGTAAAGTAGACCTGGCTTAGTTGTCCATAGCTACAGATTTCACCTTTCATTTTTAACAGCTCTGGAAAATGAAAGGTGGAATCTGATTGGTTGCTATGGGCAACTAAGCCAGTTCTAATTTACACCAGTTTGATAAATGACCCCAATTATGAGAAATCTAACGTGTCTGTGTAACAAACTCTGTAGGGACGAGATGCGGCGGGAGGAATTAGTCATGGTGGTCTGGGTCAGACGGAGGAGAAGAGGAAAGAGAAGATCTACATGACAGGAGAAGTCCCTGGATGTAAGAGGTATGTGGTGCTGTATCCTCACTGCTGTGACCTGCGTCTCATCTTCTCCTCCAAGTCTTTATCATAATCATATGTATTTTAAATTTGGCAACTTAAACTTTAATTTTTCACCTGCAGCCCTATGTAACAGCCCAGATACCAGTGATAACTCTCTGTGTGCAGATAATGTTGTACATGTTCCATGCAGTCCTATGTAACACCCCACATAACAGAATAAATCACTGTGTTATGTGGGGTGTTACATAGGACTGCAGGTAACATCTATGACATCTGTACACAGAGAGTTATGAGATGGTGGGGGTCAGACTCCTGTTTGAGGAGACCGTGATGTTCCAGTAAGCGCCGCAGCCTCTTTGCTCCTTACCAAGCACGGCGCTGTCCATGTGATAGCACTGCGCTTGGTATTGCAGCTCAGCCCCAATCACTCAGATGGGACAGCACTGCACCTCGGCCACGTGAACGATGAATGTGACATCATATGGCCTAGGAAGAGACTGTGACGCTCACAAAGCACCGCAGCCTCTTCACACAGAAAAAAAACCTGAAACCTAAAATGGAGGGGGGGGGGGGGGCCCAAGTTGGGTAGACAGCCCCGGGCCTATCATGCACTTAATCCGCCCCTGGCTTCACCACACCCCCTTGCCTCCCTGAATTGATTCTCAACAGGTGATATATATTATCTACTAATGTTTTAGGTATATATATTGTGCACACTAGCTCTGGTGTATGTACCCCTGAGGAACCAGTTTGACCTGGCGATACGCGTGGGGCGTATTACCCGCACACCATGATCGCCCTTGCTTCTATTTGAAGTATTGTGCACTATCTTTAATGTCATATTTATATATTGCATGTATACTTGGCGGTTTTTTTTCATGTTCTTATATTGAACTTGGTGTCTGTGGGTATGTGTATTGGACTTACCATTTATCCGAACATGATGTTGTTATTGTATACAATGTTTTAACCTTTTTTGGGGGGGCTTTGTGTTTATCAATAAACTACTGATTTTAATTATTGGATGTGCAGCCTGAATATGCAGCGTCTCTTTTTCCTTTCTTTTTGTATGGTCATGTGTTGATGCCGTGGTTTGCAATCCTCTATCCTATGTGGTGAGTGGCGTGGCCCCCTTACTGCATACCTTTTACAACTATAGCAGCTGGCAATCAGTTTGGTGAGTAAAATTTCCTTTATTTTTTTACAGCATGTGGAGCCCCTGGGAAAATATTTTTCTTGCGCTTTAGTATTCTTTTAAATATTAGCTCATAAAGCAACAGATTATAAATATTTTAAGGTCCAAATTATGCACCAAATAATGAAGTTATCGTCTAATAAATTATCATCAACATATAAGATAATATTTCAGTTGTCAATGTTTATAACATAATTGTATGTCTTTAAATTGAAAATTAAAATTAATAACAAAATACTTTGTTGGAAACCATACAGACACTTAAGTATGGAGCAATTTAGTCAATTCATTAATGCACATTTAGTCAAAAACAGGGACATTTAAGGATCAAAGAGGGACAGAGACTTGGATCAAAAAGAGGGACTGTCTCTCTAAAAGAGAGACACTTGGGAGGCATTCGTTCATCAATCACATATCCCAACTTCAGCTCAGCCCCATTGAAGTGAATGGGGCTGAGCTGGGATCCCAAGCAAAGCCGCTATACAATGTACGGCGTTGTGCCTAGTGAGTTAAGAGAAAGCCTTGGCACTACTGAATGTGCGCGCTGCCTTCTCAAACAGCTGATAAGTGGGGGTCCTCGGTGTCGGACCCCCACGGATCAGATACCGATGACCTATCCAGAGAAAACTCCTGGAAAACCCCTTTAATTGTGTACATATAATTGTGCCAGTGCAATTAGAGGCCTGATGTGTATGACTTTAGTTTGAAACTGCCACCCACACCCTGGGCCGTGCTACTCTTTACTTGTCGTAAATAAAATAAAAATGAGTCAATTTAAAATATGAAAAATGTTATAAACCATCTAAACATCCGTGATTTCCGAATATTAAAGTGATGACATCTGCGCCAGGTCAATTCTCATAGTCATTGGAGATTTGCTACATATTTGTTTTAATATATGCAGTGGAAACGGTATTTTATTCGTCTGCTTTCCTCATTTCCTCTGAGCAGAGCTGCAGAAGTGAACCTTCGGTGGAGTATTTTCCATGGAAAGGCTGGAGAGTGTGCAGCTTTTCATTGGCGGGATTGTGTGGCGAGCAGATAATGGCTGGCGGCTGCACACACAGAGGAGAGGTTGTGTGCCACACTTATGAATTGAGTCATTGTTTGTCAGGATTGCTTGCATTTTTCCTGGAGAGCATGAATCAGGGTGTAAAACAGGCACCTTGTATGTTCTCCTACTTCAGCTTCAAGCAAAAAGAGAAAAAATAACATTCTCATAAAAACAAGGGCTCTCTCCCAGGGCTGAGAGCAGCGGGGTCACTGGGAGACGGCCTGCGACTTTACAGGCTTACCTCATCCTAATTACCGTGGAATAAGATTTCTTAAATTGTTTTCATTATTTTAATGCAATAGGACACGTCATGGAAGTGTTAAATGAATATGTTTTGGCGCTATTATGGCTTAGGCGGTTTAATTTATGGTCAGAAAGGAATATCAGTGACATTTTGAGTCACTCAGAACGTGTTGAGCCAATTATTATTGAGAGTCATTAAGTGGATGGGTGAGCAAACAATTACCCAATTCCCTTAACTTACAGTGTGGCACAAATCCCTCTTGTCTTTAACCACGTGCAACAGCAAAATTTTGGATTAAAGCAAAATTGCGGTCCCCATTGCACGGAACGGCCGTGTGCATGAGGGCTAAGGCTACATTCACGTGAATGTGAAGAAATGGCCGTGTGACTACTATCTAAGTAACGGCACATCACAGAACAATTTTATAGAACTGGGTATAATCTAAGGGGCTATTCACATGGCCGTTTTTCAACAACGTCACAAATTAGGACCGTTCACCCATGCCCTGGAGTGCACCCATCTAATGGCTACAAGAGCCTTTCAGGGGTTAAAATGAAAAAAACAAAAACAAAAAAAACAACTCATCCACTTTAACACATGGGGACACTCGTGAACCCTCACTTCTCACAGGATGCAGCAGGACCTGTGCTCCCAGCACATGATCACATTGTGAGAGCAGGTCGTTGCCTCTGCCTCCTGCAAGGAGCGCGTGTTCTGACATGCCCTATTTTTTTTTTATTTTTTTAAAGGATAATTAATTATTTAATGAATTATTTTAATTAAAAAGAGGATACTACCAGGGCTGGAAGGGTAGGGATTGGCCATTATTGGCAACCCTTTTGCAACCCTTCTTAGTGCTGTAGCCTACAATGCATCTAAAGCCTGTGTTTTATAAATTCTACTGTTTTCTATATACAATGCCTATGCAAACCTGTAATTACAGACCACAAAGAAACCCAATGGTAGGTCTCGTCCACAGAGCTGTCCTAAACAGATCTGTTGTACGCCATCCATACAGTGTTGCATGGCGGTGCACTAAGGCCTCTTGCACATGGGCGTCATGTTTGCGTGATGTTGGATGAAGGACCTGCCGTGATGTCACAGGATCACATGGGTCACATGGTCCACTCAAATGCTTCTATGATTGGACCATGTGACCCTGTGACGTCACCACAGGTCCTGAAGCATCCCAACCATCAAGAGAGAAGACGTTCTGGGGCTCTGCGCGTACAATGGGAGAAGGTAAGTTAACTCTTTATTATTTTTAACCCTCTATAGCCCGGGGAACATTGCATTCTGTAATTAGAATGCGATTATTTTCCCTTATAACTATGTTATAAAGGAAAATAATAACGATCGGGTCCCCATCCCGATCGTATCCTAGCAACCATGCGGGAAAATCGCAACGCATCCGCACATGATTGCGGATGCTTGCGATTTTCCCGCATCCCCATTCACTTCTATGGGGCCTGCGTTGCGTGAAAATCGCAGAATATAGAACATGCTGCGATTTTCACGCAACGCAAAAGTGATGCGTGAAAATCACCGCTCATGTGCACAGCACCATAGAAGTGAATGGGTCAGGATTCAGTGCGGGTGCAATGCGTTCACTTCACGCATTGCACCCGCGCGGAAAACTCGCCCGTGTGAAAGGGGCCTAAGTCTTGGAGTGGAAATGCACATGACTTTAGTGTCACACTCACCAGGGGAACAATTACAGGGAGTGTGTCGGCACTTTTCACCATGCTAAACAACTGACAGCACTAGGTAGGAGCTGAGAAGAGCAGGACAAACACACATTTTGTGGAACTTTTCTCAACAGGAGAGTATTGTGAATATGAAGTTTTATTCTGCCAGTTTTTGCTCCTGCAGAGGCAGAGCGTAACAGTGAAGTTCTTTTTACATTGAGCTGCTCCACAGCCTATCTCCTCTGCTCTGAGCAACAGCGATTTCCTGAATGAATGCTACAGCTGTCACTCAGGGACTGCAGCTCAATGCAGAGTGCACCTTACAGTAAAGCCCTGTCTCCTGGGCACTTGCAGGAGCAGAATAGAACTTAATTTTCTCACTACTCCTGAAAAAAGCTCTCAAAATGTATGTTTGTCCAGCTTTCACCAGCCTCCACAAGGTGTTGTCAGCAGTTTAATACAGTCACAACTATTGACACTGTGAACTTAAAATAACCATCATCTCTTGGATGCATAATGTGTCACTTTTGGTACATTTTTCAAGCTGCTAGAAGTTTACTGAGACTGTAGAAAATGGTTGGCATGGCAGAACATTACAATAGTTTTAAATGCAGATAGAGTGCTCCAATATATATTCGCGATTGCGAAAATCGGCAATTAATGACACACATATTTTTGCGCAATACGTGCAACTGGGTGACATCACAGCACTATGTCTGTATGGACAGCTAAACTATAAATCAATGTAACCTACACTGACTATCTCCTTCTAACTATCTGAATTATATATCTAAGTTAACCCTGCTCTCTCTCTCAGAACTCCATTACACTACAGAAAATGGCTGCTGGGTAGGTTCCTTATATAGTAAGCGGTAGACAACTTTCCTATTGGTTGCTAGGGATGTTGCTAAGCTCAGACAAAGACATTACAGCCTTCTCATTGGCCCCACAAGCAAAAAGGGAGGTTACGGATGAAAAAAAAAGTAGAATATTCTAAATTACGTATATATATTATTCCCGATATTCCCGATAAATATTCGCGATTCGAATATTCGCGCCCAACACTAGTGGTTTTTACTACCACGCAATTGCAAGGTGCCCTGATTGCTAGGGCGCCACAGAGCCCGAGCCCACTGACAGGTGGTTCAGACAGTGCCAAAACATTCAACTGTATCTGCATCTTAAGAACGCAGATACAGTTGTGTACAGATACATAACTTTGCTTGGGTCCCTAAAAATGCCAAGTACCCCTTGGATACACTAACAGCTTTTTACCCCTTAGTGATCACCAGTACGCCTTTCTATGGCAGTCACTATGGGTTTTAAGCTAGGCCAATTGCCATTTTATGTCTGCCTCATCGAAGCACTACACAGTTCTACCATCCATTGGATAGCTGGAGCTTAGCTCTCACATGACAGCCCGGGCCTTCTCTAACAGCCTGAATTGACAGAAGTGCTGATCTGGGTGGTTTAACACCTTAGATGCAGCGGTCAATAGCAAGTATGGCATCTAAGTGTGTTAGGCCCCTTGCACACGACAGTATTTTGCGGACCGTATACTGGCAGTTTTTTCAGTTCAGTATACTGACAGTATACTGAACCATTCACTTCAATGGGTCTGCAAAAAATACTGAAGTGTCTCCGTATGCCTACTGTTTCCGTTTTTCCGTTTTTTCTGTTCCGTTTAAATATAAACCATGTCCTATTCTTGTCCGCAAATCACGTTCAGTGGCTCCATTCAAGTCAATGGGGCTGCAAAAAAAACCGGAAAGCATACTGAAGTGCATCCGTATGTCTTCCGTATCCGTTCCGTTTTTTGCGGAACCATCTATTGAAAAGTTTAAGACCAGCCCAATTTTTTCTATGTTATTACTGTATACTGTATATGCCAAACGGAAAAACGGAACGGAACAACGGAACGGAAACGGAAACAAAACGGAAGCAAAAAACGGAAAAAGGAATCCGTTATAAACGGACAGCAAAACACTGAAAAAAAAATACGTTCGTGTGCAAGAGGCCTTAGAGAGAGGGGGCTCCCTGTCTCAGGCATCGGCATCACTGCAAATGAGATTGCAGGGTCTGTCTGCAGTGTATGCCTATACTCAGTCAGAATCCCTGTCAGAATCCCACTTTAAGTATAATACACTATACTACATAAGTAGTACATTATAGAAGTAGTGTTATGGAAGCGATCAGAAGATTGCATCTCAAACTCCCCTTGTGGGACTAATTAATAGTAAAAATAAGAGTTAAAGTTTTATTAAGTAAACAAGATCTCCACATATTTGCTGTCGCTGCATCCATACTGACGCACAAAATGCAGTTATTATTTACTTAGCCTCAGATGATGAACACCATAAAAAAATAACAAAAGTTCCAGAACAAATGCCAGAATTAGTTTTTTGCTTATTCACCACTAGGGATGAGCGAATTCCATATTTTGAAATTCGTTTTTGGTTCGTGTTGTGGTAGTTACTGAATTGCGTTATGGATTCCAGCATAACGTAAACTGGACGGATCCGTTATGCAGGCCATAGACTTCTATTATAACGGAATGAATAACGAAATGCCTCTAAAGGAATTCCGTTATACATTCCGTCATGGAATTGCATCATGGTCCGTGGTAACAGAATTCATAACACAATTCAGTAAATACCAAAACACAAAACAAAAACGAATATCAAAATATGAAATTCGCTCATCCCTAGTGGTGAATAAGCAAAAAACTAATTCTAGCATTTGTTCTGGAACTTTTGTTATTTTTTTATGGTGTTCATCATCTGGGGCTAAGTAAATAATAACTGCATTTTGTGCGTCAGTATGGATGCAGCGACAGCAAATATGTGGAGATCTTGTTTACTTAATAAAACTTTAACTCTTATTTTTACTATTAATTGGGGTTGGGGCATGCAAAAACATTTTTTGTAAAGGGGTTTTATTGTGCAAAAGTAGTAAAACTTAAAAAAGAACTCTGCATTTGGTATTGCTGTAATCATACTGACCCAGGGAATAAAGTTATTGTTATATTTTCGCTAAAAAATTAAAGCCTAAAAACAGTTTTTTTTCCAATCACCCCAGAAAGAGTTTATTAAAGGGAGTCTGTCACCTCAGAAACTCGTTTTTAACCCTTCACACATCCATCTAGCCCTTAATTATATGTTAAAAATCATACCTTTATAAGGTCTAGTGGAACTTTCAAACTTTAAAAAAACTACTTTGATGGGTATGTAAATGAGAGCCCTCCGGTGCCCAGGGGCGGCGTCCACCTCGTTCGTGCCCCAGCCAGTTCTGCCTCCACATCTATTTTCCCGCCCAGCCTCCTCCTCAAGCCCGCCCATCTGCTGCCTTTTACACTTTACAGAGGGAGCCGCCTCCGTCCTGCAGGTTTCGCGCCGTTAGCTGGCGCATGCGCAGATGCCAGAAAGAAGCCCTGCCAGCAGTGGTCAGAGCAGTGCGCGTGCGCCAGCTAAGGTAGAACGCGCGCGGACGCCGGATGTGTGAAAGTGTAAAAGGCAGCAGATGGGCGGGCTTGAGGAGGAGGCTGGGCAGGAAAATAGATGTGGAGGCAGAACTGGCTGGGGCACGAACGAGGTGGACGCCGCCCCTGGGCACCGGAGGGCTCTCATTTACATACCCATCAAAGTAGTTTTTTTAAAGTTTGAAAGTTCCACTAGACTTTATAAAGGTATGATTTTTAACATATAATTAAGGGCTAGATGGATGTGTGAAGGGTTAAAAACGAGTTTCTGAGGTGACAGACTCCCTTTAAAGGAGTTGTCCCATGAAAAATAGCACTTGGGCCTGAATATTTTTAAAATTGCATGTAATTTTTTTATTCACTGAAATCTATCTGTACAGCGCCACCTGCTGTTTTTTTTTTCAAATTTCTCTGGCCTGCTCACTGAGGTGGATGCACATGCTCAGTTCCATCCTTCAGCTTCCACCAGCTGCAGTAGAAAGGGCACACCGTCTGAGAAAGGACACACCCACTAAGCTGCCAGCTTAAAATAAATCTAGCTGAGCGAATGGAGCCATGAATGAGGAGATCTCTGGATCCATGTGAGGTACAGGGCTGGTACTAGCTTTGTTAGTAAGAGGCTGTCATGTACAATATGATATTTGATTTTCATTTTTTTTACATTAATTGTGGGATAACCTCTTTAATCAGTAAGTTATGTGTACATCGTGCCATTAAAAACTACAACTTGGCCCGGAAAAAAACGAGTTCTCATACAGCTATATTGACGGAAACATAAAAAAGTTATTGCTATTGGAATGTGACAATGGAAAAATACAAAAAAATTGCCAAAACAGGCTGATCTTTAAGGGGTTAAGCCTTTCTAAACAGAAAAGAAGTTGATTTATCAGAAAGAAAACTTTTTTTATGTTTCTTAATCCTTTTTTGTTTCTATCATTACAATGCAAAAAAATCTGATATACAAATGACTTATTTGCAGCTTCATTGATTGTAGTGGCCGCTAATAAAAAACAGATGATAAAGGGAGGCCTGACTCCTACCAAAGGATTACAATCGGAAACTTATATTAAGATGGAATATTTTATTAACCTAGAAATTGGGAACAGGCAAGTCCACTGTATACTTAAAAGAGCAGCGAGCCTCCCCTTAATGTTATGACAAGCCGCGTTTAGTCATGTAGGGATTATGGTTACCTAGCTACAGACACCATGATTATCAATTATTGAGTGAGAATACCAGGAAAAGATTTGGTTGGCCGGGGGAAATGAGTTTTTTTCTTCTCTGCTGGGCGGTTTTGTGTCAAGCGGGTTCAGATAAGATGGAAAATGTAAAATCCTGTTCATTCTGCCCCCACAAATGCAGGTTATGGATAGGGATGAGCAAATTTCATATTTTGAAGTTCGCGTACAGGTTCGTGTGGTGGTATTTACTGAATTGCATTATGGATTCCTTTATTCATTCTGTCATAATAGAAGTCTATAGCCTGCATAACGGATCCGTCCGGTTTTATGTTATGCTGGAGTCCTCTCCGGCATAACATAAACTGGACGGATCCGTTATTCAGGCCATAGTCTTTTAATATGATGGAATGAATAAGGGAATCCATAACGCAATTCAGTAAATACCACCACACGAACCTGTACGCGAACTTCAAAATATGAAATTCACTCATCCCTAGTTATGGAACTATTCCTGTATTTTCACACCGTACTTAGAAATACATTTTTTGTTGTAAAGAATATTAAGTGATTCTTAATGGTCAAGTGGAGGTCAATCTTTATAAGTAGAGTCTTAGGCTTTGATTCATCAAGATTCAAGACCGACGTCTGCTACACCTGCCTTCATAAGGCGTTCGCTGCCGGAGGAGCCATGGCTTTTCCGGCAATCCTTGTGCTGTAATGAAATCTACGTCAGCTCGGAACTGATGTAGATTTCAGTCATTATTTACTACACTGAATAGTAGTGCCCCAGGGGATACCTAAAAAAAGGGTTCATTACTGCAAAAAGAGTTAACTTGTTGTTATTGAGTGAAATGTTATAATTTATTGTTAAAACACTTGGGAGCTCATTCGTTAACCAGAAATATGCCTATATTAGGTCTACTTCTGGTGCAAAGTTATTTTCAATCTGCAAATTCTCCCCGCTCACGCCAGGTCTAAAAAAGAGGGAGTGGCGGGGAAGGGGATAGGCCCATCTCATTTACCATTTTTTAACCATATTAGACCTAAATGTGCAAGCTCCTGAGAGCCCACGTCTAGAGAACCTTTAAATTTGAGGCTATATCTGCCTTCAGAGTACCCCTGAGAGAAAGAGACCAGACATCTTAGAAGGTCCAGAACCAACCAGGCAGTGCAAGCTTCAGAAGGCAAGGTATTCACTCGTTTATGGCATTGACACTTTGTTGCTATGGAAAGGAAATATTGCTTTGGCGCCTACCACATTTTGATAGAGACTGGCCATCCGGATCTAAAACCTGCACCCCTCAGCCGGGTACTGCAGAAAGGATTAACAAGAACAGAATAGCATTCCTTGCTTGGAGAAACTGCAAAGTATCCTTAGAAGGAGAGGCAGGAACTACTACTACCATCAGTGTTGCTGCCTATACTCAGCTATTGGGAGAGGACTAAACTGTTATATACTTCAGAACTGTTTGCTGCTATTGTAGTCTCCCACATATGTGTGTATGGTCCACTCGAAATTGTTATTTATATTATGATGTAATTTTGCTTTATTCCTTGGTCTATGCAGCTTAATCCATATTATAGGCTGGTAACATGCACTACATACTTTCACCACTAGATGTCCCCATCACGCCAGTTATATACAGCTGTTACAGGAAGTGAGGAGAAGTTAAGAGATTGGGAGTTAGGAGGAAGGAGAGGAGACAGACTGGTCTCTGTTCTCCTGGGCCTAGCCCAGAGGAACCTATTTTACATCAACCTTTGAATCCAAGATTAGGACTATAGGATCCCACACTGTAGATTACCCTTCCGGGGTACCAAATGGATAACTACTCTGAAAACCACAACCTGTTCGAATAATGAAGCAGAGTGTTTGCCTGTCGTGAGAGAGATCGCCCTGGGGTTCTTGGATTACTGAACTAAAGAATATTGACGCAGAAAGATAACTGCCGTTTATCAGGTTTTGGTCATCTTTGCATTAGGTGGAGAGAATTCTAAGCCACAAGCCATAATTACAGACAGAAAGGTCATTTGTCAGAATACTTATTTACAGAGGATCCAAACTATATTTAAAGGCTGAGTGAACAGATCAACATCAGAAATTACAAGTAAGCACACTTCCTTTACTAAAGTGAGCTGGAGTTAAAGAGAACCTTTCATCAGTTTTGACATAGGCTAACTATGCCAAAACCTTGTAGTGCGGGCCCCCACTGATGTGATGTGTGTGTGTTTTTTTTTTAACCGGTCAGCTTTGATTGGATCGCGATCAAAGCCAGGGAAAAGGAGACGCCCACAGCAGAAGACGGTGTCTCCGCCCTGTTTTGCGAGTTTACACGTCGGTACAATACAGAGCGGGGCTCCACAGCGGACGAACGACTGGGGGGGGGATGGAAAAAAAAACACGCACACATCGCATAAGTGGGGGCCGCACTACGAGGTTTTGACATAGTTAGCCTATGTGAAAACTGATGAAAGGTCCTCTTTAACCGCTACTCTTCACCTCAATTTGGATTTGCAGTATCACTATTTTTGGCATCTGTATGCAAGACAAAGTGATGACATTGGATGCCTTACTACATCTGACAAGTAAAGTTCCTGTTTGGTTTAACTACTGCCTCACTCCTCATTCTTCTGCTCCATCTCTTAATTGCACCTTACGGTACTGGCATCACGAACTACAACACAGGGGCCCAGCCCCCAAAGCACCCTAAACAACACCACCATCAAGGGCACCTCGTCTTCCATCGGGCTGGTGTTCCCTGCAACCGAGAGTGCCCCAGAGGATTTCGTGCTGTCTTCCCATCCACTGCATGGCCGGCTCAGGGAGCAACTGAACTGTGAGTACTACTACACCCACTCGGCATACCGCACCATTACACTCACAGCACTAGCCTCTGCAGTCCGGCTCATTGTACTATTACTACTGCTCCCATATGGTAACCAACAGACCGTGTTATTGTCTCCTGTTGCTCTGCGTCTGCTCTCCCTGCAGCCTGCCAACTACCCACTATCAAGAGCAGCCCAACTACCACACCAGTACTAGAATATGTCCAAATAGAAGAAAGGGTGCACCCTGCAGTTTCGGCATAGCCCTAATGAGGTCTAGAGGGGAAATTGCCATTGTAAACTGTGAGCACTGCCACCACCCTCAGGGCCACAACCACCATCCTGACCTCTCTGCCTTGTGCCTCTCTGCAGCAGAGACCAGGAACAGGGGGGACAAATCACTTGGTAACCAAAATACTTGAAGCAGGGCCGCTACTAGTGGTTGAAAAGTCCTTTGAGTATATTTAAATAAAGTTTGCTGCAGATTTCAGTGTGTTTTCCATGCGGAAATCCCAGCAAAAAACGGCCTATTACTGAGATTTTTTTTGTGCTGGGATTTGGACACCACTTTATGTGAAACAAAAAATGAGCATGTTCATCGGGGTGCCTTCACACATGCAGAAAAAAGGGGACTGGATCCAGCGACTACAAATCTTTATTCAATATCAAATATTAAAAACACACATAGTCAGTGACCAGTAGTCTGACATACTTTGGTCTAAAGACCTTACTCATATACTGTCTATGCATAAGGTCTTTTGACCGAAATATGTCAGACTACTGGTCAATGATAGGGATAAGCGAACTTGTGTTTTCAAGTTTGGCGTACAAGGTTCGGGATATCTAAAAATTCAGCTATGGATTCAGCTACCACGGACCATAACTTATGGTCCGCGGTAGCAGAATCCATAACGGAATTCTTAGATATCCCGACCTCAAACCTTGTACGCTGAGCTTGAAAACAGAAGTTCGCTCAACACTAGTCACTGACTATGGGCATTTTTTAATATTTAATATGGAATAAAAAAGATTTGTGATTTTTACTCGCTCGATCCAGTCCGTTTTTTTTCTGCTTGGATTATCCTGGGTGTGAACTCACCGTGGATCGGTGCTGAAGTGTGCTGCATTGCCCTGCTATCTGTGAGCTCGATTTTATTTCCATTGCATCAGGTGTCCTCACACATGGCTGAAAAACTCACTGAAAAATACGACAGGTAAAGAATTCCTCCATTTTACTATATTGGGCTGAAAAATTTCAATATAAAAATCAGTGCCGTATATGACTTTAGTGTGCATTTACATATGACATTTTGACCACGTGGTCAAAGCCACATAAAAAATGAAGCTGTGGTAGATTTGCCAGCATGGCTGATTCAGATGAAGATCATGATTTCAATGTGCTTTACCTGTTCAAGCCAGGCAGCTAAAAACTGAAAACAGAGAGGATGGACAGGACAGGATGTGGTAATGGAGACAGCATACAAGTGCTGCTGCTCATTACCCACATCCCCACCTCCTCTCTGTACTTCATGAGCTCCATTCCTACAGAGATTCAGCTGAAGATCTTCTCAGCACTATTCAGGATCCTAATTTCTGACAAGCAGAGCACATAGGAGGATGAGGCAGCTCTTTACTTCAGTGTTCAGAAGTAACTTGTGTGATTAGGACAGGTTTTGTGTGTACTAATAGGATGGCGGCCATTTTATATCTCTTGATAATTGCTCCCCATACAATGAGAGCCATTATAACTAATGAAAGGTATTTAATTATAAAGTCATATTTAAAAGGGTTTTCCGAAATTAGGATAGGTCATCAGTATCTGATCAGTGGAGGTCCGACACCCAGGGCCCCCACCAATCAGCTGTTTTGAGGAGGCAGCAGTGCTCCTGTGGGCACTGTGGCCTTCTTACAGCTCACCAAGCACAGTGTTATACCTTGTATAGCGGCTGTTCTTGGTAGCGCAGCTCAGCTACATTCACTTCTACGGGGCTGAACTGCTCCTAGGCCATGTGACAAATGAACGTGTTGTCACTCGGCCTACGGAAAGTATCCAGAAGGCTGCTGCACTACCGCGAGTGCCGCTGCCTTTTTGAACAACTGATCGGCAGGGGCCCCGGGTGTCAGACCCCCACTGATCAGATACTCAGAAAATCCCTTTAGCTGGCTGCTTGGGCAATTGGGCAGCTAAATGTTGGGTACCCCACTGTCGAAGAACATGGGTCACCAGATAATGAGGACCGGAGCAGTTGTCTTCTCTATTCTCTTCTGCACAGTGCTCAATGAGTGCAGTGAATAAAATAGAGACAGTGCTGTTGGCACTTTTTTAGTTGGTCTTGGCGGACGGTGGTCATGTGACTGGTCACATGATAGTTGAGATGCTGGTTCTAGGAGGGAGCTGCTGGGTCCGAGGGCTCATTCCGATGAGCGATTTTCACATCTGTGCGTTGTGTGTACATCATTCACTTGACCTAGACCTGGCAGAGCCCTCGCAGTGGCAATTGTCACTTCTACATGAGAAATTTCACCTGTACCAGGGTCGTTGATGTAGACAGTTGTTCTGATTGCCTGATTGGAGTCGGGAAGGAATTTTTTCCCCTTAAGGCCTCTTCCACACGGCCATAGGTGTCCCGTGCCCGTACTGCGGACTGCAAATTCACTTGAATGAGTCCGTGATCCGCCGTTCCATAGAAAGATAGGACATGTTCTATCTTTTTGCGGAACGGAAGTACAGGACGGAACCCCACGGAAGAACTCCGTAGTGTTCCGTTCCGTGATTCCGTTCCACACCATTCCACATCTCCCATTGAAGTGAATGACAACAGAATGGTGTCCGTGTATTGCAGTCCGCAATACAGGCACGGGACACCTACAGCCGTGTGAAAGAGGCCTAAATGATGAAAATTGACTTCTACTTCACAGTAGTTTTTTTGCCGTCCTCTGGATCAACTTGCAGGATAACAGGCTGAACTGAATGGACAAATGTCTTTTTTTCAGCTAACAAACTGCAGTAGAAAGGTATAGTGTAAAAAAAAATATATATATATAAATATATATAATACGTCCCCCAAGGGTGTATTTTCACATTTGAGAAACAGGCCATAAGAATAAAGATTAAATAATGCAAAAAAATTGATCCCACCCCCTCCAAAAAAATCTCCCTGCACATATTGTTAGCCAAGACCTGATTATTTTAAACTCGATAGGTGCAGATTTAAAAAGTTTTTGTTGCAGATTAGGCTGCCTTCACATGCGGCAGATTTTATGGCAGAAACTTCCGCAACTGAAAATCAGTTCCATTCACCTGAATGAGGCAACAAGTACATGGATTTCTGATGATTTTCAGTCACAGAATTTTCTGCCGCAAATTCGGCTGTGTGTGAAGGCGCCCTTAGGCCCCTTTCACACGAGCACGTTTTCCATGCGGGTGCAATGCGTGACGTGAGCGCATTGCACCGGCACTGAATCCTGACCCATTCATTTCAATGGGTCTGTGTACATGAGCGTTTTTTTAACGCATCACTTCTGCATTGCGTGAAAATCGCAGCATGTTCTTTATTCTGCGGTTTTCACGCAGGCCTGGCCCCATAGAAGTGAATGGGGCTGCGTGAAAAACGCATTGCATCTACAAGCAAGTGTGGATGCAATGCGTTTTTCCCTGATGGTTGCTAGGAGATGTTTGTAAACCTTCAGTTTTTTTATCACGCGCTTGAAAAACGCATCAAAACACATTGCACCCGCGCGGAAAAAATTGAACAACTGAACGCAATGGCAGGCAAAACTGACTGAACTTGCTTGCAAAATGGTGCGAGTTTCACTGAATGCATCCAGAGCTTATCCGCTCATTCTCGTCTGCAGGGGGCCTTAGACTGCGGACAAATTCCACAATGCGTAAAGGCATGTTTTCAGCAACAGATGTAATATCCCGCAGCGGAACAGAACCCAGATATTGAGACTTTTCATCCCTATTGGCTAACATCTTTTTATATCACGGATTTTGTTGCAGAAAACTCTGTAATGTGTGAGATCACCCATGGCTACCCTCTGGCACTCCAGCGGTGGTGAAACTATGACTACCAGCATGATCCATTTATTTCTATGGAGTTCTGAGAACAGCTAAGTAAGTGTACATTTTGGGAGTTGTAGTTTTACCACAGCTGGAGTGCCGGAGGTTAGCCATCACAGGCCTAATGCATTAATATTTACAGCAGGCATTGACAAACACAAATAAATATAGGATTTTTGAGGTAATGCTGTACAAATACCAGGTAAATGCAGCTGGAATGCAAACAGCATGTTTTACTGCATTTCAAAATTCTTTAAATAAACAAAGATAATAGGGGATATATATGATTTCAAATTGTTTTTATGTCATTTTTAAGTCTGGTTTTGCATTGTGTGGTTGCACCAAATTTATGAAATGGTGCACAGTTTTCATGTACCTGGCGCAAATGCATGGTGCTCTTTGACTTAGTCTTAAAAAATACACCAGGGGGCAGCCTGGCATAGGATGCGACTTTTTTTTTGCAATATTGCAGATAATAAATGTGCCATAATCCAGGTCTAATCTCACTTTTATGCCTTAGGGCTCATACAAACTAACATGTGCCGGCCCGGCCCGTGCTGTGGACCTCAAATTGTGGTCCGTAATGCACAGGCCCCGACATGCAGACACAGGACCATTCACTTGAATGGAGTCCATGATCTACATTCAACAGTCTGCACCACAAAAAAGTAGTACATGCACTACTTTTTGCGGTGCGGAGGCATGGACAGAAACCCCATGAAAGCACTCCGCAGTGCTGCCGTGGGGTTGTGTGCCTCTCTTCTGCAGCGCACCTTCCGGATCCCGAACCCATTCAAGTGAATGGGTCTGAATCCGCGATGCGGTGCACAAACGGCCGGTGCCCGTATAGTGCAGACTCACTGTTTGCGGACCGCAATACGTCCCTTGTGCATGAGCCCTTAACCCCTTCATGCCCAGCGCCATACATGAACAGCACTGGGCGGGTGTTTAAACATGGCGCCCGCTCCTGCCAGCGGCAGGCGCCATAGCCACGGGTGGCTGCCTGCTTCTTTTAGCAGACACCCGTGGCTAATGTCCGCAACCAGCAGTGATGCCGATCGCGGACATTTAACCCCTCAGATGCCGTGGTCAATCCTGACAACGGCATCTGAGCGCCCTGAAAACTGAAAGCAAAAGCGTAAAAAAAATATATTTTAAATCTTCCCCCTTTTCCCAAAATATAAATGAAAGAACCAAAAAAAATACACATCATGGGTGTGGCAATGTGCAAAAATGCCCATAGTATAAAGATATAAAAATATTTTCCTGATACGGCAAACAGCAAAACGGAAAAAAGCGTCCAAATGTCCGATTTGCCATTTTTAGTCGCTTCATTTTCTACAAAAAATGTAATAAAAAATGATCAAAAAGTCATACACACCACAGAATGCTATCAATGAAAAGTTCAGATCGCCCCGCAAAAAATGAGCCCCCATACAGCTCAGTACACATAAATACAAAAAAGTTACAGGGGTGAAAGTATGGTGACAAAAAATAACAGATTTTTTTCCTACTTTTTAATTTTTTTATGACTATCAAAACGCAAAATTCGTACTGACCTGTAGAATAAAAGTAGCTGGTCAGTTTTATCGTGCATCGAATGTCGTAATTAAAAAAAAACTTTTTTTTTTTTTTGCAATTTCACACCATTTGGAATTTTTTTCCCGCTTCACACTACATCATATGCAATATTAAATGGTGGAGTTGGAAAGAACAACTTGTCCTGCAAAAAACAAGCCCTCATATGGCTATGTGAATAGACAAATAAAAAAGTTATGGCTCTGGGAAGGCAGGGAGCGCAAAACAAAAATGCCAAAAAAAACAAACACAAAAAACTCTGGGCTTGAAAGGGTTAAATATAGACGTATCTGCTTTGATAAATGTCTCCCTATGTGTATAGAAAATTACAAGAGATCTGCATTGTTCAAGGAAAAAATCACATTGCTAGCTCAATAAATAAAAAAAGTAATCATTCATAACCGTGCGAAAACAAATAAGGGTGGGCTCACATCAGCGTTATGGAGTCCGTTATGGCTTTCCGTTATAACATGGTTATAGCGAAGAATAACGGACTCCATAAGACAGAAGTCGAAACGGAAGCCTTTAAGAGGCATTCCGTTTTGATCCTTCATAATACAAGTTTATGGGTAGCATAACGGATCCATTAGCCTACATGGACACGAAACGGATGACGTCTGTATGGCATCCTTTTTTTGCCCATCCATTGTAATAATGCCTATTTTGGTCCACATAACGGACAAGAATAGGACATGTTCTATTTTTTTGCGGGGCCACGGAACAGAGCAACGGATGGGAACAGCACACGGAGTGCTGTCCGCATCTTTTGCGGCCCCATTGAAGTAAATGGGTCCACACCCGAGCCGCATTTTTTGCGGAACCAAACAACGTTCGTGTGCATGTAGGCTTATGCAGGAGTCCAGTCTTGCATAACGCAAACCAGGACGGATCCGTTATGCTGCCCATAGACTTGTATTATGACGGAATGCAAAACGGAAGCCTTTAAAAGGCATTCCGTTTTTATCTGTCATAATAGAAGTCTATGGGAATCAAAACGGATCTGTCTGGTTCCCGTTGTGCAGAACGGACAGAAAAGTCTTGTCGACAGGACTTTGTTTTCCGTCTTGCATAACGGGAACCAGACGGGTCCGTTATGAATCCCATAGACTTCTATTATGACAGATGAAAACGGAATGCCTCTTAAAGGCTTCCGTTTTGACTTCCGTCTTATGGATTCCTTTATAACGAAGGCCATAACAGAATACATAACGCTGATGTGAACCCACCCTAAATGGTGTCTGGTCCTGAAGACTGGAATTACCCTGGTCCTGAGCCAGTTAAGTTACTGAGTAGCCATAGACCATGAGATTAAGACGCACGGTAGGGTGCACCGCCACCTCTGCACAGCTATCCAGCACCTCTTTCAAGTCATTCATTTCCCTTTTCCTACAGAGTGGGGCAGGCATGATTACTACCCCCACCCTCCTCTGCTCCAGTGTTTAGCTGTCTCCCATAAGATCCAATTATCTGCACCGCTGTCCACATGGCTTGGCAGGCTGATCACTAGTAGTGAGCGCTCTGGTAGCTGCAGTGTTAGCTCAGACATTCCAATGTTGTGAGGCAGCAGTGTGAGGGCTGGTCACCCAGCCCAGCAATTACTGAGGCACTAACACACCAACGCTCATTCACAACACAGGGGATACTATGGCGTGTGACCAGCAGCGCAGAACTGTGAGGCCCCCTGCACCCCGCGATCACACATGCCTGCAGACCATGTACTGTGTTTAGCCCCAGGGTAAGAGACTCTGCACATATACTGCTGAATCATTAATGGTAGGAGCATTGTCCATGGAAATGTCCCAGCGATTTCCTCATGCAGAATATTGCTAGTGTAACTTTCAGGCTGAATTGACTTAGTTGTTACCATTATTACTATTTTATTATTATTCTTGTAGGTTTTGCAATGTTAGTTGTCATTTTCTTCATTTTCTATATGGACCGTATTACACAGCAGCGAGTCTGATGCCTCTGCATTAATCTGGATCTCTCCTAATGTTCCGTAACTCGTGTAAGAGATGTGTCCAGGTTCTAACGAAGTCCATACTCCCTGGATAGCAGATGATTTATCTCGCCTGCTCTTGCTCTGTGCCAAAATTAGAAGGAAGCTTATGATACTTTTAATGCAAAACAGGTGTCCTGAAGCGCACAAATTAAAAGGGAGCCGGGGGACTTCTAAAGCACAGTCGTGAATGCACTCAGCAGTGGCTTGTAAGTTTTTAGTTTTTCCAATTGTTGCAGTTATGAAAAAAAAAAAAAAATTGCGGCAAACAAAATAAGACAATGCTGGAAAGACGAAACCGTCTCTAGTAACAAGACGCACAACAAGAATGAAACAAAAAAAGGGAAAGGATCTTGCATCTCAGGAAGCCTTACACGTGCTGGAAAAATCTGCCATAAAATCCGCAGCATAAAGACTTCCTCCTTGTTATCTGGTGGGGTTGAGAAGTGTCAGTCCCTGCCTTGTGTTCTGCTGCGTAAATAATGATGTGCTGCAGACTTTCTCCATACATTTCAAAGGGGGATGTAATCCACACGTAAAAATCTGCACCTGCATATTTTCTGGCAGACTTTTTTGATCCGTCAGAAAAAAAAAAAGTTAAAGAAATGTTATTTTGAGCATCAGTCGTGCTCAGTTAGTATCAGTTTCCACCAAAAATAACTGATCCATTTTTTTTTTATTATCAGTTATGATCAGTTTGCGCCACTTCTGTCAGAGATCAGTTATTTTTGAAGGAAGAAAAAGTCCTACATCCTAACTGATGATCATAATAATGGATCAGATTTTTTTATTTATTTATTTATCTGCTCTTCTGACAGATCAGAAGAACGGAAACCCAACGGCCTAAGGGCTCATGCACACAAACTTATTTTTTTCAGTTTACGAGTTTTTTTTGCCGCCCGTATGCGGATCCATTCTCTTCAATGAATCTGCATAAAAAATGGAATTTATTCCATGTGCATTACAATTCTGTATGTCCGCATGGCCGTTCTGCAAATAATTGAACATGTCCTATTATTGTCCATATTGGGGACAGGGATAGGACAGTTCTATTATAACGTGTTAAAAGGATTTTAAATACAACAGTATCTTTCTAAGGCCTCATGCACTCTGCTGTGTTTTGCGGTCCGCAAATCGCAGATCCAGGACAAGTGCATGCCACCATTTATTTTTGAACTTCTGTAGAAATGTCTTTTCCTTGTCTACCAAACGTTTTTGTGGGGCCACGGAATAGACATGCAGTTTGCAAGCCCCTTTGAAATGAATAGGTCCGCACCTGATCCGCAAAAAATGCGGATCAAATGCGGACCAGACATACAGTCGAGTGCATGATAGATCCGTTTAAAAAATACCCAGTGACACGCCGCTGGTACAAAAAAGGACAAAAACTCAATGCCACTGGTACAAAAAAGGTCAAAAATTTAACCAGTATCAGTTCTTAGAACAGATCCACGCACGTTTTTTCTGTGTGAATGTTGTGTGAAAAAACTGCAGTGTAATACAGTAGTAAAGGGATTGAGATTAGACAAATCTCATGTACACTGCTTTTTTTTTTTCTTATAAATTGGCATGTTGTGCAGACTTTAATATCTGCAGTATCTCAATTGTTTGTGCAATTCTGAAACTTCGGTAGAGTAGTTTTCCCCATAGACTTCAATGCGGCTGTTTACATAAGCGGAAAATCTGCACCAAAAAAACGCATGAAAACCACAATAAATAGCGAAAATTTGGGCCACCTGCACACATTGTGGAATACGCACTTGTTTAGCACAGAAAAACGAGATTACACTAATCTTATGTGCACTTTGCAAATTGTTTTCTGTGCAGAAATTGACCTTCATTGTGAATTTCCAAATCCGCAGCATGTCAAGGTTGAGATCTGTCCCAAAAGCATCAAATCCACACCAAAATCTGCAATTAGAATTTGTGGATTTTGGTGCAGATATGCTGTGGTAATGCACAAAAATCGGAATTCATCCGGTCACTTCACACAGTATGTGCAGTTTCCATGCAGATTCTGCACAGAAATCTGCAGTGTACATACATTAAAGAGGTATTCCCATCTCGCACAATGGGGCATATCGCTAGGAAATGCCCCCATTGTCTGATAGGTGCGGGTCCCACCGCTGGGACCCGCACCTACAACGAGAACGAAGCAGGGAGTGCTGTGGCTGGAGGACCCCGGATTTCCTGGGGTCCGTCCACCACCAAGCGCTGCTCCCCACTACTCCCATAGAAGTGAACGGGAGCGCACCGTGCATGCGCGGACCATGCTCCCATTCATTTCTATAGGGCAGACGGAAATAGCCGAGCCAGCGCTCAGCTATTTTTAGCGGCCCCATAGTATTGAATGGAGTGCGGCTGCCCATGCGCAGTGCGCCCTCCGTTTATTTCCTCGCTTCGTTTTCATTGTAGGTGCGGGTCCCAACTATCAGACAATGGGGGCATATCCTAGCAATATGCAACCATTGTCTGAGATGGTAAAACCCCTTTAAAGGTTCATGCACACGAACTTGTGCTGGCCGTGCCCATATTGCGGCCCGCAAACAGCGGATACGCAATATACGGCCATCAGCCAGGTGCGCACCATATCACAGATGCAGACCTATTCACTTAAATGGGTCTGCAATACGGTAAATACAGAGCGGAGGCACGGAGCAGAAGGCCACGGAAGCACTATGCAGCACTTCCGTTGCATTTCGGTCCACACTGCAAAATTTTTTAACATGCTCTATTTTATTGCGATGCGGACAGATCGTGGACCCATTCAAGTTGACCATTCTGCATCCACCAGGGCAGACCACACCAACAGTGCTCCTGCATTGGGGTCCGCAATTTGCGGTCCCCAATGCACAGCATGGGCAGCACACGTTTGTGTGCATGAGCCCTAAGGATTGTGCATGGATTCTGGTGCCGAAAATGGTGGGACCTGATGGGTTGCTACGGGCAGATAATCCAGGTTTCCTTTACATCAGTTTGGACAAATCTCCCCCAAAGTGCACATGGGATTTGTCTAATCTCGTACACTTTAATTGGACTGTATTACGCTCCAGGTTAGCTGCTCATAAAATGTGCACATAATCTGCATTGTGTGCAGATACCCTTAGGCTACTTTTTTGAAATCCTGGCCAAGCCCTTTGGATGTCTCGCTTGCAGTAGAAGATTTATCTCTGCTGTTTGACTGCTTTTTCAAGTTTACTAAGGGAAAGTGCATGGTGGACGAGTAATGTTAGTTTCATAATAAACGATAAAGAGGACAAACATTTAATTACTCAGCAGAAAGCCAAGGTTATGCAAACAGCCAGAAGCACATCCCCATATGTTGTAAGTTTATTGACCCTGCTGCGGCTACAAGCACTTAGAAGACTTCACCATGTATGAAGATCAGGAGAAGGATCTCTTTTCCTGAAGAGATTGTCCAGCTTTTTTCTTTTCACCAGATGCTGCTGTACCTGTCAAAAAGACATGCTCACCTGCTCCCTGCCACTTCGTCCCAGCTCCCTGACTCCCTTCAATGGTCTTTCATTTCCTGTCTGTAAACTACATGATTAACGGGGTCTGGTGCACCCCTGCAGCCAATGGCTGGCTACTGCGGCGACGTGTACTAAGCAGCACATGAACCAGCGCTGATGTGCCGCTCAGGAACACATCTTGGCTAAGGCTGCAGGAGCCATCTATCTGGAAGTTTACAGATGGGGACCAGAAGACAAGTGAAGGGAGCCAGCAAGCTAGAATACAGCGGGAGAGAGCAGATGGGCATAAAAAAAAAAAAATAAAAAAAATAAATTTAAAATAAAAAAAAGCTGGACAACCCATTTAAAGAAGAGATAAGAGAACAAAATAATTTAATGCTGTTTCATTTTTTTGTTGTTAAATGTGTAGGGCAAGTGATAATAATTCTATCTTACATGTAACATACTTCCATTGTTTCTGAAATGTCTAGGTTGGTGGTAGAGTCTGAAGCATCTACTGGTGGCTCTTCGGGAGAATGGTCAAGGCTAGCTGGTATTGGACTCTTGGGTTTATTTTGTGGTCCAAAATTCTGTTAAACCTAAGTAAACTGTACAATTTGTATATTTGTACTTGGGTCTGTGTCTTCCTGAGATTATCCTCCCTTTCCTTGGCAAACACTTGCGATTAATTGTAGAAATAAGCAGAGGACACGCAAATAGTGCTCTTAAGACTTAAAGTATTCACTTGGTTGGTTGGTTTTGAGTTCCTGTATTTTTTAAGATCTGTTTTCACAGTCAGAAAGTAGTAGTATGTTCAGTGTGCCAGCATTGAAAACTGATGATAAATTTGACATCAGATAATGTCAGTGGATGTCTTTGCAAGTCTAGGAAAAATCGATTTGTAGTATGAAAAGGTCTAGCAGTACACTAGGTTCTGGACGGTCAATGTAAAACTGCACCTATGCACAGTTTGACAGATATTTGCCATTGGGCACCAAGATCATGTAGTAGAAGAGAACCGCAGAAGATGCTCAGGGCCTTATTTTGGTTGTAGTCCATATCCCTTCATGCACCACAAGCAGGAGCTTGATTAGGCATTGTTAGGGGAGCAGAGGAGGATAAAGACCAAAGACGTTCTTCAGATTGGCAGTCAAACAGTCAGTCCAGAGGACAGTGTTCTAGGTTATGTTGAAGGAGAGAAGTGATCCTTAAGCACAGACTGAAAATGTCACAGCTATTAATATTGCTGATCCTTGGAATTAAGCAACGGAGACTGAAGGAAGCAGGAATATGGAGATTGCTTATGACATAAACATGATGTTTGGAAATTTAGTGGCAGGCAGTAGTCTCTGATGGTGCTGCAC
The DNA here is from genome assembly GCA_033119425.1 of Bufotes viridis. Classification (NCBI taxonomy): domain Eukaryota; kingdom Metazoa; phylum Chordata; class Amphibia; order Anura; family Bufonidae; genus Bufotes; species Bufotes viridis. Next base: position 53,375,015 of record CM065594.1, read on the forward strand.
ACTGGTGGTCTTGTAGTAGTTGTTAGGCACCTTCTTATGTAGGCATTTAGTGGAAGATTGTGCTCCATACTGGACACACAAATAGAAAAGAAATAAAAATTCTCTGTTGGCACTTTTGCATCTTCACTGTATGGACCATCCATGGTTTTTCTTACTGCAACTGGAGATGGATATTTTTTTATTTTTCCAGTTTTAGTCTGTCCAGTTCATGCTGGAAAACGAGGGGTGATCTTTGATGTTAGCATTTACTTAGAGCCGGACAGACTGGTCTTTGACTCTTTGAGACATTTTGAGAGAACATCAATAGCCACATTGTCAGTAAGGTCTTTGTATGATGGTTCATAGTATTTGTCTCAGATTCTTCATCAGTATCTCCTGGAAATGGACTGGAGTAGAATATCAAGTTATATAACATTACGCCTATAACATAATACCTGCATTATAAAACTTTTTGCAGTATCATTTCAGGACCACTATACCCATGTATTCCAGGGAAATTGGTGGCTTTTACACGTTCAAGGACATCATAAAGAGTTAGTCCAAAATCCATTATTTTTATATGGCTGTCTCTAGTCAAAATGTTATCCAGTTTAAGTCCCGAACAATAATATCACTGCTGTGCATTAATTGTAAGCCACAAATAATTTCTGCTGTTATAAATGTTATAGTGTCCACGTGGAATACATACAAATCCCCTCCACAAGCCAGCTGAGTGACGTAGTATGTATAATTTTCAGCTGTGTCAGACTGGGGTTCCTTGGGCCCACCAGATGAAATTATTCTTTAGGCCGAACCCCTATACCATCAATAAACTTTAATTGCTTTAGAATCACAGAAATAGACCCAATTAGCAATTAATTTGCTCTAAAGGCAGCCAAGTATTTTTCTTCTGGATCTTTAGGACCCATTCTGGTATCGGAACCTGGGCCCACCGGAGCATCCTCTGGTACTCTAATGGGCCAGTCTGACCCTTATTTTCAGTGTGGAATGCCGCATATCCATGCATTAAAATTTTGCTTTTGTGAGAAATCTTTAGGACTTGTTCTTCAAGGCTATGGCTGAAGGCTATTAAGCCTCTCTTCTTTACCATTTTCAGGGCCATATTTTCATTACGGATAGAATCAGTGGCCATTATAACTTTACTGTATGTTCCTTTTCCAAGAACACTATGTAAGATAAATTTATGTATCCACTGAAAGAGGGACTTTGGTTTTCCTTTCTTTTCTGGGACAAATACTTTCATCTGAGATGTCATCTCCAATAGGAAGATCTTCCTGTTTCCTTTTTTTTTTCCCAATTTCTTCCTCCTCCTCTACTTTTGCATTAATCTGCTTTGACCCACAGTATCTCTCTGCCTCTCCTACATCCATTTGTAGGATGCTGTCACCTCTGTTTTGTACAGTTTCTAAGAGTAAAATATTCTCCATTACCCTGGGGTCAGTTAGACATGCCTGACCAGTCGGCTCACCAGATTTCTTAGGATCCATCTTCCTACTCCTTAGTAGTATTGATCGCGAATATTCTAATCGCGAATTTTGGCACTTCGAGAATTCGTGAAAATCTAGAATATAGTGCTATATATTCGTAATCGCGAATATTCTAGTTTTTTTCCATCAGTACTACTGCTTCTTGCTTGTGGGCCAATGAGAAGGCTGCATTGCTGTGCTCTGTGCTTTGCGGATCCTTATTTAATTACATTAGATAGTTAGCTCATATATATAATACAGATAGTTAGTGGGAGATAATCAGTGTAGGTTAGATAGTGATATAGTGTAGCTGATAGGTTCCAGTGCAGGGTGTTAGGTAGTCTGATAGGAATTACTGTGCTGTGATAGGGATTAGTGTCTGTGTAAGACACAGTGCTGTGATTTCACAACAATACCTAATTCACCAATCAGTAATATCTATTCAGACCTGATAAAATGTGAAGTTGCACGTATTGCGCAAAAAAATGCACATCATTAGTGCTGATATTGCGAATATTATGCAAAGAATTCATGAACTATTGCGAAAACTAATATTGCCTATGCCGCTCATCACTACTCCTTAGTAGATGTCCTTCTGTTTATTTGCTATGTCCTCTCCATCTAGCGCTGGCTGCTTTCCAACTACTTCCTTTGTGTTTGTTGTTGAATCTTTTTTCTTCTTTCTTCATGTTGTGTCAAAGGACAGCAATAGAGCAGTTATCCAAAAATATATGTACGGTATATAAAGTCAAAAGTCCAAGAGTGACTAACATAAAAACTGTATAACTAGTAATTGCTTAACATTAAACTAGTGCGATCAGTGCTGCTTGCTTAGCTCTTTCTGTAGATCCAATAGACTTCAGTGGAGAGAGGCACATGCAAGTTTCTCTGTGAAAACGCAAAGCAACCTGCTCTTTGAAGGGCTAGCCGTGGTTGTGCGAGCACCACTTCCTCTTCAAAATTAACTGTATGTCGCCTCTTTGCAGCAGAGGTGCAGCGTATTTACAGCACATTCACTTCATTGGGACGAGCAGCTGTAATTACACTGCACTGCCGTTAGTAAGGAGATGAAGAGCAGGTACAGTATATATTAAAGAGAATTCCACGCTCATACGAGCGCGGCCACCCCTTCAGTTGATCGGCAGGGGTGTCGGGAATTGGATCCCCACTGATCTGATATTGATGACCTTTCCCACTGTACAACCCCTTTAATATAAAATGCTTTGTCTGCCTCATGCGTGAAGAGCTGTAATGAATGTGCTCTCTTGGTGAAGCAAATGACCACTCCACCTATTTCGCTGCAGCCGTATGCAGGAGCCCAGTTTGCTTTGGTTTGTCATACTAGTTTGTTCTGAGGAACTAAGAAAAGCCTATGGTTTATGACAACAGTCAGTGAGAGGAAATGTCTATTGTGATGGAAAGCGTTTCCATCTGTCAGGAATCTATCAGATCTTCCTCTAGTGATGGTCACCATTAGTGTTGAGCGAAGCAAGCTTCGGATGCTTCACCCAAAATCGCTTCGTTCCAAACTTCGGAATAATACAGTATTCTAAAGTTTTGAACAAAGCGACTTCGGATGACGTATCCGAAGCTCGCTTCTCTCAATACTAACCCCCATTACTGCAGCGTGTAACGGACGGATATCCTTATATAACACTCTGCAGGTTTTACACTAAAGATCCAATTTGGACAGGAAGAGAGTGTAATATGGAGACCTTACTTACGGCTGTGTGTTTGATGTGACTAATCAGTCTCTGTGATCCGTACGTTGGTAAATGACTGGGTCATGGTATCAAGAAAACAGCTTTATTAGGAAAATAGGGGATTGGATGGCAAGGGATCATCTTCTCACTACTTTGTCTGATAGAGGGACTGATTACATGAACAGCAGTCCATGTTAGCTTTGCCCATACCTTTACTAGATGATCCATCAGGAGCTTCCATTGCAGATTCGGTTTAAAATACAGGACAGTGTATTTTGTGTCTTCTTATTTGGTAAAATGCCAAGCTTTCTAATGGAAACCAGAACCTGTTATAGTCAGTGCTTTCTGTCAGCTGGTGTTCATTTTATTGTCTGTGCAGTCTATCAGGTCACATTCATTTTATTATCAGGTGGCATTAATTTCCATAATTTGATGGAGATGGCGCTTACATTATTTTAATTGCTCTCCTATAATGGATGGTTTTGTGATTTTTAGTTAATTTATTGTGTACCATTCAATGTTTTGCAATTACCAAAATTATACAATTATTTTTCCTTTCATCCTCTAAAAAACACTCATACAATTTTGAGGAATAGAGATACATCTGTAGATACCAGTACATGGGAGTATTTAATCAGAGAAAATCCCCCTATTAATAGCATTGGGCTCTGTGGCTCAATGTTAGTGTCTGCCTTCAGTAGGAAGGTCCTGAGTTCAAGACCCAGCAGTGACAATATGAAAAGCAGAATAAACAGAATTGCAGTTAAATATACAGGGGTATCCCAAAGCATACTAGGAAACCCCCTTCATCGTCATAGCATTGACTCAATATATGGATATAGTCATAGAGTGAGCCAGAGTCAAAGCATAGGACTCCCAGAAGCACTGACTATATACTGTAGATGCAAAGCAGAGATTCCTATAACTGCGCAGGGAAAGTACTGGCACCCACACTGGCCTAGTACCACAAATACTGGCTACGCTGATGGAATACTGGTCAGGTGGCAACAATAATTGTACTGTAAATTGGTTAATCTGAAAATATACAACCAGCCCACCACATGTTAATGTGGCCTAATCAAGTTATGGTTTCCATTGTTTTGCCGTTTGATTGCCTTGTAAAAAAAAAAAAATATTTTTTTTTTTTTTGAGTGGCCTTTTTTCTGTTGGACTTTTTTTTGAGTCTTTTTCATTATAGAGATATTTATTGGAAAATGTATGAAAAACACCACACCCAGAGCATGCTCTGATATAACCACCTCCCGTCACGCTAATGCCGAAAGGTGTGAGGGAGGTGGTTCTATCAGGTCTCGATCACGCCTATCGGCGTCATCCCGCGAGCACGCGCATTCGCTGCAGCCCGACAGGTTAGAACTTAGTCTACAGCCTGCCAGCGCTGATCATGCGCTGGCAGGCTGTAGATGTCAGTAAATCGCATCCAAATCGCATTTAGACGCTGTGTTGTAAACAGCGTCTGATATGACTGCTGCCCGCTGCTCTGGTGGTCCCTTTTGCTTGGGACCACCAGAGGACACGGGCAGCTATTTAAGTGCACCAATCACCACACACCAACCCCCCCCCCCTGTCACTTATTGACCCCTTATTAACCCATGATCACCCCCTGTCACCCCCATGTCATTGATGACCCCCTGTAAGGCTTCAATCAGACGTCCATATGTGTTTTGCTGATCCACAAATCCGCAAAACACGGACACCGGCAATGTGTTTTCCGCATTTTACGGATCCGCACATTGCCAGAACTATATAGAAAATGCCTTTTCTTGTCCGCAATTGCAGACAAGAATAGGACATGTTCTATATTTTTGCGGACCCGGACGTGCGGATCTGCAATTCCGGATCCGAGCGGGACAAAGTCTGTCCCCATAGAAATGAATGGGTCCGCAATTCCGTTCCGCAAAATGTGGAACAGAATTGCGGACGCGTGAATGGGGCCTAAGGGTCCCTTATCACCGCCAGTTAGTTAGCTACTGGTAGTTAGCGCCCAGCCCACCGCACCGCAGTCACTGATTAGTCGCTGATTAGCGTCATCACTGTCGCTAATCAGCACTAGTACTATATAGTATCTGTAAGTGATCAAGACTGATCGCAATCAGATCTATATCAGTACATTAGGGTCACCTTAGGCTCTGCAAAAAACGCAGTGTTCGCCCGATCAGGCCTGATCTTGTGCACACACTTGCGTTCAGTCCGCCCAACCTCAGTGACAGAATTTTTTTTTTATGATCCTTGCAAAAACACCATAAAATTGCTGCGGCGCTATAAAGATCACTTTTGAGCTTTTTGGATCTTTATTAGCGATCGCAGCTTTAAGGTCCATTCACACGTCCGTGGTGTGCTGCGGACCCACAAATTGCGGATCCGCAGCACACCATGCCGGCACTCTCTATAGAGATTGCTATTCTTGTCCGCAGGCTGCGGACAAGAATAGGACATGCTCTATCTTTTGCGGAAACCCGGAAGTTCGCCTCCGCAGATGCTGATGCGGAGAGCACATAGTGTGCTCTCCGCATCACCGCCAGCACCATTCACACTGAATGGGTCCGCATCTATTCCGCAGAATTGACATTTTTGCGGACGTGGGAATGGGGCCTTACTTCGCAAGCACTCCTATGTCCTTTCCCCTCTTTTTTTTTTTTTGCATATTTTTTGGCAGCGATTTTTTTCATCCACATTGATCGATGCGAATGAAGAAATCTGTGTCGTTCATTTATTTTTTCAGCCCGGAGGCTGAACGGAAAAAAAAAATCTCATTACCCATATGCTCAATTTAAGGAGAATAGCAGAAACTCCTAATACTGGCCATACATGTAATAATTGTGGAGACCCTCAAATGCCAGGGCAGTACAAACACCCCACAAATTACCCCATTTCGGAAAGTAGACACCCCAAGGTATTCGCTGAGGGGCATATTGAGTCCATGAAAGATTGAACTTTTTGTCACAAGTTAGCGTAAAGGGAGACTTTGTGAGAAAAAACAAAAAAAATCAATTTCCTGCTAACTTGTGCCAAAAAAAAAACTTCTATGAACTCGCCATGACCCTTACGGAATACCTTGGGGTGTCTTCTTTCCAAAATGGGGTCACGTGTAGGGTATTTATATTGCCCTGGCATTTTAGGGGTCCTAAAGCGTGAGAAGAAGTCTGGAATCCAAATGCGTAAAAATGCCCTCCTAAAAGGTACTCATTGTAATTCGGGCCCCTTTGCGCATCTTGGCTGCAAAAAAGTGTCACTCATGTCATTTACAGAGATATTTCTCTCACCCAGCATGGGTATATGTACAAATACACCCCAAAACACATTGCCCTACTTCTCCTGAGTACGGCGATACCACATGTGTGACACTTTTTTGCAGCCAAGATGCGCAAAGGGGCCCAAATTCCAACGAGTACCTTTAGGATTTCACAGGGCATTTACGCATTTGGATTCCAGACTTCTTCTCACGCATTAGAGACCCCTAAAATGCCAGGGCAGTATAAATACCCCAAAAGTGACCCCATTTTAGAAAGACATGACGGGTGCTCAGAAAGTCAGAGCTGCTACAAAATGCGGAAATTCACTTTTTTGTACCATAGTTTGTAAACGCTATAACTTTTGCGCAAACCAATAAATATATACTTATTGGATTTTTTTTTATCAAAGACATGTAGCACAATAAATTCTGACACAAACTTGTATAGAAATGTAATTATATTTGAACAATTTTACCAGAAAAAGTTAAAAAAAAAGTTTTTTGAGAAAATTGCGGTCTTTTTTGATTAATATCAGAAAAACGAAAAATGCCAGCAGCAATCAAATACCACCAAAAGAAAGCTGTATTTGTGAGAAGAAAAGGAGGTAAAATTCATTTGGGTGCCAAGTTGCATGACCGAGCAATAAACCATTAGGCCTCTTTCAGACGGGCGTTGCGGGTGCACTCCGTCAAATAGTGCGGGTGCGTTGCGGGAATCGCCGCGATTTTTCCCTGCGAGTGCAAAGCGCTGTCATGCGTTTTGCACGCGCGGGAGAAAAATCGGCACTTTTGGTACCCAGACCTGAACCTGCACTTCTTCACAGAAGTGCATGTTTGGGTCAGAAATTGTCCCGCTGGTATTATTTCACATTATAACATAGTTATAATGTAAAATAATACCCTTGGCCATCTCCCTAATGTTTAAACTGGTGCAGAATGAGTTAAAATAATAAACTAATAATTACTTACCTGTTCCATTTGATCGCGAAGCCCGGCCTCCTCTCCGTTAGCTTGAAAGATGTAAAGGACCTGTGATGATGTCACAGCATCACATGGCCCAATCACATGCTCCATCACTATGGTGATGGAGCATGTGATTGGTCCATGTGACCATGTGACATCATCCAAGGTCCTAACCACTATCCACAGCCTGAGGATAGTGTTTAAGGACCTTGGATGATGTCACATGGACCAATCACATGCTCCATCACCATAGTGATGGAGCATGTGATTGGGCCATGTGATGTGACGTCATCACAGGTCCTTTAGATCATAGATGCTGCAGAGAAAGAGAGGACAGATTGCGACTACGCGATCAAGTGGCTAAGGTAAGTTAACTTTTATTATTTTTAACCCCTTCCTCATCATTTAACAATGAATTCTTTATTAAGAATGCTATTATTTCCCCTTATAACCATGTTATAAGGGGAAATAATAGAGATTGGGTCCCGTTGCTAAGCAACAATGCGGGAAAATCGCAACGCATCCGCACTTGGTTGCGGATGCTTGCGATTTTCCAGCATCCCCATTCACTTCTATGGGGCCTGCGTTGCGTGAAAAACGCACAATATAGAACATGCTGCGATTTTCACGCAACGCAGAAGTGATGCGTGAAAATCACCGCTCATGTGCACAGCCCCATAGAAATGAATGGGTCCGGATTCAGTGCGGGTGCAATGCGTCCTCCTCACGCATTGCACCCGCGCGGAAAACTCGCCCGTGTGAAAGGGGCCTTAAAGTTGTGAAGTGCCGATTTATAAAAAAGGGCCTGGTCACTAGGGGGGTATAAACCTGTGGTCCTTAAGTGGTTAAAAAAATAAAATAAAATGTAGTGTAAAACCACCCTCATACACATTAGAGGACAGTTGTCCAAATTCATTGATTTTCGATCTAATGCTTGTGATGGTAGTCAGACTCTACCAATGGCAGATGTCAGTGAAGTATAGTGGAGCCTTGTTTCCATCTCTCCATTGAGATCAAATGCGCAGTCTGCTGGACCAAGATATACTGAGTGCTCACCTGACACCTATGTAAGGTGTATGGGCAGCTTTTGTTATATGGTCATATTCACATGAAGCAGTTTTTCTCTTAATTTAATTCTCCTAGATTATAACCTTTACCAACACTTTTAGGGTTCTTACTTCACCTGTGAATTCGGTTATTGTAATTTCTCCCCTAAAAAAACACTGAAGAAGTGCATGTGGTTTTTTGGGCGTTTTTGTGGCTTTTTAGTGGTGGTTTCTTCTAAATAGCTATGTAAACTTTGTTTTTGTTTTTTCCTCTGGTGTTTTTACCCAATAGTGAAAGAGGTGTAAAAACTCCAGAGCTGAAGAAGTAAAAAAAAGACAAAAAACACTACCTAATTAACAAAAACGCCAGGAACAAAATATGCTTGTGTGTCCTGCCATTCATATTTCCCATAGACCTTCAGCTAACATCTAGAAGTGGATATTTTACTGCAAAAAACATACCAAAACCACAGAAACAAAAACAAAAAGTGCCATAAGAATGCAAATTTGCAAAAGAACGCAACAAAAAAATACCCGTCACCCAAGCCTTAGGGTTCCTCGGGTTCCACACATTTACTTCTGACATTTTTCACCTTTAAAAAAACACCAGGAAAAGTGCATTCTTTTTTGGTGCTTTTCCTGGCATTCTTTGTGCATAATCAGGGACATTTACCAAAGTGTTTAAAGTCTCAAATTTTATGACTAGTGTTGAGCGAATCGGGTTTGTATTGCTGTATCCGAACCTGATTCGTTTGAAAACTTTGTTAACAATATAGCCTCCATCCTACTATAAAATGTATGGGCTCCGCGGAGGTCTTTGTGAACTTGCGGCAAATATTGCAAGACTTAATTAATCTATGACGTGACACTTCTTTTATTCGCATAAATTACAGTGTCAAAATCCGAAGCTGAGCTTGGCTTCGTTAATGAGGCAGGAAGCCGAGTGTCCTACGTTTCATTATTTCCTAAAGACCCTCAGCTAACATCTGAGGCTTGTGTTTTTACCGCAAAAACAACTCTTTTTGTGTTTTTGATGTTTAGAATTACAGTATTCGGCATGCGAAACCGTGACTGCTTACCTACTAATTTATAACACCCTCCTACGCATTTCTCTCCTAAGCAGTTACTTTTGATAAGGAAGTAATTCCTTTCTATCTCCAGTGTGAGATGTGCAGTGTGGGTGGAGGAGGGAATCTGATATGGGAAGAAGATGATCATTTCTGAAAAGGTTAAAAGCACAAGCCGTTCCTAACCACTGCTGAACATGCAGAGGAAAGGATTTACGAGAAGAGCTAAAGTGTTAGTTAGAGATGAGCAAATTTCATATTTTGAAATTCGGTCACACTTGGTTTGCTGGTAAAAGGTGAATTGCGTTATGGATTACGTTACCACAGACCAGTACACAATTCTATGATGGAATGCATAACGGAACGCCTTTAGAGGCATTTCATTATTCATTCCGTCATAATAGAAGTCTATGGGCTGCAAAACAAATCCGTTCCGTTTCCGTTATGCAGGGGCCATAGACTTCTATTATGATGGAATGGTTAACGGAATGCCTCTAAAGGCATTCCGTCATAGAACTGCGTTATGGTCCGTGGTAACGGAATCCATAATGCAATTCACCTTTTACTAGTAAACGAAGCGTGAAATAATTTCATAACCTGAAATTCGCTCATCTCTAGTGTTGTGAAGTAAGGATCCTACTCTTAAAATAAATCTGCAGTATGTGAAAAAACCCCAAACTGTATCATTATAGTTATATATACTGTATTAACCCCTTAGTGACCACCCATACGCCTTTTTACGGCGGTCACTAAGGGGTTTTAGGCTGGGCCGACACCTTTTTATGGCCGCCCAGTCTAAGCGCTGCATGTGAGAGCCGCGGCCCTGCTCTAACAGCCCGGACGGGCAGGAGTGCCGATCCGGGCTGTTTAACACTTTACATGTCGCAGGCAATGGCGCCTGCCGCATGTAAAGTGCTGACGGAGGGAGCGGACTCCCTCTGTTTCCTTTCGGCACCCCGCAAATGCGATCGCGGAGTGCCGATGTGTGTGACAGCTGCATGGGAGCTAATGTAAGCCCCAGACCAGCCTTCAGTAACTTCCAGCAGCTTCCTCTCTGTGCAGCCTACTGGTCAATATCAGAATAGCACTGATAATAAAATGAAATGCACTATAGGGATAATGCATTGCATTTTAAAATCAATCAGAATGTTGTCTGTTATATTTCCCTTGTGGGACTATTTAGTGGTTAAAAAAAAGTATAAAAAAAACACATTTATTAAAAAAAAACTCATAAAATAATAGCAAAAAAAAAAAATATCCCCCATATGTTTGGTATTGCCGCATCCATAATGACCTGGGCTACATAAAGTTATCCCCTACGGTGAGCGCTGTGAAAAAAAATAAAAAAGACAGAATTACTAATTTATTCTTAGTTGCCACCGAAAAAAAGTAGTAACAACCGATCAAAAAGCGCCATTTACTCCAAAATGATACCAATCAAAAATACAAGTCGTACCACAAAAATCAAGCCCTCACACAACTCCATAGAAAGAAAAATAAAAAAGTTATGGGTCTTGGGGAGCGGCAATGCAAAAACATTTTTTTCTTTTTAAAAAAAGGGGTTTTATTGCAAAAAAGTAGTAAAATAGAAAAAAAACTGTATGTATTTGGTATCACTGTAATCGTAGTGACCCAGAGAATAAAGTTGTCAAGTTATTTATACTGAAAAATGAACGCCGTAAAATGTATAACATAAAAACGCAGTGGCAGTATTGCTGTTTTTTCCATTTTCCATCTCCATCCCAGAAAGAATTAATAAAAGTTAATCAGAAAGTTGTGTGTACCCCAAAATGACGCCATTTAAAACTACAACTTGTCCCGCAAAAAAACAAGCCCTCATAAAGCTATATAGATGGAAAAATAAAAAAGTTATAGCTCTTGGAACGCGACGATAAAAAAAGGAAGAAAAACGCTTGGTCAGTAAGGCCTAAAACAGGCTGGTCACTAAGGGGTTAATATATAATAACTATTTAATTCAAGACGATCCCCAACAGTGTGTGCATCTGACATTTTGCAGGGACAGGTGACCTTTACCTTCTAGAACTATTCCACATTGTGTCAGCAACACTGTTCCTTGGTTCTTGTTCATTTGTGTAGGTGCTTATTGTTTGCTGTTTGGCTCAAACTGTTTCTCTATAAGGCCCCATTCACACATCCGCATTTTAGTCCGCATCTATTCTGCAATTCTGCGGAATAGATGCGGACCCATTCATTGTGAATGGGGCTGGACGTGATGCGGAGAGCACACTATGTGCTCTCCGCATCAGCATTTCCGGAGCCGCGGCCCCGAACTTCCGGCCGCGGCTCTGCAAAAGTTATGCATGTCCTATTCTTGTCCGCGGCTGGATGTTTCGGGGCCGAAACCTGGAAGTTCGGGGCCGCGGCATGCTCTATCTTTTGCGGATCCGCAACACACTACGGACGTCTGAATGGGGCCTAATAAGGAGGGGTGAAGGGCTAGGCTCGCCCCAGTCGCAGAAACTTTGGATAGCACAGAAATGAGGCACGTAGAGTCACTTAAAAACTTTGTTACAGGTTTGTTTTAGCATGTTCTGTATTTACTACACAGGAGAACAAAGCAGTTGAACACTGCACTAGAACATATCCTTAGGTATTACGGCTTAACAGTTGCAATTATGAGGGCTTAGTAATCTTGGCGGTTGTAGTCGTACAGGTACAGTAAACATATTGGTTGTCATGCTGAAGCACATTCCATGCAACCCATATATGCCCAGCCTATAAATGAAAAACTAAACCTACAGGAAAATCCTGAAAAGTAAGCATTGTACAAATAATACCAAATATATATCAGTATACACATTTTATTATATACAACTGTCAAAAATTTAAAGTGCGCAATTAAAACCAAACATGGATGCTGTGAAATGCACCAAAGGCTATAATGCTCGTATAAATCAATTCATAATGCAGCAAGCCCAGAAGAGCAGTGGTTATAGTACTCACTGGGGTACGTTTACTAAAGTGTCGCTGCCTGTTTTCATAAGTAAAAGTTTTATGAGTGCCTTATTTGTTAAGGCCTCATGCACACGACAGTATTTTTTTGCGTTGTTCCGTGTCCGTTTTTGCTTCCGTTGTGTTTCCGTATGTCTTCCGTTTTTTTTTAGCGGACATGACCCAAAAGATATTACCAAAAGACAGGCTGACAATTTTCCAAATGCCTGCCAAGGGATCCGCAAAAAAATGCAGATGCGGAACGCAGATGACACACAGATGGCCATCCGCATTTTTTTACGGTCACATTGACTTTATTGGGTCCACGAACCCGTTTTTTGCGGACAAGAATAGGACAGATTATAATTTTTTGATGGACTGGAATCACGGAACCACAGATGCGGAGGACAAATGGTCCATTTGCCAAGTTTTCCACGGACCCATTGAAAACCAATGGGTCCGCAGAAAACACGAAAAACGGCGCAACGAACATGGAATCAAACTACGGTCGTGTGCATGAGGCCTAAGTCTCATTTACCAACTGTTTTTGCGGCTGTTTTGGAGGCATTTGCGCCTGTTGCACCTATGTTGAGTTTTAAGACAATTTTAGAAGTTTTCAAATTTTTGCACTTTATTTTCATCCTATTTATGTAGGTGTGCCTTATTTTGCTCCAGTCTAATTTCTATGCCACCCCAGGGCTGGCGTACTTTTCTGTCTCCTTTTTGAATGGTGAGTTGTGCCACAATTTGCCTAGTTTCATGGAGACGTGTGCCAAAATTCAGCTTACTTGCGCCACATTTTTAGACCAGTTTAGTGAATTTTAATCTGTCTTGCAAGAAAACGACCACTAGATGTGAGACTTAAACCAGTAAAAATACACCGGATTTACTAAAGGCTAATAAATGAGGTGTAAATTGAAGACTTTTTTACTCCAAAAAAAGTGAGCTTAGTAAATATGCCCCACTCACTCTGTCACTTCCCTGCTCCATGCAGTAATGGGAAAGGGTGCACCTTTTCTTCCTTTCGGCTCACTCTAAGGTTTGGGGTCCTCCTACCTGATGTCAGTTGAGGTGCCTTTTAAAATTGATGGTTTCGAGGTGCAAGGCAGAGTCCATTGGTGCACCTGTAGATGGTGCAGGGAATAACAAAGCCAGGTTAACAGTGGAACTATTCTTTACTGAAGGATTAAGTTGAAGCATATCAGTTACAGTTCTCAGCACGCAATGGACTGGCAGATGTTACACTAATGCACTTTTCACAAATGTTACACGTTTCGTGGCTGCACAGGTAGATAATAGGCTACAGTGTCTCTTTAGAGAACTCTTCCTTACGCTGCACTTCTCTAGCTGACTTGTACATAAGCATTTAGGCATGGGGTGCAACACTTTTCTTTTAAGCAATGCAACCACAGAGCTGACCCTAAATGCTAAATGACAGACTATGCTCTGCGTCTTTTTTGAACAGGTTGCTCTACTTACAAATTACGCCTCCACAGTGTCCTCTGTGGGATGTGGATATTTTACACAGGTGATCTGCTCTTGGTGTGTCTAGGTATAGGAAGAAAACTCCTGAACATGTGGCAATGTAGACTCAATGGTCTGTTTACGACAGCAACATTAGCTTCCACAAGTTCAAATATACATGGCAAAATCAAATACAGTGCATGTGCAATGTAAAGGGCCAGTAGTGATTTATACACTACCCACCTGTAAACTACGGAAGTAAATGTGCAGAACCACAATCCGCTAACTCAAACTGCTATCTATATTCCCACACAACTCCAGTTAGTAGAAGCTAAGGCTACTCCTAGGTGTGCACTAGAGGCTGCCACAAGAATGGACTTGTCTGCTGGGTACCCAGGTTACACCTGTGGAGTAAGGTGACAGAAAATAGGTGTGTGCTCACTGGTAGGAGACAAGAGTAGTTGACTAGTCAGTCTGCCCACATAACTAGTCTTCCTGCTACTTTAGTGTTCCCAGGGACTAATGCAGGAATCAGGACATTGGCTTATCTTTGACATGGCTGCACTTGCCCTACTGACTATTCTTTGACCAGGGGAAGGGAATGAGACTTAGGCTAAATGCACATGACCGTTGGTGTTTTGCGGTCCGCAAACAGCGGATCCGCAAAACACGGAAGCTGCTTCCCGTTCCGTTCCGCAATTTGCGGAACGGAATGCGGCCCATTATAGAAATGCCTATTCTTGTCCGCAAAACGGACAAGAATAGGACATGCTTTATTTTTTCTTGCGGGGGCACATCCGCATCTTTTGCGGCCTCATTAAAGTGAATGGGTCTGCGCCCGAGCCGCAAAATATGCGGCTCGGACACGGACCATAACAACGGCCGTGTGCATGAGGCCTTACTCTTATTCCATGCTCTTTCTACAGCAGCATCTACAAATCACAGGCAGCTCTGCCACTGTAGTGCAGTCATTTTTCCTGAGTGCAAGCATCACTACTCGGAGCAGTGGCACAGACACCAGATTGTCAGGGCCAGGTGGGTGCTTTTCCTGCTTTGGGAACAGCCCCTCACAGGTAAAGAACTCTTACTACTGATAAATCATTTATAATCGATTCTCTCATCCCTAATGACCAGAATATCCTACCACCCCCTACACAAGTACAATTCTTAACTATACCAAGTGCCTTCCTAAGTGAGTGAAATGCTAGCCTCATCACCGGTCACATGACCAGCATCTTCTACCACCCCCTGACGGTCGAGGCACTAGCCACATCACCTCTTGCATCGGAAATGGGAACTGCACCTCTCTTTGATGCTTATCAAGCAACGCTGTTTAGCTGTTAAAAAGGCCATCTATACTGATCAGACAGCAGAGATGCAGTGGCACTGTAGCATATATTTTCATGGGGGGGGGGGCTTTTCCCTTGACTATGTTTGTTTAACTTGATATTGGCCCAAGCGCAAATCCTGTAACAGAGCTGGTCCCTTTAAATACCAGGTCTCTGGTGCAGCTGCTACCGCTGCACCAGGGCTAATTCTAGCTTTTCTGCTGCCCGATGCCAAAATTGAAATATCTTCCACCCCACACTGCTATATTACGCTCAATCCTACCCCTCCCCCACAGCCCTACTGCTAAAGACATATTTGGATGGCCATTACATTTAGTGCTACCAAACATACAGGACAATACAACAGTGTATACGCATTACATCCAGTGATGTCTCCTCTGATTTAGGTCTCTGCTGAGTTTGCCACACAG
Source organism: Bufotes viridis (assembly GCA_033119425.1). Classification (NCBI taxonomy): domain Eukaryota; kingdom Metazoa; phylum Chordata; class Amphibia; order Anura; family Bufonidae; genus Bufotes; species Bufotes viridis. Next base: position 53,390,685 of record CM065594.1, read on the forward strand.
ACACATCCTCCCCCTCTTGGTGCCCCAACAGTGTTATCTGCTGGTACCTCCAATACTGTGCAAGCTGTGCCTCCGAATGCTCCCAAATACTATGCTTAAGAAATAACAGTGCCATTCAGAAAGTGCTCCCAAACGTTCCACCAATAGTAATAATTCCCTCCCATAGCCCTTGCTAGTAATAGTTCACCCTACAGTGCCCCAACAATGATAACGTCCCACAGAACCCCCAGTTGTAATAATGCCCCCTATAATGCCCCCCGTAGTAATAAGGCTCCTCTATAAGACACCCATTTAGAGCCCCCAGTAGTAAAATGGTAATTTATAAGGCACCCCATAAAGCCTCCAGTGGTAATAAGGCCCCTATAGTGATCCCAGTAGTTATGTTACCTGTAGTCCCCCCAGTAGTTACAGTGCCTCCATAATGTCCCCAGTTGTAGTGCCCTCAATAGATATAGTGCCCCTGTAGTTGCCTCAGTATTGCCTCTTTTGGCCTGTGGTCTGAGGTGCCTGCGTCCTGGCGCAGGTGGTCGCAATAATATCATAGTGCAGTGGCTGGGTATTGGCTGGCCCCAACGCTACGCTGGGTCCCCCGGACACCATCGAGGTGTCACCACATGTTGCTGCTCTCCAGAAGGGATGGTAAGGTGCGGTGCACCCCAATGGGAAAAAAGTCCAGAGAGTCAGGGTCTGCAGTAAACCAGGGTGCTTATTTATTGGAGGAATTCGGGTACAAAACAATACAGGCAAGCCATTGGGCTGGCTTTTACAGTCGTCACCCTGGTGAAAGAAGGGTTTGATGCTCGGGAAAGGCCTGAGTTAGCTGTCCCTCTCTCTTCAGAAGGCTAGTATACTGGTCCAAGGCTGGTGATCCAGGGTCTGTGGCCCCGTCTCAGCATCTTCTTCTGGTCACTCAGTAGTCTGGCAGAGTCTCCTCTCTGGCAGAAGAAGGGCTTGATGCTGAAAAAAGGCTTGAGCTAGCTGTCCCTCTCTCTCAGAAAGCTGGCATCCTGGTCAAGTGCCCACTGTCTGTAGTTCAGTAGTCCCGGTGGCTCCTTGGTCACAGGGCTAGTGACCCATGGTCTGTGGCTCAGCATCCCCATCTCAGCGTCTTCTGGTTACTCATGCAGGCTGGCAGAAATCTCCTCTCCAAGCACTGGTCCCTAACTGAACACTAGGGGCTCTGACTGCTCTCCTGATATACAGTTTTTGCTAGACTAGAACCTTCTAGTGGGAGGAGTGGAGAAACTCAGCAAAAACAGATACATTGTTTCAGCTCCCATCTGGCATAGACTTACATTAGAGCTTCAATGATACTGAATGGCAATGACAGGTTTTCCAGACAAAAACAAGTTTCCAGACATAACAACAGAGCTAAAATCAGACATTTAAAAGGTCTGGCTGTTTGCTTTTTGGTCGTAAACAAGTCTGGGTTTTTCCCTCCAAAACATGGTCTTCCTTAAACCCTAAGGCAGCTGTGGAGAATTACCAGCTTATCAATCAAAGCGCTAACAGTCTCTCAGTATTTATTAACCCTTTCCACAGAGCCATGTAAATACAGTGATAATGAACAGGATATATTTCACAACATATAAAATGCAGGTACACAGTATTAAACAGTATAAGTTAATCCTTTCAAGAGAAATAAAGTAAGAAGTTTTAACTTTGTATAGGGAATATGGGCAAATGTCCACAAATATCCAAATGTCAAAGTACTCCCTGCTCTAGGGCACTACAATAGTGACCCTCTGCTCCAGATCTTAAGCATCACAATTATGTCAGGATGCAGTTGGTCAGGACAGTGTTAACACTCTGTCTGAGATCTGGTGCAGGAGGTCGGGGTGGTGATATCACTTTGGGACTACGTGCACCGTTCTAGTGTCATATATGCGTCAGGCCTAATGGTTTGTAGCCTATGAGAGCGAATGGTGGGGATGGGAACCATAAGCTCCCATGGCCCGCTGTCAAGTGCAATCGCCTCAGAGACAGATCGGCTGCTGCCTAAAGGGCTAGATTCTCATCTTGCCTCATAGCAGATGCAGCTCTGCATTGCACCCTCTATAGCTGCAGCTCTGCATTCTATCATTGCCTGCCTTATATTTGTTTTATCACCCCAGGCCATCTATTTATCCGATTGTGCTTTTCTGCAAAGCATCAGTGGTTGCTAACCTATAGCAAGGTTTACATTCCCATGAGGCTTAGACTCTGGAGCCAATTTTAGCTCTAATTGAACTGTAAAAGTGACAGTGTGTCCATGGTACCTAGTCACGCTAAAAGTATACTATATATTCACACGTGGCAAATTGGTTGCAGATATTTACATAGTAGTTTAGGAGGCCGAAAAAAGACATCTGTCCATCCAGTTCAGCCTGTTATCCTTCAAGTTGATCCAGAGGAAGACAAAAAAAAAAAAAAACCTGTGCTGTAGAAGCCAATTTTCCCCACTTAAAGAGGACCTTTCACCTCTTTTAACACTAAAATCTACCTATACCTGCGGGCAGAGCGGCGCCCAGGGGTCCCCCTGCACTTACTAGTATGCCTGGGCGCCGCTCCGTTCGCCCGGTATAGGCTCCGGTGTCCAAGCTCCCTTGGTTGTATGGGGCGGGCACTTTGTATGAGGCGTGCCCCTTGCTGCTGAGCTGGCCAATCACAGCGCACAGCTCATAGCCTGGCTATGAGCTGTGCGCTGTGATTGGCCAGCTCTGCAGCAAGGGACACGCCTGATACAAAGTCCCCGCCCCATACAACAGAGGGAGCTCGGACACCGGAGCCTATACCGGGTGAACGGAGCGGCGCCCAGACATACAAGTAAGTGCAGGGGGACCCCTGGGCGCCGCTCTGCCCACAGGTATAGTTAGTTTTTAGTTTTTAAATCGGTGAAAGGTCCTCTTTAAGGGAAAAAAAAATCCTTCCCGACTCCAATCAGGCAATCAGAATAACTCCCTGGATTAACGACTCATCTGTACTAGCTATAGCCTGTAATATTAGGCTACTTTCACACTAGCGTTTTGGCTTCAGGTTTCTGAGATCCGTCATGGGCTCTGAGAAGCGGTCCAAAATGGATCAGTTTTGCCCTAATGCATTCTGAATGAAAAAGGATCCGCTCAGAATGCATCAGTTTGCCACCATTTCACTCTACCTGCGGCGTTTTGCTGTCCGCCTGACCAAACGGATCCATCCTGGCACACAGTGTAAGTCAATGGTGACTGATCCGTTTTCTCTGACAAAATCTGGCACAATAGAAAATGGATCCATCCACCATTGACTTTCAATGGTGTTCAAGACGGATCCGTCATGGCTATAGAAGACATAATACAACTGGATCTCTTCATGACTGATGCATGCAGTTGTATTATTGTAACGGAAGCGTTTTTGCGGATCCATGACGGATCCGCAAAAACCGCTAGTGTGAAAGTAGCCTTATTACACTCCAGAAATACATCTAGGCCCCTCTTGAACTCTTTTAGTGAACTCACTATCACCACCTTCTCAGACAGAAAGTTCCATAGTCTCACTGCTCTTACCGTAAAGAATCCTCTTCTATGGTTGTGTACAAACCTTCTTTCCTCCAGATGCAGAGGATGTCCCCTCGTCACAGTCCTGGGGATAAATAGTTGATGGGATAGATCTCTGTACTGACCCCTGTTATATTTTTTTAAATAGTAATTAGATCTCCCCTCAGTCGTCTTTTTTCTAAAGTGAATAACCCTACTTTTGAAAATATTTCAGGGTACTGTAGTCCCGCCATTCCAGTTATTACTTTAGTTCCCCTCCTCTGAACCCTCTCCAGCTCTGCTATGTCTGCTTTGTTCACAGGAGCCCAGAACTATACACAGTACTCCATGTGTGGTCTGACTAGTGATTTGTGAAGTGTCAGGACTATGTTCTCATCACGGGCATCTATGCCCCTTTTGATGCAACCCATTATCTTATTGGCCTTGGCAGCAGCTGCCTGCCACTGGTTTCTACAGCTTAGTTTGCTGTTCACTAAAATTCCTAGATCCTTTTCCATGTCAGTGTTACCGAGTGTTTTACCATTTAGTATGTACGGGTGACTTGCATTATTCATTCCCATGTGCATAACTTTACATTTATCAGTGTTAAACCTCATCTGCCACTTCTCTGCCCAAGCCTCCAATCTATCCAGATCCCTCTGTAGCAGTATACTGTCCTCTTCCATGTTAATTACTTTACACAGTTTAGTGTCATCTGTAAACATTTTTACTGTGCAGCCCCTCTATAAGATCATTAATAAACATATTGAAGAGTATAGGGCCCAATACTGATCCCTGAGGTACCCCACTAGTGACAATGACCCAATCTGAGTGTGTACCATTAATAACCACCCTTTGTTTTCATTCTCTCAGCCAGTTACTTACCCACATACAGACATTTTCTCCCAGTCCAAGAATTTTCTTTTTATTTACTAACCTTTTATGTGGTACAGTGTCAAATGCTTTGGAGAAGTCCAGATATACAACATCCATTGATTCGCCGCTGTCAAGTCTAGAATTTACCTCCTCATAGAAACTGATTAAACTAGTTTGACATGACCGATCCCTCATGAAGCCATGCTGATATGGCGTTATTTGCTTATTTCTGTTGAGATCCTCTAAGTTAGGATCTCTAAGATAACCTTCAAACAGTTTACCCACAACAGATGTTAAACTTACCGGCCTATAGTTTCCAGGCTCTGTTTTTGGACCCTTTTTGAATATTGGCACCACATTTGCTATGCGCCAATCCTGTGGAACATTCCCTGTCAGTATGGAGTCCTTAAATATCAGAAATATGGGTCTGGCTATGACATTACTTAATTCTCTTAGGATACGGGGGTGTATGCCATCCGGTCCTGGCGATTTGACTATCTTACTTTTTTTAAGATGCTGCTGTACTTCTTTATGAAGCAGGCGCGTGACATAGTGAGTTATGCTGCAGCCGCCCACCCGGCCCCCTGCCTGCTAAGGAAGTTACTAGTAAGTACTACAGGCTGCTGGACTGAAGATGATTTCTATAGTTAAACAATGCCTACACTTAGATATGATTACTACAGTGAGCGGGGCCCGGTGAAATAGAATACAGTGACTGCACCGGGCCCCACTGCCATTACAAAACCAGATGCCCCCATAACAGTGTCATGCCATCTACAGATGCCCCCATAACAGTACCATCCACAGATGCCCCCATAACAGTGCCATTCACAGATGCCCCCATAGCAATGTCAGCCACAGATCCCCATAAAAGTGTCAGCCACAGACCACTATTAGTTCAAAACCCACCAAAAGGCACACCTTTTGGTTAAAAATATATATATCTTTTATTTTCCTCCTCAAAAACCTAGGTGCGTCTTATAGGGTGAAAAGTATGGTAATCTCTCGGTCTCTAGTTTGGCTGCTTTTATTTGTTTTTTACATGTTCTATTTTTTTCCTTATAGTTTTTCAGTACTTCCTTGCTACCCTCCTATTTTAGTCATTTAAATGCTTTCTCGGACTGTGGGCTTTAGACAGGACTTTACATAAAGGCACACCCCTCCCCCTCTTCGGTTTTTGTGATCCTTTCTAAACAGACCGTATCATCCAACTATGTCTCAGTTATTCCCTCTACAGGGAGTGCAGAATTATTAGGCAAGTTGTATTTTTCAGGATTAATTTTATTATTGAACAACAACCATGTTCTCAATGAACCCAAAAAACTTATTAATATCAAAGCTGAATATTTTTGGAAGTAGTTTTTAGTTTGTTTTTAGTTTTAGCTATTTTAGGGGGATATCTGTGTGTGCAGGTGACTATTACTGTGCATAATTATTAGGCAACTTAACAAAAAACAAATATATACCCATTTCAATTATTTATTTTTACCAGTGAAACCAATATAACATCTCAACATTCACAAATATACATTTCTGACATTCAAAAACAAAACAAAAACAAATCAGTGACCAATATAGCCACCTTTCTTTGCAAGGACACTCAAAAGCCTGCCATCCATGGATTCTGTTAGTGTTTTGATCTGTTCACCATCAACATTGCGTGCAGCAGCAACCACAGCCTCCCAGACACTGTTCAGAGAGGTGGACTGTTTCCCCTTCTTGTAAATCTCACATTTGATGATGGACCACAGGTTCTCAATGGGGTTCAGATCAGGTGAACAAGGAGGCCATGTCATTAGATTTTCTTCTTTTATACCCTTTCTTGCCAGCCACGCTGTGGAGTACTTGGACGCGTGTGATGGAGCATTGTCCTGCATGAAAATCATGTTTTTCTTGAAGGATGCAGACTTCTTCCTGTACCACTGCTTGAAGAAGGTGTCTTCCAGAAACTGGCAGTAGGACTGGGAGTTGAGCTTGACTCCATCCTCAACCCGAAAAGGCCCCACAAGCTCATCTTTGATGATACCAGCCCAAACCAGTACTCCACCTCCACCTTGCTGGCGTCTGAGTCGGACTGGAGCTCTCTGCCCTTTACCAATCCAGCCACGGGCCCATCCACCTGGCCCATCAAGACTCGCTCTCATTTCATCAGTCCATAAAACCTTAGAAAAATCAGTCTTGAGATATTTCTTGGCCCAGTCTTGACGTTTCAGCTTGTGTGTCTTGTTCAGTGGTGGTCGTCTTTCAGCCTTTCTTACCTTGGCCATGTCTCTGAGTATTGCACACCTTGTGCTTTTGGGCACTCCAGTGATGTTGCAGCTCTGAAATATGGCCAAACTGGTGGCAAGTGGCATCTTGGCAGCTGCACGCTTGACTTTTCTCAGTTCATGGGCAGTTATTTTGCGCCTTGGCTTTTCCACACGCTTCTTGCGACCCTGTTGACTATTTTGAATGAAACGCTTGATTGTTCGATGATCACGCTTCAGAAGCTTTGAAATTTTAAGAGTGCTGCATCCCTCTGCAAGATATCTCACTATTTTTTACTTTTCTGAGCCTGTCAAGTCCTTCTTTTGACCCATTTTGCCAAAGGAAAGGAAGTTGCCTAATAATTATGCACACCTGATATAGGGTGTTGACGTCATTAGACCACACCCCTTCTCATTACAGAGATGCACATCACCTAATATGCTTAATTGGTAGTAGGCTTTCGAGCCTATACAGCTTGGAGTTAGAAAAAATGCATAAAGAGGATGATGTGGTCAAAATACTCATAATCCTGTATATCATAGTCCTCCTCACACATCACTAATTCCAGTTCACCAGTCTTGTTAGTCAGGCTTCTGGCAATAGTGTACATACAATTAAGAGGTTTATGTATATTTTTTACCCTACAACTCTCCTTCCGTAGCGTTCCATTCTGCATCTCCGGATTTGCGGATCCATTGAATGGGTCCGAATCCGTGATGCGGAATTCACACGGAACGGTGCCATCTATTGCGGATCCGCAAATGTGGTCCGCACCGAGCCCCAACACCGAGTGGCATCTCCTCTTGCTGAGGTACAGGATACCACTCTGGCTTGGTAATGGTCATACATATGCTGGATGTCCTCTTCTGGTATGTCATGCCAAGCATTTTCAATTTGGACTAATAGCTGTTGTGCAAGGGAGCTCCTTCACTCCATCCAGCCCCGGACATTCTCTATGGGGAAGAGATCTGATGATGGTGCTGGGCAGGGGAGCTGCTGGATACCCTGAAGAGCATATTGTGTAGCGGGCAGTGTATGGTATGGGCAGGCATTATCTTGATGGAATACCTAATCTCCATAGTTTGCATAATCAGTTTCTCCAGCCTCTACTATGATGTGGCAAATACGCAGGGAATTGGCCGGGCAAAAGCCTCTGTGTGATCTCCGCCGATTCCCCTTATAGTTTAATGGGGCCGGACAGGAACACAGAGGCTCCCTGGTATGTTAGATCCAGAGAGAGCCAGCAGATTGTTCCCTGTCAGAAGAGCCCGCCGGATCTCATGCACACGACTGTATGTATTTTGCGGTCCGTAAAACATGCATCCGCAGAAAAAATACAGATGAAGTCCGTGTGCATTCTGTATTTTGCGGAACGGAACAGCTGGCCTCTAATAGAACAGTCCTATCCGTAATGCGGACAATAATAGGACATGTTCTATTTTTTTGAGGAACAGACATGCGGACATACAGAAATGGAATGCACATGGGAGTAATTTCATTTTTTTTCCGCAAAAGATAATATATTCGTGTACATGAGCCCTTACACAGCTTTGATAACTGGTGCCCGGCAGTTATTCCTCCATATGCATACCTGCATGGCTCAGCATGCATGTGTTTTAAAAGGCAACAGGAGAATTAGCCACTACCAGACATCTCGGTAAATAGTGTAGTTTTCTACTGAATGACAGCAAGCAGAGATCTTAAAAACTGTGAGGACTTGGTACCTTAAAGTATATTAGAAATGTTTATTTTCTGGTGTCTTTCCATAGCCTTCTCTATAGGACTTGAAAATTGCCAGAAAAAAATGCGGGTTACAAATACAATAAAAATAAAACACTATGAAAAATGCCTGAAATTCATGGCTATTGTTTTTTGGAAAAAAACGGTTTGAAAGAGACATTTATCAGAAGGGTAACATCCAGTTTAGGATACATCATTACATATGGCTTGGCACCCAGCCTTCCCAGAAGCAGATAAAGCAGTAAGGCTGAATTTATTTAACAATTTAAGAAAACTGTAAAATTCAGAGGTTCATTTGTGATTTTAGGGGTAAAGAGCTGTACGGAGTGCAGCAGTCTGCAGTTCTTATTACAGACGGTGAGTAGTATAAGGGCGTCTCTGAGGCTGTAGTTGGGGGGGAGGGGGAGACCGCCAAATACTCGCCCCTCAGTCAGACACGTCTCCCGAAGCTGAAAGTTCAGCTGAAGGTTCTGTGGAGAGTTTGGCAGAGAAGACATGGGGATTGTCTCCCGGTAATGTTATGTGTCTGAATGGCTGCTGTGTGCGGAGAAAGTTTCCTATGTAATGGTGCGAGGAGGAGGAGGAGGAAGGATGCACAAGGTGCTGGACTTGTACTGCTCCTCCGCACTTATTTAACCTGTGACTGTACCACATAGAGGGGGACAGAGAAGTAGGGTGTCTGAGGCAATGAGGGTTCCTGTAGAATAGAGGTCAGAGGTAACACAGTGTATTATTATGTATGTAAATATAAATTTTATTACATTATGGTTGTATGTATGCTTGAGGAAAGGCCCACGACTAATATTGCCCCATTTTTCACTAGTATGTAAAGTATGATCGCTGCAGTGAGAAAAGGATGACGCCAGACCACATCACTAGTAGTGAGCAGCATGGGCAATATTCGAATTTGTGATATTTAGCAAATTTTTGATTGTAAAAATCGGCAATCAGAAAATTCGCAATAAAAATTTGTGATAAAAAAACATTACTCCTAAAGACAAAGATATTGCAGCCTTCTCATTGGCCCACAAGCAAGAGGAAGTGAGGGATCATGTGTACTGATGAAAAAAATCTAGAATATTCGCTATTACGAATATATAGCTCTATATTCTAGATATTGGCGAATTTTCAAAGTGCCAATATTCGCTATAAAAAATCGCGATTAGAATATTTGCGATCAACACTACACATCACACTGCAAGAGGGGAGTAGCCCCCAATGGTACCATAATACATGCCTATACTACAGCTACTAGGTCTCTAATCTTGATTCCTCAAGTGGATTTCAACAATGTAGGTAACTGTGTCTAGCATACATCGCCTATAGGCCACCATTGAAAGAAACAAGAAAACCTTTTACTGCAAGGTAATAAGATACACCATCTTATACCAGCTCTACGGATGCAGGGGGCAATCTTGGCATCCATTTGACCCTTAGGAATCAGTAAGCACATTCAGAACTTGCACCAGGAGCATTTCACAACTCATACAGCGAATGCTCACACAGTGCATAGTTGCCAACAGTCCCAAATTTGCAGGGACTGTCCCCACAAAATTAGACTGTCCCAGCCTGAACATGAGCAGGTCTTATGTAAGTGCCACCGATAGGTAATGTCCGGTAGGTTTGGGTGTTCCCGAAGTGGGGCTTACATGTCCGAAATTTACCAACCAAAATGCTGATAAGCAGAACAATGTGAACATAGCCTAAGATTTAGTTGAGAAGATTGATGCATCATTTAATATCAATACTGCAGTAGAAGCTTTTAAAGGGATATTAACATCTTGTCCCCTCATGGCTGAGATGGGAATAACCACAGTAAGTGCCAGCTGTGGGTGGCCAAAGTTGTGGTGACATCTGAGCAGTTGGTTCTCCACCATTTCCATAGGACCCATAGCAGTCAATGGGAGTTACAGAAATAGCAGAGCACTAGCTGCTCAGCCATTTCCATACCTCTGTCTTACCTCGGATATTTCCATCATGGCCATGACAGGACAAAATGGGAATAACCCTTTTACTATTTAGATGCTAGCCTTCAGGAGCCAGGATGGTCTCCTCATCCGCACACACTGAGTGACAGCTTCTCCTGTATAACATAGTAACATTAGTAAATAAGACCGAAAAAAAAAAACATTTGTCCATCCAGTTCAGCCTGTTATCCTGCAAGTTGATCCAGAGGAAGGCAAAAAAAAAAAAAAATGTGAGGCCGAAGCCAATTTTCCCCACTAAAGGGGAAAAAATTCCTTCCCGACTCCAATCAGGCAATCAGAATAACTCACTGGATCAACGACCCCTCTCTAGTAGCTGTAGCCTGTAATATTATTACACTCCAGAAATACATGGGCCAAAAAACAATAATAAATTACTAATAGGAGTTTACTATAAACCCCCTAATATACCAGAGTCCACAGAAAATCTATTAGTAAATGAGATAGACGAGGCCACAAATCATAATGAAGTCGTTATTATGGGGGACTTCAACTACCCAGATATAGACTGGGAATCTGAAAGCTGTACATCGCACAAAGGAAACAGGTTCTTGGCAATAACCAAAGACAATTACCTTTCCCAACTTGTTCAGGACCCGACTAGGGGGACGGCCATACTGGACTTAGTATTAACCAATGGACCCGACAGAACAACGATGTGTAGGTTGGGGGACACCTGGGAAATAGTGACCATAAAGTAATAACCTTCCAATTATCCTTCAAAAGAGTGTTTCTTCAGAGAGGAACAAAAATACCAAACTTCAAAAAAGCTAAATTTAGCCAACTAAGAGAGGCCATAGACCTAACTAACTGGAACAAAGTCCTCAAAAACAAAAATACAGCCACAAAATGGGATATCTTTAAAAGCATCCTAAAATCTTATTGTGAGAGGTACATACTGTATGGGGAAAAAAAGGTTAGGGACCAAAAAGAAACCAATGTGGATAAATAGAAATGTAAAGAAAGCAATAAATGACAAAAAGAAAGCATATAAATCACTAAAACAGGAGGGTAGCGAGGAAACACTGAAAAACTACAAGGAAAAAAATAGAACATGTAAAAAACAAATTAAAGTGGCCAAACTAGAGACCAAGAGATTAATCGCCAAAGAGAGTAAAACTAACCCTAAAATGTTCTTCAATTATATAAATGTTGAAAAGTATAAATCTGAAGGTGTCGGCCCTTTAAAGAGTGATGAGGGGGAGTTGCAGAGAGTGACGAGGAGAAAGCAAAGCTGTTAAATATTTTTTTTTCCCAATGTATTCACTGAGGAAAAAAAACTGTCAGATAAAATGCTGAATGTAAAACTAAATCCCCTACTAAAAGTGTCCTGTCTGACCCAAGAAGAAGTAAACCAGCGATTTAAAAAGATTAAGATAGACAAATCGCCAGGATCGGGAATTAAGTGATGTCATAGAACCTTATTTCTGATGTTTGCGTACTCTATACTGACAGGGAATGTTCCACAGGATTGGCACATAGCAAATGTGGAGCCCGGAAACTACAGGCCGGTAAGTTTAACATATGTTGAGGGTAAACTGTTTGAAGGTTTTCTGAGAGATGCTATCTTAGAGGATCTCAATGGAAATAAGCAAATAACGCCATTGCTTTATGAGGGATCGGTCATGTCAAACTAATTTAATCAGTTTCTATGAGGTGGTAAGTTGTAGACTTGACAGCAGCGAATCAATGGATGTCGTATATCTGGACTTCTCCAAAGCATTTGACACCGTACCTCATAAAAGGTTAGTATATAAAATGAGGATGCTCGGACTGGGAGAAAATGTCTGTATGTGGGTAAGTAACTGGCTGAGTGATAGAAAACAGAGGGAGGTTATTAACGGTACACACTCAGATTGGGTCACTGTCACTAGTGGGGTACCTCAGGGGTCAGTATTGGGCCCTATTCTTTTCAATATATATATATATTAATGATCTTGTAGAAGGCTTGCATAGTAAAATATAGATTTTTGCTGATGACACTAAACTGTGTAAAGTAATTTATACTGAAGAGGCCTATAGTTTCCAGGCTCTGTATTTGGATCCTTTTTGAATATTGGCACCACATTTTCTATGCGCCAATCCTGTGGAACATTCCCCGTCAGTATAGAGTCCTTAAATATCAGATGCTCCTGTAGAGGAAGATTTCCATTACTGATAAATACTGGTAGTAGAGAAGTCTGTGATGAAAGGCTCAGTAAAGTGCTTCCTTCACTTTAACACTGCTCAGACATTTCTACTAGTGGAAATAAGAAATAATGTTCAAAGCAAAGGCTCATCAAATCGCTGTGTGTGCAGACTGTTGTGTCTTGATTTCAGTAACAGAAATTCATGAGTAGAACGATCTCTGTTAGGGCCCTTTCACACTGGCGTTTTTGTTTTCCGGCATAGAGATCCGTCGTCGGGTCTCTATGCCGGAAAAATCCTGATCAGGATCATCCCCATGCATTCTGAATGGAGAGAAATCCGTTCAGGATGCATCAGGATGACTTCAGTTCAGGACCGGAACGTTTTTTGGACGCAGCAAATACCGCAGCATGCTGCGCTTTTTGTTCCGTCCAAAAATCCGGAACACATGCCGCAAGGCCGGATCCGGAATTAATGCCCATTGAAAGGCATTAATCCGGATCCGACCTTAAGCTAAACGTCGTTTCGGCGCATTGCCGGATCCGACATTTAGCTTTTTCTGACTGGTTACCATGGCAGCCAGGACGCTAAAGTCCTGGTTACCATGGTAAAATGTAGCAGGGAGCGGGAGCGGCATACTGACATTCCGTGCGGCTCCCGGGCGCTCCAGGATGACGTCAGGGCGCCCCAGTGCATAGATCACGTGATCGCATGGATCACGTGATCCATGCGCATGGGGCGCTCTGACGTCATTCTGAGCGCCCGGAGCCGCACGGAATGTGAGTATGCTGCTCCCCGCTCCTTATGGCAACCAGGACGCTAGTAGCGTCCTGGCTGCCATAGTAACCTGAAAGCAATTCGAAGACTGATCAGGATCCTGATCAGTCTTCTAATGCTTCAGGTGACTTGCGTTCTGACGGATCCGGCAGGACATAAGTGCCTGCCGGATCCTCAGAACGCAAGTGTGAAAGGACCCTTAATCTATCAAACTCAAGCTCTTATACACATGATGAGGATCTGGACAATGATCGGGGGATGAGCGTTTATATGGATGGCAGTTCCAAATAATTTCCCCGTAATTCTGCAGCCCATCATCTGACAAATGAACAGACAATGGCTTGATGGCAGCACATCACCCTGTGTGAACAGAAATGTGCAGCCAGTGCACACGGGAATTGCATGGGACAAACGATCCGAGCAATGGCTGATCTGCCCCACGCTGCCCTGATCATTGCTGCAGGTTCACAGGAACATCCTTTCCCGATCATTGCCCGCTTGCACTGCCAGTGTTAAAAAGGGCCTTTACTGTCCATGCATCCATAATTTACCACATCTGTTTATGATTGGATTTCCCCTTTAGGGCGAAGTCACATTTGTGGTCAAATCATCTTATTTTGCAGTAATTACAACAAAATGACAGCATAAACTCCATGGGGGAGGATTTTTCACAGACCAGACTTTATTTCAGTGTGTGATCGCCACGTGCGCTGCCGGAGGCTGTGCATAATTTATTACAAGGCACGGATCTACGCTAGCTGATGTAGATTTCAGGGGGGTTTTATGCCTTAAAAACTGACATCAAAGAAGATAAATATGCTGCAGCTGTGTGCCCCGCCCTTCCCGGCCCTCACCACACCCCCTTATCAGGAAATTGGCGAGGGAAGCTGAGAAACGCCACTTGCAACAAAATTTGTCACACGTGAATTTTAAAAAGTCACAGACATTACACTTACATCTTACTCTACTTTTACATTTGCCCAAAGTCACTTTTAGTTGGTCAGATTTATTAATGGTCCTTTAATACTGTGATAAATGTGGTTTGATGGTAGCAGTTTATCCTTCAGTAAGAGGCTTTACAAAAGTCGCACGTCTTTACAAAAAAGTTGCATGTTCTATTAAAAAGTTGCATAAGATAAGCATGGTCCCCCTGGAGTGAAATTGCGCATTTTTTTGTGACTTTTTAAATAGTCGCAATAGTAAATCTGTCTATAGATCCATTTATATAAGAAAACACGCCCACTTTCACAAAACTGGAGAGCTTAGTGCAGAGCTTGAAAAAGTCGCAAAAAAATGCGCAATTTTACCGATTGCGCATTTTTTTGCGACTTTTTTCACTCCATTAAAGTGACTTTAGCTAATGATAAATCTGGCCCATGGTGTTTGAAAAATTTTTATGCCAGAAATCTGGTGTGTGGTTGATGATAAATCCCCCCCATGATTTGACCAGAATGTGGAAATGCACATAAAGCAATTAGAATACCACAAAGATGTCCAACTTTTCGAAATGAAATAGAATCCTCGCTGTGCACCCACAACCAGCCATGTAATGCACCGAGAACGCTCTGGAGGCACATAATTCAGCCTCTATCGAAGGGGACTTCTGTGCTGACAGTCTCCTTAAGTTGACTCTCACCTCCGGCGTTCAGCTGTTGCTGCCATATGAAGTCACATCTGAGCACACATTCTTCCCTGCAGCGTCCCCTGCAGGGGGAATATAACATTACATGATTGCCATTCAAATGCATGGATGTAAGAAGTCCTCTCTGTTGTGGCACCTAGGTGGACTAAGCTAGAGTGTTCTCATCTATGGTATCCCTATCTCCTAACAGCACATATGGACATGCATTTAGAAAATCTTTTTACATACGTCCTAGCAAATCCATTCTTACTTATATAATCTTTAAAGAAATGAAGGTAGCTTTGATTATACAGTATATTGCTATATTTTCTTGTTACATCTTGTATTATAGCCGATCTAAATCCAGTGCTTTTTATACACTATACGAAGAAAAGTATTCGGACATGTCGTAATCATTGAATTTAGGTGTTTAATTCAGTCCATTTGCCACAGGTGTATAAAATCCAGGCCCTGGCCATGCAGCTGCCTTTGCATACATTTGTGAAAGAATGGCTTGTTCTAAAGAGCTCTCTGAATTCCAGCGTGGTCCTGTGACAGGATGCCACCGCTGTTTGGGAAATTTCTTCCCTCCTAGATGTTCTATGATCAACTGTGAGTGGTAATGTTATAAAGTGAAAGCATTTATGCACCACAGCAACTAAGCCACAAAGCGGAGACGGGGTAAAGTTACAGAGAGTGGTCACAGAGTGCTGAGGAGCATAGCGCATAAAAATCGCCAACCCTCTGCTGACTCCATACCTGCCAAACCTCCTCTGGCAATAACATCAGCACAAAATCTGTGCACCAGGCCAAGCAGCTGGATGCAAGCCTTATACCACTATGCACAATGCTAAGTGTGGTGGAGTCGTGTAAAGCACACCACCACTGGACTCTGAAGCAGTGGAAACGTGCTCTGTGGAGTGATGAATCACACTTAGGCCTCATGCACACGGCCGTTGGTGTTTTGAGGTCCGCAATTTGCGGAACGGAACGCAGCCCATTATAGAAATGCCTATTCTTGGCCGCAAAACGGACAAGAATAGGACATGCTATATTTTTTTTTGCGGGGGCACGGAACAGAGCTCCGTGTGCTGTCCGCATCTTTTGCGGCCCCATTGAAGTGAATGCGTCCGCGGCGGAGCCGCGAAATATGCGGCTCGGACGCGGACCCGAACAACGGCCGTGTGCATGAGGCCTTAGTCTGATAGTTTAGTTTGGGTTTGGGGAATGCCAGGAGAACGTTACCTGTCTGACTGGATTGTGCCAACTGTAACGTTTGGTAGAGGAGGGATTATGCTATAGGGTTGTATTTTTATAGGTCGGCCTACTCCCCTTAGTTCCAATAAGGGGAAACCTTAATACTTCAGCATACCAAGACAAATAGAACAATTGTATGTTTCCAAATTTAGGAGAACAGTTTGGGGAAGGCCCTCTTCTGTTCCATCATGACTGTGCCCGGTGAACAAAGCATGGTCCATAAAGACATGTTTGGGTAAGTTTGGTGAGGAAGAACTAGACTGGACCACACAGAGCCCTGACCTCAACCCCATCCAACACCTTTGGGATAAACTAGAATGGAGATGACGAGTCAGGTCCTCTCCTCACAAATGTCCTTCTGGATGAATGGGCAATAATTCCCACAGACACACTCCAAAATCCTGTAGAACGCATTTGCAGAAGAGTGGAAGTTGTTTTAGCTTCGAGAGGTGGGAGGAAAACTCCATAATAATGTCTATGTATATAGAATGGGATGTCATAAAGGCCCCTGTAGGTATAATGTGTAGGTGTCCCTTTTTCCATATAGTGTATCATTTCTAGGTGTAGTATAATATCTTAAGAAGTGCTATGTATTTCTTTCTATAGGGTAATTATGGGGTTTGCCTTTTACACTGAGGCAGGTTTGGACTGGCCCACCAGGTTGCCGGTGAAAGCCTCGGTGGGCCCCCTGAACAAACAAGTGAGCCTCCTACTTTATAAGCTGTGCGCTTATACACAGGTGCCTTCAGTGGGCCTCATGGTCTCCTGAACATGAGAGGGACTCGGCTATAAGCTGCTGCTTGGGTCAGGGTAACATTTTCACAAAATCACTGTAAGAAAAAAAAAAAAAAAGCATTTTGCCGCGATTTTCTGGAAAATAAGACCATGTGGACACAGCCGTAAGCCTCAATCACATGTCAGTGTTTACAGACGTGTGCTGTATGTGTTCTTCAGAGACAGCACACATCCCCATTCATCTTAATGTATGTATTTACACATTAGTGTTTTACCACAGTCCGTGTGTCCGTTTTTTTCTTTAGTACGGATGCATGCTCTATTTTGGATCTATCACACTCATTATAGTCTATGGGTCCGTGAAAACCACGGATGCAACACGGATGCCGTTTGTGTTTCATCCGTGTTTCATGAATCATTGGGAACAGATGATTTGAAAATTATTTTTCAGCTGTTCAGTGTCAGTGACACACGGACAGCAAAAAATGGACACACGGGCCCAACATGGAGGCATCAATGACCACCTTTTCACGGATTTAAGCATGGACACGGATGTGTGATCGAGGCTTTACTGACCAGGAGTGCGAATTGGACTAAAACCTGTTAGTCAATAGTACTGACAGCCTCTCCTCCAGTGAGCCAGGACTGCTAATCGGACTACTGCCTGTGTGGAGGCGGAGCCTGCTGCTGCAAGGGGGAGGAGCCTGGCGACGTGGGGACGCAACTAGAAGCTGCAGCCACAAGAGCCAGCAATATACAGGGCCATGAGTTGAGGAAGGAATCTATATGTATTGTAATGTGGTGTAAAAGAGTACCTCTATGTATGAAAGTGTATATAGAAGAGTATCTGCATGTATGAAAGTGTGCATAGAAGAGTATCTGCATGTATGAAAGTGTGTATGGAAGAGTATCTGCATGTATGAAAGTGTGTATAGAAGAGTATCTGCATGTATGAAAGTGTGTATGGAAGAGTATCTCTATGTATGAAAGTGTGTATGGAAGAGTATCTGCATGTATGAAAATGTGTATGGAAGAGTATCTGCATGTATGAAAGTGTGTATGGAAGAGTACCTCTATGTATGAAAGTGTGTATGAAAGAGTATCTGCATGTATGAAAGTGTGTATAGAAGAGTATCTGCATGTATGAAAGTGTGTATGGAAGAGTATCTGCATGTATGAAAGTGTGTATGGAAGAGTACCTCTATGTATGAAAGTGTGTATGGAAGAGTACCTCTATGTATGAAAGTGTGTATGGAAGAGTACCTCTATGTATGAAAGTGTGTATGGAAGAGTACCTCTATGTATGAAAGTGTGTATGGAAGAGTATCTGCATGTATGAAAGTGTGTATGGAAGAGTACCTCTATGTATGAAAGTGTGTATGGAAGAGTATCTGCATGTATGAAAGTGTGTATGGAAGAGTATCTGCATGTATGAAAGTGTGTATGGAAGAGTATCTGCATGTATGAAAGTGTGTATGGAAGAGTACCTCTATGTATGAAAGTGTGTATGGAAGAGTATCTGCATGTATGAAAGTGTGTATAGAAGAGTATCTGCATGTATGAAAGTGTGTATGGACGAGTATCTGCATGTATGAAAGTGTGTATGGAAGAGTACCTCTATGTATGAAAGTGTGTATGGAAGAGTACCTCTATGTATGAAAGTGTGTATGGAAGAGTACCTCTATGTATGAAAGTGTGTATGGAAGAGTATCTGCATGTATGAAAGTGTGTATGGAAGAGTATCTGCATGTATGAAAGTGTGTATGGAAGAGTACCTCTATGTATGAAAGTGTGTATGGAAGAGTATCTGCATGTATGAAAGTGTGTATGGAAGAGTATCTGCATGTATGAAAGTGTGTATGGAAGAGTACCTCTATGTATGAAAGTGTGTATGGAAGAGTACCTCTATGTATGAAAGTGTGTATGGAAGAGTACCTCTATGTATGAAAGTGTGTATGGAAGAGTATCTGCATGTATGAAAGTGTGTATGGAAGAGTACCTCTATGTATGAAAGTGTGTATGGAAGAGTATCTGCATGTATGAAAGTGTGTATGGAAGAGTACCTCTATGTATGAAAGTGTGTATGGAAGAGTATCTGCATGTATGAAAGTGTGTATGGAAGAGTACCTCTATGTATGAAAGTGTGTATGGAAGAGTATCTGCATGTATGAAAGTGTGTATGGAAGAGTATCTGCATGTATGAAAGTGTGTATGGAAGAGTATCTGCATGTATGAAAGTGTGTATGGAAGAGTACCTCTATGTATGAAAGTGTGTATGGAAGAGTATCTGCATGTATGAAAGTGTGTATGGAAGAGTATCTGCATGTATGAAAGTGTGTATGGAAGAGTACCTCTATGTATGAAAGTGTGTATGGAAGAGTACCTCTATGTATGAAAGTGTGTATGGAAGAGTACCTCTGTATGAAGTGTGTATGGAAGAGTACCTCATGTATGAAAGTGTGTATGGAAGAGTATCTGCATGTATGAAAGTGTGTATGGAAGAGTACCTCTATGTATGAAAGTGTGTATGGAAGAGTATCTATGTATGAAAGTGTATGAAGAGTACCTCATGTATGAAAGTGTGTATGGAAGAGTATCTGCATGTATGAAAGTGTGTATGGAAGAGTACCTCTATGTATGAAAGTGTGTATGGAAGAGTACCTCTATGTATGAAAGTGTGTATGGAAGAGTATCTGCTATGTATGAAAGTGTGTATGGAAGGAGTACCTCATGTATGAAAGTGTGTATGGAAGAGCCTCTATGTATGAAAGTGTGTATGGAAGAGTACCTCTATGTATGAAAGTGTGTATGGAAGAGTATCTGCATGTATGAAAGTGTGTATGGAAGAGTATCTGCATGTATGAAAGTGTGTATGGAAGAGTACCTCTATGTATGAAAGTGTGTATGGAAGAGTATCTCATGTATGAAAGTGTGTATGGAAGAGTATCTGTAGGTATGAAAGTGTGTATGGAAGAGTACCTCTATGTCCATGATAGTGTGTATGGAAGAGTATCTCATGTATGAAAGTATGTATGAAGAGTATCTTGTATGAAGTGTGTATGTAGAGTATCTCTATGTATGAAAGTGTGTATGGAAGAGTATCTGCATTGTGCATGAAGCAGTGTGTATGGAAGAGTCATCTGCATGTATGAAAGTACCTACAGTGTGTGCCTCCTGTATAAAAGCGTGTTGAGACTACCTACTATATATGAAGTATGTGCGCTGTATGCACCAGAGTAGCTTCTAGTGGGCCTCATGGTACTCCGTGAACATGAGCAGAGACTCTGCTATGAAGGTGCTGCATTGGGTCAGGGTAACATATTATCACAAAATCACTGTATGGCAAGAAACCAAAAATAAAGCTCTGTGCCGCTGGATTTTCTGGAGACATAAGTACACATTGTGGACACAGCCAGTAAGCCTCAATCACATGTCAGTGTTGTACAGACGTAGTGCTGTATGTATGTCTCTAGGGACAGTCACACATCCGCCATGTCATCTGAATGTATGTATGTCACACATTAGTGTTTGTACCACAGTCTCGTGCATGTCCGTTTTTATCTTTAGATGCAGGATGCATGCTCTACTTTGGCATGCTATCACACTCATTATAGTCTATGGGTCCGTGAAAACCACGGATGCAACACGGATGCACTGGAAGGCGCTATAAAAGCAGACTCAGTTTTAGCCATTTGGCTCCAGGAGAAGTATATAGTGGGCTCAGCATGCAGGTTGGTACTTGCATCCCTGGATCTGATTGAAGCTGTTATGGCACCCGACGGGCTTACAAGCAGAGTGTACCTGGCATGCATGCTGCACCTGCGCTCCCTGGATTTTGTGTGGCTGTCATGGCCCATAACAGGTAGGAACTAGTGTTAGGGACCACTCATAGAGACGACCTTGAAGTGGTGAGTGGCTTATTACGCTTTGGCCAAAATGTACACTAATGCCTCATTCAACATGTATGGAAGAGTACCTGCATGTATGAAAGTGTATATGGAAGAGTACCTGCATGTGTGAAAGTATGTATGGAAGAGTACCTGCATGTATGAAAGTATGTATGGAAGAGTACCTCTATGTATAAAAGTATGTATGGAAGAGTACCTGCATGTATGAAAGTATGTATGGAAGAGTACCTCTATGTATGAAAGTGTGTATGTAAGAGTGCCTGCATGCAGGGGCATAGCTAAAAGCTCATGGGCCCTGGTGCAAGAATACAGTGCTCAGTGCTTTGTGGTAAGGGGCAGGGAAGCACATAGTCTTAGTGCTGCTTGAGGCAAAAGGTGAAACAGAAGCCCCCTCCCCTCTCATGCCAAATTCTTGACCCAACCCCTTCCCTCTAGCCAGAGGTGTAACTTGACCAGCATGCACTTACTATAATACTGGTGTCTTCTTATGAGGCACAAGCGTCTTTGGGCCCCCTCAGGCTCTTGGGCCCGGTAGCGACTGCTACCTCTGCACCCCCTATAGCTTGGCTCCTTCTTGCATGTATATACACTGCGGGTTTAACTTCATAAATTTGCTGGAATCCCACCGGCAGCCGCATCCTCTCTGCCTCCCATTCGTTTCAGTGGGAGCTAACGCTGAGGATTGGGGAGCGGCTGCTTAAAGCGCACTGAGAAGGGACATGTCCGTTCTTGCTACGGCTTTAAGCAGTCACTCAGTGGTCCTCAGTTTTGCTTCCATTGAAATGACTGAGAGGTAGAAAGGATGCAGTTGTTGGTAGGATGTCAGAGAAATTTCAGCAGCACCAAAAATTCTGTGGTAAAACCCACCAGGTGGGCAGCTCCCAAGTGACCTCTAAAAGTGACAGCGTGTCTGTAGTAGAATTATTGCTGCAACAGACTCTGCCACTACCCACTAGCTTTGGCGCCCGCTCGGCGACGCCTACTATAAATACCCGACATCCTCCGTACATATACAGCAGATGTAGGGAAGAGGTTAAATCTTCTATGATTTCTATGGCTTTGTACAGACCATGCTTGGCCCACTCGGCTGGTGTATGCATATACTGCCAATCATATTCCAAAATGACCACTTTTGGCCTAAATTTGCACTATGTGTTCGTATTGTAAGAAAAAGTTAAACTCCTGGCACAAGTGTGAACAACGCCTGAGTTCGATAGGGTGCTGTAGTGATGTGTTCCTCCATGTCCGGGCCGGCTAATACGAGAAAAAGCTGCTGTGATAGTGTAAAATGCAGGTGCATCTCTTACAGACCTCTCTATGTGACATGGAAGTCACACCCTTCACTTCCGGAAATATTTGGCCAGACCTCTGAAATAATCCATGTTTCCTTGTCAGTAGAGATGAGTCTAAAATCCGGGATAATTGGTTTTACTGGCGTTTTGCTTTAGGGAGAAGTTTCTGTCACAATATTTTTGCCTCCATTGCTGGTATCTGGCAAATCTGGTGCTTTTGATAGAAAATATGCCACGGTGAATTTTGACTGATTCACTCATCTCTATCGCCACTTTCTACACTTTCAGACCCGTCTGCTCATGTGGCGAAACGAAACAACCTGGTTTCTCTTGGAGGCCGCCATGTTGTATAATCTAGCATCTAAAGCAGGCATCCTCAAACTGCGGCCCTCCAGCTGTTGCAAAACTACAACTCCCAGCATGCCCAAACAGCCTACAGGTATCAGCCTACAGCGGGGCATTGTGGGAGTTGTAGTTTTACAACATCTGGAGGGCCGCAGTTTGAGGATGCCTGATCTAAAGCTACCATAAGCATGAGGTTTTGTATGTACAGAACATGACGATTTCTACACGCTCATGTATATGGGAATACAGGATGACTGCCCCCAACATCTCTCATCAGGGGTAACAAGGATTAGTGGGTCAGATATCTGCTATCTAATCCTATTGCTTTTCCATTCAGATAACGTCCCCATTCAGTACAGAAGTAGTGGTAAAATGTCGGCTGAATGATAGCCATGTGCTAGGCCGACATACTGTAAGTAGCATTCACATTGACTGATAAACATAGGCGTGCACAGCCTATTGCATTAGGGTGTGCACCCTAAAGCACAAGCGGACACGCGAGCATGTCTATGTATGTATATATTATATACACATATCTATATATACACACACAAATACACTCTGCTAACATACATACAGACCCGCAGTATCAATATAATGAATAGTGTTGAGTGCGAATATTCGAATTGCAAATTTTTATCGCAAATATCGGAACTTCGAGAATGCGCGAATATTTCGAATATAGTGATATATATTGGTAAAAACGAATATTTGTCTTTTTTTTTTTTCATCTGAATCCATTACCTGCTTCTTGCTTGTGGGCCAATTTGAGAAGGCTGCAATATTGTCGTCTGTAATGATTTTGAATATTCTTCATTATTCAATTTATTTTCTCTTATGCGAAAAATCGGCAATGTAATATTTGCATAATGCGAATATTCTAAAACACAAATATATAGCACTATATAATATAGTGCTATATATTCATTTTTTAGAATATTCGTCATTTTTTCCAATTTAATGTGAACAGTCATTGGCCCATAAGCAACCTAAGCAGGGAGGAATCATGACTTCAGGTGGAAAAAAATGACAAATATTCTCGGATTGACCCACAAGTCAGTAATGACTCATTACTGATTTTGAATATTCTTCATTATTTAATATAGTTTGTTATGCGAAAAATCGGTAATTAAATATGCGCATTAATCGAATTGCACAAGGGCGTTAAGCAACTTTTCTATTGGGTTGGCTTGGCTTGGTAGAAATGTAGAATATAGCGCTATATTATACATATTCGACAATTCTACCAAGCCAACCCATAGAAAAGTTGCTTAACACCCTTACGCGATTCGATTAATGCGCATATTTATTTACAGATTTTTCTCATAACATAAACTATATTAAATAATGAAGAATATTCTAAATCAGTAATGAGTCATTTAATTTTATATTTAATTATTTAATATAGCTTGTTATGCGAAAAATCTTCAATTAAATATGCGCTTTAATCGAATCAAATAAGGACGTTAAGCAACTTTCCTATTGGGTTGGGGAGTGTTTTAGAATATTCGCATTACGCGAATATTACATTGCCAATTTTTCAAAATCGATCGAATAATCTCAAATACGAATATGACGAATATTCTAACAAATATTCGCGAAATATCGCAAATTGGAATATTGCCCCTGGTGATCATCACTAATAATGAAGGAAGAAGAAATCATTTTTAAACGTACCCGTATTTTTCACCCTATAAGACGCTCCGGCCCATAAGACGCACCTAGGTTTTAGAGGGGGACAATAAGAAAAAAATACATTTCATTACACCTGAGGTCAGACCCCCAATCAGACCCCCAATGTTAATCATACCTCAGCTGACAGCCCCAATAAGACCCCCAATTTTAATAAGACCCCAATAAGACCTCAGATCAGACTCCAATGTGAATGACCCCCAATCAGACCTCAGATAAGAGCCCCAGTGCCTCTTATCAGCCCCCCAGCAGCCTCTCTTCAGCCCCCCAGCAGCCTCTCTTCAGCCCCCCAGCAAAGCCCCCAGTGCCTCTTATCAGCCCCCCAGCAGCCTCTCTTCAGTCCCCCAGCAGCCTCTCTTCAGCCCCCCAGCAAAGCCCCCAGTGCCTCATATCAGCCCCCCAGTGCCTCCTATCAGCCCCCCAGTGCCTCCTATCAGCCCCCCCAGTGCCTCATATCAGCCCCCCCAGTGCCTCATATCAGCCCCCCCAGTGCCTCATATCAGCCCCCAGTGCCTCCTATCAGCCCCCCAGTGCCTCCTATCAGCCCCCCAGTGCCTCCTATCAGCCCCCCAGTGCCTCCTATCAGCCCCCCAGTGCCTCATATCAGCCCCCAGTGCCTCATATCAGCCCCCCAGTGCCTCATATCAGCCCCCCAGTACCTCATATCAGCCCCCCAGTGCCTCATATCAGCCCCCCAGTGCCTCATATCAGCCCCCCAGTGCCTCATATCAGCCCCCCAGTGCCTCATATCAGCCCCTCCAGTGCCTCATTTCAGCCCCCCAGTGCCTCATTTCAGCCTCCCCAGTGCCTCATTTCAGCCCCCCAGTGCCTCATAACAGCCCCCAGTGTCTCATATCAGCCCCCAGTACCCTCTTTAGCCCCCAGCAGCCTCTCTTCAGCCCCCCAGCAGCCCCATATCAGCCCCCAATGCCCCTCTTTAGCCCCCCAGTGCCTCATATCAGCCCCCAGGGCCAATAGGAAAGTTGTCTACCACTTAGTGTTGATCGCGAATATTCTAATCGAATCAAATTTTTATTGCTAATATATTACATTGCCGATTTTCGCAATCAAGTAAATAATGATTGGAGATCACGAATTCTCGAATTTGCAAATTTATGGCGAATATTCGGCCAAAAATTCACATTTGAATATTGCCTATGCCGCTCATCACTACTAGCAAATAGTTTCATCTGTGTATTTAATTCCAGGTCACATCTTATAGTGTGCCTTAATAATGTATTTATGCAACTGACGTGACATGTAATGTGCCTGGTTTTACTGCAGGGGGCTCTGGGAGAGCCTTAGGCTAGCATGGAACTAACCACTCCATTCTTATTCCCCACTTGGGGCATAAGTGGGCCATTTCCGTTTCCTACCAAGGGAAGGGTTGCTGAGGAAGGAGTGAGTTGAAGTTTGACATCCAAAGGGACATGGCATTGTGAGGGAGTGTTTTCCCCTCCCTGCTGCAGGAGCCCCTGATAGCAGCTTGCAGAGCACCCGCTCCTTGCATTATCCTGTACTAATAGACTTCATTAATGAGTAGAGGGAAAACAGGCAAAATACACCCTCCTCAGCAAACTACATTGAAGCCAAAGCCAGTTAAGAACGAGAGCAGCATTTAGAAGGCCTGTCACCATATAGCATCCTTCTAGAAGTAGAAGAGAATTGCACCAAACCCATTGAAATGAATTGTATTGTCAAGTTCAAGTTATCCAAGTAAACATGATTAAAACGTTCCCTTCACTTTATTCTTCAACTCAATCTTTGCAACGGAGACTGACCACCAGGAGGCAACAGACTAAAGGTAGGAGCACTGTGACACAAACATTAGGCCGCAGTATAGCACTCGGCATATCCTAAATTACAGCAAGCAGAGAGTTTCAAAACTGTGAAACAATGGTACCTAAAACATAACCCCGAACCGGCCCGGATCCGGTGGAATAGTTAAGAATTATTGTGCTGTCACGCATTCTCAAAACGGCTGAGGTGTGTCCCGCTTTCAGCTGTCTCTGCATCCAGAGATCTCGGAGATGGTTACTTGAAATGGTGAAGCAGAGAGCCTCTGCTCTTCCCTCCCCACTTCACCATTCAGCTCAGCTGCTGGCGCTCCCCAGGAGCGGGAAGGATGTGGTCAGACATCCCTCTACTGGGCTGTCTAGAAGGAGCATGCAATCCTGGGAACCATCAGACGCGCTCCTCCTAAACAGCCCAGCAGTACATAGCTACTGTGAAGGGGGCACATCTTGGCATGAGTACTGTGAATGTGGGATGTGCCACCCCCCCAACGCCCATCGTGTCTAGGTCTATAGGAATGCCGAGTGGTGTAGCCCCAATAGTTTCCAGTGTGTGTCACGGTGCTCTTGTCTGGATACAGTTCGCTCCCCAGGACTTGGCTCCGAAGCAATAAGGGGGATGAGTAAGGGTGGAGAAATTGTTGAGTCCAGACTTTTATAAATTTCAACAGCTTTAATTGATTCAACTTGCATCAATACAATATTAAGGCAAACTTGATAACTCCGCTTTCTCTCTCTGCTGTGCTGAACTCTGCTTTAGTCTGGTTGCTGGACTTTAGGGCAGTTTTGGTACCTCTGAAGTGGGGTACCTTTGGCTGTTGACCCCTCGCAATATTCTATCAGTAAATCGATAAGGAGTCAGAGTGCTCTATGAGCTGCTTCCCTCTGGAGAGACTCCTGGTGCAGGAGGAGGCACTTTTAAACTATAATTGCCACCCCTCCTTTTGGTAGGAAACAGGACTGGCCCATTTCTGCCCAAAAGCGGGAGAATGGACTGGTAAGTTCCATTCTATCTAAGGATCTCTCTCCCTGCCAGATACACACTGCCATCTGCTGGACAACCAGGAACATTACATGAACATAACAGTTTAAGAGCAATATTAGCAATGCGCAGTGAAAAAGGCCTGAAATGAGTACATGGATGACATTGTGGTTAGCAATTAAAGACAGTATGAGGGTGAAGAAATGGTAATGCCACTCTGGAGTATTACAAAGGGAGCACATCTGGGCATGACTACTGTGAAGGGGGCACATCTGGGCATGACTACTATGTAGGGGGCACATCTAGGTTAAACTACTGTAAGATGCCCAAAAGGGGGAATAATTACTATGTGGGGGAATTAAGGGGACTGGGTGGGATTGGGTGTGTATGTTATGTTTTGTGTGGCATTGGAGGTGTGTAAGAGGGTGCCTAGTATGAAAAAAAATTGCTGTGCCACACATATTATCCCTTTGTAATTTTCAAAAGTTTGGAGGTATGTCTAAAAATATTTTGAAGATGGCATTTCTGTGGACTTTCTCTGTAGGCTTCTCTATAGGACTTAAAAATTCCAGGAAAAAGATACAAATCTAAACATAAAAATATTTGTGAAAACTGCTATGAAAAGTACTTAAAATTAGCTTTTTAAAAAAAATAATAATAATTAGTGTGTATAAATGAATGAAGCTGAGTTGCAACCCAGCTCTCCCGGATACTGATGTACTGTCACTAAAGATAAACACAATTTTGTTTTACAACTTGAGAAAAAAGGACAATTCAGAGGTTCGTTTGTGACTTTACGGTGAGGGGTGTAGAGCTGTACTGAGTGCAGTAGTCTGCAGATCTTATTACAGTCAGTGAGAAGTACAAGGGCGTCTCTGAGGCTGTAGTTGGGAGGTGGGAGACCGCCAAGTGCTCGCCCCTCAGTCAGACACATCTCCCGGAGCTGAAAGTTCAGGGGAACATTCTGTGGAGAGTTTAGCAGAGAAGAAAGTGTGGATGTAATCCTGGTAACGTTATGTGTCTGTATGGGTGCTCTGTGTGGGGAAATGTTCCTAACCTACAGTAATGGTGCAGGCAGTGCAAGGAGGAGGAGGGATGCATAGAGAAATGGGGTGTCTTAAGCAATATGGGGTTCTGTAGAATAGAGGTCAGAGGGAGCAGTTTTATATGTAAATATACACGTAAAGGGGTTATGCCATGATTGCTGTAAAAAATGAAAATTGGACATCCTATAGTACATGACAATACCTTTCTAACAAAGCTAGAACCAGCCCTGTACCTCACATGGGTCCAGAGATCGCCACCTCCACTGCTCCAATTGCTCTGCTAGAGTATTTTCAGACCGGCAGCTCGAGGGAGGGAGGGGGGGGAAGGGGGTCTGCTGCAGCTCTCTCTGTGTAACTGCCACAGCCTCTAACAGAGCATGTGGCTGGTGGCAATTGAAGATTTAAACTGAGCATGTGCGGCTAGCTCATTGAGGGGGACTAAAAAATAATGAAAATAACAAACAGCAGGTGGCGCTATACAGATACATTTTATTAAATAACTCAGTGGCTATACAAAATGTTTAATTATATGCAATTACAAAAGTATTCAGATCCAGGTGCTGGTTTGAAAAATGTAAAACGTGTTTCGAGACTAGGAGTGAGCGAGTTGAGCTTCGGATCCAAGATCCGAAGTAGATTCATTCCAAAACTTCGTTATAATGCTGTACGGAGACCTGTATGCGAATGTATGTGCTTTGGCAAGGCAAAATTCGATAAGTTCGAATCCGTGCGAGGCTTCGGTGAATAACTTCGGCCTTTGATTCCACGACTTTAAAAAAATTTTAAAACAGGAATCCGAAGTCTGCTTCGGTACCAAGGTACCAGCCAGTACCGAATCCGAAGTCGGCTTCGATTCCTGTTTTAAAATGTTTTTAAAGTCGTAGAATCAAAGGCCGAAGTTATTCACCAAAGTCTAGTGTAACTTCGGACTTACCGAATTTTGCCTCACCTAAGCACATACAGTTTAATGCTGTATAGAGAAAGGTCTCCGTACAGCATTAAAATTAATTTTTGGAATGAATCAACTTCGGATCTTGGATCCAAAGCTCTATTTGCTCCTCCCTATTCATGACACAACCCCTTTAATAAGTGTTTATGAGCTGTCAGGAGTTCAGAGATATAGGCTATAGATCGAGCTGACGTATTCAGTGTAAAACAGCTTGAAATTATCTGCAGATACACTGAAAGTAAAAGCTGTATAACTCCAAAGTGCTGAAATTGTTTTTTCATAATACCAATTAAATGCAGTAATAAAAAAAAAATTGCCATAGCCTTTAAAGGAAATGTGTCGAAAATTTCATCTGCCAGTTAAAACTAAATAGTAGCACAAATCCTTTTTTCTATTTTGTTTTTATTTTCTGATTGCAGATTTTTTTAAATCTATCTTCTGAACATGATTATAGGGGCGGCCATCTTGCCTTAGCTGTTCTTAACAGCATTTAGAAAGCATTTAAAAAATTGCTTTATAGCAGCCCCATGGCCAGGAGGGGACGCTATTGACTTCTATGGGAGAGTTTTCTAGCCATGTTCTGTGCAGTGGCGTGCCTAGGGTGTTTGGCACCTGGGGCGGGTCCTTTCTCTGCCCCCCCCCCCCCCAATACTTTAAAAAAATTGTACCCCCTCACAATAGTATTGCCTTCATGGTACAAACTTCACTGTATTTTTGTACAGATGTGTGCCCCCTCACAGTAGTTATCCCACATTGTGCCCTCTCTCAGTGGTTATGCCCTCTGTGCCCCTTTCATAGTTGTAATGCCGATTGTGCCCCCTTCACAGTAATAATCCCAATTGTGCCCCCTTCACAGTAATAATCCCCATTGTGTCCCCTTCATAGTAATAGTCCCCATTGTGCCCCCTTTATAGTAATAATACCTACTGTGCCCCCTTCATAGTAATAATGCCCATTTTGCCCCCTTAACAGTAGTAATGCCCATTGTGCCCCCTTGACATTAGTGATGCTCTATGTGCCCCTCCATAGCAGTAATGACCTCTGTGCCCCAGCTGTTTGAAGAGAGGGCAGCGCTCATATGAGAGCTGCTTTCTCTGTTCTGTTCATCTGCTCGCCGTAGCATTTGCAGTGGTGAGTAGGTAAACAGAGCAGGTAGCACTCCTACAAAAAAAAAGTGAACAACCCCTTTAAAGACCTAGTTGGAAAACCATACATACAGCGCTGCAGAACATACAGGGTCATACAGCGCCACATACCTCCTACATCCAGTGACTTCTCTTCTCTAATGTAGATATTCTCTTACCTTTTCTTCTCCTGTTAGACCAGACCACCATGGTGACTTCTTTCAGAGTTTAAGAAACAGACATCTGACTTTCCTACCTCAACCTGCCACCCCCAATATTGTGTCCACTGTGTTCCCCAATACTTTCCTGCAGAAACTGTCCCCCTGAAAATACTGGTGCCACACAGACTCCCATTAGACCTCCAGGTCCCCATATCGGACCCCCATTAGACCTCCAGACCCCCCAGTCACACCTTCATAACCCCATTAGACCTCCAGACCCCCCATTAGACCACTCCAGACCCCCCCATTAGACCACTCCAGACCCCCCCAGCCAGACCTCCAGACCCCTCATAGACCACTCCAGACCCCCGAATAGACCTCTCCAGTCAGCCAGAACACAGCAGTACGGGCCCTGAGAAGAGCGAGCAGGAGGAGGGGTAAGTACTGTACAGCGCTCTCCCCCTCCTCCTGCAGACTGGTGAGCACTTCCATTATGGAAGCGCTCACTAGTATTCCCTTTATTCCCTTTATAAGATGCACTGCATTTTATAAAAGGAAAAGCAATGAGCGCTTCCATCCACCCCCACCCCCCTGGGCACGCCACTGGCTCTGTGACCTGTGCAGAGGTCATTGTACAGGGAAGGAGTAGATAAGCTTTGACAATCACCTCTTATGAATGAAGGATCCTGCCTTATCTGTGCACAGAGGTGATATCATGATGAGCAGGATTAGAATAACAGATAAGCAAGTAACTGCAGTAAAGTGATCTGTACAGACCAAGCAGTGGAGCCTATTATTAGGCTCAGTGGCAAGTGGGAAAACTGTAGGATTTTATGGGTTTTGTTTAAATATAGATATTGACATGGAAAATTAAAAATAACGTCACCAAAAATTCTTTAAAAATATGTTAAACATAAAATCGTGATTTAAACAATAGGTAATTTTCTGATGACACATTCCTTTTAAGTCAGCGTTGTATGGAGTTCGGTAGGTCCTACTTTACCTACAAAGGTTTTTTTTGCTGGCTTGCTTCCCCGGATGCAGTATTTCAGAGCTATTCTCTCTTTGAAATATTGCTTCTAGGAGAGAATAATTCTGCAGTACGACACCATAAAGAGAAACGCCCCTGATTTGAAGAGAATCACTCAGTCTAAGGGCTCATTCATGCAACCGTGTGGTTGCCGTGGCCATGTTGCGGTCCGCAATGCACGGGCAGCAGCCTTGTGAATCCCGTATTGGGGTGCGACCCATTGATTTGAATGGGTCTGCAATCTGCAAAATACGGCAAAAGATAGGACATGTCCTATCTTTTACAGTGTGGAAACATGGACCCTAAAGCCCACAGAGTGTTTCTGTGGGCTTCCGATCCATGCCTCTGCCCTGCAAAAGATAGGACATATCCTATCCTTTGCTGTATTTTGCAGATTGCAGACCCATTCAAATCAATGGGTCCACACTTGAGAAGTGTAGTTCACACAGCTATACGGTTGTACGAATGAGCCCTTAGGACGTATTTTCATTCTCCCTTTTATTTATTTGCTTCTTATGTTGATGTGCTATTGTGTGCTATGTCTATTATTATAGGGATGTCAGTTACACTATGTGGACGTGCTTCCTGCATATGTGATAAAGTGGCGTTCCAAAGTGTTATCGGGATATAATATCCGGCGGCAGACGATGCCGCGGTCGTAGAGGTGGTTGTGTGATAAAGGTCTTGTGATGGTGCAGTCATTGCTTTAGTGATGGAAATTGTCTTTTTCTAGTGCAAAACGGAAAAAGCTGCTGAATGATCCTACTACAGAATGAGGCAGATCCACTCTTCCTCCATGTGTTGATTTTGGCACTCGATCTGGTGCTCAGAAAAGTCTCTTCCGCTTTCCTCTGCAGGATGTTCAATGTCTGGGTCTGACTTTGTTATACAGCTGCCCGGGTGTTTTCACTTTTAATATTGCCCCAATAGTTCTGCTCATAAGATTTATTATAACGCTGATGTTTTTGTGTATTACCTTGTAGTGATTGTGTAGTTTGCTCGGAATGTTTAGCTTTTTCATGTGACTTTTTATGCTTGGCTTTTTCTCTTACTTTTAATTGTAATGATTTGTAAAACACTTTAGTAGGACCTACATTTTCAGTTTTTTATTGTTTTCGCTCCCTCCTTTTCTGTCCACAGTGGTACATTTAAGATTCAGCGCTTTGCCGTAGACAGGTCTGAATTGAAAAGAGAATGATTCATGCATGAGTCAACGGGTTCACAAAGCATGATGTCTATGGCTGATTGAGGGCCTCTACATTCACATTTTTTTTTTTGTGACAGATGCTGGACCCAGAATTTGCGCAGTGGAATTTCTTTTTTGTATTGTTAAGATTAACACGCTTGCTTTTTTTTTTGTGTGTGTGTCCTGGGAGGCCTCTCTTGCTTGTTTCATTTACATTTGAATAATAATGCTCTGCTTTAAGCCGGCCATACATATTGGATGAGTCAGTTAAAACAGGCCATTTGGACCACCGTGTTTAGGTGCTGGCAATGGCTGATGATTGGTCAGATTGAAATTCTTTGTCCAGTTCTAGGTTAAAACTATGTTCATACTATTTAGACATCTTATTTAATTGCAAGCATATAAAAAAAAAGCCACACTTTGTTTTCAAGCTGCATCCCTGAGGCTACTTTCACACTTGCGTTTTTGGCTGATACGGCATGGATTGTAATATAGTAACATTAGTATATAAGACCGAAAAAAGACATTTGTCCATCCAGTTTGGCCTGTTTCCTACAAGTTGATCAAGAGGAAGGCAAAAAACCCCTGTGAGGCAGAAGCCAATTTTCCCCACTTAGGTGGAAAAAATTCCTTCCCGACTCCAATCAGGCAATCAGAATAACTCCCTGGATCAACGACCTATCTCTAGTAGCTATAGCCTGAAATATTATTACGCTCCAGAAATACATCCAGGCTCCTCTTGAATTCCTTTATTGTACTCACCATCACCACCTCCTCAGGCAGAGAGTTCCATAGTCTCACTGCTCTTACCGTAAAGAATCCTTTTCTATGTTTGTGTGCAAACCTTCTTTCCTCCAGACGCAGAGGATGTCCCCTCATCACAGTCACAGTCCTGGGGATAAATAGATGATGGGACAGATCTCTGTACTGACCCCTGATATATTTATACATAGTTATTAGATCTCCCCTCAGTCGTCTTTTTTCTAAAGTGAATAACCCTAATTTTGATAACCTTTCAGGATACTGTAGTTGCCCCATTCTAGTTATTACTTTAGTTGCCCTCCTCTAAACCCTCTCCAGCTCTACTATGTCTGCCTTGTTCACAGGAGCCCAGAACTGTACACAGTACTCCATGTTTGGTCTGACTAGAGATTTGAAAAGTGGTAGGACTATGTTCTCATCACGGGCATCTATGCCCCTTTTGATGCAACCCAATATCTTATTGGCCTTGGCAGTAGCTGCCTTACACGGGTTTTTACAGCTTAGTTTGCTGTTTATTAAAATCCCTAGATCCTTTTCCATGTCAGTGTTACCGAGTGTTTTACCATTTAGTATGTACAGGTGACTTGCATTATTCATTCCCATGTGCATAAGTTTACATTTGTCAGTATTAAACCTCATCTGCCATTTCTCTGCCAAGCCTCCAATCTATCCAGATCCCTCTGTAGCAGAAAACTGTCCACTTCAATGTTAACTACTTTACACAGTTTAGTGTCATCTGCAAAAATTAATATTTTACTGTGCAAGCCTTCTACAAGATCATTAATAAATATATTGAAGGAAATAGGGCCCAATACTGACCCCTGAGGTACCCCACTAGTGACAGTGACCCAATCTGAGTGTGTACCATTAATAACCACCCTCTGTTTTCTGTCACTCAGCCAGTTACTTACCCACTTACAGACATTTTCTCCCAGTCCAAGCATCCTCATTTTATGTACTAACCTTTTATGAGGTACAGTGTCAAATGCTTTGGAGAAGTCCAGATATACGACATCCATTGATTCGCTGCTGTCAAGTCTAGAACTTACCTCCTCATAGAAACTGATTAAATTCGTTTGGCATGACCGATCCCTCATGAAGCCATGCTGATATGGCGTTATTTGCTTATTTTCATTGAGATACTCCAAG
The DNA here is from genome assembly GCA_033119425.1 of Bufotes viridis. Lineage (NCBI taxonomy): Eukaryota > Metazoa > Chordata > Amphibia > Anura > Bufonidae > Bufotes > Bufotes viridis. The sequence goes on from CM065594.1 coordinate 53,424,960, forward strand.
ATAGGATCACTTAGAAGCCCTTCAAACAGTTTACCAACAACAGATGTTAAACTTACTGGCCTAAAATTTCAGGCTCTGTTTTTGGACCCTTTTTGAATATTGGCACCACATTTGCTATGCGCCAATCCTGTGGAACATTCCCTGTCAGCATAGAGTCTGTAAATATCAGAAATAAAGGTCTGGCTATGACATCACTTAATTCCCTCAGGATACGGGGGTGTATGCCATCTGGTCCTGGTGATTTGTCTATTTTAATCTTTTAAAGTTGCTGTTGATTCAATTTTGGGCCAATCCATTTTATTATTTGTTTAATTGCATAATATCAATCTTTGATGTGAGTAGAGGTGCCTTATTGACTTATAATACATTTTTGTCCATCTCAGATATTTAGTGTGCCCCTCCTGTATCTTTCACTTTTTGTTGTTAGAGACGGGTGTATCCAGAGGTGAGCACCTTGGCCGTTTGTTTTTGGAGGGTGAGCCACTATTTTTTTTTATCTTTTTGCTGTTGTACTTCTTCCTGGATCAGGCAGGACACTTTTAATGGGGAATTTACTTTTACATTCTGCATTTCATCTGACAGTTTATTTTCCTCAGTGAATATAGTGGAGAAAAAAATATTTAATAGTTTTGCTTTATCTTCGTCGCTCTCTGCAACACCCCCCTCATTGCCATGTAGAGGGCTGACTCTTCTATATAATTGAAGAACATTTTAGGGTTAGTTTTACTCTCTTTGGCAATTAATCGCTTGGTCTCTAGTTTGGCAATTTTTATTCGTTGTTTACATATTCTATTTTTTTCCTTATAAATTATCAGTGCTTCCTGGCTCCCCTCCTGTTTTAGTGATTTTATATGCTTTCTTTTTGTTATTTATTGCTTTCTTTACGGTTCTATTTATCCACATTGGTTTCTCATTGTTTCTTAGCCTTTTATTCCTATAAGGTATGTACCTCTCACAATTTGATGTTACAATGCTTTTAAAAATCTCCAATTTTGTGGTTGTATTTTTATTTTTGAGGACTTTGTCCCAGTTAGTTAGGCCTATGGCCTCGCTTAGTTGGCTAAATTTAGCTTTTTTGAAGTTTGGTATTTTTGTTCCTCCCTTTAGAAACTCTCGTTTGAAGAATAATTGGAAGGTTATTACTTTATGGTCACTATTTCCCAGGTGTCCCCCAACCTGCACATCTGTTGTTCTATCAGGTCTATTGGTTAATACTAAGTCCAGTATGCCTGTCCCTCTAGTTGGGTCCTGAACCAGTTGGGAAAGGTAATTGTCTTTGGTTATTGCCAAGAACCTGTTTCCTTTATGGGATATACAGCTTTCAGTTTCCCAGTCTATCTCTGGGTAGTTGAAGCCCCCAATAATAACAACTTCATTATGATTTGCCGCCTCATCTATCTCGTTTAGTAATAGATTTTCTATGGACTCTTGTATATTAGGTGGTTTATAATATACTCCTATTAGTAATTTCTAATTGTTTTTGCCTCCATGTATTTCTACCCACAGTGACTCCACATTTTCATGTCCCTCACGGATGTATTCTCAGATTGTGGGATTTAGACAGGACTTCACATAGAGGCAGACCCCTCCCCCTCTCCGGTTTTGACGATCCTTTCTAAACAGATTGTAACCTTTTATATTAACTGCCCAGTCATAGCTGTCATCCAGCCATGTCTCAGTTATTCCCACTATATCATAGTCCTCCTCACACATCACTAATTCCAGTTCACCAGTCTTTTTAGTCAGGCTTCTGGCATTAGTATACATACATTTGAGAGGTTTATGTGTATTTTGTACCCTACACCTTTCCTTCTGAACTGTTCTAGTCCCCCCTTCCATTCCTCCCCCAGTCACACTACCTCGCCCCCGGTCTCTATCTGCACTATCTTCCCCTCCTATAACGTAAGTACCCCCCCCCAAGTCCCTAGTTTAAACACTCCTCCAACCTTCAAGCCATCTTTTTCCCCAACACAGCTGCCCCTTCCCCATTGAGGTGCAGCCCGTCCCTACGATAGAGCCTGTAGCCGACAGAGAAGTCGGCCCAGTTCTCCAGGAACCCAAACTCCTCCTTCCTACACCAGTTCTTGAGCCATTTGTTAACCTCCCTAATCTCCCGCTGCCTTTCTTGTGTGGCTCGTGGTACAGGCAGTATTTCAGAAAATACTACTTTTGAGGTCCTTGCCCTAAGCTTTTGACCTAAATCCCTGAAATCATTTTTAAGGACTCTCCACCTTCCTCTAACTTTGTCATTGGTTCCGATATGGATCATGACCGCTGGATCTTCTCCAGCCCCTCCCAGTAATCTGTCAACCCGATCCGCGATGTGTCGAACTCTAGCGCCGGGAAGACAGCACACTGTTTGGCGATCATGATCTTTGTGACAGATCGCCCTATCTGTTCCCCTAATAATTGAGTCTCCGACTACCAGCACCTGTCTGGCCTGCCCTGCTCTCCTGGTCCTTTCTTACTGGAGCTGACATTCCCCTGACTAGCAGAGGAAGTGTCTGGCTGCAGCAGTGCTGTCCCTGAACTGTCATCCCCCTCATCTGCCAACCGTGCAAACTTGTTGGGGTGTGTCAGATCAGGGCTAGCCTCCCTGGCACTCTTCCTTCTACCCCGCTTTCTTACTGTTACCCAGCAAAAAAAAAAGCGCTTCCGATAATGATAATACAACCATCTGCATCGGTTATGAACGGATCCGGTTGTATTATCTTTTACATAGCCAAGACGGATCTGCCATGAACTCCATTAAAAGTCAATGGGGGACGGATCCGTTTTCTATTGTGTCAGAGAAAACGGATCTGTCCCCATTGACTTGCATTGTGGTTCATGCCGGATCCGCATCCCAGGATGGAAAGAAAACTGCAGCTTGCTGCGTTTTGCTCTCCGGTATGGGAACGAAACCAAAGGGAACGGAATGCATTTTGGAGCATTCCGTTCTGTTCAGTTACATTTTGTCCCCATTGACAATGAATGGGGACAAAACGGAAAATGTAAACGCAAGTGTGAAAGTAGGTATTGTAGTGTGAAAGTAGCCTCATCTGAGCATTTTATTTCGTATGAACGATCCAACAATTTATTGGCCGCATCTAGGGCTAACTTTATACCACACTTTTGACAAAAACATACACTGGTAGGAAGGGATCCAATTGGACCCTTATAGCATTGAATCCTGTTGGCAGTGACCTCTACATCCAGATGTATGTTTATTGCTGGAATTTATATGTGAAGTTGTGAAAAGGAAAGACTCCCCATGTAGATTTTTTTTCAACATGACAGATCAATCAATGGGTCAGATCAATCAATGGTTTTATGCCATAATGGCATTTAAAAAAGTAGCAGATTATGGTGCACTCCATATTTGCATTATAATTTACAGTTGTTCCCGTTTCTCGACACTTTTCAAAAGGGTTGCAAAAGTGGGTGTGGCTTAGCAAAAGGCGTGGCCTCCTGCACCCCAATGGATTTACACCAGAAACTAGCACACAGCCAAATTATTAAGAAAAGTCCGTCTTGATGAATTTTCCCCAGTATGTCTCAATATTTGATCTTCATTCAAACAGTATATAAAGAGGAAGATGACATAATAGAGAAAAAACAAGAGCAAACTTTGCTATAATGTTCTAAAAAAAATCACAAATATTAAAATTGGAGTGTTCCTAAGTTTTTGTGAATGTTGCTAATACATTTTATTTTTTGGCAACTGTACAGAAGCCTGATGCAAACGTAATTATAAGAAACATATTTTTCAATGTACGGCTTGGTGAGCAAATGGGACTTTTTTTTTCTGTGCTTAAGTAGAGAGTGATTACATTTGATAGCTAACATTTCACTATGACGTATTACATCCTGTGATTTCCCTTCCTCCTGCAAGTGTGCTGTTCCATTACAGTTCTTTTCTGGAGCTTATTCTACTGAGAAATTAATTATTTGCCTTTACCACTGATTGGCACTTACATTTACAGAGAGTTCTAGTGCATCCATTCTCCACTCGAGTGTAATTCATAATTGCTTATACATAGACTTGTGTGACACTTTTAGGCACTGTTGTCAATCCTATGGATCTTTTGTTGCAATGTGGCATTTATGTATTTGTCACAATTATACTTGCTCACAATAACCGATAGCAATGCAATAACTGTCTCAGCATTAGGGGGCATTTACATGACCGTAATTCTGGGTCCTCATCCATTCAGTTCTGTGGGGCTGAGCTGCCCCTAGGCCATGTGACCGATGAATGTGACATTACATGGCCTAGACCAGGAATGCCCAACGTGCGACACTCCAGCTGTTGCAAAACTACAACTCCCAGCATGCCAAGACAGCCTACAGCTATCAGCCTACAGAAGGGTATGGTGGGAGTTGTAGTTTTACAGCTGGTGCAGGGCCGCAGGTTGGGCATCCCTGGACCGGACAAAGCTGTAAGCTGTGAGCATCGGTGCCTTCTCAAACACTGATCAGATACTGATACCTACTGTATCCTAAGGTTAGGTCATCAGTGTAAAACTCCCAGAAAACCCCTTTAATAAACTTATACAGAGTACTTTTCAATTGCCACTGCTCCATTGACTTTAGTGTTGTTTTTTTTTGGGGGGGTTGTAGTCCTCCTACCCCGCTCACAAGATCACAAGATACAAGCCTCAGTGGTTCAGGCACTGAATACAAAAATCCATGACTGGTTTGCCCAGGGTGCAGCTACCTGAAACCTTCACTTAAGCGGAGGGATTTTCTTCCTTCTGACACAGCTAGTTCTATTCTGACACTGTGGTGATTGGGCAGAGTCGGAAGGAAGGAAATCCCTCCCCTTTAGTGAACACTTTGGCTAGGCAACCCCGGAGATGGATTTATATATTCTGTGGCAGAACTATTGGGCCTGGATCTTGAGAACTAGAGGGGGGCCTGAAAAATAAAAATGCAGCGGAGCTGCAGCAATTTGGATAAGTACTCTGTATTATTAGCGTGGCGTCAGGTCTTCTTTAAGCTCACAGTTTAATAGTTGCAATGTTGTGACCTCTTGGTCAGATGCATTTGAGTCACCAGCTCTCACGGGCCTCCCACTGCTGGTTACCCTCGTTTTCCCTATGCACAGTAATAGGGATAAAGTTGGCAATCAGTGGCGGGTGGGAGGGAGGTCACATTAGTCCATGCTGCTACAGTTCTTTGGCCTTTAACTATGAAAATTTTCTACACGGTCCTCATCTGTATGTATCGGAACAAAGCTCAAGCGCTTGTACAGATGACTACATACAGTATATTGCTATTTTGGGATTCTACTTACAGATACAGTATATAGCGATAAAAACCTGGCTACATGTCTTTAAAAGTTAAAGGGGTTCTCCGAGTGTTTAATACTGATAATCTATCCTCAGGATAGGTCATGAGCATCTGATTGGTGGGAGTCCAACTCCCGGCACGCCCGCCATTCAGCTGTTTGAAGAGACCTTTTCCTAGGAAAGTGACTTTATGTTCTTCAATTCCATGCCCTAGGTGCAGCTCAGTACCATTCAAGTGAATGGTGTTGTGGTTGGTAAGCTGTGAGAAAAACGCAGCACCCACTAGAGCACCACAACCTCGGCAAACAGCTGATTGGCAGGGGGGCTAGGCATTGGACCACCACTGATCACATACTCATGACCTATCCTGAGGATAGATCATCAATATTTGTTACGGGCAATGGTTGTGGAACCACTGTGCCAACCAACCAGTTTGACTTTGAGCTAGACCTAAAGGCATTATCATGGTGGTCCCCTAGTAATCACCTTTCAACCCTTATTCAGGGATCTGGACGTCACTGTTTGGGAGCCATCAGGCCGCTACCTCATGGAATAGTCCTCGTGTGGTTTTCTGGTGACCCACGGGGATCAGAGACATGGGTACAAGGCAGAGAGGGAGCAGGAAATACAGGTAGTTAGGAAATAGGCAAAGGTCAGGGCTGTCAGAGTTTGTATGAATCCGAAAAACAATCCGAAGGTCAGGGCAGGTGGCACAGGAACAGTATGGTGGCCAAGCACAGGTCAGGGACCAGGAAACGGACAGACAGAAGGGTACTAGCTTTATTACAGGCTCTAGTAAGAGAGACCCAGTAAGATCTGTAGAGACCAAAAGAGATCAATTGCACAACACCAGGACTAAAAGAAACAGCCAGGTATATATATGAGCAGCTTAGCATTTGGAGACAGCCATGCAGCAGCTCACAGAGATACAATGACAGAGGTACAATGAATACAAGTTCAAGGACATCTGCGTCCAAACATGATTAAACACTCAGAAAACCCCTTTGAGAAAGTGTGAAAATACATTTCAAAAGTTATCTAGTGGTCTTTGATACAAATAAAATGAGGCTTGCATAAATGGATGCTGTAAGGACATTCCCATTTTGATGAATGGAACTGATTTTCAGTCTCGCTGGCGTGTAAATATTCCCTGAGATTATGTTCACAGGGCATAATACGCTTGCTGAAAATTACGAGGCTCATTAGACATATAAGAGCCTCTGAAGTCTGGTCATTATTTCAAGTATTTTTGATGCATATTTTCAGCAAATAGGCTCCAAATAACACATCAGCATTTTGGGAGTGTATTTTATGCCTTTGCGTTGCGTTCGATGAGAAATGCAGCGAATAAAGCACTTCTAAGAAGCGACATGCTACCTCTTAAACAGCAGCATAAAAATATGCACTGTGTGAGATATGGAGGGTAGTTCTCATTCAAAACAATGGGAATCTGTTTTCAAGCACTCTCTAATAGCTGAGTGTCTATAATGGAATTAGTTTTTAACATTGCTGGATATTGAATGGTTAAAATGTATGCAGATTCTAAGCTTGCCAGAGATATTCACACGTCAGTGTTTGGTCAGTGTTTTCCATCAGTGATTTTGAGCCCAAACTAGCTGCGGCTCTAAACACAGAACAGGAGCAGATCTTTCCCTTATACCTTATGTCTGTGGAGGTTCCACTCCTGGTTTTGGCTCACAATTAGGGATGAGCAAATCGACTTAGGCCTCTTTCATACTTAAGTACTGAGGATCCGGCGGGTACTTCCGACCCACCGGATCCGTCAGAACGCAAGTCGCCTGAAAGCATTTGAAGACTGATCAGGATATTCCTGATCAGTCTTCGAAATGCTTTCGGGTTACCATGGCAGCCAGGACGCTACTGAAGTCCTGGCTAGCATGGTACTCCGCAGCAGTGTACTTACCTGCACTGCGGCTGCCAGGCGCTTCTTTATGACGTCACAGGTCCCCGCGGCGCATAGATCAATGCGCCGCCCGGACCTGTGACGTCCTGAAGGAGCGCCCGGAGGCCGCAGCGCAGGTAAGTACACTGCTGCGGAGTACTTACCATGGCAGCCAGGGCTCCAGTAGCGTCCTGGCTGCCATGGTAACCGATCGGAACTGCTGCCATGGTAACCATGGGGCCCCGATCGGAACTGCTGCTGCGCATGCGCAGAGCTAAACGCCGGATCCGGCGATGCGCCAAAACGACTTTTAGCTTAATTCCGGATCCGGATTAATGCACTTCGATAGGCATTTATTCCGGATCCGGCGTTACGGCATGTCTTCCGGGTTTTTGGACGGAGACAAATCCGCAGCATGATGCGGTTTTGTCAACGTCCAAAAAACGTTCACATACTGAACGGAAGACATCCTGATGCATCCTGAACGGATTTCTCTCCATTCAGAATGCATTAGGATAAATCCTGATCAGTATCTTTCCGTCCTAGAGCCCCGAGGACGGAACTTTAGGACGAAAAGCAAAAACGCAGATGTGAAAGGGGCCTTAGGATGAAATATCCAGTCGATTTGCATAAAACTTTGTTTCAGTACTGTGAGGAGTGAGTGCTGCGTACAGTATTAGAATGTATAGGCTTTGATGAGCCGAAGTTATTACTGTCCCATTAAAAATATTCTACAGTTTTCAAACCAGCACCTAGATCTGAATACTTTTGTAATTGCATGGAATTAAAAATTTAGGATAGCCAGCGGGTTATTCAGTTAAATAGCACCACCTGCTGTTTGCTCTTTTTCTAATTTCTCTTTCTACCTCACTGAGGTGGATGCACATGCTCAGTTCCATCCTTCAAGTGTCACCAGTTGCATCAGACAGGACACCCCCCATGGGAAAGGACACTTCCCCTGAGCTAGCAGCTTGAAATAAATGTAGCAGAGAAATTGGAGCAATAAATGGGGAGATCTCTGGATCCATGTGAGGTACAAGGCTGGTTCTTTGTTAGAGATTGCCATGTACCATATGATTAGGGATGAGCGAATCAACTTCGGATGAAACATCTGAAGTCGATTCGCATAAAACTTCGCTTCAATACTGTACGGAGCGAGCGCTCTGTACAGTATTAGAATGTATTGGCTCCGATGAGCCGAAGTTATCACTTTGCGAAGACTCGCGAGACTTCGTATAATAGCTCCATTAATTGATTTATACTGTAAAAAAAACATTTCCCGAACTCGGGTTCAGTTCAGAGGTACCTCAGAACCGAGCAAAGTTTTATGCGAATCGACTTCGGATGTTTTATCCGATGTTGATTCGCTTATCCCTACTCACAATTACTGATGGAAATCACTGATGTGTGAATATATTCTGCGGCACTTTACAGACATTATCATCGCTCTGTCCCCAGTGGGGCTCACAGTTTAAGGTTCCTATCGGTAATCAGTTTGTCTTTGGTGTGTGGGAGGAAACCGGGGTACCCGGAAAAAACCCACACAAACATGGGGAGAACATACAAACTCTATGCAGATACTGTCCTTGGTCTGGTTCGAACCTAGGACCCCAGCGCTGCACGGCACCAGTGCTAACCAGGGCTATAAGAGTTAAATATTTAAAGGGGTTGTCCCATGACTGCAACCCCATTTCATATGTGTTCTGAAGCCGTAGATGTGGTCAGGACCACCATCCCCCCCCACTATTATCCGGAGATCAAACAAAACATGTTTAATGACATTCCAAAATGAAGCAGAACCCCTGAGCTAGCTTCCTTTTGAAGCCTGAAGATTAAAAGCTTAATTAATGCTTTAATGATAGCGGCAAAAAATAAAAAGATGCCATGTATATGACCATGCCGTGTTTGTCGGAGTATTTGCAGATAGCAAGATCAGAGGAGGATTTTATTAGCAAGTAGTTAGCTTCATGTTCTTCCATGTGTGCAAAATAAGTAGGCTGTACAGATAAATCATAGGGCTCCACAGCAAACCATAATGTGGGCTCATCTCCACTGAGAGCTCCACCAAATGTGTGTGTTTTTTTTTTTTTATTAATTAAATTATGTTAAATAGCAAGTTATATGGGTGAGATCTGTGGATCGACTGGTGTGTCAGCATCACTCTTTTGTGCAGCATAAAGAAAATTAATCAACAGGTCATCTGATGAATCTAGCTCGGGCTAAAACTGCCGGATCAGCTATGGAGGGGTCACATTCAGCAGTTAAGGGGAATCGCTGAAAATTTTCCAAGCGTTTGCAGACAAAACTTCAGAACCAATAGGCAAAAATGAATGTTTTATCCAACAATGGCTACAAGACATAAACATAATCAGAATCAAACTGGACATTTGGGTAGGAAATAGTGCAAACCACTGTCCCTACCTACTTGTAAGATCCTAAATGACAGCCCCCAACTGGTCGACAGTCCCTATGCTGACTTGTGTAAATAGGATAACTTGCGATAACCGAAATTCCCCTTTTACCCTTGCATAATCAAACACAGGGAGAAACAAGTCACAGGTAACAGTTCACACACACACCACAGAAGTCCACAGCCAGGCACAACACAAGTAGCCAGCCTACATGGAACAGCACTGTGACTGGAGGATTTATGTATAAATAAGTCACCCTGAGTACTACTCATTTGTGTATATGGAAAATATGGAGCATGTAGTCTGAACTCCATGTATGTAATATATTCATGCCAACTGACATGACTGCATAGGTAAATGTACAACATCCAGCCCAAAATCCCTGCTTTCCTTCCCCAAACAGTACACAATAAAACTCTGGCTGCCTGCTGCCACCACTAGGGGTTGCTCAATGCATATAAATTTGAAAGGGTTGTCTGTGCTACAGATATTGATGGCCTATCAGGGTAAGTCCTCAATATCAGATCAATGGGAGTCTGACAACCAGCACCCCCACTAATGAGCTATTTCGGCAGCTGCGGAGGCAGAAAATACAGTGTATGGAGCAGAAGGTTCTGTGCACTGTGTACCTTCCAGGGCAGGCGTACTGCAGTTTAGCTCACATTTACTGACTAATCTTCAGTACCCCTGCACGGCCACTACACAGTGTACAGCACTATCTATCTCTAGCTTTGTACACTGTATAGTTTCTAGCACTATGGCTGACCTTGGGGGGTGCCGGATGTCAGACTCCCACTGATATGATGTTGATGAGCTAGCCTTAGGACATATCCTTCAGCAATAATTTCATATATCATTCATGTGACTGCTGCAGCCAATGACTGACCTGAGTGGTCACATGCCATGAGCACATCACTACCAAGGTGATTTGCTGTAGCGATCACGTGACTGGTATATGTAGGTATAGGTAAGTACTGGATTTTTTTCCTTTGATTTTAGACCATTTCCTGCTGGTACCCAATTTTCTTAAACTCTTAGAATAAACCTTTAAACAGCTACCATTGAACTCAATGGAAGTTGTAAAATGGTTTATGCAATGAACTCCCCCTAATGGTGGCTTCAGTAAAAACACAATAACTATATAGAAGCAGGAGGAGTTCAATTTTGCATCACCCATCTCACCACCAGCCCCTTGACCTGGTCTGTCTGCGGTAGGTACCCCACTATTAACATACAGATGTGGCCGAGCCAAACTTGACTCTGATAACACATGTTACAGTGTTATCTCGGTTATCTTGTGACAAAAGCCATTGAAATCCATTGAAAAGTTAGTTATCTCTTTCTTGCCATTCTTTACTTAACGAGTTAACCATCAAGTTTAGCTCGGCAGCATCTGTACGTTCCCATATTTTCAGCTGATACTCCCAATCTTAAAGGGAGTGTGTATTGTGAATGGTTGATCCTGTCCTATCTATACACAGAGGTGATATCTGTCACACCAATCCTGTCTGTAATGATAAGCAGATAACTGCAGTGAAGTGATCTGTACAGACCAAGAAATGGTGCATATTATTAGGCCAGTGCAAAAACTTCGGGATTTTAAGATTTTTGTTTAAATATAGTTGTCGACATGGAAAATTAAAAATAAGCACCAAAAATTCTTTAAAAATGCCAAATAAAAGCGTGCTTCAAAAAATAGGTCATTTTCTGAGGACACGTTACCTTTAAAGGGAAATGCTGAAATGGAACAGCCCCTTTAGGGTGCATTCACACATCCGTGTGTTCGTGTGTGTTTTAGTGGATCCGCAAAACACGGACAACGGCAATGTGCGTTCTGCATTTTCTTGACTGCAATTGTGGACAAAAATAGGACATGTTCTATTTTTTTGCGGAACGGAAGTGCGGATCCGCAATTCCGGATCCGGGCGGGACATGGTGTGTCCCCATAGTAATGAATGGGGCCGCAATTCCGTTCCGCAAGATGCGGAACAGAATTTCGGACGTGTGAATGGAGCCTTGGATCCGCATCTGTTCCGCAATTTTGTGAACATGTGCGGACCCATTCATTTCCAATGGGGATGGAAAAGATGCGGACAGCACAAAATGTGCTGTCCGCATCCGCATTTCCGGATCAGCACTTCCGTCTCCGCAAAAAAATAGAACATGTCCTATTCTTATCCAATTGCGGACAAGATAAGGCATTTTCTATAATAGTGCTGGCAATGTGAGCTCCGCAAATTGCGGAACGCACATTGACGGTGTCTGTGTTTTGCGGGTCCGTGTTTTGCAAGATCCGTATAACACTTACGGACGTGTGAACGGACTGTTTATTGCACATTTTGAAGTTTCTTTCTAGCTACAATTTTGTTGATTGTGTCTTTAGTTCTATGAAGTTTTAGCATGTGATCTTTAGTATGAAGACAGCTTTGCGGTGCTTATTATTCTTGTTTATCTCTCCCTGTTTTATAGAAATTGCGATTTATGGACCATTTTGCTCATCTAGAGGCTCTTGAAATGAAACTGGAAATCACCCGACTGTTACCAGGAAGACTTGCTGCTATGTCCTACTTTTATTTCTCCGGAGTAAACAGCTGGATGAAACTAACCTTAAAAATGCATGACTATTGACAATACAGTATCAGATTCAAGATTTGAGGGATACAAAAAAAATCTACCATTCAACATCTGCTACAGAGTAAATATGCTCCACGATGCTAAAATATATATGTATATATAGCCCCCAATAATGCAAACTGTACATGTAAGGTACAGTAAAACCAAAAAAAGTCTGCATGTCAAGATGACCTCGGAGGATGTGGCTGCTTCTGTTATTTTACCCTCAGTGGATGGAAAAGTGATATCTTCTAAGTCAAGTGGAGATGAAAATTCTAAGAATACTTTGGATAGTAGTGTTATAAAAAGATCCAGAACAGTCCAAGACCGAGAGAATGCGAAGACTGCGGCCTCCATATCTAGGTTAAAAGGTCACCACGGCGAGAACTCTGAAAAGTCTTTTTTAATAACAACCCGAGAAAATGTGACTGACGAAGAAGCTCTACAAGAGAAACCCGGCATAGCAAATGCTGTTGACTACTTCAGCATAAGCAGTAAAGCCTTAGAGAAGGCGTGCAAAGCCAACCTGTGTTTTAATCAGTTTTGCAAGTCGTACAATCCTCTAAAAGGTAAAAATGTCTGCATGGATCCTCCGCTTCCCGCAGTGCTGAAAGAAGTTAATTTTAAAGTGGATAGATCACTGGTGGACAGGAGGGCTTTAGAGGGTCAGTTACTAGTAAGTGATCACTGCACAGATGCCGTTAGCTGCATTCCTCCGTTGCATCGATCGGATACCGCTCAGAAGAGCGCTTTGTGTTCCACAAATAACCCGTGTATTTTGGGCAGCCATTTGCAGACAATGAAAAGAAATTGCTTTGGCAGTTTTGTCTCCGGCTCCCGTCATCTAAACGGTCGTTCTGAAAGCTGTGACAACGAGGATGGACGCGTAGCGCTCTGTACTGATGGAGGTCATCATGTGAATAATCAATCAAGGTTGTGCTCGAAAGAAGCGCCAGGGTTTCCAGGTGACTGCGCTCACGGCCAGGATTTACTCTGTGTTGTGTCCTCAAATCCACTAGAAAGTCCAGAGACCTGTGAAAGCTTCATGGATGAAATAGATAATGATTTGTCGAGGGGCAGAAAAGACCGCTCCACTCTGCTGGTCAGGAGGTTTTGTAAAAATTATAAGGAGGTGAAAAAGTCTGTTTATACTGGAACAAGTGCGATTGTGAAGTCTTTGCCTTCTGGCCACATTGGGACTAGAGCTTGCTGCTTTGTTGAGAGAAAACAAGAAGGGACAAATGACCTCAAGTGGCACTGGATAGCTTCTCAATGCCTGGCACCTGAGCAAGGGTCAGCCAGAAGAAGAGATCTGCTATGCTACTTGGTGACAATGACAGCGTGTGAGGTAAAATCAAGTACTATGAATTGTATTATCTGATTTTCTCATCTTATACATATTGTTTTTTTCACGGGTCGAGTTTGAACTAAATATTTCTCAGCAGGTGAAAGTAACTTTTTCTGAGATTCTTAGGAGTTTCATTAAAGCCCATCTGTCAGCAGATTTGTACCTATGACACCGGGAGCTGAAGGCATCTGTGTTGTCCCCATGTTCCTATGTGGCCGCATTACTGAGAAAAATGATGTTTTAATATATGCAAATGAGCCTCTAGGAGCAATAGGGGTGTTACCATTACACCTAGAGGCTCTGCTCTCTCTGTAACTGCTGCACCCACTCCAATTTGATTGACAGGGCCAGGTAATGAAAACATCATTATGCTCTGCCCTGTCAATCAAAATGAACAATGGACCAACACAGATGCCTTCAGCTGCCAAGTGCCCATGTAACAAGTCAGCCAGTGTCATAGGGACAGATCTGCTGACAGATGGGCTTTAACCCTTTTGAAGAGTTAAATGAGTTGTCCTATCTGCGCCATTTATGGATAGTCTATGCAATAAATGTCTGATAGATGCAGGTCCCTTCTTTGGGACCTCCAACAATCTCAAGAACGAGGCCCTGAAGTAACTGAAGAACACACCGCACACGCATGGTGTCCTCTCCATTCACTGGTTTTGGGACATCTGGAAATAGCTGAAAGTGTACTCAACTATTTTAGGAAGGCTCTTTTTAGCAGTGATTTAGAAACAAGGTGCAAAAGTGTGGCCCCCGCAATATGGGTCTTCTGAAAGCAGACAAACCAACACTTGTCTACTTTATGAAGTCACATACCGGAGAATGGAGGGTAGTCGTGCGTGTGTGGCTTGTTGTCCTTTCCATTCGGGTCCCATTCTGGAGATAGGTGCAGGGCCTACCTCTAGGACCCCCTCCTATCAGACATTTATGGCATATCTTAACACACTTCCAACAAAGTGCAGATGACAGGTTCAGTGTATGTGGATGGATGGGTGATGTCTGGTCACATGATCCTCCATCAGCAGTCATTTATGGACAGGACCTCCATGTGGACGGCAGAAAGAGTAGACCAACAATGGGGCATTCCTTTAAAATATACAAAATTGCACATTTTTCTGCGACATGTGGCTGACATTTTCAAACCCCTGTCCATATGTAACATACTATAACTTTTGGAAGAATCTGTAACCTCAGATACACCACATCTAAACTCACTAAACTGTTACCACTCCTCTCTTACATAAGAATCATGCCGAAGTGCACCTCTTCTACTTCTGGTACCACCACGTCCGCTAATACGTGGTGGTACCTTAGTTTCCTCATTTTAGTTTCCTAATTTTCCTAAAAAATTAATGCTTTCATCATTTGTAATATCGATAACAGTATTTTTACATGCAGCAGATTTGTTGCAGAAGTTTCTGTGACTTAAAGGGGTTTTCTGAGTTTTTTTTTTTTTTTACTGATGACCTATCCTTGGGATAGAAACCATTAGAAAACGGGGTGTGGTGTTTAACAAGCAGGATATGCTCAACCCATATGCAGTTGTGCATGTATATAGCGGAGCATATCCTGCACTTGTAGTCCGTTGCTAATGGCAATCAACAGCAAAAAATGCATACAATGGAAGATGCCAGCAACGGACTACAAGTACCACAATAACCATCCTACATACGATAACGATAATGTGGATGTGGAGAACAATCAAAAACATAACCATAGCAAAAGCAGGTGCACTCTGCGGCAATACTAAACCCTCAAACTGATGTTAGAATTGAGAGGTTAGTTCGACACATCCTACTAGGAGGACATGTCTTAAGCTCGGACACTACATTAAGGTCTCTCAAGTAGCCCGAGACCCTACCACTCAACCTACCTGTGCCATATGGGCGATACCAGGGGCCGTTGGGCATTACGGAAGTGTAAGGCCTGACTCACAAGAGAGACCTTTGCTATGGCTATCCTTGGGATAGGTCATCAGTATCTGAACGGTGGGGGTCTGACATCCAGGACCCCCACAATCAGCTATTTGAGAAGGCACCGGCACTGTGAGCGCCGCGTCCTTCTCTAAGCTTACCAAGCACAGCGCCGTACATTGTATAGTGGTTGTGCTTGGTATTGCAGCTCAGCCCCATTCACTTCTATGGGGTTGAGCTGCTCCTAGGCCACGTGACAAATGGAGGTGTCATCACTCAGCCTAGGAAAAGTAGAGATAATGCCAGGGCGCTCACAGGAGCGTCCCTGCCTTCTCAAAATAGCTGATCAGCGGGGATCCAGGGTGTCGGAACCCCCCGCAATCAGTAAAAAACTTTGAAAACCCTTTTAAAATAATCTCAATCGATCAGCTGTTTGAAGAGAAGCCGGTGCTCCATGAATGGAATGGAGCAAGTACTTGTAATTACATTATGCCACCGCTCCACTGGAGACGAAGCGTAGTATAATGGAGCGCCGCCTCCTCTTCAAACAAATGATTGACAGGGGTGAAGGGTGTCATACCCCTGCTGATCAGATATTGATGACCTATCCTGTCAAAAGGTCATCAATATAACTGACATCAGTGCAATTCTCCAGGTCACAGGCAATCTGTTTAGGCTGTGTTCACATCACATTTATGAACTCCATTTAACGTGTATGCAGATAAAGCTGTTGGGCCTCTTTCACACGAGCGATACGGATTGGCTCCGGATGCGCTCAGGGTGCGTTCAGTGAAACTCGCACCATTTTGCAAGCAAGTTCAGTCAGTTTTGTCTGCAATTGCGTTCAGTCGTTTAGTTTTTTCCACACGGGTGCAATGCGTTTTGATGCGTTTTTCATGCGTGTGATAAAAAATGGAAGGTTTACAAACAACATCTGCAGCGTACTCAAGTTAGGGTTCGGTAGTGTCCCTGGGTGTTGTAGTGCAATTATGACCACTAACCTGAGACAGGCTGACTCTCTGGTACTTCTGCAAGGACAGGTAGTTATAGGTAGAGTTTGTGACGCCAGTGCCAAGTAACGGTGCCACACCGTTTGCTGATAGTAGGAATAATTGAGGAACCACGTTATAATAAAACAGAACTGGAACTTTACTGGATCTTTAGTAATCATGCATAGACATAGATGGAAGCGCAGTTCCTTAGAAGACGGCTGGTTTAGCAGGTTACAGGTTACAGTTCACATGTGGCAGGCACTTACATAGCAAGGTGATTCACAGAGGGTAAAACGCAGGACTCTTGCAGTACAGGCGGCTTGCACTCTCTACCTGTCTGATCCTGGAACATGGAAACTATCCTCCAAGGCCCCAATGCCCTATATCTGGCGTATATCCTTGGGATAATAATTATTGAGTACCTCCTCTGATATTGGTAGTACCTCTTGCTGTCTTGGTTCCTGCTCTGCCTTCCCTCAGCTCACTCAGGCCGGTGACCAGTGATGCTCCTGCAGGGATCCTTGTCCTGTATGCAGCTCGACTAAGGAGGAAACACCTCTCCACTAGTCCTAGGGTCTGGACTGCTCCTCCTAGGGAATGAATCTTCCTAGGCTGGACCCTCTCAGGCTATAGGGCCTGGGCTGACTTCAACAGGCTCAAGGCCTGAGCTAGAACTTCACAGGCTCATGGCCTGGGCTTAACCTGGACAGGCTCAAGGCCTGGACTTAACTAACTTCCCTTTCCCTGACTGGGCCTATATATAAACTAGGGCTCCCTAGCTCCCTCTAGTGTCTAAGAGCTGGAATGACATCCCTAGCAGGCCTGCACATAGCAATAACAGTAACAGGGTAGTATACAGCATTACATTACATGAAGATGTTTTATACCAACCTCCCCATAAATGAGGGGAAACGATAACACACAAGTGACCCTTCTGTAGTGACGGGCATTACAGCTCCCGTACACTACACATCTCCTAGCAACCATGCGTAAAAAACGCAGAATATAGAACAGATCAGAACTGATGCGTGAATAACAACACTCATCTACACAGACACATTGAAATGAATAGGTGAGGATTCAGTGCGGATGCTATGCGTTCACATCATGCATTGCACCCGCACGGAAAACTTGCTCGTGTGACAGGGGCCTATGCCTCTCACTCATACAGACACACACTGCTTCTTGCTGCTGACTTTTAAATCAGAACCGTAGACATGGGCCACCTGCAAATCCCGGAGTGGATTGTAGGTAATAAGCACCCACCCAGCTATTTGCTTATTCCCAATAATAGCCAGGCCCGGATTAGGGCTCTTTCACACTTGCGTATTTCTTTTCGGCATAGAGTTCCGTCGTCGAGGCTCTATGCCGGAAAAATCCTGATCAGGATTATCCCAATGCATTCTGAATTGAGAGAAATCCGTTCAGGATGCATCAGGATGTCTTCAGTTCAGGACCGGAACGTTGTTTGGCCGGAGAAAGTACCGCAGCATGCTGCGCTTTTTGCTCCGGCCAAAAATCCTGAACACTTGCCGCAAGGCCGGATCCGGAATTAATGCCCATTGAAAGGCATTAACCCGGATCCGGCCTTAAGCTAATCGTCGTTTCGGCGCATCGCCGGATCCGACGTTTAGCTTTTTCTGAATGGTTACCATGGCAGCCAGGACGCTAAAGTCCTGGTTGCCATGGTAAAGGGTAGTGGGGAGCGGGGGAGCAGTACACTTACCATCCGTACGGCTCCCGGGGCGCTTCAGAGTGACGTCAGGGTGCCCCACGCGCATGGATCACGTGATCCATGCGCATAGGGCGCTCTGACGTAATTCTGGAGCGCCCCGGGAGCCGCACGGCCGGTAAGTTTACTGCTCCCCCGCTCCCCACTACTACTATGGCAACCAGGACTTTAATAGCGTCCTGGCTGCCATAGTAACACTGAAAGCATTTTGAAGACTGATCAGTCTTCAAATGATTTCAGTTCACTTGTGTTGTTACGGATCTGGCGGGCACTTCAGGCGACGTCAGTGCACGCCGGATCCTAACAACGCAAGTGTGAAAGAGGCCTTAGCTGATACCAGCTATACTCAGTACCAACAGCGTCCACTATCTATCCTAGTGGACACTCTAGGTACTTGCTTTTACTCCACCAGGGTTGGGCACCTTGGTGACACGTCTCAGGTGAAACACAGCGAACCATGATATGCATCTCCTCTAATGGGTTTCCTGCAGCATTTTAGGAGACACATATCTTCCCTCATATATGAGGCCTGTCACTGCCTCACAGTACATAAAGATCTGATGCTCTCAGCATTAATTAATCTAGGAGTATCAGGCTTATGCCTCAGGTGTCCTCCTGAATTCAACTGTATTGCCATCCCCAGGACGAGGATAGAGTGTTATACTGTGGCACAGGCGGCAGTATTCTGTGCTGCGCTGTGGTATCTGGTTCTGGTGGGGCGGTATTTTCTTCTGAACTACGGTATTGCTGTCCCTGTCTACTTAATTGCCCGAGGGCAGAGCAACTTTGGACATGTCTACAACATGGGGCCACTTTTGTTTTTTTCCCAAGGCCAATTTAAATTACTTGTCCGCCCCTGGTCCAGGCTCTAATATCATAGTGGGCCCCAATGCCCCAGGAAAAAAAAAAGATTGGATATTGCCTTTAGAGCCAATCACTTGACCCTAGGGTCTATGACTTTAGTTCAAAACCTATTAGACTGTATTGTTAATATAGGGGTTAGACCTTGAGGAGGGGTGGGCCCAAGGAACTCCAGTCCAACTCTGATGGGGGTCCAGCCATATCAAAGGACCTGAGTGGTATTCATGAGATATTCTAGCTGCTGATATTCTATTAGCTTTTTTTTTTTGAGCCCTCTCTTAATACTACAGTCGAGAAATACATAAATTTACCCATTATTTTTTGGAGGGGTGATGGTGGAACTACAGGAAATGACTGACAGTAAATAGCTGTCATAACTGGTTTCATGTTTCTTATATATCATGAGCCATATCTGCATGTCACACATCTAAAATACAATTGCACTAAAAGAATGTACATATAGTTTCCATGCGCAACCCTCGGGATCCTGTCACTAATAAAAAACGTACCCGTCACAAGTCGCATTGACTGAATTTTAATATTGTATTGTCATTTCCTTTGAACCCAGTATATCATTTGTGATTTTTATTAAATAGTTTTTACAGAAATGACATAAAGGAAACCTGAAATGTTTCAAGTCAATGTTGTCACATGGCGGTTATGTTTAGTGACTCTAAATTATTAAACCGCCTTTTGTGTTAAGCAATTCACGTTCTGATTAGCAGCGGAGAACATGAATAATTTACCATGAAAATTGTAATAGGATTATACCTGACCTTAATCCTTACACAGCCAAAGGCTTTTTAACTGAGTTTTCAATGGGGATTTCTGTATGTACTTTGTACCTATACCAGATAATTCTCCAAGTCTGAAAGTGGAATGACTTTGCTGTAGGCCAGGCTGCTTCTAGGTGACATGGAATATAATTTTACATTGAAATGGTATCTCCAATAACGCACTTACAACCCCATTAGAATATGCCGCTAAGTCTGTAAATTTTAGCTTCTGATCTAGAATATAAATTGAGTTATCTATGCTGTTTAGTAGCTTCATTAGGTAGCTTGCTAGCTGCATACTACATCATTCAGTGGAAGGAGACTTCAGCCACTGCATTCCTTTACTTCCTCCCTGTTGAAAAGCACAGAGCTTAACCAGTCCCCGACCGCCGTACGCAGGATTGCGTCCTGCGGGCGGCCGGGATCTTCTGTTTGGACGCGCCGGGGCGTCATCTCGCGAGACGCGAGAGTTCCTGTGAACGCGCGCGCGTGCGTTCACAGTGAAGCGCGGCTCGAGAGTTGGACTACAGCCTGCCAGCGATGATCAATCGCTGGCAGGCTGTAGATGCGATATAAACGCATCAAACAGCTATATCAGACGCTGTTTTATGAACAGCGTCTGATATAGCTGCTACCTGGTCCTCTGGTGGTCCCATTTTCTGGGATCGACCACCAGAGGACCAGGTAACACAGTAAAAGTTGCACCAAACACTACACTTACCCCCCACCCCCCTCACCTATTAACCCCTTGATCACCCCATCTAGACCCCCTGATCACCCCCTGTCATTGATCACACCCCTTGTAAGGCTTTATTCAGACGCCCATATGTGTTTTGCGGATCCGTGGATTCACGGATCCGTGATTCACGGATCCGCGGATCCGATCCGCAGATCCTCAAAACACGGACACCGGCAATGTGCTTTCCGCATTTTGCAGATCCGCACATTGCCAGAACTATATAGAAAATGCTTTTTCTTGTCCGCAATTGCGGACAAGAATAGGACATGTTCTATATTTTTGCGGAACGGAAGTGCAGACTCGGGAAGCGGATCCGTAATTCCGATCCGAGCGGGACAAAGTCTGTCCCCATAGAAATGAATGGGTCCGCAACTCTGCTCCGCAAACAGAATTTCGGACGTGTGAATGGGGCATAAGGGTCCCTTATCACCGCCAGTTAGTTAGCTACTTGTTAGGTAGCTAGCGCCCAGCCCACCGCACCGCAGTCACTGATTTGGCAGAGATTTTTTCATCCACATTGATTGATGCGAATGAAAAATCTGTGCCGCTTCATTTTTTTTTTTTTTCAGCGCAGAGGCTGAACGGAAAAAAAAAATCTCATTACCCGTATGCTCAATATACGGAGAATCGCAGAAACTCCTAATGCTGGCCATACGTGTAATGATTGCGGAGACCCTCAAATGCCAGGGCAGTACATAAACCCCACATGTGACCCCATTTTAGAAAGAAGACACCCCAAGGTATTCTGTGAGGGGTATGGGGAGTTCATGTAAAATTTTATTTTTGTCACAAGTTAGTGGAATATGAGACTGTAAAAAAAAAAAAACAATTTCCGCTAACTTGTGCCAAATTTTTTTTTCTGTGAACTCGCCATGCCCCTCACGGAATACCTTGGGGTGTCTTCTTTCCACAATGGGGTCACATGTGGGGTATTTATACTGCCCTGGCATTTTAGGGGTCCTAAAGCGTGAGAATCCAAATGCGTAAAATGGCCTGTGAAATCCTAAAGGTACTCATTGGTTTTAGGGCCCTTTGCGCATCTTGGCTGCAAAAGTGTCACTCATGTGGTATCGCCGCATCAGGAGAAGTAGGGCATGTAGTTTGGGTGTATTTTACATATACCCATACTGGGTGTGAGAAATATCGCTGTAAACGACAACTTTTTACATTTTTTATTCAAAGTTGTCAATATACAGAGATATTTCTCTCACCCAGCATGGGTATATGTAAAAATACACCCCAAAACACATCGCCTCTACTTCTCCTGAGTACGGCGATACCACATGTGTGACACTTTTTGCAGGCAAGATGCGCAAGGGGCCCAAATTCCAATGAGTACCTTTTAGAGGGCATTTTTACGCATTTTTCTTCTCACGCTTTAGGGCCCCTAAAATGCCAGGGCAGTATAAATACCCCACATGTGACCCCATTTTGGAAAGAAGACACCCCAAGGTATTCGCTGAGGGGCATAATGAGTTCATGAAAATTAAACTTTTTGTCAAAAGTTAGCGGAAAGGAGACTTTGTGAGAAAAACAATAAAAATCAATTTCCACTAACTTGTGCCAAAAAAATATTCTATGAACTCGCCATGCCCCTCATGGAATACCTTGGGGTGTCTTCTTTCAAAAATGGGGTCACACGTGGGGTATTTCTACTGCCCTGGCATTTTAGGGGCCCTAAAGCGTGAGAAGAAAAATGCGTAAAAATGCCCTCCTAAAAGGTACTCATTGAATTTGGGCCTTTGGCATCTTGCCTGCAAAAAGTGTCACACATGTGTATCGCCGTACTCAGGAGAAGTAGGGCGATGTGTTTAGGGTGTATTTACATATACCCATGCTAGGTGAGAGAAATATCTCTGTATATTGACAACTTTGAATAAAAAAATGTAAAAAGTTGTCGCTTACAGCGATATTTCTCACACGCAGCATGGGTATATGTAAAAATACACCCTAAAACACATTGCCCTACTTCTCCTGAGTACGGCGATACCACATGAGTGACACTTTTCTGCAGCCAAGATGCGCAAAGGGGCCCTAAAACCAATGAGTACCTTTAGGATTTCACAGGCCATTTTTATGCATTTGGATTCTCACACTTTAGGGGCCCCTAAAATGCCAGGTGAGTATAAATACCCCACATGTGACCCCATTTTGGAAAGAAGACACCCCAAGGTATTCTGTGAGGGGCATGGTGAGTCCACAGAATTTTTATTTTTGGCACAAGTCAGCGGAAATTGTTTTTTTTTTTTTTTTTATTTTGTTTTTTACAAAGTCTCATATTCCACTAACTTGTGACAAAAATAAAATTTTACATGAACTCACCATACCCCTCACAGAATACCTTGGGGTGTCTTCTTTCCAAAATGGGGTCACATGTGGGGTATTTATGCTGTCCTGGCATTTTAGGGGCCCCTAAAGGGTGAGAAGAAGTCTGGAATCCAAATGCGTAAAATGCCCTGTGAAATCCTAAAGGTACTCATTGGTTTTAGGGCCCTTTGCACCCAGGCTGCAAAAAGTGGCACACATGTGGTATCGCCGTACTCAGAGAAGTAGGGCAAGTGTTTGGGGTGTATTTTTATATATACCCATACTTTGTGTGAAAAATATCTCTGTAAACGACAACTTTTAAAAATTTTTATACAAAGTTGACAATTTACAGAGATATTTCTCTCACTCCAACATGGGTATATGTAAAAATACACCCCAAAACACATTGCCCTACTTCTCCTGAGTACGGCGATACCACATAAGTGCCGCTTTTTGCAGCCTGGGTGCAAAGGGCCCAAATTCCAACGAGTACCTTTAGGTTTTACATGGCGGCTCACAATTTAGCCCCGCCCAAAATGCCAGAACAGTAAACACACCCCACAAATGACCCCATTTCGAAAGTAGACACCCCAAGGTATTCACTGAGGGGCATAGTGAGTCCGTCTGAGATTTTTTTTTTTTTGCCAGAAGTTATCAGAAATTGAAACTTTTTTTTTTTTTTTTCTCAGAAAGTGTCAATTTCCGCTAACTTGTGAAAAAAATGAAATGATACATGAACTCACCAAGCCCCTCCGCGAATACTTTGGGGTGTCTTCTTTCTAAAATGGTGTCATTTGGGGGTATTTATACTATCCTGACATTCTAGCACCTGAAGAAACATGACAGGCGCTCAGAAAGTCAGAGCTGCTTCCAAAATGCCGAAATTCACTTTTTTGCACCATAGTTTGTAAACGCTTATAACTTTTACCCAAACCAATAAATATACACTTATTGGATTTTTTTTTATCAAAGACATGTAGAACAATAAATTTAGAGAAAAATTTATATAGAAATGTAGTTTTTTTGAAAAATTTTACAACAGAAAGTGAAAAATGTCATTTTTTTGCAAAAATTTCGGTAATTTTTGATTAATAGCAAAAAAAGTAAAAATGTCAGCAGCAATGAAATACCACCAAATGAAAGCTCTATTAGTGAGAAGAAAAGGAGGTAAAATTCATTTGGGTGGTAAGTTGTATGACGGAGCAATAAACGGTGAAAGTAGTGTAGTGCGGAATTGTAAAAAGTGGCCTGGTCATTAAGGGTGTTTAAGCTAGGGGGGCTGAAGTGGTTAAAGAGTAACTGTTGTTTCATTTTCTTTCTTCATAAATGATTAGTGTAGGGGATATAAAAAAACTTTGTTATCTAACTCATCAGAGAAAAATGTTTCCGCCTGCTCTCCTCCTGTTCCTACTCCTCTTCACTGACTCTTAATTTAATGCTCATGTCCTTCAGTGAAGACAGGCTGCCTGCCCCACTGTGGGATGTAGATGTCTATAGGGAGAGGGTAGGTGAAGAGGAGGGAGGGGCCTCTGCAGATAGGCCGAGAGACCGAAACCGAGACTGCTGCTGATTTGTTTGCTGATTTACTGCCTAACTCCACTGCTGGATTCACATCTAAACTGCGTAGTAAAGAGTCACTGTACTTTCACTCAATTTCATTTCATTTAATAGATAATAGAGTAAGTAGCAAATTTCTAAATTACTTCATAAAAATTTTTTTTTCCCTTCATCCACTTAAAAAAAAAAAGCTGTAAACTCATGGCCACTAGAGGTCTCACTTGCATTTAAGTTGCAGTCCACTGCCTGTTGTCAGGCAAGATCCATCTCTATCAACAGAGACTCAGAAGACAGCTCACAGGAAATTGGCGGGGGGGTCAGTGCTAGCTGAGATCCTGAGACGGATAAGGCTTTAGATTTGCCTAATGTTGGTTTGGGATTTTCTTCATCTATGTGATTTAGCATACAAAAATACCGTAAACCTAAAAGTCTTTGTGACGCTGACTAGTCACACACTCCAGTGTACCAGTAACCTAACCAATGAGCTATGCACTCATATAACAATGCAGTATGTTAGCTTACAGCATTTCAGACACATAGCCCGAAGCTCAGCTATAGACTTTCTTTGGTTGTGTGATTTAACATATAAATACACAGTATATCTATAACTCATTCTGACTTTGACCTATGAAGAGCATAAGTCAAACTCAGATGTCAAATATCAGAGTCCGGGTCAGATGGGGTCAGGTAACAGGTATTTTGTCTCACACTGACATTATTCTGATATGTGACTATGATATCTGACCTAAAATGAACTCTGTTTTACACAGCTTTTGAACACCACAGGAGTAGAGATGAGCGAACTTCTATTTTTAGTTCGGCGTCCAAAGTTCTGGTTCGGGTTATCGTAGCATCCCGTTATGGATTCCATAACGGCATTTGGAATCCATAAGGGGCTGCTTCATTGAACCCGAACCTTGGACAACCCTAAGGACCTGGGGTGACGTCACAGTCATGTGATCAGTGCAGGGGGCGTGGCTCAGCACTTGATTGGATAAGAGGTGATCCAGTGCTGAGCCACGCCCCCTGCACTGATCACATGACGGTGACGTCACCCCAGGTCCTTAGGGTTGTCCAAGGTTCGGGTTCAATGAAGCAGCCCCTAATGGATTCCAAATGCCGTTATGGAATCCATAACGGGATGCTACGATAACCCGAACCAGAACTTTGGACGCCAAAATAAAAATAGAAGTTCGCTCATCTCTACACAGGAGCCTTCTGTGTATCTGTAAGTGTGATGTCCGCCTCTTATCTGTTCTGTGAGCTCCAGAACTAAAAACAATCATAGTGGGAAGTAAGGGAAAGGTCCTCACAGCCATACAGTGCTGGCAGATTTCACAGTAGGAATATGCCCCCTACTTCTGAGAGAAATGCATCTAGTTGTGCAGCTGAAACTAGAAATAATATGGTTGAAAGAGACATTAGGAAAGCCCTAAAAAGGTTTGTTCCTTCACAGGTATGATTGTACAAAGCTGCAAAGTCATTTTTTAAACTTTTTTTTAAAAACTCAGGTACGATTTATGCTGTGTAATATCCACCATTTCGGCTGCTGCTTCTGATGGTGTGCTAGAGAGACTTAGGAGGCAGGATTCCCTATTTTTCCTTTCCCTGTGTATGGGAAAATATTCCAGCTAGGCTTCACCTATAACTGAGAATTAGACTGCACATGTTTAAGTGCTAAAAAAGTGCCAGATACAAGTCATACAATGGCCAGAAATAGTGTTATTCCTATATGTACATGGTATACCCACATGGCAGCCCATTCTGAAAAATTACCTGAAATGACGGTTACACTCTAAATGACTGGACTGTGCGCACACAGAACTAACAATGTCCTGTTATTCTAGCAGATTCCAGCATGTAGTCTATGGGAGTGGTGGGAAAGTAGAAGGAAATGTCTAATGATTTCTGAACTAAATAGGTTTGTTGAAATGGGCGACCAGGCGTCAGCTCCACAATATCTGTTACATTTTGGACAATGATAACACATTTCTGTTGATGACTGCAGCACAGACAGCAGAGCTTTAAAACCACACTCCATGGATGGACCAGTGACCATGACGTTATGTCCATCTGAGGGCAGTAAATGGGAGGCATGTCTTAAAGGGCATCTGTCATCAGATTTGTACCTATGAAACTGGCTGACCTGTTGCATTTGCACTTGGCGGCTGAAGGCAGAGCCTCTAGGTGTAATGGCAACGCCCCCGTTGCTCCTAGAGGCTCATTTGCATTTATTAAAACATGATTTTTCTCAGCAATGCAGTGACATAGGAACATGGGACCAACACAGATGCCTTCAGCTGCCAAGTGCACATGTAACAGGTCAGCCAGTGTCATAGGTACAAACCTGCTGACAGATGCCCTTTAAACTTTCCTACATCACCCTGCATGGGGAAGTCTGAGATGGTGGTGACCATCCTGAGGGACTAGGATGGAGGAACTTAGGCAGCATGAGAGGAATGGAGGGCACGGGTATATTGTATATGTGTCATTTAAAGTCATATTTTAGGTATGGACAGGAAGGTCACATTTTCAGACTTGCAGTCCGAAGGAAATGACAAAGAAGTAACCAGAAAAATAGATTTAGCCGTCATTAACACTTGTGTATTTTGATCAGTATTTGTAACCCAAAATCTGGAGTGAAATATAAAATTGAGAAAATGTAAAAGATTTGCACCTCTGCTGTGTTTTGAACAGTTTTGGCTTGAAATGATGAGCAACCAGTGTTCACCGCGCAGACTCCAGAGGTGCTGGATGCAAACGGATACATTTCTTGTTCATCCAGCCAAGCAACCATTAGGTGCCATAACAGGTGATAGATAGGATATCATATGAGATAGATATGAGATAGATAGATATGAGATAGATAGATATGAGATAGATAGATAGATATGAGATAGATAGATATGAGATAGATAGATAGATAGATAGATAGATAGATATGAGATAGATAGATAGATATGAGATAGATAGATATGAGATAGATAGATAGATAGATAGATAGATATGAGATAGATAGATAGATAGATAGATAGATAGATAGATAGATAGATATGAGATAGATAGATAGATAGATAGATATGAGATAGATAGATAGATAGATAGATAGATATGAGATAGATAGATATGATAGATAGATAGATATGAGATAGATAGATATAGAGATAGATAGATAGATATGAGATAGATAGATAGATAGATATGAGATAGATAGATATGAGATAGATAGATAGATAGATAGATAGATAGATATGAGATAGATAGATAGATAGATATGAGATAGATAGATAGATAGATATAGAGATAGATAGATAGATAGATAGATAGATATGAGATAGATAGATAGATAGATATGAGATAGATAGATAGATAGATATGAGATAGATAGATATGAGATAGATAGATAGATAGATATGAGATAGATATGAGATAGATATGAGATAGATAGATAGATAGATAGATAGATAGATAGATAGATATGAGATAGATAGATATGAGATAGATAGATAGATAGATAGATATGAGATAGATAGATAGATAGATAGATATGAGATAGATAGATAGATAGATAGATATGAGATAGATAGATAGATATGAGATAGATAGATAGATAGATATGAGATAGATAGATAGATATGAGATAGATAGATAGATATGAGATAGATAGATAGATATGAGATAGATAGATAGATATGAGATAGATAGATATGAGATAGATAGATATGAGATAGATAGATAGATATGAAATAGATAGATATGCAACGTGTGCCTCCCCCCAGGGCCTCCATATCGCGTCCCAGGTTTAGTAGGAATGCTGAGTGGTGCACCCTAAATGTCTATTTATGAGTGTTACGGTGCTTTTACCTACATACCCCTGGATCCCAGGCTTTGGCTCCAAAGCAATAAATAGGGGGAATAATTGAGGGATTTGGAAGAATAACTTGAGTCCAGACGTTCCAGAAGTTCAATGGCAGCTTTACTTGAATAAACGTTTCTTCAAACAGTTGTTAGGCTTTGTCTTGTTCCAGCAGGCTTTAGCATGAACTGGCAGGCAAACTGAACTCTGCTTTATCTCTTTCTCTCTGCTGTACTGACAAGCTGGCTTAATGACTTTGATTTCTTCTTTATGCTGCCCCTCTCTCTTTAGTCTGACTTTATTTCTGCCAGAGGACTATGTTCAGCTTCTGAGGCTTCCGATTTCTGCCTCCATGGCCAGCAGAGCTTGGGGTGCCCCTGCACACCCTTCCCCTTGCTGGGGGTAAACTAGACTGTAACTGGTCCCCACCCTTCCTTCAGGAAGTAGGGCTAGCCCACTTCTCTCCTTCAGAGGGGGATTAGAATGGAATGGCAAGTTCCATTCTCTCTAACTATAGCTCTGTCGTGTTTGCTGCCACCTGCTGGTCAACCAGCTACATTACATATGAACAGTTGCATAACAAAATTAGGAATGCACATTGTGAAGGGGCCTGGACAAAAATACATAAGATGACACTATGTTAGACTATTATAGATAGTAGCAGGGTTCAGGAGTGGTAACACCACTCTGGGGTATTATTGATAGTACACCCATCAATTTATAGCTGATAGAACCACCGTTAGCAGCATTTTCTGTATGACTATATCAGTCTTTTATATAGTTCTGTATACAGATATATAATAGATAAAGAGAGATAGCTAAAGAGACATAAAGATAGAGAGAGAGATAGAGAGAGAGAGAGAGAGAGAGAGAGAGAGAGAGAGAGAGAGAGAGAGAGAGATAGAGAGAGAGATAGAGAGAGAGATAGATAGATAGATATTAGATAGATTACATAGATAGATATTAGATAGATTACATAGATGGATATGAGATAGATTACATAGATAGATATGAGATAGATTACATAGATAGATATGAGATAGATGATAAATGGCTATTAGATAGATAGATATGAGATAGATGAAAGATTTGAGAAGACGGATAGATATGAGATAGATAGATTAGATAGACAGACTAATCGGCTTCGGTAGCAGCGACTGTGTATGCGCTACTACACTTATGGGTAGCGGCGCATGAACTGTTGCTGCTCCTGAAGCCTGATTTGAGCTTCAGCACCTGCACTGCTACTCGGAGCATTGGAACAGGGCCCAGAGGGTCAGGGGTGGGTGACGTGTCCAGCCCTGTCCATCAACAGGCAAGTGGGCGCTTCTTCACCTGTGGGGACAGCCCTGCTAATGAGACAAATCGCTTCATTAAAATCGAGTCGCTCATCCCTCATATTTATATCTAATGGTATGCGCGCTGATGAAATTTAGATTTCTGCTTCATAACATTTTAGAGTACAAGAGACACCTAGTGGTAAACATACAAACTTTTCCTTTTTTTATTTTTCTTGGAACATACGTTATTTTGGGATCAAAAATGTTTTTGTGTGTTATTTTGAACATCTTCTTGGCACATTTATGACTTCTTGTGGATTGCTCAGAACTGGAAGTGTGGATATCTGTATGCGTTTCTCTCTTTTCTTTTCTTTTTTTTAATGATATATTTTATGCTTTATTTTTAAAAATGTTCCTAGGGCAGCCATTTCACAGCCGGATATATTGCATAGGGAGCACAGTGTTCGTGGAATTGTTTCAGTGCTCGGTAGGGTCCTACTCTATAAGCCAATAATGATAGAAAATTGACACTTGTGAAGCAACGCTCATGAACACAAAGCGTATTGCTGGCCGCCCGCAGAGAATGTAACGTTTCGGTCCAATCATGAACCTTTCTCAGATTGCAGTGAACTCGGACGACGAGTCAGTAATGCTAAAGGACAGGCGCTATGTGGTGTGAAAGCCATAACCCCTGGAAGGGAAACCTCTTCAGTTTATCCCCCAATAATAAATATAAGCTGACTTTATACCAAGATGTGCACTGTAACCCTTATATTCTAGCCAAGGCAAGACATATTACAATAGCAGTGAAATGGTTAAAAAGGTTTGGGGACATTTGACAACTCTGTACTGTAGAAAGAAGCAAGTAGTCATATTTTCCAACTCTGAGGGGCTTAACCACCTCAGCCCCCCTAGCGTAAACACCCTTAATGACCAGGCCACTTTTTACAATTCTGCACTACACTACTTTCACCGTTTATTGCTCCGTCATGCAACTTACCACCCAAATGAATTTTACCTCCTTTTCTTCTCACTAATAGAGCTTTCATTTGGTGGTATTTCATTCTTGCTGACATTTTTACTTTTATTTTACCTCCTTTTCTTCTCACTAATAGAGCTTTCATTTGGTGGTATTTCATTTTTGCTGACATTTTTACTTTTTTTGCTATTAATAAAAATTTAACGACATTTTTGCAAAAAAATGACATTTTTCACTTTCTGTTGTAAATTTTTTTTTTAAAAACTACATTTCTATATAAATTTTTTTATAAATTTATTGTTCTACATGTCTTTGATAAAAAAAAATCCAATAAGTGTATATTTATTGGTTTGGGTAAAAGTTATAGCGTTTACAAACTATGGTGCAAAAAAGTGAATTTCGGCATTTTGAAGCAGCTCTGACTTTCTGAGCACCTGTCATGTTTCTTCAGGCGCTAGAATGCCAGGATAGTATAAATACCCCCCAAATGACACCATTTTAGAAAGAAGACACCCCAAAGTATTAGTGGAGGGGCATGGTGAGTTCATGTATCATTTCATTTTTTTTCACAAGTTAGCGGAAAATGACACTTTCTGAGGAAAATAAATAAATAATAAAGTTTCCATTTCTGCTAACTTCTGGCAAAAAAAAAAAAATCTCCCACGAACTTACTATGCCCCTCAGTGAATACCTTGGGGTGTCTACTTTCCGAAATGGGGTCATTTGTGGGGTGTGTTGGCATTTTGGGTGGGGCTAAATTGTGAGCCGCCATGTAAAACCTAAAGTTACTTGTTGGAATTTTGGCCCCTTTGCGCACCCAGGCTGCAAAAAAGTGTCACTCATGTGGTATCACCGTACTCAGGAGAAGTAGGGCAATGTGTTTTGAGGTGTATTTTTACATATACCCATGTTGGATGAGAGAAATATCTCAAACTGACAACTTTGTATAAATTTATTTTAAAAAGTTGTCATTTACAGAGATATTTCTCACACACAGTATGGGTATATGTAAAAATACACACCAAAACACATTGCCCTACTTCTCCTGAGTACGGCGATACCACATGTGTGACACTTTTTTGCAGCCTGGGTGCGCAAAGGGGCCCAAATTCCCATGAGTACCTTTAGGATTTCACAGGACATTTTTACGCATTTAGATTCCAGACTTCTTCTCACGCTTTAGGGGCCCCTAAAATGCCAGGACAGTATAAATACCCCACATGTGACCCCATTTTAGAAAGAAGACACCCCAAGGTATTCCGTGAGGGGTATGGTGAGTTCATGTAAAATTTAATTTTTTGTCACAAGTTAGTGGAAAATGAGACTTTGTGAAAAACAAAAATAAATATCAATTTCCGCTAACTTGTGCCAATTTTTTTTTTCTGTGAACTCGACATGCCCCTCACGAAATACCCTGGGGTGTCTTCTTTCCAAAATGGGGTCACTTGTGGGGTATTTATACTGCCCTGCTACATTTCTTTTAAGCTGCCAGCTCAGGGGGAGTGTCCTTTCTCAGGGGAAGTGTCCTGTCTGATGCAGCTGGTGACACTTGAAGGATGGAACTGAGCATGTGAAAAATTAGAAAAAGAGCAAACAGCAGGTGTTGCGATTTAAAAAAATAACTCACTGGCTATACTACATTTTTATTACAAGCAATTAGAAAAGTATTCAGATCTAGGGGCGGGTTTGAAAACCGTTGAATATTTTTAATGGGTAATGGGACAATCCTTTAAGGTCATTTGCTTCTTAATAAATTGATCAGATCTTCCTCCAGCTTTTTTTTTTACTAAGGCCAGTGTATGAAATGTTCTTGGAAAAAAACAAAAAAGCAGCGCCGTTGATAAATGACTCCTAGCTTGACATCTGAACCTATCTAGTCCAAACCTATCGCGTGTTACCGTAAAAAAAAGAACAACAACTTTTAAGATCACAGATAATGATGAAAAGTCAGCGGCTACTGGTTTTTATTGTGATGCTTTGCCTTATGTTTGCTTTTTGACATTATGTGCATTACAACATTAGATCTGTATTTCTGTGAAATAAAAAAAAAAACAGATTTGATTAAATCAATAAATTAACATCCAAAAAGGACCCATAATAATGTGCAGAGCTGGTGCCTAGTCCTACGTCTCTGACTGCACGTGTACTCCACCCGACTCTGAGACGGGGCCGACCTTGGGTAGATGTTAATCCTGCAGAATGTGAGAAGTACATATGAGATGAACAGTAGAGGGAGACACAACATCAGGGTTCCTGAAAGCTCATACAACGGTCTGGAAAGGAGCCTAGAATGTGTGAAGAGAGCGGCCATGCGGGACAAATAATACAGTTAGCGTTAAGCGTATAGAACTTTACAAGGTGGACTTCGATCCGAATTTCAGAGAAAATTCGATACATCACAAAGCTAATCACTTGCGCTTCGTGGTAACAAATCAGTTTTTCCTAAATAGTGGCTGAAAAAAAATACTCAGCTCATCCGCTTGCTCGCGGAGAAGCCGTCCGCTCCAGCCTTGAGTGAAGAAAACCAGCCAAAGGACCTGGAGGGAGAGTGAAGACGTCCCCACGTGATCAGTGATGACATCATCTCGTGCCCAGTGTGACCGGGTGGTGACATCATCACGCTCGCTGCAGGTTCTTTGGCGGGTTTTCTTCAATCAAGACAGAGCTGACAGCTTCTCCGCGAGCAAGTGAATTGATATTGATTTTTTTTTAACCCCTCAAAGGCTGAATGGGAGTCACAGATGCCACGATCAGCATTGAACATGGCATCTGAGGGGTTAAATTCCCCGTCGTTGTGCCCGCTTCATACAATGGAAAACGATTCATGACAAAGTGAGTCGTAACAAATTGAATTGCTTGTCGAAGTTCGGCGAAGCAGCTAAATTGGATTTTTCATAACTTCACTCAACTGTAAATATAGTATATGGTCCTTTTAAGTGTAATGTATGTACTTATAGAAAACAACATTCCATATGATTTAACTTTACACTGTAGTACTTTTAGTTATTTTTAAAGGGAACCTTTCACATTGAAGATGGTGTCTGAGCTGCAGGCAGCGTGTTATAGAGCGGGAGGAGCTGAGCAGACTGATATGTAGTCTTAGGAGAAAATATTCAGTAAAACTTGTATTTTATACATTTATATTCCTGCTCATTCTGGGCTTTAAAGTCCAGGAGTCGGTCCTATCAGTGACTGAGCGCCTTCCCTCTATGACTGTGTATACAGAGAGAGCTGTCAGTCACTGATAGGACCTTCCCTCTATGACTGTGTATACAGAGAGAGCTGTCAGTCACTGATAGGACCTTCCCTCTATGACTGTGTATACAGAGAGAGCTGTCAGTCACTGTTTGGATCTTCCCTCTATGACTGTGTATACAGAGAGAGCTGTCAGTCACTGATAGGACCTTCCCTCTATGACTGTGTATACAGAGAGAGCTGTCAGTCACTGATAGGACCTTCCCTCTATGACTGTGTATACAGAGAGCTGTCAGTCACTGATAGGACCTTCCCTCTATGACTGTGTATACAGAGAGCTGTCAGTCACTGATAGGACCTTCCCTCTATGACTGTGTATACAGAGAGCTGTCGGTCACTGATAGGACCTTCCCTCTATGACTGTGTATACAGAGAGAGCTGTCAGTCACTGATAGGACCTTCCCTCTATGACTGTGTATACAGAGAGCTGTCATCACTGATAGGACCTTCCCTCTATGACTGTGTATACAGAGAGAGCTGTCAATCACTGATAGGACCTTCCCTCTATGACTGTGTATACAGAGAGAGCTGTCAGTCACTGATAGGACCTTCCCTCTATGACTGTGTATACAGAGAGCTGTCAGTCACTGATAGGACCTTCCCTCTATGACTGTGTATACAGAGAGAGCTGTCAGTCACTGATAGGACTTTCCCTCTATGACTGTGTATACAGAGAGCTGTCAATCACTGATAGGACCTTCCCTCTATGACTGTGTATACAGAGAGCTGTCAGTCACTGATAGGACCTTCCCTCTATGACTGTGTATACAGAGACAGCTGTCAGTCACTGATAGGACCTTCCCTCTATGACTGTGTATACAGAGAGCTGTCAATCACTGATAGGACCTTCCCTCTATGACTGTGTATACAGAGAGCTGTCAGTCACTGATAGGATCTTCCCTCTATGACTGTGTATACAGAGAGCTGTCAGTCACTGTTAGGACTTTCCCTCTATGGCTGTGTATACAGAGAGCTGTCAGTCACTGATAGGACCTTCCCTCTATGACTGTGTATACATAGAGAGCTTTCAGTCACTGATAGGACCTTCCCTCTATGACTGTGTATACAGAGAGAGCTGTCAGTCACTGATAGGACCTTCCCTCTATGACTGTGTATACAGAAGAGCTGTCAGTCACTGATAGGACCTTCCCTCTATGACTGTGTATACAGAGAGAGCTGTCAGTCACTGATAGGAGCTTCACTCTATGACTGTGTATACAGAGAGAGCTGTCAGTCACTGATAGGATCTTCCCTCTATGACTGTGTATACAGAGAGAGCTGTCAGTCACTGATAGGACCTTCCCTCTATGACTGTGTATACAGAGAGCTGTCAGTCACTGATAGGACCTTCCCTCTATGACTGTGTATACAGAGAGGCTGTCAGTCACTGATAGGACCTTCCCTCTATGACTGTGTATACAGAGAGCTGTCAGTCACTGATAGGACCTTCCTTCTATGACTGTGTATACAGAGAGAGCTGTCAGTCACTGATAGGACCTTCCCTCTATGACTGTGTATACAGAGAGAGCTGTCAGTCACTGATAGGACCTTCCCTCTATGACTGTGTATACAGAGAGCTGTCAGTCACTGATAGGACCTTCCCTCTATGACTGTGTATACAGAGAGAGCTGTCAGTCACTGATAGGACCTTCCCTCTATGACTGTGTATACAGAGAGCTGTCAGTCACTGATAGGACCTTCCCTCTATGACTGTGTATACAGAGAGCTGTCAATCACTGATAGGACCTTCCCTCTATGACTGTGTATACAGAGAGAGCTGTCAGTCACTGATAGGACCTTCCCTCTATGACTGTGTATACAGAGAGAGCTGTCAGTCACTGATAGGACCTTCCCTCTATGACTGTGTATACAGAGAGAGCTGTCAGTCACTGATAGGACCTTCCCTCTATGACTGTGTATACAGAGAGCTGTCAGTCACTGATAGGACCTTCCCTCTATGACTGTGTATACAGAGAGAGCTGTCAGTCACTGATAGGACCTTCCCTCTATGACTGTGTATACAGAGAGAGCTGTCAGTCACTGATAGGACCTTCCTTCTATGACTGTGTATACAGAGAGAGCTGTCAGTCACTGATAGGATCTTCCCTCTATGACTGTGTATACAGAGAGAGCTGTCAGTCACTGATAGGATCTTCCCTCTATGACTGTGTATACAGAGGAGCTGTCAGTCACTGATAGGACCTTCCCTCTATGACTGTGTATACAGAGAGCTGTCAGTCACTGATAGGACCTTCCCTCTATGACTGTGTATACAGAGAGCTGTCAGTCACTGATAGGACCTTCCCTCTATGACTGTGTATACAGAGAGCTGTCAGTCACTGATAGGACCTTCCCTCTATGACTGTGTATACAGAGAGCTGTCAGTCACTGATAGGACCTTCCCTCTATGACTGTGTATACAGAGAGCTGTCAGTCACTGATAGGACCTTCCCTCTATGACTGTGTATACAGAGAGCTGTCAGTCACTGATAGGACCTTCCCTCTATGACTGTGTATACAGAGAGCTGTCAGTCACTGATAGGACCTTCCCTCTATGACTGTGTATACAGAGAGCTGTCAGTCACTGATAGGACCTTCCCTCTATGACTGTGTATACAGAGAGCTGTCAGTCACTGATAGGACCTTCCCTCTATGACTGTGTATACAGAGAAGCTGTCAGTCACTGATAGGACCTTCCCTCTATGACTGTGTATACAGAGAAGCTGTCAGTCACTGATAGGACCTTCCCTCTATGACTGTGTATACAGAGAGGCTGTCAGTCACTGATAGGACCTTCCCTCTATGACTGTGTATACAGAGAGAGCTGTCAGTCACTGATAGGACCTTCCCTCTATGACTGTGTATACAGAGAGAGCTGTCAGTCACTGATAGGACCTTCCCTCTATGACTGTGTATACAGAGAGCTGTCAGTCACTGATAGGACCTTCCCTCTATGACTGTGTATACAGAGAGCTGTCAGTCACTGATAGGACCTTCCCTCTATGACTGTGTATACAGAGAGCTGTCAGTCACTGATAGGACCTTCCCTCTATGACTGTGTATACAGAGAGAGCTGTCAGTCACTGATAGGACCTTCCCTCTATGACTGTGTATACAGAGAGCTGTCAGTCACTGATAGGACCTTCCCTCTATGACTGTGTATACAGAGAGCTGTCAGTCACTGATAGGACCTTCCCTCTATGACTGTGTATACAGAGAGCTGTCATCACTGATAGGACCTTCCCTCTATGACTGTGTATACAGAGAGAGCTGTCAATTACTGATAGGACCTTCCCTCTATGACTGTGTATACAGAGAGAGCTGTCAATTACTGATAGGACCTTCCCTCTATGACTGTGTATACAGAGAGAGCTGTCAATTACTGATAGGACCTTCCCTCTATGACTGTGTATACAGAGAGAGCTGTCAGTCACTGATAGGACCTTCCCTCTATGACTGTGTATACAGAGAGAGCTGTCAGTCACTGATAGGACTTTCCCTCTATGACTGTGTATACAGAGAGAGCTGTCAGTCACTGATAGGACTTTCCCTCTATGACTGTGTATACAGAGAGCTGTCAATCACTGATAGGACCTTCCCTCTATGACTGTGTATACAGAGAGCTGTCAGTCACTGATAGGACCTTCCCTCTATGACTGTGTATACAGAGACAGCTGTCAGTCACTGATAGGACCTTCCCTCTATGACTGTGTATACAGAGAGAGCTGTCAATCACTGATAGGACCTTCCCTCTATGACTGTGTATACAGAGAGCTGTCAGTCACTGATAGGACCTTCCCTCTATGACTGTGTATACAGAGAGCTGTCAGTCACTGATAGGATCTTCCCTCTATGACTGTGTATACAGAGAGCTGTCAGTCACTGTTAGGACTTTCCCTCTATGGCTGTGTATACAGAGAGCTGTCAGTCACTGATAGGACCTTCCCTCTATGACTGTGTATACATAGAGAGCTTTCAGTCACTGATAGGACCTTCCCTCTATGACTGTGTATACAGAGAGAGCTGTCAGTCACTGGTAGGACCTTCCCTCTATGACTGTGTATACAGAGAGAGCTGTCAGTCACTGATAGGACCTTCCCTCTATGACTGTGTATACAGAGAGAGCTGTCAGTCACTGATAGGAGCTTCACTCTATGACTGTGTATACAGAGAGAGCTGTCAGTCACTGATAGGACCTTCCCTCTATGACTGTGTATACAGAGAGAGCTGTCAGTCACTGATAGGACCTTCCCTCTATGACTGTGTATACAGAGAGCTGTCATCACTGATAGGACCTTCCCTCTATGACTGTGTATACAGAGAGAGCTGTCAGTCACTGATAGGACCTTCCCTCTATGACTGTGTATACAGAGAGAGCTGTCAGTCACTGATAGGACCTTCCTTCTATGACTGTGTATACAGAGAGAGCTGTCAGTCACTGATAGGATCTTCCCTCTATGACTGTGTATACAGAGAGAGCTGTCAGTCACTGATAGGATCTTCCCTCTATGACTGTGTATACAGAGAGAGCTGTCAGTCACTGATAGGACCTTCCCTCTATGACTGTGTATACAGAGAGCTGTCAGTCACTGATAGGACCTTCCCTCTATGACTGTGTATAACGAGAGAGCTGTCAGTCACTGATAGGATCTTTCCTCTATGACTGTGTATACAGAGAGCTGTCAGTCACTGATAGGACCTTCCCTCTATGACTGTGTATACAGAGAGCTGTCAATCACTGATAGGACCTTCCCTCTATGACTGTGTATACAGAGAGAGCTGTCAGTCACTGATAGGAGCTTCCCTCTATGACTGTGTATACAGAGAGAGCGGTCAGTCACTGATAGGACCTTCCCTCTATGACTGTGTATACAGAGAGAGCTGTCAGTCACTGATAGGACCTTCCCTCTATGACTGTGTATACAGAGAGCTGTCATCACTGATAGGACCTTCCCTCTATGACTGTGTATACAGAGAGAGCTGTCAGTCACTGATAGGACCTTCCCTCTATGACTGTGTATACAGAGAGAGCTGTCAGTCACTGATAGGACCTTCCCTCTATGACTGTGTATACAGAGAGGCTGTCAGTCACTGATAGGATCTTCCCTCTATGACTGTGTATACAGAGAGCTGTCAGTCACTGATAGGATCTTCCCTCTATGACTGTGTATACAGAGAGGCTGTCAGTCACTGATAGGACCTTCCCTCTATGACTGTGTATACAGAGAGCTGTCAGTCACTGATAGGACCTTCCCTCTATGACTGTGTATACAGAGAGCTGTCAGTCACTGATAGGACCTTCCCTCTATGACTGTGTATACAGAGAGAGCTGTCAGTCACTGATAGGACCTTCCCTCTATGACTGTGTATACAGAGAGCTGTCAGTCACTGATAGGACCTTCCCTCTATGACTGTGTATACAGAGAGCTGTCAGTCACTGATAGGACCTTCCCTCTATGACTGTGTATACAGAGAGCTGTCAGTCACTGATAGGACCTTCCCTCTATGACTGTGTATACAGAGAGAGCTGTCAGTCACTGATAGGACCTTCCCTCTATGACTGTGTATACAGAGAGCTGTCAGTCACTGATAGGACCTTCCCTCTATGACTGTGTATACAGAGAGGCTGTCAGTCACTGATAGGACCTTCCCTCTATGACTGTGTATACAGAGAGCTGTCAGTCACTGATAGGACCTTCCCTCTATGACTGTGTATACAGAGAGCTGTCAGTCACTGATAGGACCTTCCCTCTATGACTGTGTATACAGAGAGGCTGTCAGTCACTGATAGGACCTTCCCTCTATGACTGTGTATACAGAGAGGCTGTCAGTCACTGATAGGACCTTCCCTCTATGACTGTGTATACAGAGAGCTGTCAGTCACTGATAGGACCTTCCCTCTATGACTGTGTATACAGAGAGAGCTGTCAGTCACTGATAGGACCTTCCCTCTATGACTGTGTATACAGAGAGAGCTGTCAGTCACTGATAGGACCTTCCTCTATGACTGTGTATACAGAGAGCTGTCAGTCACTGATAGGACCTTCCCTCTATGACTGTGTATACAGAGAGCTGTCAGTCACTGATAGGATCTTCCCTCTATGACTGTGTATACAGAGAGCTGTCAGTCACTGATAGGACCTTCCCTCTATGACTGTGTATACAGAGAGGCTGTCAGTCACTGATAGGACCTTCCCTCTATGACTGTGTATACAGAGAGCTGTCAGTCACTGATAGGACCTTCCCTCTATGACTGTGTATACAGAGAGAGCTGTCAGTCACTGATAGGACCTTCCCTCTATGACTGTGTATACAGAGAGAGCTGTCAGTCACTGATAGGACCTTCCCTCTATGACTGTGTATACAGAGAGCTGTCAGTCACTGATAGGATCTTCCCTCTATGACTGTGTATACAGAGAGCTGTCAGTCACTGATAGGACCTTCCCTCTATGACTGTGTATACAGAGAGCTGTCAGTCACTGATAGGACCTTCCCTCTATGACTGTGTATACAGAGAGAGCTGTCAGTCACTGATAGGACCTTCCCTCTATGACTGTGTATACAGAGAGAGCTGTCAGTCACTGATAGGACCTTCCCTCTATGACTGTGTATACAGAGAGAGCTGTCAGTCACTGATAGGACCTTCCCTCTATGACTGTGTATACAGAGAGCTGTCAGTCACTGATAGGACCTTCCCTCTATGACTGTGTATACAGAAGAGCTGTCAGTCACTGATAGGACCTTCCCTCTATGACTGTGTATACAGAGAGCTGTCAGTCACTGATAGGACCTTCCCTCTATGACTGTGTATACAGAGAGAGCTGTCAGTCACTGATAGGACCTTCCCTCTATGACTGTGTATACAGAGAGAGCTGTCAGTCACTGATAGGACCTTCCCTCTATGACTGTGTATACAGAGAGCTGTCAGTCACTGATAGGACCTTCCCTCTATGACTGTGTATACAGAGAGAGCTGTCAGTCACTGATAGGACCTTCCCTCTATGACTGTGTATACAGAGAGAGCTGTCAGTCACTGATAGGACCTTCCCTCTATGACTGTGTATACAGAGAGCTGTCAGTCACTGATAGGATCTTCCCTCTATGACTGTGTATACAGAGAGCTGTCAGTCACTGATAGGACCTTCCCTCTATGACTGTGTATACAGAGAGAGCTGTCAGTCACTGATAGGACCTTCCCTCTATGACTGTGTATACAGAGAGAGCTGTCAGTCACTGATAGGACCTTCCCTCTATGACTGTGTATACAGAGAGGCTGTCAGTCACTGATAGGATCTTCCCTCTATGACTGTGTATACAGAGAGCTGTCAGTCACTGATAGGACCTTCCCTCTATGACTGTGTATACAGAGAGAGCTGTCAGTCACTGATAGGACCTTCCCTCTATGACTGTGTATACAGAGAGCTGTCAGTCACTGATAGGACCTTCCCTCTATGACTGTGTATACAGAGAGAGCTGTCAGTCACTGATAGGACCTTCCCTCTATGACTGTGTATACAGAGAGGCTGTCAGTCACTGATAGGACCTTCCCTCTATGACTGTGTATACAGAGAGCTGTCAGTCACTGATAGGATCTTCCCTCTATGACTGTGTATACAGAGAGCTGTCAGTCACTGATAGGACCTTCCCTCTATGACTGTGTATACAGAGAGCTGTCATCACTGATAGGACCTTCCCTCTATGACTGTGTATACAGAGAGAGCTGTCAGTCACTGATAGGACCTTCCCTCTATGACTGTGTATACAGAGAGAGCTGTCAGTCACTGATAGGATCTTCCCTCTATGACTGTGTATACAGAGAGAGCTGTCAGTCACTGATAGGATCTTCCCTCTATGACTGTGTATACAGAGAGGCTGTCAGTCACTGATAGGATCTTCCCTCTATGACTGTGTATACAGAGAGAGCTGTCAGTCACTGATAGGACCTTCCCTCTATGAGTGTGTATACAGAGAGAGCTGTCAGTCACTGATAGGATCTTCCCTCTATGACTGTGTATACAGAGAGCTGTCAGTCACTAATAGGACCTTCCCTCTATGACTGTGTATACAGAGAGCTGTCAATCACTGATAGGACCTTCCCTCTATGACTGTGTATACAGAGAGCTGTCAATCACTGATAGGACCTTCCCTCTATGACTGTGTATACAGAGAGCTGTCAGTCACTGATAGGACCTTCCCTCTATGATTGTGTATACAGAGAGCTGTCAGTCACTGATAGGACCTTCCCTCTATGATTGTGTATACAGAGAGCTGTCAGTCACTGATAGGACCTTCCCTCTATGACTGTGTATACAGAGAGAGCTTTCAGTCACTGATAGGATTTTCCCTCTATGACTGTGTATACAGAAAGAGCTGTCAGTCACTGATAGGATCTTCCCTCTATGACTGTGTATACAGAGAGAGCTGTCAGTCACTGATAGGACCTTCACTCTATGACTGTGTATACAGAGAGCTGTCAGTCACTGATAGGACCTTCCCTCTATGACTGGAATACAGAGAGAGCTGTCAGTCACTGATAGGACCTTCCCTCTATGACTGTGTATACAGAGAGAGCGGTCAGTCACTGACAGGACCTTCCCTCTATGACTATGTATACAGAGAGCTGTCAGTCACTGATAGGACCTTCCCTCTATGACTGTGTATACAGAGAGCTGTCAGTCACTGATAGGACCTTCCCTCTATGACTGTGTATACAGAGAGCTGTCAGTCACTGATAGGACCTTCCCTCTATGACTGGGTATACAGAGAGAGCTGTCAGTCACTGATAGGACCTTCCCTCTATGACTGTGTATACAGAGAGAGCTGTCAGTCACTGATAGGACCTTCCCTCTATGACTGTGTATACAGAGAGAGCTGTCAGTCACTGATAGGACCTTCCCTCTATGACTGTGTATACAGAGAGCTGTCAGTCACTGATAGGACCTTCCCTCTATGACTGTGTATACAGATAGCTGTCAGTCACTGATAGGACCTTCCCTCTATGACTGTGTATACAGAGATAGCTGTCAGTCACTGATAGGACCTTCCCTCTATGACTCTGTATACAGAGAGAGCTGTCATCACTGATAGGACCTTCCCTCTATGACTGTGTATACAGAGAGAGCTGTCAGTCACTGATAGGACCTTCCCTCTATGACTGTGTATACAGAGAGAGCTGTCAATCACTGATAGGACCTTCCCTCTATGACTGTGTATACAGAGAGAGCTGTCAGTCACTGATAGGACCTTCCCTCTATGACTGTGTATACAGAGAGCTGTCAATCACTGATAGGACCTTCCCTCTATGACTGTGTATACAGAGAGAGCTGTCAATCACTGACAGGCTTCCCTCTATGACTGTGTATACAGAGAGAGCTGTCATCACTGATAGGACCTTCCCTCTATGACTGTGTATACAGAGAGAGCTGTCAGTCACTGATAGGACCTTCCCTCTATGACTGTGTATACAGAGAGCGGTCAGTCACTGATAGGACCTTCCCTCTATGACTGTGTATACAGAGAGCTGTCATCACTGATAGGACCTTCCCTCTATGACTGTGTATACAGAGAGAGCTGTCAGTCACTGATAGGACCTTCCCTCTATGACTGTGAATACAGAGAGAGCTGTCAATCACTGATAGGACCTTCCCTCTATGACTGTGTATACAGAGAGCTGTCAGTCACTGATAGGATCTTCCCTCTATGACTGTGTATACAGAGAGCGGTCAGTCACTGATAGGACCAGGGGCGTACATAGAAATCATTGGGCCCCATAGCAAGAATCTGAATTGGGGCCCCCTAACCCCGCCCACTACCCTGGCCCATCCCACCTCCTGCCCTGGCTCCTCCCCTGCCACACCCACATTTGCAAATTAAAAAATGTATACATGACCTACTGAGGACTCCAGCATAACGCAAACCGGACGGATCCGTTATGCAGCCCATAGACTTCTATTATGACGGAATGCCTCTAAAGGCATTCCGTTATGGATTCCGTCATGGAATTGCGTTATTTTGGCGCCCCAATCACACGCGCGGCTCACCTGGCTCTGGTCTCGTCTGCAGCAGCTGGCTTCTCCTCTGTGTGGTCCTGGTATCTTCGCTCTGCTTTGCTGGTGTGGGGACCGTATTTATCGCCCTATAAGACGCACCTAGGTTTTAGACAATGATAATAAGAAAAAATATTTTTCGTTACACTTAGTCAGACCAGCAATCAGACCCCTAATGCCTCAGATCAGCCCCTCATGTCACATTTCTCCCCCTTAATGTCACATTTCTCCCACTCATGTCACATTTCTCCCCCTCCATGTCACATTTGTCCCCCCCCATTTCACATTTCTTCGCCGCACCCCCATGGCACCCTCTCCCTCCACCATGCCTTTTCATGACCCCTGCCCTGACCTGCCCTGCCATTTCTCCATTCTTACCATCCAGATTCTCATCCCCAAATCCCCCCA
Source organism: Bufotes viridis (assembly GCA_033119425.1). Taxonomy (NCBI): domain Eukaryota; kingdom Metazoa; phylum Chordata; class Amphibia; order Anura; family Bufonidae; genus Bufotes; species Bufotes viridis. The sequence continues at coordinate 53,469,215 of CM065594.1, forward strand.
TAGTTTCTTTCAGCACCTAGCATTTGGCACTACCTCCCGCAGCCCCCCACAAAAATCCATCATCCAGCCAGATTCTCATCCCCAATCAACCCCGATGGCACAGATCCTCCATCCATGATCCAGATTCTCATCCCTCACCCCCCCATAGTTTCAGTTTAACAAACCACCTACCAGGCTACCAGATAGGGTGACAGACGGTGACTTGAGGCAGAGCCACAGGCGGGAAATCATCTGTCCTCCTGAGCTGCCTGCCTGTGCGAGTGGCGCCGCCACTCAAAAGTCACGCCCCCCATGTCCACGTGATAGTGCACTGCTGTGTGAGAGGAGCCACCAGGACCAGGGCACAGCGCAGCGCAGGGACGGAGCTCAGCTGCTGGGGGCCGACACAGCCGCGGACGGCGGATGGAGTGAGGCTGGGGCGGACGGGCATCTGCATTTCAGCCTGAAAAAAAGCCCTGGTCTGCAGGGGGCGGGGCCTTCCAAGCACTCCGGGCCCCTCTGTGCCTCGGGCCCCATAGCAGTGGCGTACCCTGCCTATATTGGCGGTACGCCACTGGATAGGACCTTCCCTCTATGACTGTGAATACAGAGGAGCTGTCAATCACTGATAGGACCTTCCCTCTATGACTGTGTATACAGAGAGCTGTCAGTCACTGATAGGACCTTCCCTCTATGACTGTGTATACAGAGAGAGCTGTCAGTCACTGATAGGACCTTCCCTCTATGACTGTGTATACAGAGAGCTGTCAGTCACTGATAGGACCTTCCCTCTATGACTGTGTATACAGAGAGAGCTGTCAATCACTGATAGGACCTTCCCTCTATGACTGTGTATACAGAGAGAGCTGTCAGTCACTGATAGGACCGCCTCCTGGACTACAAAGCCCAGAATGAGCAGGAATGTAAATGTATAAATGACACGTTTTTCTGAATCTTTTCTCACAAAACGATTCATCAATCTGCTCAGCTCCTCCTGCTCTATAACATGCTGCCTGCCGCTCAGACACCGTATTCAACGGTGAAAGGTTCCCTTTAAAGTTCCACTTTGATTATGTTAGGAGGTTGTATTAGTTTTTCTCTCTCTTTCTTTTCTCTCTCACATTGCACCCCATATAAATAAGAATGATCTAGGTAAGGGTCTTCCATGCATTGCTGGCACCATTTATAGTGTTAAAAACAGAATTAATTTATTTATTATTTTAGATTTATTATATCTATCTATCTATCTATCTATCTATCTATCTATCTATCTCATATCTATCTATCTATCTATCTATCTATCTATCTATCTATCTATCTATCTATCTCTATCTATCTCATATCTATCTCTCTATCTATCTATCTATCTATCTATCTATCTATCTATCTATCTATCTAGTCATTTCATACTCCTCGATCTTGTAAAAATCTGTAAACGTCTAGGCGACTATTAGTGTTTATCGCAAATATCGGCACTTCGAGAATTCGTGAAAATCTAGAATATAGTGCTATATATTCGTAATCGTGAATATTCTAGATATTTTTTTCCTCTGAACCCATTATCCCTCCCTTTTTCTTGCTTGTGGGCCAATGAGAAGGCTGCAATATCTTTGTCAGAGCATAGCAACATCCCTGGCAACCAATAGGAAAGTTGCCTACCCCTTACTATATAAGAACCTCCCCAGCAGCCATTTTCTGCAGTTTTTTGAAGTTCTGAGAGAGACAGCAGTGTCATTGCTGTGCTCTGTGCTTTGCAGACTCATCTTGATCCTTATTTAATTACATTAGATAGTTAGCTCATATATATATAATACAGATAGTTAGTGGGAGATAGTCAGTGTAGGTTACATAGTGATATAGTGTAGGGTGTTAGGTTCCAGTGCAGGGTGTTAGGTAGTGTGATAGGAATTAATGAGTTGTGATAGGGATTAGTGTCTCTGTTAGACACAGTGCTGTGATGTCACAACAATACTTAATTCACCAATCAGTAATATCTACTCAGACCTGATAAAATCTGAAGTTGCATAAAATGCACAAAAAAATGCGCATTATTAGTTCCGATTTACGCAATCGCGAAAATAATGACTGGAGATCGCGAATTCTAGAATTCACTAATTTATTGCGAATATTATGCGAAAAATTTGCAAAAATGAATATTGCCTATGCCACTCATCACTAGCGACTATTAAACCATTTGTATGATGCGTGATGTCACTGTAATTACCAGTACCACAGGATTAACTTCCAGCATTAGCTTGTGCTCGCTGAAAATGACAAACGCCGGATAAGCGAGTTTGTTTCCCTCCCCATCAGACTTTGCCTTGCAGAAGGAAAGAAGTTTCACATAAACTTAAGAGGTGAAGCAGCATGATGTGAAATTCAGCAGAGAGCTTTGGACTCGGCTGGAAATATTTTTTTTGTCTATATATTGCTTTTGTGGAAGAACAGGCTTCTTTATCGGTTTGGAAAGTGTTTTCATACATTCCTTTTACATTGGATGGATTTGTGGACTCCTCAGAGGTACTGAACAGACACGTGCCGTGTAATGTAAGTTTACGGTTAATGATAGGACTGGTATGTGAGGACCATTCCTACCGTCTACTGGTCATAACTTTTCTTTGTGCTTTCTTGTGATCTGCAACTTATGGTTTCCATTTGTCAGTCTAGACTTTTGAGATACTTTTAAAGTGTGGATGGTAATTGCGGTGATGTTGCTTTCCATGTGAAGTATGCACCAGCATATTACAGAAATATTTAGGTATATTTCAAAGGGTTTTTCGGGACCTCCATACTGATGACCTATCCTTGGAGATTGGTAGGGGTGCCGGATGTTGGACCTCACCGACCTGATATTGATGACAAATCCTAAGGAAAAGTTCTGGAAAACCCCTTTTAAGATGACTTTGTCAGACATTTTATGGAGGACAGTGGCACCTCCAGCATATAGATTTTGGAACAGAATTGTACTAAATGACTTGTATGAGATAAGAAAACACACAGCTGCTTTCTTCCCGTCCATGGGCTGTATCTAGTATTTGCGTAAATCCCAAAGCTGCTTAAGGACAAAAACAGCCACTCCTTTAAAGGGGTTGGTCAGTTTCCTATATTGATGACCTATTCTCAGGATAGATCATCAGTGTCAGATCAACGGGGAGTTGGATCCCAGCCGATCAGGTGCTTAGAGAACGCAGCGTACAAACACTGCTTTCTCCTCACTGTTTATCTGCTCACCATTGACTTTGCAGAGGCGAACAGGAGTAATTACCCCTAAGCCGTCCCATTCTCCACCATGGTAAGGAGCAGATGGAGTGTAACTGGTCCTTTCCATACGAGCGCCGCGGTCTCTTCAAGCAACAGATCGGTGGTGGTGCTGGGAGTCGGACCCCCGCCGATCTGATGTTGATGACCTATCCTGAGGATGCAGAAACGTGTAGGGCACCATATTGTCATTTATTCTAAATAACCAGGCAGGAAATTGATTATGGATAGCTAATGAGAGAATTATCGAGAACAGGGGTCCATAGGAACGTATAATCAAGCAGCTTATCAGTCGATGAACGAGCATCCTGTGTAATCAGGGATCTGCTGCCGATAATGAATAGAGGGAGGAACAAGCTCTGATGAACATGAGCGAATTATTCAAAAATTCGATTTGGCTGCTTCCTCGAATTTTACAAAAAAATGTGCTTTGTGACAAATTATTTAGTCACGAAGCGCATTTCTTTGTAAGTAGTGGGTGCAATGACAGGAAGCAATGAGTGCAACGCCCCCACCCCCGTCATAGTACCCTTCAGGTGCCGCGTTCATACATGATCGCAGCATCTTTTTTTAAATAAAGCAGTGTAAAATAAAAAATAAACAAAATCATACTTAAAGGGGTTTTGCCATCTCAGACAATGGGGGCATATCGCTAGGATATGCCCCCATTGTCTGATAGGAGCGGGTCCCACCTCCTGGCACCCGCACCTACAATGAGAGCGGAGCGGGAAATGAACGGAGGGGGCACTGCGCATGCGCAGTGCTGGCTCCGCTATTTCCGTCTGCCCCATAGAAATAAATGGGAGCAGGGGCCGCACGTGCGGATCCTAGCGATATGCCCCTATTGTATGTGATGGGAATACCCCTTTAACTGATTTGCTCGCGACGGGCTGTCCGCCACCATCTTTCACAAAATTTTTGCACACTCCTTTTTGACATCATCACGCTGGCGGGAGTGATGACGTCATACGTCAGCCCGCACAGGATTTTGTGCGAGAACTTCAAGCAAGATGGCGGCGGCTGGCCCGTCCCAGGCAAATGGATGATTTTTTTTAGTTTTTTTTACATTATTTCAGGTTAACTTGATTAGCTATCACGAAGCATAAGAAAATTCAGCCTCGCAGTGGATTCAATTTATCCTGAAATCCGGACTTCGATTCGCTCGACACTAGATATGTTATCATCCATCAGCACTCGCATTGCCTGTACATCGGGTCATGTAATATCACCTTTACTACACTGTGAATAGCTGTCCGCCGGGTGACTATATAGCCAGCCTAAAGGCCTCTTTACACGACGGAGCAGGCAATTATCAGAAACTAAATGTTCATTCCTGATAATTGCCTACTGATCATTTACATGCGGCTGTAAGAAATGAGCAATCGCTAATGCCATCACTTGTCTCCATAGAGAATCATCAACCATGGGTGCATGTAAATTGGCCCCTGAAAAGGTGCAGCTGATCAACCAATGAATGAGCAAATACTCATCCATCAGAAGATCGGCAGCACCTTTACATGGGCCAGTTTTTGGGAAAATGTGCATCCAAATGTGATAATCAGCCCAATAATCTGCCTGCGTAAAAGGGGCCTTTAGTCTTCTATTTTTCTACCTCTACGCTCTCCTTATAGGATGCAAAGTGGTGGGAGCTTACATTCACCACAGTCCTGTATGCCTATCATTTGGGTCTTTTCACTGGTGAGGGGAGTAAATCAAATGAGTGCATACCAAGAATATAATATGAATTTGCTCCACTTGCAGTATTCTGATGTGTACGTGTTGGTTTTTTGAAAGTTAAATGTCCAACTCTAGTTGAGCTTTTTTTTTTTTAATTGATATCAAACTGTACAGAATTTGTCTGCCTTCCAGTATAAAAAATTCTGCCTGGTAATCATTTGACTGGTGTGAATCTGGAACCCATGGTGATCAGCTGTTACCCTGGAGGAAGTTTTGTTGGCCGCATTGAAACCAGCCATTTAACTGGATGTGCTGGTCCACCAGAACGAGAGCCACGATTACGTTACGGCTTTCCACTTGCCCACGATGGGGGATGGGTGATATGAGGCATTCATGAATTTGTCCTTATGAGACACTGGTTTTTAACATCTCCTATGTTTTAGCTGCAGGTTACCTTCCTTGTACATAAAAACATGTAGAAATTATATATTTAGAAGAAGCAGGGGGAATTTATCATTGCATTTGCCCCAGAAAAGAGGTGGCAAATTCTGAAGCGCTCCATTGTTTGTGCAAAAATGTCTGACACTTTGTGATATTCAATAACTTTCACCACTTTTGAAAAATGGATGGGGACGTGGTGGTGGTTAGCTATGTTAAAGGGGTTGTCTGGAGATCTGGACTCCAGTTGTACAGAATCCGGGTGCTCGTGAGAGGAATAATAGTCCAATAATATAAGTCTATCCACGGCACTCCAGATGTAATCAATTGTTTCTAATCATGAAAAAATCATTTCCAAAGTTATTATTTTCCATACAATATAATCCTATCCAGGTTAAAGTAAATCATATAAGCCACATGTTATTCGCCGTTTTCAGGATAGGTCATCAATATCAGATTGGCGGGGGTCCGACTCCTGGCACCCCCACCGATCAGCTGTTTGTAGAGAAAGCAGTGCTCATATGAGCGCTGCCTTCTCTGCTCTGTTTACCTGCTCGCCGCAGCAATTGCAGTGGTGAGCAGGTGTACTTACAAGTGTGGCCTCTCAATTCACTTCTATGAGACGGCACTGTGGCAGTCACTTGAACAGGAAGGAGCCGTCCCATAGAAGTGAATGGGGAGGCCATATTTGTAATAACACCTGCAGTGCTCACCACTGCAATTGCTGTGGCGACCAGGAGCAGAAAAGGCAGCGCTGCTTTCTCTATATACAGCTCATTGGCAGCGGTACCGAGCCCCGCAGATCTGATATTGATGACGTATCCTGAGGATAGATCATCAATAGTAAAAAGTGGACAACCCCTTTAATTAGGTGTACACCGCATCTATAAAGTGCAGGTCACAAAAAAGGCCCGGGGGGGGGGGGGGTACAAAAAACTGGCAACGTCTTTAGGTAAAAATGTTAGGTTTAATGATATATTACAATGTGCAATGCTTAGCAAATTTGGTGCCAATGACAGCAATGTAGTTTCAAGGAAGATTGACTGTGAGTTTTCGCCTCATGATAAATTCCCCCCCATAGCCGAATATCGTTTGTCCATGACATCAGTTACATCAGTTTCTAGGATATTGTTTGTAAGAAAAGAAGTTTGTGACTAGAAGCCAGTATTTCTTATATTAGAAAATGCACTCGAGACTTTGTGAATTTGACATTTTTAATTGTTTTCTTTTCAAATGACTCTTAAAATGATTGCGCGCGAAATGTCTAGTGTATATATGAGTACAATGTAAGAAAACTCTCAGGGAAAAAGAAGATCTCATGGAAGAATGACTTTTTATTCCTCCCTAGGGGCTAAAGCAAGTTCATTTCAAGTTTTTTTGTTCTTCTGGTTCTGTGCCAGATGTTCTAAATTAGAAAGAAACAAATAAACTGTGTTCTGGCGTAGTGGGAAAAGATAAGAGCCGCATATACTATAGTGATCAACAAAAACAGCTCTTCGACATAAGAGGTTATGTGCAACCATTGTACCAGCCGTGTGCCCATTGTCATCTTAATATAATTAAATCCCTGGTCCAGCACACCCACAAAAATAACTAGACACGGGATGTTATAGAGTCTAATATTAAAGATCAGTCTTTATTATAGCTAAGATATGTAAAAAACAGATAATGGATTCCACTCATGGACAGGGGACCAGATCATGGTAGCCATAACTCAATACATGGCACTCGCATTATGGAACCTCATATACTGGACAAGAAATTTACCATTTGCCTATATTGGTATTCCAATCTGAACACGTATGGCCTATCGATAGGATATGCTATAAATGTCTGATGGGTGCAGGTCTCACTATGGGACCTGCTCCTGTCTCAAGAACAGCACTCCAACATCAACAAAGAGCGAGCCAAGTATGCAGTGTCCTCTCCAGTCACTGCTATGGGAATTCCAGCAATAGGCGAGTGGATATCACCTATCCCCAGGATAAGGGATGCATAACAGATTGCGAGAGTTGGGCCAATTGGACCCCCGATGATCCAAAAAAGCAGGGGTCCACAAGTCCCCTCTCTGAATGGGGTGGGAGTGCACATTCTGGTCCACCTCACCATTAATTTCTATAGAACTGACAGAGCACTGAGTGGATAGGTGATGGATAACCCCTTTAACCCCTTCATACATTATCACGTACATGTATGTGTAAGGGGTTACAGGCTGTATAATACAGCAGGCACCCGGCTGCAATGACCAGGATTGGCAATGATGCCGAACTCAGTCATTTAACCCCTCATATACCATGTTCAATAGTAATCGCGGCATCTGTGGCGTTAGACAAAGCGAGGGGGCTCTATGGGGTTACCATGACAGCATGGGGCTTGCTGAAGGTTCCAAGGCTTATGGTTGACTGCCTGTAAAGCTGTGCACGAGGCATGGCTCAGTAGGCAGAACAGCAGAATCTCATAGACCACAATAGTTCTCAATTATGGTCTGTGAGAAAAGCGATAAGAAGATCGCAGGTTGTAGACCCCTAAGGAGGCTAAAGGTTATTAAGTGAAAAGTAAAAAAAAAGGTTAAAAAAACCCTAAAACATAAAACTATTAAAAATTCCAATTACCTCCCTCTCCTAATTTTATATATATAAATAAACATAACGGGTATTGCCACGTCCAAAACTGTCTGGCTATTAAAATCTAAAAAACGTGATGAGCCATTTTTTATTCACTTTGTCCACCCAAAAAATTGAATAAAAGCTGTACGTACTCCAAAAATTGTACCAATAAAAACTACAGTTTATTCCGCAAAAAAAGCCCTCCTACTGTTCTGTGGATGGAAATTTAAAAAAAGTTAGTTTTGATTTTTTTTTCAAAGGATTTCTTTTTTTTAAATAGTGAAACAAAATAAAAACTATACAAATTTGCTATTGCTGTAATCGTATTGACCCACAGAATAAGGACGTCAGGTCATTTGTAGCGCACAGTGAATGCCATAATATCAAAACCGTAAATACCTTGGCAGAATTATGGATTATTTTCAATTTCATTTTTTTCCGGTTTTTCCCATAAAAGACATTGTAAATTAAATAAATTGCATTAAATTGCTTTAAAAATGCAACTTGTCCTGCAGTAAATAACCCTTCGTATGGCAATGTGAACAGAAATTTTTGTAGGCCATCAATAACTGATTAGTAGGGGTGTGACACCCATACCTCCACCAATTAGTTATTGACCGCCTATCAGAGGTCAGTTTCAGAACTGCACAGCTCTGTTCATCGTATAGCGGGTGAAGCTGGTTAGTGCACCACTCTTCCCATCAAAGTGAATTAGAGCAGCAATGCAGTAACCAGCTCCGTCCCCTACACAATGGATGGAGCTGTGGATTTCTGGTTCCAACTTTTGGCGCTAGAGCCACCCTGAAACAGCCGATTGTCGGGGGTGCAGGGAGTTGGACCTCTGATGATAAGATACTGATTGCCTATCCTGAGGATAGGCCGCCAATAATAAAATCCTGGAATACCTCTTTAAGACTTGTGTTTGAAACCCCAGACTTAATTAATCTTCACCATTATATACAGAATTTCCAACATACGGAAAGCAGGAAACATTTGCCAAATTTCACATAAATTGTACATTTAGGCTTCATGCACACAACCGTTGTTTGGGTCCGTACCTAAGCCGCTTTTTTGCAGCTTGGATGCAGACCCATTCACTTCAATGGGGCCGCAAAAGATGCGGACAGCACTCCATGCTCCGTTCTGTGGCCCCGCAAGAAAAAAAAAACATGCCTTATTCTTGTCCATTTTGCGGACAAGAATAGGCATTTCTATAATGGGTGCCTTGTTCTGTTCCCGCACACGGGCAGCATTCATGTTTTGCGGATCCACAAAACACAGCACGGTCGTGTGCATGTAGTCTTATACAGGATTTAGTAGGAGATGCAGAAAGTCAGTGATGAACCAAAGATAAACGGAGACGTGAAGTATTCCCTTTCCCAAACTTTTCTTCATTTATATATCATTTATTGTACCCTTTCCCGCCATGTCCTGGTGCACCTGTTTATTCGTAGTTGCACTCTATGAGATGTATGGTGTTTAGTTGTTTATTTTAACGTTTCTGTTTTGAAGGTTGATTTTCATTATTTTTGTCACCACATATAATTGCTGAAAACTCAGTTGTGTGCAGTTCAACTGCTAAACGCTTGGGGTGGTCTATTAATGCCTTGGATGGTTGCCTCAAATCACCTGCCAAGCTGATGTAAGTGCCAGTTTTATTCCCTCTGAGTGAGGGCTGTAGACTGTACAGAGCGTCACCATTTTAGACCACCCAAGCATCCAACATAGATAGAATTGTTCACAATTAAAATGCTTTGACCATAGTTGATTTCTAGATTAGGGCGAATTAGAAATGTGCTCAGTTTTACATGAATGGTGGATGCGCTGGAGCGTATCTATGTCTTCTGAAAACTGCCTTCTAGACACGTTTTCCCCCTCTTTTTCCAGCTACTACAATCCTCATCTTCCTGTCATTCTCGCGTGCCGTACATATGTTTTCCTGTAATTATACTGCCGGTTTTGTACTCATTTTGCTTCAGTGTTTATTTTGTATACAAATCTGTTTTGAGAGTTTTTATTTTGCCCTTTGTCTCCATTGGCTGCTTTATGTTTGGGGATAGAGGTCTCCTAAGGCTACTTTCACATATGCGTTCAGTGCGAATCCGTCCTGTACTTGTACAGACGGGTCCGCACCGAAAACGCAAATGAATGCATCCGTTCAGGACAGATCCGTTTGTATTATATGTGCAAAAAAATTCTAGGTCCCAAACGGATCCGTTCTGACCCCAATTGAAAGTCAATGGGGGACGGATCTGTTTACAATTGCACCATTTTGTGTCAATGCAAATGGATCCGTCCCCATTGACTTACATTGTAGGTCAGGACAGATCCGTTTGGCTTCGCACCGCCAGCGTTTTGGTGTCTGCCTCCAGAACGGAACGGAGGCGGTACGGAGCCAAACTGATGCATTCTGAACGGATCCGCAGCCATTCAGAATGCATTGGGGCTGAACTGATCCGTTTGGGGCCACTTGTGAGAGCCTTGAAACGGATCTCACAAGCAGATCCCCAAAAGCGAGTGTGAAAGTAGCCTAATTTATACCGTACATTGAAGGTTGTTTTGGGACTGTAGTTTTTTTATGTACATCCACAAATCAGCAGTCTATATGGATGAAGTGTGCCTAAAGGGGTTCTCTGGGATTACTGTGGTTTTTGACAGATATGATCATGTAGTTGCTTACCTCCTGTGTACTTTCCCCATGCTTTTTTTGTTTTCAGTTTGGACTTTCCAGACCAGTTTTCCCCATATAAACCACCGGTCTTTTTATACTGTGGGTTTTATTCCATGGTTTCTCGTATGTATAATCTAAACCAGGGATCAGCAACCTTCGGCACTCCAGCTGTTGTGAAACTACAACTCCCAGCATGCTCCATTAATTTCTATGTGAGTTCGTAGAAGAACACGGCAAGTATGCATGCTGGGAGTAGTAGTTTTACAACCGCTGGAGTGCCGGAGGTTGCCTAGGGTACCCACCGCATGTGCAGATATTCTTAAGGTACGCCCACGCGGTCAGGTCAGGCCAGGCCCCAAAATCAGAAGTAGATCATAAAAGGAGAGAAAAGTAGAAAGGACAGATGCGACTTTTCCTTTTTTTTTTTTTAGTTCACTCCTGGTTTTGGCTTATAAAACTTCATCAGGAAACCTGACTGTGTGCACGTATCCTTATGCCTTATTCACACGTCAGTGTTTGGTCATGAGCCCAAACCAGGAGTGTCTCTAAACACAGAACCCGTGCAGATCTTTCCCTTATACCTTATGTCTGTGGAGGCTCCAATCCTGGTTTTGGCTCACAATCACTGATGGAAATCACTGACCAATTCACGGACGTGTGAATGAGGTTTTAGGCGAGAAACACATGTGTAGTTTTCTGTTTTCTAGGAACTCAAAACAGCCACAAAAACTGCATGTGTGATTCTAGCCTTAGGGCAGCTTAGCTTTTTGTGGCCGTTTTTTGAGCCAAATCCAGAGGTGGATCCACCAGGAAGGAGAAGTGTAATTCCATTATTTTATATTTAATTCCCTTCCCACCTTCTTTTGGCTTTGGTTCAAAAAACTTCCACATAAAGATGTGTGTGTGGGTGAGCACCCTTAGGGTGGTTTTACACATAGGGACAGATTTACTAATGGAAATTTGTCATGCTTTCTACATTTTTCATGAGAACAGACTCATACACTGCCATTCTGTTCAACTCTATGGGACTTCCGGAGATAGCCAAGTGATTGTATAGTAGTTGACTATAGGCTATCCTTCTCATGATGGGTGGGAGCTCCCAGTGATTGGCATTCTGCTGATCAGACTTATTTTCTGTGGCTAAGGGATAAATGTTTGTCGTGTTACAACCCCTTTAAGTTTTTCAAATTCTTTTCAACCACTTATTAGTTATGTCAGTTTTAAGAAAAACTGCACCATTCCAGGTCCAATAGGAGATTTTATCCACCTCCCTAGAGTCATGAACGGCAAACCTGGCCCATTTTCTAGTGATACATTTGTCTTTTACCAAGACTTTACTTTTTTTACGCAGTGATACATAAGAGTACTAATAAAAGAACAGTTAATATCCAATGGGATTAAAAGTGAGTTAAAAAAAAAAACAATCATTACTCACCCGCACCGATCCCCGCTTCTGCCATTCCAAAGCTGCCTGGAGAATCACTGGCAGGGGTGTGTCATCACTGCTGCCTGTGATTGGCTGAACAAGTATCTCCTGGCATTTCCTGTTTTCATCCGGGAACAGGAAGTGGAGAGAAATCGGTGGGTAGTCCTTCCTTTTTATTTTAGTCCACTTTGAGCCTTAGGTAAAAGTCTTGAGCTGTATCTGTACCATTGGAAGAGCAGTTCTCACATTTATTTTTGTTCTCTCTTTTAAAGTACGTCCTGGGATTTACTTATAAATATCTGATAATGAAGCGAGTCCTCTGACAAGCCACAACTTTTCTCAAATGATATTGTAGTCAAGCTGTGCCGTCATACCTAACAAGGAGCACACATGAAATATTGGATGTGCCTTTATAAGTGTGAAAGTGCAAATTACTGTCTGGAAAGGTGTGTCGGAAATCCAATTTATTGATGGTTACAGCGATTCAAGACTTGGACTCGTGGGGTGAACTGATGTTGTGTAACTTACTCGAAGATCTGGTGGAAACATTGACTTTCTTCACTGAGTTCTCAAAAAACTTTTGATATGTCAGTGACCTATGAAAAGTTTAAATTTTTTGGGGTGTAAGGTCTGAGTGCTGAGACCCCCACCGATCGCTAGAACGAGAAGAGAGAAGTGCTTGCATATCGCGATGTCATCCACACGCTATGTAAAAAAATCTGCAGTGTAAGGGCGCATTCAGATGACCGTATGAATGGGTCCGCCGTTCCACAATTTTGCGGAACGGGTGCAGACCCACTCATTTCAATGGGGCCACATAAGATGCGGACAACACATAGTGTACTGTCTGCATCCGTACCTCCATTCTCCGGCCCCGGAAAAATATAGAGCATGTCCTATTCTTGTACACAAATGTAGACAAATATAGGCATTTTCTATATAGCGCCGGACATGTGCGGTCTGCAAAATGCAGAACGCACAAGGCAGGCATCCGTGTTTTGCGGATCCGCAATTTGTAGCCTAAATTGACCCGTGGTTTGGATTTTAAATCTGCCGTATGTTAACTTATGCTGTGGATCTCCACCACGGATTTCATGCTTTGCAAAGGAGAGGGCGATATCCACAGCCGTTTACGTGGCTGATGCTACATGTAATGCATGTCGCTTTTGCTGTGGTACAGTCCTGTATAACAACCTCTGGCACTCCGTCTGTTGGGAAACTCCCAACATGCACACTTGCTTAGCTGCTCTTGTAATCCCTGTAGAAATGCAGTATGAATGATAGGAGTCATAGTTTTTACAACAGATGGGGTGCTGGAGTTCGCTGACCCCTGGACTAGCCTAAAAGCCAATTCAAGACTTTAGGACATCAGTCTGAAGCAGACAGCCCCTATATGAGACACATAGAATAATTACACAGTAGATACCTCTTTCTCACTTCTATAAGAGAGGGAGCTTCACAATAAGGTGGCATGTCTCATGTAATTAAAGGGGTTGTCTCGCTTCAGCAAGTGGCATTTATCATGTAGAGAAAGTTATAACAAGGCACTTACTAATGTATTGTGATTCTCCATATTGCCTCTTTTGCCGACTGGATTCATTTATCCATCACAAAAAGCCTACATGCCTACTGTTTCTTTTGCGGATCCGATGGTTTCCCATTCATTTCTATGGATCCGTTAAAAATGCGGATGCCTCTTCTGTTGCCTGTCCGCTGTCCGCATTTCACGTCCACAAAAAAAATATGCCCTCCGTTTGTCATCCGCATCCGTTTTTTTTGCGGATGGTTGCTTAGAAACCAGGGCACTTGTACAGGTACTTTAAGAAACTGGTTTAAGCCTTCCGTTTTATTTTTTTGCGGATCCGCAAAAAAACATCGGAAGACACACAGAAACACAACCTACAAAATTTGCGGACACACGGAACGGATGTGGATGTGGAAAAAAAGGAAGACGGATCCGCGATTTGCGGACAGCAAAAAACAACTGTCATGTGCATGTAGCCTAAAACTGATTATTTCCATGGTTACGACCACCCTGTAATCGGGGGTCGTGCTTGTACAATGTAGGAAAAAGCACAAGCCTCTCTGGCTTGGACCGTGGGGGTGCGCATAGTCCAGCACTTTTTCCTATAATGTGCAGGCACGGCCACCGCTGATGGATTGCAGGGTGGTCGTAACCATGGAAACGAGCAGTGTATAATATGATGGAAAAATGAATCCAGCCAGCAAAGGAGGCAATATGGATAATCACAATACATTAGTAAGTGCCTTGTATTAACTTTCTCTACATGATAAATGCTATTTGCTGAGGTGAGACGACCCCTTTAAAGGGGTATTCCAGTAAAGTAACTTAATTTTTAAAAAACAGCATTAAGGCTGCAAGCTGTGACCCAACCAGAAGCCATACCTATACAGGTAACCAGAGCTTCATTTTATCTTGCAATCCATTTGTCTAGCTCCTGTGTGAGCCTGCAACACGCTGAGAGTATCATGGCGCCTGATCTTCCTTCACAAAACTTCAAAGACTACAATCCCCACAATCCCTAGCTTTCCTGCTGGGAGTTTGTGCTTGTTCATGAGTAATACTGTTTATTGATTGGCTGCTTGATATACAGTCCAGTCAGGCCCCCTGTTCTCAGTAATCAGCAGCACACTAACACGCCCTTTGTTTCACAAGACATTTAGCTAGAGAATTGATAGCAACACACTGAGCATGCTCGACCTACCAGAGGCTCAGAACTACAGGTCGCTGCTATGGTAATTAATGAGGAAACACAGTGGGCAGCAGAGGAAGAAAACCACTTTTAAAACTGCTGAACGGTAAATATGTGAAATTTACATTATATTAGGTAATTATTGATGATGAATAAGTCTAAAACATAAGTTATATTTATGGTAACCGGAATAGCCCTTTAATGTATTTCTAATAAGAGTATCTTGCTATTGAAAGTGCACCTGTCAGAGTGCAGAGAAGTCGGGCTCAGCCATGAGGGCCATGGAGACAGCTTTTAGTTCTTTTTTTTGGCGATGCTGCTTTGTACACTGCATAAGGGCTCAATTGCGGTCCCCAATGCACGGGCAACATCCATGCGGCTGCTGCAGACGGAATCCAGACCCATTTAACTTAAATGGGTCCGTGATCCGTCCGTTCCGCAAAAAAGTAGTACATGCACTACTTTTTTGCGGTGCGGAGGCACAGCCAGAAACACCACGGAAGCGCTCTGTAGTACTTCCGTGGGGTTCCGCTCCGTCCTTCAGCACCGCATCTCCCGGATCGCGGACTCATTCAAGTGGGATGCTCTGTAAAATATAACCTTCATTTCCCCTTGGTGGAAAAGTGAACATCTCTAGTTTAATATTTGCATATTTGTCAGGGACAGTTCTGGGGATAATTGAGGTATACAATGGATGGCTAGATACTTGCCTTAAAGAGAGAGAGAGAAATAACACCCTTATAGGGGGCGTCCCAGGTGCTGAAACGTTGCCTTTACTAGCCCTAGTTCACCTACTGTATAATGGAAAGAGTAAAGAGCCTCTGGCAACATGACCAACCCTAATAAATCAGGCATAATGCCTGGTAGGGTTGTTCATGATGATAAATAATCTTTCTTTTCTATAGAGGGTTAATAATGACCCAAAAATATTTACTTTTATATTTATGTAAATTTGTGTAGTTGGAGCACCAGGGGGATGGCCATAGTGTTAGGAACACCGCTTGTGCTCTCTGTACTCAGGAATAAACAAAAATATTTTGTGTAACTATCAATGTAGAATTGTGTACTGCTGTGTACATCATAATAATCGACACAATGTAGACACGTGTGCAGAGGTTTTACCTCGCTGTTCTCTTCTACTTGACTTCCAAGTATTTTAAGTCACAGGGTTGAGTCTTTTCAGCGCTTGTCTCTTGTACTGATCCCGCCTTGCAGTTTACTGGTCTTGACAGCTGAATATTTTGTGGTTGGAAGTGTTCGCCATATCTATTTTCAAAATCGTTGCAGAGAGACAAGTCTGAAGCTTCCACTTCTAAAGTACAACTATAAACACCTTCCCTAATCTTACACGAATACTCCATTGAAATGAATCCTTCATTTTGCTCATTCTAAGCATCCCAAGCATTCCTGCTGTCAGGAACCAATCAATGCTGGAATCTGTGTTCAGGACATGGTGAACTCACACATGTATGTAAAATAGTGATGTGTGGGGCTGGAAAACAATACACCAGCACGCAGGATCTATCTATCTATCTATCTATCTCATATCTATCTATCTATCTATCTATCTCATATCTATCTATCTCCTATCTATCTATCTATCTATCTATCTATCTCATATCTATCTATCTATCTCATATCTATCTATCTATCTATCTATCTATCTATCTATCTATCTATCAACTTTCTATCTCATATATATCTACCTATCTCTCTTTATCTATTGATCAATTGATCTAGCAATCTAGCTATTTTTATCTACCTCTCTGTCTCTCTTTATCTATCTATCTCATATCTATCTATCATCTATCTTTATCTATGTCTCTATCTAGCGATCTATCTCTCTTTATCTATTATCTGTATACAGAACGATATGAAAGACTGATATAGTCATACAGAAAATGCTGCTAACGGTGGTTCTATCAGCTGTAAATTGATGGGTGTACTTAGTTTTTCACACATGGATTTTCCACTTTGGCTAAATTTTTTCAAATAACTAGTGACACAGAGAAAACGGTTGTGTGTTCATCATATGAGGTTGTATTTCCCTGACTAGATTTCCTAATGCATAAAACCACATAGAATTCAAAGAGGGTGCACTTTGTTTTTTGTATGACTGTGTATATATATATATATATATATATATATATATATATTCTGTATGTATCCAGTGCAAAAGAAGCAGCATGGGTAAAAGGATTGAATTTATACTGGAGCGCTGCAATCTTTTTGCTTTGTGCACTGTAAATACATGTACTGTATATAAAATTTACATTGCATAATGTCGCTAAAGCAAGAAGAATCTCGGTGACCACCATCTCAGGAGCAGTGCAAAATTGTAAATATAACTGTATTATGAAGATTATATTAAGAATTGTTAGGGAATGGTCGCCAATTGCTATGGACATCTTTACAATGACGTGTTTTATTGCTCTAATGTCTCAAACATGAAACACATTTTTACATAGTCTTGATTAACCCTTTCCGGGCCACTTTTCACCTTAAATCCCAGGCCGATTTTTGCAAATCTGACATGTGTCCCTTTATGTGACAATAACTTTGGAACGCTTTTACTTATCCAAGCCGTTCTGAAACAGTTTTCTCGTGACACATTGTACTTCCTGACAGTGGTAAATTTGAGTTGATATATTTCACCTTTATTTATAAAATAATCCCAAATTTACCAAAAATGTAAACAAATTCACCTATTAGTTCTGTTCCGTGCATTGGGTCCCCAATGCAAGGGCAACGTCTCTGCGGGGGCCGGGACAGATCCAGACCCATTCAACTTGAATAGGTCCATGATCCGTCCGTTTCGCGAAAAGATAGAACAAGTTCTATTTTTTTGTGGAACGGCTGCACGGAACGGAACCCTACGGAAGCACTCCATAGTGCTTCCGTGGGGTTCCGTTCCACACCGCATCTCTGGATTTGCAGACCTATTCAAGTGAATGAGTCCGAATCCATGATGCGAAATGCACACGGCCGGTGCCCCGTGTATTGCGGAACCGCAAGATGCGGCCCGCAATATGGCCACGGAACCAATACGTTAGTGTGAAAGAGGCCTTAGACAAATAGTAATACCTTATAAAATGGTTTTCAAACAACATTCACCATATGTCTGCTTTATGTTGGCATCATTTTGTAAATGTCATTTTTTTTTTAGGACATTACAAGTTTAGAAGCCATTTTTCAAATTTTCAACCAAATTTCAGAAACCATTTTTTTAAGCACCAATTCAGTTATAAAGTGATTTTGACGGGCTTATGTAATAGAAACCACCCATAAATGACCCAATTTTAGAAACTGCACCCCTCAAATTATTTAAAACTGATGTTATAAACTTTGTTAACCCTTGAGGTGTTCCACAAGAATTAAAGGAAAATGGAGGTGAAATTTCAAAATTTCACTTTTTTGGTAGATTGTTTATGTTAATCAATGTTTTCTTGCAACACAGCAAGGGTTAACCGCAAAATAAACCTTAACATATATTACTCTGATTCTGCAGTTTACAGAAATACCCCATATGTGGCAGTATACTGCTCTATGGGCACGTTGCAGTGTTCAGAAGGAAAGGAGCGCTATATGGATTTTGGAGGCAGATTTCGCTAGAATGGTTTTTAGGCACCATTTTGTATTTGAAAAGACCCTGACGTACCACTACAGTGGAAACCCTCAAAAAGTGACCCCATTTGGAGGCTTCACCTTAAATCTGTCTCTAAGGGGTACTAAACACTATTTAAGCATTTTACAGAATTTGGAAACACTTGGCTGTAAAAATAAAATGTTTAGTTTCTTCAAATAAAATGGTGCTTTAGCCCCAAATTTTCAGGCACTACCCAAGGGGTAACAGGAAAAAAGCAACCCATAATTTGTGACCACTCAAATCTGAATAGCAGCACCCATATGTGGTAGACTGCTGTGGAGACACATGGAAGGACTCAGAACGGAAGGAGCGCCATATGGCTTTTGCAGCGCAGATTTTGATGAATAGCTTTATAAGTTCCATTGGTTTTTATTTTTACACATTATTTTTGATTAATTTTTACACAGTGAATTCATTTTTGAACAGAATAAAATCTTGTTTTTGTGTTGACATTTTCTAAGAGCCCTATTTTTTTTTATTTTTTGGGCGATTGTCTTAGATAGGGGCTCATTTTTTGAGGGATGAGATGACAGTTTGATTGGTACTATTTTGGGGTACATAAGACTTTTTGGTCATTTGGTATTTCACTTTTTGTGAGGCAAGGTGACCAGAAAATGGCTTTTTTGACACTGTTTTTATTGGTATATATTTTTTTACGGCTTTCATCTGACGGGGTGGATCATGTGATATAGAGCCAGTCATATTTTATAGAGCCAGTCGATATGGACGTGGCGATACCTAATATGTCTACTTTTCTTTTTTTCACTATTTATAAAAAAAAGAAAATGACTTTATTTTGGGAAAAGGACGCTTTTTTTTTTTTTCACTTTTTTTTTTGTCCCACTCAGGACTTTGGCTTTGGTAGTCTGATCCCCTTAAAAATGCATTACAATTCCTGCCTGCGAGATCCAGGGTGCTCGTCACAGCAACGCGGGGACCCGATGGCCACCCTGCACCCGATAGGATACCGCACGTGCCGTGGTTAGCGCTGACCGCAGCAGTGCAAGGGTTAATGCGCCGGCATTGGTGTGTTCACAGATGCCGGCGCATACAGCAGTGGTCCGGCTATCTGTGACTGCTGGACCCCTGCAGCTGATTGGGCAGGCGCAGCTGTACGGCGCTGGGATTTCTGACCCAGTTTCCAGCGCCTTACATGTACAGCGCTGGTATCCTATGGGTTAAAAATCACCTACCATTTTGTTTATACATCTTCTGTGCAGCCCTATGTGTCCCTAGCATTATAGACTACAATCAAACCTTGCCTGTGGCCAAGCTATATGTCCTGTTGTAATTGATAGCCTATCAAATATGTGTTTGCAAAAATTAGGGGACAGATGGAAGGGAGTGTTACAACACAGGGTTTGTTTGTAGTCTGTTACCATAGTGACAGATCGTTCTTGATAGTAGCTGAAAGCATTGGAATATTTTCTTCTTTTAAAACAAGGTAAACTTTTTCATTTATTGTTCAGCAGGAAAGATTTATGGAATATTTTAATCGACTCTTTGCAGAGTTGCATCACATTTTTATAAAAATAAACTTTGTTGCAAAGGTGTATATAGCCTTTGAAGGGATTGTTCATTCCATTTTCTTCAGACCCCCGAGCATGGCGGGACCCACAGTAGTAATCATACTTTCTGATCCCTGACACTTGTGTCCTTCTCCATTAACCCTTTGCCTGCTCTGCAGGTCTCAGGTCTCCCCACATCAACATTCGTTTTGACGCAGGACGCTTTACCCCTGCAGTCAATGACTGGCCACAACGGTGACTCACCCATATGTCACGTCACTGGGTCACATGCTGGATGGGCAAAATGTCACTGCTGTGGCCAGTCAAAACGCATATTGGCGCAGGCAGGGAGACTCAGGACCTGCTGAGCTGGTGGAGGAGCGATGTAGCTGTAACCCATTGGTGGGAATCCGGTACGGATGATTAC
Organism: Bufotes viridis; assembly: GCA_033119425.1. NCBI lineage: Eukaryota > Metazoa > Chordata > Amphibia > Anura > Bufonidae > Bufotes > Bufotes viridis. The sequence continues at coordinate 53,489,565 of CM065594.1, forward strand.
CACCATGTTGGGAGTTTAAAGAAAACGTCCACAAGGATGAACAACCCCTTTAAGGGATTAAAAGATCCCAAGCATGTTCAGACTTCTCTAATACCAAAACAGTTATGCAAATTTCCCACCCTAGCCTGTCAGTTTTAACCACAACATTGATAACACCACCCGAGTGTTTTGTCATTAGGTATCATACATGATAGCACTCGCATGGTATTCCTCCCTAAATAATATGTAGGTATGGATCTTTTACAACATTCTACTTCTATTCCAATGACTGTAGCGAAATAATATTCTTGTAAAATAGAAAAACCTAAGTATTCTAATGCAGTTTCTAATGTTTGTTGAAATACTAAATATTTTGCTATGAAGTAAATAATATCTAGAATGTTAGTTGGTGTTTATTGAGATAATGGTACGCTTCAAAGCCAGTTGTAAATGACAAAGTAAATCATCCAATACAGCACCGCAGCCTTCTATGAAAAGGAACAGAATTGGAAACTGTTGTACAATGAACAGATTTTCTGGCGACAGTCTCGGAGACGACTTTACACATGTTGGATTTACACTATTATTTCATAGGTAATCCGTCCGAGGAAACACTGTCTCCTTTTTTTGTCAACAAGGCATTTTTTCCTGTAGCTGCCAGAAGAAACTGTAATTTACAGTAGACATTATGGCTTGCTTTATACTGCACATCACACTTTTTTTTATGCATTTTCTGGAAAGTTGCTTCTATATTAAGACATAAAATGTATAGGTCATAGGTTACCTGCACAAATCCACACCAAAATTGGTATATATTAACTTGTGGATTTTGTTGCGGACTTTGATTGCATTGCAAAGGGTGAAATCTGTAAAAACACTTGATATGCTGTGGATTTCAGAATCTGCACAGCAGGTCAAGTTCTGCACTGAAGATGCAGGCAGTGTACACATGAAATCTGTCAAATCTCAATTATTTTGCTGGTACTGCATTTCCCAACATGGGCAGGTAGCTTTAGAGATTGTTATATGTATATGGCCTGATAGTCAATAATAGCTTTTTTGCACTACACCCTGGGCAGCAGTATATGCTGGGACTCCTACCTATAAACATCAAAGTGTCTAATTTTTTTATAGAAATATTAGTTTTCTTGCTTATATAGCGCTGCTCAGAGCTTTATACACATTATCAATAGTGATAAACGAATTTCAGTTTTGTATGTTCGGGTTCGGGTATGTATGAGTTCGGGTTCGGGTATGTGCTCAATTTCGTTATTCATTCTGTTATCACTGTTGGAGCAACGGACCATAATGCCATTCCATGACGGCATGCCTTTAGATGCATTCCGTCATAATAGAAGTCTATGGCCAGCATAACGGATACAGTTTCCGTTATGCAGGAGAGGACTGATGGATCTGAGGACGGATCCGTTATGCTGGCCATACACTTCTATTATGACTGAATGCATAACTGAATGCCTCTAAAGACATTCCATTATGCATTCCATCATGAAATTGCGTTATGGTCCGTGGTAATGGAATCCATAACGCAATTCGGCACATACTCGAACTTACAAAACTGAAGTTCACTCATCACTAATTATCAACTGTCCCCAATAGAGCAAATAATCCAGATCCCCTATCAGTGCTAAACACTGAGCTACTGTGCTGCTCATTGTTAGAATTATGTATCTAAAATAACTAAAGTAAAGGGGTTATCAGGATTAGAAAAATGTTTTTATTTTTATTTCCCACTCTTGTCCTTCGAGGATGTGTGGTATTGTAGTGTAACTCAAGAGCATAGAGCTTAGCTGCAATACCAGATCCAACATATGGACAAATGTGGTTCTGTTACTAGGAGAAAAAAAGCAGACCCCTTTTATTATTCCTCTATGTATCAGAATTGCTGTTTTGTGCCTATCCTCCACAAAAAAAGGAATGAAAGAACGATCGAAAACTGTTACCCAAAATTGTACTAGCTTTAGCTTTGTAGAAAGAAAAAAAAAAGTCATGGATCTTGGGATGCGGCGATGCAAAAATATTTCCTTTTAAAAAAGGGCTTTTATTGTGCAAAAGTAGTAAAGCTTTAAAAAAAAAACTATATGTACAGTATTACGTATCGCTGTAATTTAATTGACCCAGTTATCATATTATTTATACCAAAACATGAACTCTGCAAAATTTAGAACCTAAAAAGTCAATGGCAATATTGCTGTCCTTTTCCACCCCCTCCAGAAAGCTTTGATAAAAGTTATTTTAATTAGTAAATTTTGCATTCCCCAACCACTACAAGTCCTCATTTATCGACGGAAAAATATAAAAGTCATAGCTCTTGGAAGGAGATGATGAAAAAAAAAAATGCTTGGTCACTTAGGGGTTAAGGTCCGAAGGGTAACAACAGTGCTGGGTAAATAATGATCCTTTACAAAAGAATACACCAGACTCCCATTTATGACCCTGGCTTGTTTATTAGGCAGTCATTCCCCTTCCCTCTTGGATGAGAACATCTGCTGTGTAGAGGCAGCCATCACTCCCATGTGACCAGGTAGAGGGGAACACGCTCCTCCTTTTTGGGTTTTTTTCCAGCAGAGCTCGTCTGCCTCCAAACCATCTGGTTCTAGAGAATAATTACAATCTATGAATTGTAGAGTCACTGTTGCACTTCATTCTGTATTTCACAGTTTCGGGGATGAAAGAACAAAGAATTGAGGAAGCCCAATAGAATATTAATGTCATTATTATTATAAGAACACTTCTTTTTATACTGAAATAGATTTTAGTCTTTTTTAAATGAGTAAATGCACTGAGGATCAGGCATGTATATAATGATAAAACTAATGAATGAGCACTCAGCGAGAGCACTAATATCTCCAAGCATGATTTTATTACTGAACAGTCTCGCTGGTCCATTGAGCTCTTAATGCCTCAACGTCCCAGAGTGTTACTCGAGGCTCGGATATGAGAATATCTCAAGGCTCAAAAGCCTATAGCCTTTTCCTGCTTGATTTACATTTTATGTATTAAAGATTACCACAATATACTGAATTTAAATGGGTTATCCAACCCCTATAATGCCCCCCCTAAATGCCAGGGGCCCCTCACACAGATAGTACTTACCTCGCTCCCCGGCACCCACATCGCTTCTGATGCCCGCACGGCCGCCGCTGCATCTCCCTTTTGCACAGATAAAAACATCCGGCGACTTTAGCCAATAGCAGGCCGCGACAGGGACGCGCCTCCCTAGCATCGCGGGTGACATCTTGGAGGCTCGTTCCCGTCATAGTCTGCTATCGGTTGACTACCAACCCCCCCCAGATGTTTTCATCCACGCAACAGGGAGATGCAGTGGCGGCCGTGCAGGCATCAAAAGTGACACGGGTGCTGAGGAGTGAGGTTAGTACAATCTGTATGAGAGGCCCGGACGTTTGGGGGTGCAGTGTGTGTGTGTGTGTGTGGTGTGGGGGTGTCCTATTTCATCAAAGTCCGGATTTACAAAGGGATGTTATGTGCAATTTAAAGGTGCTGCAGAGCATTAAAGAAACATGGCTGATTTCTTATGGAAACAGGTCCACAATTGTCTATGGGGTTGTGTCAGATAATGCAGCCAACCTCCATGGAAGGGGACGGGGCTGAGCTTCAATATCACACACAAGCTGTGGCCAGGCGTGGCGCTGTTTATGGAAGAAAGCTGCTTTGTTTTTCTTTTAAGCCCTTAAAAAAATGTTGAAAAACCGGACAGTCTAGTTAAAAATCCATAGGGTTAGGGTCAAACTAGTTAATGGCAAGGTAAATCCATGCCTTGCATGTAACATCTGACTGGTGCTGTATTCTACAGGTAAGGTAGTACATCACACAAAAGCCACATAAAGTCCCTCGTAAACCCGCGTCAGAGGTTTCAGGACTATTCAACAACCTAATTCGATCAGCTTGGATTCTATAATCTTTAATATGTGCAAACGCTTAACTGATGTCTTTTATTTCGATGTTATCAGAAGCCAAAATAATAAAACACTTCTCTAAAGTGGTCAGCAGAGCCAAATTCACCGTAACTGTCTTTTGTGTTCTTACCCCGGTCAGGCTGACACAACTTCAGGATTCCTTCGAGGGATTTTAGTAATAGTATAGTAATAAATGTTATCTACATTGTAAAACTGTTTGGATAGATAGACACATTGGTCTGACCGCTCTTTCTCTCTCTCCCATTATCTCTCCCGTTTCGACCAAGTGTGTATGTGTTCTGCAGTGGGAGAGGTAAGAAAGTGACTGCTAAACACACCTCGATGTTAAAATCCAACTTTTCGATCCTTCTCTCCCCTAAAAACTGCCATTGTGAAAGAGTGGGGCGAGGTCTATACATTAGATGGTCAGCCAGTCCCACCGAATTTGGATTGGCCAACTCTGATCTAATGTGTATGGCCAGCTTTTGTGTTATTTATTTATAACAGTATTTATCCAGAATATAGAATAAAAGGATCTTCTACTTAAGGCACCTTTATATTTCCCAATGTTCGGGTTGATTATCGCTAACAATCGCCTTCATATGAACGTTCATTAACAATGATCTGCCATTGTAAAGGTGCCGCCGATTACCCGATAAATGAGTGGAATGCTATAGATCATTGGGGCGGCCTCCTAAATCTTTGTCTAATCACGCTCTGCTGTCGGCAAACAATGATTCTGTATGGAGACGAGCGATGACATTAGCGATCGCTCCTCCCTATACTGTGGAGGAGATCGCTGCATGCAACTGCAGCTTTCCCCTCCACTGACGAGCAAGAGATTGTCAGGAAGGAACATCTGCTCCATGTAGCGTTGGTGATGGTCAAGCAGGGAAATTAAAAACGATTATAGCACGAAAAGTATAACCATGTAATAAATAGCACATTTCAAATTAAGCATTATTGAATCATACATGCAATAAAAATATTATTTCGTGTTTTTTTTTTTTTATGTACATTAGTTTCCCCTCTAGTAGCACTCCCTGCTGTATATCCTTCTGATCCACTTTCTCCTTCAATCAGAGGTTGACTTAGGCAAGGACTACACAGTGACACCTGTCACGGCCAGGATCGCTGAGAAGCATGAAGTAAAAATGCATGGGATCACCGCGGCAGTCGCAAGAAATCCAACACCGCTGGATTTCGTGCAACTGCTACGGCAATACCATTCATTACTATGGAATCACCGATATCCAGCTATCCTGGCCGCGACGGGTCTGAGTAACTACTGTCACAATGTAGCTCGAGCTTAACATATAGCAGTAGCTTCCATGTTCCCCTCCTCACATTTCATTCATCCCTACTTCTAAATTCATAAAAATATGTAGCTATATCTCACTCTAGACAGTGGAGAAGGAAATTGTGGGGTCATCACATACCATATGTATCTATGTGGCTGTATGTGAGGGACTATATTTTAGGGTCAATTTTAGACTATTTTCCACGCGTAGAAAATGATGAATGAGACGTTCCTGCTGGTTCCTCCCCTTTCCCGCCCACAATTTTAGAATTTACTTGAGCGGGCGAAGTTGCAGTTAGCGGCGCAACTAACTGCTATGCTGCCACCTGCGCCTGAAATACGCCTAATTTGAGCATATTTCAGTTTAGTAAATGACCCCCTAAATATGTAAAAGCAACCAGGTGAAAGTCACAAGCGCACCACTCACTCCTCTCCTGCAGCTGCGTCAGTCCTTTCAGACAAAGCCACAAGTATTCATTGTCCAATACAGCAGGTCAGAACTTCATTTCTGCTTTGTTTGTGCACGTCCATTAAGAAGTATGATGTGACCAAGATGGGTCAAAGATATAATTGTATTATCTGGCTAGAAGGTGATTGTGACAAACTGCTCTTTTGATTCCAGGTTTGCAGTGAAGGTCATGGGGAAGAGGACCATTTGGATTTGTCTGTATGCCTGCTCGAAAAACCATTGATCTCTGTCCGTCGTAAGATCATTGATCTACATGAAAAGCAAAATGATGGATTTTATGCAACTTTGCAAAGGACTTCCATTTCTCAGTACATAAGTGGTGCCTTGCTGGAGGCTACAGCATTGTTGGGTGCGAGAAGTGGACCTTTGTTCAGTGGGTCAACTGGAAGAACAATACTGAAAGGTAACTTTGCTGCAGCTAGTAATACTTTAAGGGTGGTTTTGGAAATAATGCTGTTTTTGTGGCAGATTTTCATGCAGATTTTTGAGCCAAAGCCAGAAATGAATTCAAAAGGAAGAGGAAATACAATATGAAGGAATGAATGATACTGTACTTCCTTTTGGCCTTGGCTCCTTTGGTTTTGGTGGATAGTCAGCTTGCTCCTACACAATTCCATGGTTAGAAATTAAAATTAATGACTCAAAAACATGATGTGAGCTCAGCTATACAATTTACCTCCTCTCCATGTTACATAAACTTCTCATAGGTCCTTTTTATTCATGAATGGGGGTTTTATTCTACCGTAGTTTGTTCATTTGCTTCTTTCTCAGACCCAGAACAATTTTAGGGACTATGCTGTATATCATATATTAAAACATAGTTGTTGTTTTTTTTCGGGGGGTTTTTTGTTTTATGCGCCCTGTCCTGTAAAGCTATATAGACCTTCAGGGAATTTTTTTGTATGATTGTACTTTACTCATTTAGGGCTAAAAATAATTTTTTTCAATTGGTCTTTATTAAAAAAAATTCAGCCATTTTTGAGATCCAAGGCTAAAAATCAGTCTGTTTGTTTCTATCAGTTTGATAGGAGTTTAGATACTGTAAGAGGGCGCAAGGTGCCGTCATGGACGGACGATACATGTCACCGAGGTTCCTGGCCTCGGTGAGGTGAGAGCCGGGTTTTTATGTGTCAGCAGCAGCTAGTGCTGCTTGACATTGTTAGTTAGTTTGGCTGCAAAGCCAATCCGGGCCGGCTCTTACTGGGAGTAGGCAAAGAGTTGGGTGGGTGCCTACTCCCCACGGTCCAGGCCAGACTTTACCTGGGCTTTTAAAAGGCAGCCTCCTCAGCAGCTGAGGGTGTGATTGTCCTGGAGCTGCAGATGGTGCTGTGGAGCTCTCTGGGCTGGAAGCAGGAGCCCAGCAAGGAGGAGTGCAGACGGCCTGGAAGCCTGAGGTGGATTATCTTGCGGCTGGGTCGACAGCCAGGTGCGAACCCGCACCTAAAACCTCCCAGGTGATTAGAACCTGTGTTTGGACATTTTGTTTTACCTCACGTTTTCTGATGTGTGTGATTTAACACCAAGTGACTGTTCGCTGTTTATTTTTGATGCAAGTGTGAATAAAACACTGTTTGCTGCACCTTCTGGACTCCCTTTTGCCTCTATACTGCAACCGCACCGCTGTCTACCAGAGCGACTCCCCACAATACATATGAGTGTTTATGAGGTCAGAGATAAGGCTTCATATAGAAACATAGAAACATAGAATGTGTCGGCAGATAAGAACCATTTGGCCCATCTAGTCTGCCCAATATGCTGAATACTATGGATAGCCCCAGGCCCTATCTTATATGAAGGATGGCCTTATGCCCAACATACTGAATACTATGACTAGCCCCGGCCCTATCTTATATGAAGGATGGCCTTATGCCTATCCCATGCATGCTTAAACTCCTTCACTGTATTTGCAGCTACCACTTCTGCAGGAAGGCTATTCCATGCGTCCACTACTCTCTCAGTAAAGTAATTCTTCCTGATATTACTTTTAAACCTTTGCCCCTCTAATTTAAAACTATGTCCTCTTGTAGCAGTTTGTCTTCTTTTAAATATTCTCTCCTCTTTTACCGTGATGATTCCCTTTATGTATTTAAAAGTTTCTATCATATCCCTCTGTCTCTTCTTACTTCCAAGCTATACATGTTAAGGTCCTTTAACCTTTCCTGGTAAGTTTTGTCCTGCAATCCATGTACTAATTTAGTAGCTCTTCTCTGAACTCTCTCCAAAGTTTCAATATCCTTCTGCAGATATGGTCTCCAGTACTGCACACAATACTCCAAATGAGGTCTCACTAGTGCTCTGTAGAGCGGCACGAGCACCTCCCTCTTTCTACTGTTAATGCCTCTCCCTATACACCCAAGCATTCTGCTGGCATTACCTGCTGCTCTATGACATTGTCTGCCCACCTTTAGGTCGTCTGATATAATGACCCCTAAATCCCTTTCCTCAGATACTGAGGTTAGTACTGTATCACTGATTTTATATTCTGCTCTTGGGTTTTACGCCCCAGGTGCATTATCTTGCACTTATCGACATTAAATTTTAGTTGCCAGATTTTTGACCATTCCTCTAGTTTTCCTAAATCCTTTTCCATTTGGTGTATCCCTCCAGGAACATCAACCCTGTTACAAATCTTTGTGTCATCAGCAAAAAGACACACCTTACCATTGAGGCCTTCTGCAATTTTGCTGATAAAGATATTAAACAATATGGGTCCCAGAACAGATCCCTGAGGTACCCCACTGGTAACAATACTATGGTCTGAATATACTCCATTGACTACAACCCTCTGTTTTCTGTCCTTCAGCCACTGCCTAATCCATTCAACAATATGTGAGCTCAAGCTCAAAGACTGCAGTTTATTGATAAGCCTTCTATGTGGGACAGTATCAAATGCCTTACTAAAGTCCAGATAAGCGATGTCTACTGCACCTCCGCCATCTATTATTTTAGTCACCCAATCAAAAAAGTCAATAAGATTAGTTTGACATGATCTCCCTGAAGTAAACCCATGCTGTTTTTTATCAATCAACCCATGGGTTTTTAGATGTTCCACAATCCTCTCCTTGAGTATGGTTTCCATTAATTTCCCCACTATTGATGTCAGGCTTACTGGCCTATAGTTGCCTGATTCCTCTCTACTACCTTTCTTGTGAATTGGCACAACGTTTGCTAATTTCCAATCTTCTGGGACGACACCTGTTACCAGTGATTGGCTAAATAAATCTGTTAATGGATTTGCTAGTACACCTCTAAGCTCTTTTAATAGCTTTGGGTGTATCCCATCAGGCCCCTGTGATTTATTTGTATTAATTTTGGACAGCTGACTTAGAACCTCTTCCTCTGTAAAGACACATGCATCAAAGGATTCATTAGTCTTCCTCCCTAACTGAGGTCCTTCTCCTTCATTTTCCTTTGTAAAAACTGAACAGAAGTATTCATTGAGGCAGTCAGCTAGTTCTTTATCCTCTTCCATATACCTTCCTTCTTTTGTTTTTAATTTGGTAATTCCTTGTTTTAATTTCCTTTTTTCATTTATGTATCTGAAGAATGTCTTATCACCTTTTTTCACTGACTGAGCTAATTTCTCTTCTGCCTGAGCTTTAGAAGCTCTTATAACTTGCTTGGCCTCTCTCTGCCTCATCTTATAGATTTCCCGGTCATCCTCGTTTTGGGTGTTTTTATACTTGCTAAATGCCATCTTTTTGTTTTTAATGATTTTGGCCACTTCTGCTGAGTACCACAGTGGTCTCTTCCTTTTTTTGCCTTTACTGACAAGCCTAATGCACTTTTCTGTTGCCTTCAGTAGTGCCAATTTTAAGTAGTTCCATTTCTCTTGGACTCCATTGAAATTGTTCCAGTCTGATAGGGAGTGATACTCTTCTCAGTCCCTTCAGCTTATGGCTCATATGAAGCCTTATCTCTGACCTCATAAACACTCATATGTATCTAAACTCCTATCAAACTGATAGGAACATGGCTTCAAATTTAAGCAGGGATAACCCATCATCTGATGGCACCGAGAAGCGATATTTTGCAAACAGACTGATTTTTAGCCCCTGTTCAAAAACAGCTGAAACATTTTAATAAAGACCAATTGAAAACATTATTTTTTGCCCAAAATGAGTGAAAATGCAATCATAAAAACAAAATTCCCTGGATTTTGTGTGGCTGATATGGCCCATAAAAGGTAAGAATTAATGTTAGGGACCACTCGAGAGGCAACCGTGAAGTGGTGGGTGGCTTACATAATTTGGCCAAAATATAAACTAATGCCTCATCTAACATCCAGCATAGTGGCAGGACGGAGCTCTAGCTGCAGTGTGCCATTGCACCTTTGTTTTTACGTTTGTATAAAAACAAAATTGCCTCAAAGGCTTCCATAGCCTTTAAAGGGGACCATACACCTCTCCTGACATGTCTGGTTTATTAACTACTTTCACATAAAACCAATTTTGTGCCATTACTCTAATTATAATCACTAGAAGGAATAATAGTGTTGAGCGAAGCAAAGCATTCAAAGTGGAATTCAGTCCAAAGTTTAGTAAAACTTTGATTCGCAACTAATCTGAATTTCCTTGCACTTTGTGGTAATGAATCAGTTTTTCCTAAAATTGGGGCTGCACATCTTTTGCTGGCTTTACTTCTTCCAAATCATCCTTCAAAGTCTCCATGTCCTAGAAAAGTCAGCAAGATGGAGAAAGAGGAGGAGCTGAATGTTCCTGATGACATATTCTCATCAATATTAGATGATGTGGAAAAGGAGGAAAAGCAGATGGCAGAAGAAGGGCTCCAAACTGTAGGGCAGGAGAGTGCTGAGTTTGGAGAGGTGGGTATGCCAGATCTGAATTATGTTCTGTGATAACTGTCAAATAACCTTCAAGAGATTGCAGGCCAGAACAGCAATAACATGCATATTGTGCTCCCAACTAACCAGCTAAATATACCAGCAACAGTCCCTATTTAAAAGTTCCGTGTGGCAATTAACAATGAAGAAGGACAGTGAGGTCTTCATTAATAAATGAAAGGCAGCTGTGAACTAATTGCCCACGCAGTTCTTTACCATAGCATGGCCCAACCAGCCCTCAGCACAGCCGCTCCATGTGGTCGTACCCGAAAGCATAGTAGCCTGGGTATACCTGATTTATAGTAATTAGTGACAAATTAATTTGTAACAAATAAACTTGTGCGAAGTTGCCAAATTGAATTTTTCAAAACTTCCCTCATCTTTAATTATAATGTAAATAGATAATAACTACCACCATAGCCACCATATTCCGCAGCTCTTTAAAAATTTATAGGGTTCATGTACAAAACAAAAGTAACTGGCTAGTATACAACTGAAACACTAGGAGTCAGGGCCCTGCTCGCAAGAGCTTACAATCTATGACGAATTGGGTGTGACACATAAGGATTGTGATAAGTAGTGGTGCCGGCCGATGTGCTTCGGGTTTGGGACTGTTAGAGGATCGAGTTCTGGCCAGAGAAGTTGGTGGGGGAGAGGTTTACTCAGGGAATAGTCATTTTAGGTAGCTTGATAAGCCTGCCTAAAAAGATGTTTTTTTAAGGCACGTTTGAAGGTGGAGAAGTTGTGAATTGACCTGATATTCCTGGGAAGAGTATTCTAGAGAGTAGGTGCAGCTCGAGAAATGTCTTAAAAATGGGAGTGAGAGGTACGAATTATGGAGGATGTTGATTAGAGATGATCTGATTTTTCAAAAATTCGATTCGCTAGGCAAATTTCGTTAAAAAAACTGCTATTTCCTGGCTTCAGAGAGACTTTATAGGGGTGTAGAACAATGTGCCTTGCAGTAACACGCATAGGGAGTCTGCTGTGGTAGTGAAATAATACTGGGAGTCTGTATGACATGCAGATGACAGGCGTCGCTGTTAGAATCACTGCACATTTCACTTATTTGGGCAGTCATGGGCCAAAACTGACCAAATAACTTAAGTATGAACTCAGTCTTACAGGTCGATGTAAGCGCTTGTCGTTGGCTGATTCCACATAGATGTCTACAGAACCTGTTCTATTAAACACTTATACAAGTAGAGCCCCCCCGACAGAGCCCCCCCCCCTTACTGAGAGCCCCCCCCCCCTTACTGTCAGCAGTAAGTTTGTGTTGACGTCACTGATTATTTTGCCCTTCCTCTGATCAATAGACCCCAAAAAAACGGATCCTGTCTATTGAACATCTGCCTTCACTCAGTCAGCATTTGGTCAGTAATCCATCAGTATTTCTAATGCTAAATAAAACAGGAGTGGATCCAAAACAGAGATGACACGTGAATGAGGAGACCACAGAGTGGTACAATGAAAGTGTGGAGGTGGCGGCAGCATCAGAAGACCACAGAGTGGCAAGGTGACATACTGTGGAGGTGGCACAGCATCAGGAGCTGCTAGTTTCAGACTTTGCAGGGACACCACCCAACTGGTAACTCTCCGATGGACCTTTTTTGCAAATTGCTGGCCATTTATTCATAACGTCTAGAACAGGCATCCTCAAACTGCGGCCCTCCAGCTGTTGCAAAACTACAACTCCCAGCATGCCCGAACAGCCTACAGGTATCAGCCTACAGCAGGGCATTGTGGGAGTTGTAGTTTTACAACAGCTGGAGGGCCGCAGTTTGAGGATGCCTGGACTCTAGAAGGAGGAATGGCTCAACAAACAGGTATATGAAAAGAAGTTCCAGAATTATTGTTACATGGGAAATGCAAAAGGTTACTAAACAGACATGTCAGGAGAGTTGACAGGTCCTCTTTAACCCCTTCCTGCCCAGCGCCGTAATAGTACGGCACAGCGGGACGTGACTTGCCGCCCAGCGTCGTACTATTACTGCGCTCTGATCGGGCGGGTGCGGGAGCTGCGCCCGCCCAATCAGCAGCGGAGTACGGCAGTCACTGATGGCCAGACCCCTGCTGTATGCATCGGCATTGGTGAAAACACAGATGCTGGCGCATTAACCCTTGATGAAAAAACATTCTCAGAATGGCCTGGGTAAGAAAAAGCGTTTTAAAGTTATTACCACATAAAATGACACATGTCGGATTTGCAAAAAATTGCCTGGGCAGGAAGGTGAAAACTGGCCCAGGGTAGAACGGGTTAATACATTCAAGTAACTATTTAACACAACATTGCAGCTCAGTCTGAGTTTGTATTGCAGAATTTAAAGTTATAATTTTCCAGTATTCTTTTGTGAAATCTTGTGATGTCACATTTTGAGTGCAACAGTAACAAACCATAGTAAGGGAAATTCAATAAAGTACTTCTGATGGGGGCGAGCCTCGTGACCCTTGATGCACTGTTTGTTTACAGTGAGGTCATTTTCTCCTTGCCAACATTCCAAATTATTTCCTGGCATCCCATTAATACAAGAATGCACTTGAGTCTTTCCTGTTTCATAATTCCTTATATGCATCTACAAAGCTGTAGATTTAGACATTTGGCGATTTACTGTTAGACAGCATATTCATAAAAACCATGTAAAAATGTTGTAAATAAATGAATGGAAACACCACTGCAGTACCACTCACAACCACTAGCCAGTGTATGGAGCTGTACCAGGCGGTGTCTGGTGTTGGAACTACACCAATAGGAAATACTAAGGATAGTCCTAGATAACCCCTGTAATATATGACTGGCACCTGTGAAATACGCTTTTTATTATGTGCATAAATCACATTTTATTATGTACAAGTAATATATAAATAACACAAACTGTGGAAGAATGATTGCATCAGATGGATATAGTTACATAGAACTATTGTGTATATAAATGTTCATACTCATGGTAGACAAGATGTTAAGTAGACCAGGGCTTCTTAAAGACTTTCCTACTGGGGCCTCACCAGCCAGAACATGGTGGTACCTGGATCTTGCAAGGTTGAATTCCACGCCAGCAATATTAAAGGGGCTGCACTAATTATTAAAGTTATCCTCTATTTGCAGTGACCCATGAGTTAATACCATGGTTTACAGTCTGCAATCTGTTAAAATGTTTACTGAGATGATCTGTGCACTATGTTTCCCAAAAGGTTCCATATTAGTAGGAAAGAGTTAATTGGCAGTCGTTAGTCACAGTTGCCAGGTAGTGGGCTGGCTCCATTTTCCTCTCTTTAAGGCCTCATGCACACGACCGTTGTTTGTTTCCGCGTCCGTTCCGTTTTTTTTTTCATGACTTTCACATAAAGTTTGACAGCACACCAAAATGATTCATTTGCAAATACGTGTGAATTTATTTAGCCGGATTGCAAGTTCATACAGAAGCAACGTTTCGGGCCATTCCTGTGCCCTTCATCAGGCTAAAGGTGGATTCCTTATGTTAATGCAATCCTTGTTGGATTTTTTTTTCACGGATAGGATGCTTCCCCATTCATTTCAATGGGTCCGTCAAAAAATGAGGATGGTTAACCGTTTTTGTTCCACATCCGTGGTCCGTGTTTACCTTCCGTCAAAAAAATAGAGCATGTCCTATTTTTTTCACGTTTGCGGACAAGGATAGGCATTATTACAATGGATCTTCCAAAAAAACGGATCCGTCAAAAAAAAAAAAGTCCGTCATCCGTTTTTTTTTTACGGACGCAAAATTTGCGGACAGAGCGGACGCGGAGGCAGGCAATGGTCGTGTGCATGTAGCCTAATGAGTAGAGAGTCTGCTGCTGAACAGGCAAGAGACAAGACCTGATTTGTGTGTCCTGCTGAAAAGTAGGCCAAAATAGAAGCCTTATCCAGGAAAACACCATTCCTGAGAATGGAATGTTACCAAAAAGAATTGTCCTCTGAGGGAAGAAAGTACTGAATATTTCCAAAACGTTCAGAACCAAATTAAGTCTGTGCTGGACTGAGACAGTAAGGTAAATGCACATTTATGCAAATAGGCTTTACTGCATGTGCAAAGAGTCAGTTGCCTCCAGCGCCCACCAAACTTGTGAGACTGACTGGCTGTCCGATGTAAGACTGTATCCTGCTACTGGGAACTGCAGAAAGTATATTGAGAGTAAATACATGCATTTAGTTAATTGGGAGGAGTGTATGGTGCACAGAGAGAGACTCAGGGAGGACAATCATTAAGGTTAACTACCATATACAGCCTTTTGGAAAGCCTACTCTATGATACAGTTGTGTTCAAAATTATTCAACCCCCACTGAAATTGAGTGTTTTGGCCAGTTTGACATTGATTTTGATCATTTCAGTCATCTTGTTTACAATTAAATCAAAGAGGCACTTGTAAGTCACACAAATATAACATAACATGTATACCTCAAAACTGTGCCTACTCCTTACATTTGTACGAAAACCTATATGTTCTATTCACTAAAGAGAGACTTTATTTATTCTAACCAAATGGGCTTGGTCATTGCCTCCATCATCTTCCACCCCTATGCCTTGAACCCTGCTGCCTACCCACCTAACGCCAGGCAGGAGCCCCCAAAAGTCCAGGGTGTGCCCCGTGGGAAAGAAGGGTTACACCCCTCCACTCACTGCACTCATGGCCTAGAGGAAGAAATGGAGAGAAGGATTAGCCACTGTGAGAACTATAACAACTATCATTGCTCTAGCAACCTCCACTCTTCCCCTTTGGGCCGGTGCACTGCATATTCACAGGATAAGGTTAACTAACTGATCGGTATGAATCTGACCACTGGGACCCCCACTGATCCAAGAACGAGAGTCCCAAGTTACCATCGCGATGGGAACATTTACCTTTCTGCTCTATCGATTCCCTGTGGCACTCGTTATCCTACCCTATCATATCATATGCTCTGAGTTTGGACAACAGAAATCAACTGAAAGCCTCATTTTAAAAGGGGTTGGCCGGTTTTCTATATTGATGACCTATTCTCAAGATAGGTCATCAATCTCAGACTGGCGATAGTTTGACTCTCTTCAAACAGCTGACTGGCGGGGGTGCCAGGAGTCGGACCCCCGCTGATCTGCTATTGCTGGCCTATACTGAGGATAGGTCATCAATATACGAAACTGGCCAACCCTATTAAGTATATCAAAAGTTTATATAAATGCATTACATCAAGAGGAACTCCATGTAGGTCACCTACTTTCCTCCATTCAAAAAAATCAATGGAGTATCCCAGCACTGGCTAAAAATATAGAAGTGTCTACTGAGGCTTGAAGCCTAAGAGCGCTAAGCACCACATATCTTACTATGCATATTTAGGACTTGGGTACTAACATGTATTTTTCTGGACCAATTTACAAGGATGTTTTGTATGGTGTAATTTATTGGTTTTATCTTGAGCAATTTACAAGGATGTTTTGTTATGTGTTCCAAATATTGTATTAGCATAGTTTCCAAGATAATCTTTGGTAATCCTTTTCTTTAGGTCACATTTTACGGATTTGTGTAAAGGTTTTTAAAAGTTGTCCAAGTACTTACCCAAGTAAGCTACACACATTGTGATTATGCATGATCAGAGACCTACAGCAGGATAAGTGGTGTCCTTGGCTTTTCAGTTAAAGTCTCAAAACTAGTGCTGCAGTTATGTATTTACTGCAAATGTGACCTCTTTCTTAGGCTTCTTGCACACGACCGTATGGCTTATTCAGTATTTTGCGGTCCGTTTTTATCGGATCCGTTTTTCCCTTTTTTTTGCCTTATTCCTAATAGGTACATAAAATACAAAACATCCCAATTTTGCTTTGCATCTGTATGGTCATGTATGTACGGTCACACAGCCTTCCATCCTTAGAGAGCCATGGAAGCTGTCAGGTGATGCCATTGAACTAATTATCTGAGTGGAAGGCACCACTAGACACATACAGGGACTTTGTAGAACTGTTCCATTTATGTTATTGCACCAATTTAGTTCAAAATATTGTTTGGAAAAGAAACATTGAAGGTTGACAGCAGAAAAAGACCACAAGGTCCATCTAGTCGGCCCTTATATTATTACTTATCTTTGCATGAACATGTGTTCATCCTAGCCATATTTAAACTCTCTTACTGTCAATTTCTCTTTTGCTGTAAAAATATTTCCTGACATTGATTCTGATTCCCCCCCCCCCTTGAGGTTCTTATTAAAAAACACTTTCCTCCTGAGCGTTATTTATACCTTTAACATGCTAAAAGGTTTCATCATGTCACCCCTTTTCCCTTCATTCCTCAAAGGAGTCATTTACTACCGGGAAATTGCCTATTTTTGGCGTATTACTGGCGCAGGTTATTTGTGCCGCAATCTGCTACTTTTCCCCACTCACGCCAGGTCTAAAAAGGGGGGCGTGGTCAGGGCCGGTGCAAGGATTTTTGCCGCCCTAGGCAAAAGAAAAGTTTGCCGTCCCCCATGTGACATCACAATGCCCCACCCATATGATCTGCCATATTAAAGGGGTTCTGCAGTTTATTTAAACTGACCGGCAGGGGTCCAACACCCGGGACCCCCGCCAATTAGCTGTTTGAGAAGGCAGCGGCGCTGGCAGTAGCGCCTTAGCCTTCTCGCAGTGATGTCACGATTAGTATCATTGGCCTGGGTGGGGCTAAGCTTCATTCAAGTGAACAGAGCTTAACCCCGCCAAGGCCAGTGATACTAGTCGTGGCATCACTGCGCCTGTGGTAAACAGCGAGAAGGCCGAGGCGCTACTGCCAGCGCCGCTGCCTTCTTAAACAGCTGATCGGCGAGGGTCCCGGGTGTCGGACCCCTGCCGATCAGTTTAAATAAACTGCAGAACCCCTTTAACTAACGCCAGTTCTCTCTCCCCCCCCATGTCATTTCCCCCCCCCATGTCATTTTCTCCCCCCCCCATGTCATTCTCTTCCCCCCCATGTCATTCTCTCCCCCCCCATGTCATTCTCTCCCCCCCCATGTCATTCTCTTCCCCCATGTCATTCTCTTCCCCCCATGTCATTCTCTCCCCCATGTCATTCTCCCCCATGTCATTCTCTCCCCCCATGTCATTCTCTCCCCCATGTCATTCTCCCCCCCATGTCATTCTCTCTCCTTTTCCCAATCCCCCTACCTCTGGTGTAGCATGGCCGAGCTCTGTATGGTCCACGGGTACAGGAGCATCTGTCTCCTGTACCCGGCCGGACTGACAGGAAGTGCACACTGTGTGCGCACTTCATGTCAGTCCGGCTTGGGAACAGGAGACAGATGTCCTCGTACCTGCGGACCATACAGAGCTCGGCCACGCTACACCAGAGGTGGGCCAGTAGGCCTATCTCATTTATCTTTTTCTACACCTGTTTTAGGCATGTGGATGAACCCAAGCTATACGGTGCCTCTTCATAACTTTAAAATTCAAAGCCTTTAAAAAATAAAAAAAAATTGGCTGACCCCTTTTTGTGTTTTTTTTTTTTTTTCTAGAATTGTTTGGCAGAACAATTTTTAGAAACTTGATAACTGTTGTGCCTTGAATCCGCAGTAGCTCACGTGTGTGCCACCATAGCTTGGTTTCTTTATTTAAGCTGTCCTGGTTTTCTTGAAATCTGTGCTTCTATCGTGCAGTAGCTGAATCATTTTGAATAGGGACAAAAAAAGTAGTCAACCTATTCTTTTGATAGCCGTTGCCTTTGTGTTGTAAATAAAGTGGGGCACGTGGGAGAGAAGAGATACACAAAGAAGTGTTGTACTATTTTTATCTTTTCTAAAATTGGTTTAAAAAACTATGGACCTATGTACAGTATGATCATGCTGAGTATAGAGGCTGCCGTCCAAAGTGATGGATTGCTACAGTAAAATATAAGAGGGTTACACAGATAGCAGTAAACTAGCATCTACTACATACATTGTATTGGAAAAGCCCACTTACAATTTGCAGCAATTACAGAAACAGGGAAACCACATATGAACCACATATAATCTACATATTTCCTAAATTTATTATCACCTGTGTGTACTGGATCATTGGCAAATTATTAGCTTCTGTAAATAGCAACCTGCATTCTGATGTTAAATTAGCAGGGAAACATTAAAGAGGCTCTGACAGCATGATAAACCCTATTAAACCAGGCATACAGGAGTCAGGGCTAAATCCTCTGAGGATAGCCCTGCGCACTCCCCCGTACCCTTGATTGACAGGGCTAGACATCAGTATGGTGAGGGCAGAGCTGTGTCCTAGCATATACATGTCATATACTCTATGTACTATAGCTTTACCACACTGAGATATGCTTAGAAAGCTAATATACATATTACTGCTTTATTCACCAGCACAATATTTGATTATAAAGGCGTTACTGCATTGAGAATAGTGTTTTTTTGCTTAGACACATAAAACCTATTACTGGTTTATTCATAAGCACAATATATGATTGCAAAAAAAATCAATATTTATTAGCTTTTTAAGTATAAAAACATTCCTCTCTATATGATAATCATATAGACATTTATTATGGGTTACATTTGGAAGAAGAAAAAATATCTGAAGAAAAACAAAAATTGTCTCTCCCAAGATTCAAAGCTGGGATTGCTACATACAAAACTAAGAGCTTATCACTAAGCTACAGCATTATCACATATAGAAAATATGTTTTTTCTATACTTAGAAGCTAACACAAATTACTGGTGTCTTTATAATCCTATAATTGTGTTAGTGAATAATGCAGAAATATGTAGATTAGCTTTCTGAAAATATCTCAATGTGGTAAAGCTATAGTACATAGAGTAGTGTATATAATATGTACATGCTAGGACACAGCTCTGCACTCAGCATGCTGTTATCTAGCCCTGTCAATCAAGTGGAGGGAGAAGTGTGCAGAGCACAGGGGGTGTTACAAAGCAGTGCTCCAAGAGTTCAGCTCTGCCTCCTGGTGCTCCAACTTGCTCATTTGTATTTAAATAAAAATGCAGAAATATCTGCAGCTGTTTAGCATACAGACAAAAGAAGAGTATTGTTTATTCAGCATTATGAGCCCTACCAGGCAGTTTGACTGGTTTAATAAGATTGATCCTGGTGACAGAGCCTCTTTAAGGAGTTTCAATGCTCACGCACCTCTGTAAACATATTATTCAATTGCTTCTGCAATGTGAATATTGGAAAAGTATTTAACACAAGGTTACTGTTAGGCCAAATAAATGGTCCAAGATGGGTGCTCACCACCTTATCTCTATTTTCATCTCATAGCAGTCCAGACATTCGGCGCATGGAGGCCATTCACCAGCAGCACCGAATACAACAAAAGCACTTCATAAAAATAACATTTTTATTGTTATACCATCATAAACATGGTGCAGTACAGTCCAGACTATACTTCACCATGTTTTTATAAAGATATAGCAATAAAAGTTCCTGGAGAAGTTACTCTGTTAGGCCAGCATACATTAATACAGTTGAACCTGGCACTGCAATGGTATGGGGCTGACTAAAATGATCCTCCCATTCTTCACCAGAGACCACTGGTTGGATCTCCAGATTTCAGGTTGGCTAAAATTCATTGTTTCTGGGCAGCAGGTCCCTATTGACAAAGCGCGATCTGCCCAGAAATGATGATTTTCGTGTCTACATCAACAATGCCCTCACGATCCTTCATTGGGTGATCGGTGGAAACTTTACACCGGGTACTTATCGGGACGAAGAATGCTCCTTACTGATAATTGCCCCGATTGTCAGCCCTTGTAAAGAGGATTTAAGTGCTATCTGACAACTTGCTATTCCTGTACTGCACTAATCATTGAGACTGTGACTAAGCAACCATCCATTTACATCCACACTTTACTCTTTGATTAATAAACCAGGATGCTTAGCGTTGTTGTCAGTAAGCGTGGCAAGTGACCTCTTATTGCATGTCATTGCTGGCAACCTGTAATCAGACACTACACTGGATCGGTGGGTGCTTAAAGAGGTGAATGCTGTTTGTTTTTATAAGTTTAGTATATTTGTTGCTTTTTTTTACTCTCACATCACCCCTTTAACCCCCTAACCAAAGTTGAGTCTTTAAACATGGCACGTTTTAAACAGTAGACACCTAGAGCTAATGTCTGTGATTGGTGATTACGCCATTCACAGACATTTAACCCCTCAGATGCCAAGCTCAATTGTGATCATGACATCTGAAAAGCTCTCCCTGGGAAAGCTGTGCTTCTGGGGCCTGAATAAATCCCCCCACTCGGTGTGGTAGTCTCGAGCCTTTTAAACGGTCCAAGGATATGCCAGCAATAGTTACAGGAACATAATGAAACTCCCATAGGTTGCAATGGTAATTCACTGCAGTATATGGGACTAGTGATTTAATGATCGCATATTCAAGTCCCTTGGGGAACTTTTAAGTAAGTGTAAAAAAAAAAGTTTAAATTGAAAATAAAAAATGAAAAAAAAATTCAAATCACCCCTGCCCCTTATTAAGAAATAAACCAAAAAATAAACATCATGTGCACCACCATGTCCCAAAAACCAATACTATAAAAACATAAATGTAAAAATCTCATATGGTAAACACCATAATAGAAAAAATAATCAAAATGATTGGTATACCGTTTTTGTCTTTACTTCACCTTCTCCACTGGCTAAGCAGCCTGACAGGCAAAGTCCCCAATATGTGGTATATGAAAGGGGCAGAGTGTAGTGTACAGTTAGGCTATGCTCCCTCACCCCCCAGACAGCTCTGCAAGTGGAGGCAACCAGTCCTGCCAACATTCTAAGGCCCCTTGCACACCACAGTATTTTGCGGACCGTATACTGACAGTATACTGAACCATTCACTTCAATGGGTCTGCAAAAAATACTGAAGTGTCTCCGTATGCCTTCCGTTTTTCCGTTTTTCTGTTCCGTTCAGGGTCCATTCACACGTCCGTGTGTGTTTTGCGGATCCACGGATCCGCGGATCCGCAAAACACGGACATCGGCGATGTGCGTTCCGCAATTTGCGGACCGCACATCGCCCGGCACTCTCATAGAAAATGCCTTTTCTTGTCCGCAATTGCGGACAAGAATAGGACATGTTCTATTTTTTGGGAACGCAATTGCGGACCCGGAAGTGCGGATCCGCAATTGCGGACCCGGCCGGGACATCGTCTGTCCCCATTGAAATTAATGGGTCCGCAATTCCGTTCCGCAAATGCGGAACAGAATTGCGGACGTGTGAATGGACCCTTAAATATAGACCATGTCCTATTCTTGTCCGCAAATCACATTCAGTGGCTCCATTCAAGTCAATGGGTCCGCAAAAAAAACAGAAAGCATATTGAAAATTTTAAGCCCAGCCCAATTTTTATTATGGAATTACTGTATACTGTATATGCCATGCGGAAAAACGGAACGGAAATACGGAACGGAAAAACGGAACTGAAACGGAAACACAATGGAAGCAAAAAACGGATCCGATAAAAACGGACTGCAAAATACTGAAAAAGCTATACAGTCGTGTGCAAGAGGCCTAATACAAGTTGTTGGCGGCCATTTTAAGTAATTCCTGGAGAAACCTTTTAAGATAAAATACACGTATTTAGTGTTTTTTTAGGCAACCATATTTTATTCATTATAGATGTAAATAGGAAAATAATTTGTGAATACCACAAACTAGGGGTGGAAAAATCACTGTAGACCATCCCAAGTCCACAGCAACCGTACCAGTATCGGAAGTCATCCTTAGAGTACATTCACAAGTCCGCAATTCTGTTCCGCATTTTGCGGAACGGAATTGCGGACCCATTCATTTCAATGGGGACAGATGGTGTCCAGCCCTGGTCCGCAATTGCGGATCCGCACTTCCGGGTCTGCAATCGCATTCCCCAAAAAAATAGAACATGTCCTATTCTTGTCCGCAATTGCGGACAAGAAAAGGCATTTTCTATGTAGTGCCGGCGATGTGCGGTCCGCAAATTGCGGAGCGCACATCGCCGATGTCTGTGTTTTGCAGATCCGTGAATCCGCAAAACACACACGGACGTGTGAATGGACCCTTAAAGGGATTGTCCGGACTTAAATGACCATGGGGCATGGACAGAGGAGGGTGTCAGAGTGCTAAACTGCTTCTTCGATTACCAAAATAGATTAATTGTATTTTCTGTCCGCCACCAGTAGGGGGAGCACAGTGCAAGGAGATCATTTACAGCTTCCATTTATATCAATGGTAATGGAATAAATTCCCATACTGTGAGGCCTCTAGTGGTGGCTGCAGGCAGGAAGTTTTATCACCTACTGAAGGGAAACCAGAGGATTTACAGCTAAAAGGGAGAGATTTATTAGTGTTCAGAATGAGTGGCATATTTATGAAGCACCTGTTACATTTTTTTTCTTTTTTTACATAGAAGTTGGGGGAAAAATGTTGTTTACCTATTTAAAAAATCATAAATTCTGTATTGTCTGGGAGTGTTTGACACCTGAGTACTCTAAAAGTGACCTGGGTGGATGAGGGCATACAAAAATTTGCAATGGAGTTCTATGAGATTTGGGGGGCCTATCTGAGGGATAGGTCACCCATATCTGATCCTCGGCCTGTGATGTCACACCAGTCTGTCATATGGCCTCTGTACAGCTCAGTCCCATTCAAGTGATTGAGCCTGAGCTGCAATACCAAGCACAGCCACTATACAACATGTGGCGCTGTGCTTGTATATTATGAAGTGGCTGTATATTAGGAAGAGAGCTGACAATCATCCACATCCTCCAGCTTTTCACCAGAGATTTTAAAGGTGTTGTCTGAGTTATATAATAATCTCCCAACTGCATCTTAATATGATAAAATAATTCCCCGCTGTTATCGACCTCACCTTTTGCTTTCTTATGATAGGCTGCAGTGCTGATGTAGCTGTATATGGTATGTGACTGCTGCATCCGATCACTGGCCTTAGCGGTATATGCCACATAATGCTACATAACTTCTGCAGCCTATAAACAGAACCAGGGAGGACTGGGGAACTAGGTGGTGACTATGTTTTTTATCTGTTTTACTATGTATTTTATCACATATGACATTTTTATATAGGTCAGACAACACTTTTGGCCAAATTTTGACCAAGTGTTCATTGAGGGTTTATACTAATAGGATACTGATAGGGCAGCATAAGGCCTCATGCACACAGCTGTTGTTGGCCGGTGCCCCTATTGCGATCCACAAACAGCAGGTCTGCATTATACAAGCACCGGCCTTTTGTGCACCGCATCACGGATATAGACTCATTCACCTAAATGGGTCCGCGGTGCGGAGCGGAGGAACGGAAGCACTACGGAGTGCTTCCATGGGTTTTCTGTCCGTGCTTTGACGCGGTGCACTACTTTTTTGCAGTGCGGACCATCGGATGCGGATTGTGGACCCCATTCAAGTGAACGGGTCCACGTCCGCATATATTGGCCACATGGTCAGTGCCTGTGCATTGTGTACCGCAATTTGTTGTCCGCAGCACAGGCCAACAACGGCCGTGTGCATGAGGCCTAAAACTGCTGACTGATTCCCTTTAAACGAGAAATACTCAAACACCAAATTACAAGTGATTTATTATTTTTTTGCTACAATTTCTAGTGTTTTCTATTACTCTCTATCTTGTGATTGTTTATTTTATATTGCGTTCTATTTCAGACACAGTATGACTGAGGGTGGTCAGTTTACCATGACTGGTAGCACACAACAGATGCCTACTTCTCTGACAGCGGAACTTTTTGCAGACATACCAAGCATATGCAGGTGGTTAGTCAGTGAGATATGTCTGCAGGCTAATGTCCTGGAAATGTGTCTGGATTTTACTTCCGGAAACCTAGTACTTAAATAAAACTAATGGTTGTGTTCAATAACCAGGATCAGAGTGCCATTAATTTGAATTATTGCATTCAATTCTCGTGGAATTTTTGCTCCGGCTTTGTGATGAAATGGTTTTCCCTCTTTGCCTCTAGCACCACTTTATAAAATATGTTTATATGCTGCACATAAAGATGTAGCAGAGCTAGACTTGCAATGGAATTGTTTATGTGCAATGCTTGGTAGTTCACATTAATAGTTTTATATATATATATATTTATATTGTGAGGGATCGTGTACTCTCAGTGGTGTCGGCAATGACCGACTCAGAGACTTTGGGGTTAAAAGTCGAAACAGTGCTTTATTTCTTCACTCAACGCAATACATTGCATCCAAGGTATCCATCACTTGGCTGAAGCCGCAGCATATAATACAAAAACATCAAAATAAGCACCTGCCCGTCTGGGCGCTAACTAATACAGAGAAAATCTCTATCTCACCTACGCATTCAGCGTGCTAGGAGATCAGGCTTCACACAACCTCATGGTCAAACAGACACCATTCTGTAACTAAGGCTCTGAGGCCTCTGCTTATTCCCCAGTAATTATCCCAGTAGCTATAGAAGCTAGAAGAAAAGCCATGCTGGACTAGGGCGTGGACGGGTAGGTCCCACTATCTGACCTACCCACCAGTCGAAAAAAAATCCAGCCTACAACAAAAGCTTAAAGTGGTTGGCCACTTTCTGGGTACTGTTGACCAATGTGTTTGTGAGATGAATATATGGCGCTTACTTATAGTCTTTTATAGCCATGATATCTACAGTCAGGCTTATAAGTGCATGTCCACACAAACTGATAGACTTTTCAACTGAATAGTTTTTTTTACAGATCCACTATCAAGACGGATCAGTAGTATTGTGGAACCACTATGCCAAGTAACATGTTTGATGTTGGGCCAAACCCTAATGGCGTTATTCTGGCACCTGCCCGGTATTCACCCGTTAGCCCCTATACAGGGATGTGGCCTTTTTTGCCGGTTTGTGACCAGACCGCTACCTCCTGGGATGGTCCCGATGTACTTGGCAGCTGATCCTTGGACTCAGGAACTCTGGTGCAACCACCTGGAGACACAGCAATCAGGAAACTAACCAAAACCACAGGCACAGTCTGAACAGGAACTAAAATAAGGGTCCTTTCACACTTGCGTTCTGAGGATCCGGCAGGCACTTCCGTCTCGCCGGATCCGTCAGAACGCAAGTCGCCTGAAAGCATTAGAAGACTGATCAGGATCCTGATCAGTCTTCGAAATGCTTTGAGGTTACTATGGCAGCCAGGACGCTATTAAAGTCCTGGTTGCCATAGTAGTAGTGGGGAGCAGGGGAGCGGTATACTTACAGTCCGTACGGCTCCCGGGGCGCTCCAGAATGAGGTCAGAGCGACCCATGCCCATGGATCACGTGATCCATGCGATCATGTGATCCATGCGTGTAGGGCGCCCTGACGTCACTCTGGAGCGCCCCGGGAGCCGCACGGATGGTAAGTATACTGCTCCCCCACTCCCCACTACATTTTACCATGGCAACCAGGACTTTAGCGTCCTGGCTGCCATGGTAACTATTGAGAAAAAGCTAAACGTCGGATCCGTCGTATTTGCTGCGTTCAAAAAACGTTCCGGTCCTCATCTGAAGACATCCTGATGCATCCTGAACGGATTTCTCTCCATTCAGAATGCATTGGGATAATCCTGATCAGGATTTTTCCGGCATAGAGCCCCGACGACGGAACTCTATGCCGGAAAACAAAAACGCCAGTGTGAAAGGACCCTAAGACTGCAGGTCTCTGGAACACCAGACTGGACACCACAACAGGCAGACTGGAACCAGAGCAGACAAAACATGAACAGAACTAATATGAAACCAAACTAGTCAGGTAACACAGACAGACTACAGCAGGAACACAGGCAGGAACAGGTCAGACACCACAACGGACACAGATCAGACTGGCAAGGACTGGACAGGCAAACAGATCTACAGAAGCATTTACAAGGGGCAGAATAGACAGACGTATAACCCCAAAACACCCAGAATAACAGAATGAGGCCTTAACACCTACAAGGAACACAGAACACACTGCAAGCAAGCACCAAAACTATCCTCGGCTAGTACGCAAAGCACAGCAACCAGCCCACAAGTATCCGCTTCCAGTACATACGAGACAGAGGCGGATGTGCACTGCCACATGGTATTAAATACACACTCACTCATATAGAGCAACCAGCCCCCAGCATACAATGGAACACGTGAACAGATATCGTAACAGGTATTTCCTTTTTTGCTGACTGCCTCCTCTGGTATCACTCAGGTTGTCTGCCATGATAGAGATCCTTTTTACACTTTAGGATAGACAAAACTTTAGCTAAGTCAATGTGAATGTGGCATAATCATAGCTGCCAGGCATGCAGACTCTACTACTAGCTATATCACAACAGTGCAAAACATGTTGCCCAGCAACAACAAAAAAAAAATTATATTGAAGACCTATCCTCAGGATAGGTCATCAATAACAAATCAGTGGGTTCCGACACGCGGCACCCCTGCGGATCAGCTATTTTGGGCAGCCGCTGGTTTGTAGTTTGTGTCACACAGCGGCCAGCCTCTACAGGCAGAGCTTCAGCGTATGGGACACTGGAGAGATATTGGAAGCAACCTGAACCTCTGTTAGGGAGAAGGTAGAATTCAGACTACCTCTAACTTCCTAAACAGAATGAAGCTACAGTAACCTGATATCACATGCGTTAAATGGTTTCTGTCACCAGAAATACCTAAATTAAACTGGCTGACATTAGCGATGTGCTAAAGTCAGCTGAACCTAACTAGCCTGTTCCTAGTTTTATCCATGCCCCTGTTACTCTATAAATGTAACTTTTATAATATGCAAATTATCCTCTAGGAGCAGGGGGGGGGGGGTGTTGCTCCTGCACTCAGGGTCGGTGGAAGGATGCGAACGCTGCCTAGCCCTGTCAATCAAGACTTGGAGGGAGGTGACAGAGGTAGGAGAACGGAGCCTCTAGGAGCAGGAGCAACGCCGCCCCCCCCCCCTCTGCTCCTAGAGGCTAATTTGCATATTATAAAAGTTACATTTATGGAGTAATGGGAGCATGGATAAAACTAGGAATAGGCTAGTTAGGTTCAGCTCATATTAGCGCATCGCTAATGTCAGCCAGTTTAATTTAGGTATTTCTGGTGACAGAAACCCTTTAATGTGCTTTAGGCTAGGTTCAGACGACGCGCGACAAATAGGGCACAACTTCACTGCAACATTTGTCGCGCGACATTTTGTCGCACTATTGTCGCGCGACAATTTTTATAATGGGGGTCTATGGTGTCGCATTGCGACATGCGACATGCTGCGACTGCGACGTGACAGTCGCAGAAAGACCAATCTTGAATGGATTTTTTGCGACTGTCGCGTCGCAGTCACATGTCGCAATGCGACACCATAGACTCCCATTATAAAAATTGTCGCGTGACAATAGTGCGACAAAATGTCGCGTGACAATTGTCGTCGTCTGAACCTAGCCTTAGTGGAGCAGAGTGAGCCTTCCCCATAGAACTTGACTTCCATATTTTTTCTAAGATTACAAATGGATGTCCACTTCATGTCCTCCTTAGAAGACAGCTATGCTTTTTGCACCTTTGTTGTTAATATAATTTTAAGTGTTATTGTAAAGGAAATTCTTGTCATTGAGTGTTCAACCACATGCTGACTGCTCAGCAGGTACACTATATGGACAACAATATTGGGACACCTACACATCCTACCTACAGGAGGTTTGATGACATCCCATTCTAAATATGGAGTTTGCCCCCTCCCTTTGCCGTTAAAACAGGTTCTGCTTTTCTGGGAAGACTTTCTACAAAATTTTGAAGCGTTTCTGTGGGAATCTTTCTGCCCATTCATCCAGAAGAGCATTTGTGAGCTCAGACACAGATGTTGGAGGAGAGGGCTTGACTTCCAATCTCCATTCTATTTCATCCCAAAGGTGTTGGATAGGGTTGGGGTCAGGACTCTGTGTAGACAGTCAAGTCCTTCCTCATCAAACTCACTCAACCATGTCTTTATGAACCTCGCTTTGTGCTCTGGGGCACAGTCAGGCTCGGACTGGCCCACGGGTACAGGGGAATCCCCCGGTGGGCCCCTGAGCAAGGTGGGCCCCTAGTCTCCCATCCCCTGCACAAGTGGCACACAACACAGTAGACTGTCTGCACTACATACATATATTCAATGTACAGCTCCTCAACCAGCCTATGTTCATATAAAAAAACTTGTTAGTATATTTTATTATATTTGAATTTATCCGTACGGTGGGCCCCCAAAATATATTTTACTGGTGGGCCCTAGGCAGCCCAGTCCGACACTGGGCACTGTCATAATAGTACAGAAAAGGGCCTTCCACAAACTGTTACCACAAAGTTAGAATCATACAATAGTCCAAATTGTCTTGGTCTGCTGCAGCATTAAGATTTCCCTTCCCTGGAACACAACCCCGAAGCAGTCAGGCAGGTAACATTCTCCTGGCATTCACCAAACCCAGATTCATGCATCAGACTACTAGAGAGCGAAAACCTCTCTCCAAATTAAGCCAGCATTCTCTGCTCTGCACTGATGAGGGGCAATCAACCCGAAACAGCTGTCTGCAGATGAGGTGCTGGCTTATTTAGGATTACTGCCTTAGGGTACTTTTACACTTGCGGCAGGACGGATCCGGCAGGCTATTCAGCTTGCCGGATCTGTCCTGCCGCAAGTGCCCGTGCACTGCCGTGCTGCCGCTCCGTCCCCATTGACTATAATTGGGCGGGGGTGGAGCTACGGCGCACGGCACTGCACGGCCGGAGATCGCCAGACTAAAAGTCCTGCATGTTCGACTTTTCAGTCCGGCAATCTTTGCCGTGCAGTGCCGTGCTGCGCCGCAGCCCGCCCCATTGGCAGCAGTGGCAACGTGGGCACTTGCGGCAGGGTGAATCCGACAGGCTGAATAGCCTGCTGGATCCGTCCTGCCGCAAGTGTAAAAGTACCCTTAGATCTGGTGGCATCAGAGGCAGAGCTTGTAAGAGCTCATTTGTATCCCTTTCTCCCCAGAATTGCAGAGGAGCGTGTACACAAGTCTCTTCACGCTGATTAAGGCGCTCCCTTCCCAAATAATCACTCCACAGAACACATTTCTACTACTCCAGAGTCCAGTGGTATCTTGCTTTACACGCCATCCGACGCTTTGCATTGTGCTTGATGTAAGTCTTAAGGTTTTTTACACAGGCCATTTCTTCAGGCGATTGTCGAGAAGGAAGGATTCCTTCCTGGCAATCACCTCCTCGCTAGCGGAGGAGACCGCTTCTATTACATGCAGCGATCTCCTCCACTGCATGGGGAAGAACGATCATTATGCCATCACTTGTCCCCTTGCTGTCTAGTTATTTGCCGTCAGCAGAGCATGATTAGACAGCACGATCTGCTGCTGGCAAATTGTGATCTTCCGTCGGGGAATCGTCAGCAGTATTGCACTGCCAAATGATCGCTAACGAGCGTTCATACAGCAGAAAATCTGCCAGCGCAATACAGGTTTTACATGCAGCTGCTCAATCATGGAAACCCCTGCCATGATGCTCCTGGTGCACAGTTTTCGTGCTGAAGTTAATACCAGGAAAGGTTTGGACTGCAGTGATGGAGTCAGCAGAGCAGTCGTGATTTTTATGCACTATGCTCCTCAGCACTTGGTGACTTCTGTCTATAACTTTAGGTGGTCTCCACTTCATGGTCGAGTTGCTGTAGTTCATAAAAGCTACCACCTTGCAATAGTACCGCTCACAGGTGATCATGGAGTATTTAGGAGGGAAGACATTTCATAAACTGACTTATTACCATGCTGACATCCTATTGCAGATCGCGCTTGAATTCGGTGAGATCTTTAGAACGAGCCATTGCAATAACTAGGTGCTTGGTTTTCTATAGCTCTGGCAATAGGACTGAATGAAACACCTGAATTCAGTGATGAAGAAGACCTGTGTCCCAATACTTTTCTCCCTATCTTACCCTGATGAGGTAGAAGGCTGCTTTTACTGATGGAGCCACAACTCTAATTAGTGTTCCGTGTGAAGTGAGAGTTGTGTAATCCTGCCGTGTAATATTACAGTGTGACCTCACTCATATCATAGACACCTATGCACACGTGCACTGACCAGCCGCATAAGATGTAGACTATATTTGGTAACTAATAGATGACCCTGCCGGCGTGTTTTAGGGGATTGCATAAATCACATTTCCATGGTATGGTCTAATTGTCCCCTTTCTCAGTGAGAGTGCTGTAGTAATGCACATACTGAGCAGTTGTCTGCCTGCTATTCCTTTGAAAATCAGGAGAACATATCATTTCTGTTTCCGACATGATGTCCCTGAAAACACTTTCCACTGCTGAAAGGACCCATAAATTGACCCTGACAGGATTCCTCTGGAGAAGCACACATCCACACACGCTTTGCCTGCAGAAGCCGTTAAAATGAGTTCTGTCTGCAGCTGCCACTAGGGGGAGCCCCATATATATACATATTTTTACAGCTAGTTTTGAGTTGAGTTAAATCAGGTTTCCAGGGAAGCAGATTAAAAAAATAATATATATATATATATATATATATATATATTCTCCAACCACGGACAGGGGTGCGATATGTGATTCGCTAGCTTTTAGCATTTGCAGAGAACGTTTGTCAAAGCTATATATAACTGGCAATTAACAAGTTACTTTTCAAATGCCAAAGTTGGACAGTCCCTGCCCCAGACATTTAGAGAACTAGCATTAAAGGGGTTTTCTAGCTTAGAAACTGACAAACAGACTGGAAGTGGCTTGGTCCCAGTTATGGAGTGACCAGAAATGACTGGGAATAGGGTGGTGGCACAGGACTGAGGACATGACATTTTTTTTGCAATTAGACACTTGGTTAAAACCATTGGAGTTGTCAGCTACTAGGCTGAAGAACCCCTTTAACCCTTAACCACCCAGGAAGAGCATGGCTCTTTCTAGACCATCAGCTATAGTATGTATTAACCTCTACACCTTTCTACATCAGGTTTCTCTATCAGGACTCCCTATATACAAATGTGTGACCTAGAGCTTAGAGCTTGGTGGTGGTGGGGTGGTGATGGTGGGGGGATTTTGCTGTCTCCACTGTGGGCACCAACAAACGGGGGAAATTTTAAAAAGTGTTAGCCCTTGAAAATCTTTCCTTTTTGTGAGGAAGAGGGTGATACTGTGGGGGCTTTCTGCTATCTAGGTTTAATGTATGCCTTCTACTTTGCGCTGAAGATCTCCCCTACGCCGCTACTAGCCATCCTTTTCTGGTCAGGTAGTTATGCCGCTGTTTACATTACTTCAGTTCCGTTTACGGTCAACAGGATGGGAGATGGGGCATTTCTGACTTTGTTATGGGACCCTATGAATTCTAGTTAGGTCCTTGCCTGTCAATGTCATTTCTCCCATGAAGAGCAAAAAAAAAATACAATTTTGGCTGCTGCTTGCAATCATGTTAAGTACACAATTTTAGGATTGCATGCCGACATTGCCTAATTTGTCTTTTGATTCCTATATAAGACTTCGGTTTTGCATCATCTCAACTACTATATGGAGCTGGCCATAGTGTCAGCAAACCCGCCAATTTCGTTGGTACTAGCTGACCATCTTATGTGTACGGGGATCTCCAGCAGCTATCTGTGTGTGGTTGGGAGGGGGGGGGTTAAAGATCACGCTTTTGGATTTTATCATTCCCAGTACTTTTGTTCTCAGGGGAGATAAACTACTGGCAGAGGGGTGTGGAAAAAGCTTTATCCCCCCTCTCCATTCCCAACAAATGCACAAGCTAAGTGCTGTCCCTCCTGAAGGGTTCAGGAGGGACAGCAGTTGTCCGAATGAGTATTTGTTCGACAGCTATCTATAGTCATGGCCTCCCAAGACCACAGGGTTATACACAGGCAGGGGTGCACCACCAATGAGGCCAGGTGAGGCGATCGCCTTAGGCAGCACCAGGTAGGGGCAAGAGGGGGGCAGCGGAAAGGCCGTGGGCAATGAGGGCTTTCATTGTGGAAACGCTCATCTCTACATATTCAACTGCATTGCTGTACTCAGGACAACAATACCGTTGAATGCTACGTTGGCGGTGATGTCTCCCTGGCCAATCGTTTCCTCTAATTGGCTTTAGTCCTAGTTTCTGTAGCCCTTCAGAGGCTGGTGTCATAATTATTACGCTGCCTGAGGCGGGCGTTTCAGTTTTCGCCTCAGGCAGGAGAAAGGCTAGGTGCACCCCTGTACACAGGTTACAGTCTACTTTATGCCTAAATGTTCTGTATTCAATGGCACCCACCGGAAAATTTGGATGTGACAATAAATCGAGGGCTTAAATTAGCAAAAGCAATAAGAATAAAGAATGTAATACATAAATATATATATATATAAATATATATATATATATATATATATATATATAATTTGTAATAGTAAATATATATTACTCTTCTCTACACGAGAATACAAAAGAATAAATAAAAAAATATATACCCGTATTTTCCGGCGTATAAGACTACCCCTCTTCCAACGCACACCAAATAAAAATTAAACGGATGATCCGAGCATGAGAAAACCACTGAGAGCAGGGAGAGGGGGCTGCTTCAGGAGCGACTGGCCGGGATGCAGCGCATGGTGGCTCATCTAGAGGGCGCCTGTCCCTGAAGCTGGAGAAGGACAGCTTCCCCAGTCCGGCTCGGAAGTAAAGAGGACCTTTCACTGGTCCAACAATTGTTGGATAATGATATATACCGTATGTGTAGAGCGGCGCCCAGGAATAATAGTAAGTGCAGGGAAATCCCCGGGCACCGCTCTACACATACATATCATTATGTAACAATCGTTGGACCAGTGAAAGGTCCTCTAAGTTTCAGCACGCAGTATACCGGCGTATATGACCACCCCCGACTTTTGAGAAGATTTTCATGTGTTAAAAAGTAGTCTTATACGCCAGAAAATACAGTACTTAAAAAGCAAAGATTGTAAAAATAATAAAAAAAGAAATACAATATTGCTCATGTGTCGCATAAACTATTTCCTTCTTTATTCACTGATGTCTAATTACAAGCAGCTTAAAGGGGATGTCTCACTTCAGCAAATGGCATTTATCATGGAGGTAAAGTTAATACAAGGCACTAATGTATGGTGATTGTCCATATCGCCTCCTTTGCTGGCTTGAACCATTTTTCTATCACATTATACACTGCTCGTATCCAGGGGTTATGGCCACTGGTGCAGGGCAGATACGAGGTGGCCGGGAGCTGTTGCGCATGAGACCACCAGAGAGGCCGCTGCTTTTTCTATAGTGTGTAAGCACGACCACCACTGCTGGATTACAGGGTGATCATAACCCTTGGATACAAGCAATGTATAATGTGATGGAAAAATGAATCCAGCCATCAAAGGAGGCAATTTGGACAAGCACAATGATAAATGCCATTTACTGAAGTGAGACAACCCCTTTAAATCCTGAAAGCACTCCTAGTAGATGGAGTGAGTGTCCTACTTAGCCCACCCATACACAGTGAAGGCCTTCTGTGTACACACAATGATACAGAGAGAGAGTGTGGAGTAATCAGTACTCTCACCGCCTCTCCTAGGAATCCTGTCAGGATTTACCCTGGTTGTTACTCAGAAAGTCTCCTCCACCACATCATGTAAACCTATCTATCACCAAGCTCAATGGCCCTGATTCATCACTCCTTTACTGCTGAATTCTCCAGTTTTGTAATGTGGGTGTGGTTAGCTATGTTAATGAGTTTCACTCCAGAATTATCATTAAGACTTTTTTTAAAAGTTGCAAAAAAATTCGCAATCTCACTGCAGTAGTAGCTGGAGTAGCTTTTGTAGACAAAAATGTTAGGTTTTAAAGGGCTTCTCTCACTCCTCACTTCAGCAAGTGGCGTTTATCATGTAGATGCAGTTAATACAAGGCACTTACTAATATGTTGTGATCAGTAGAGTTGAGCGAACTTGTATTTTAAGTTCGTCGTCCAAAGTTCGGGTTATCCAAGCATCCCGTTATGGATTACGCTACCACGGACCATAACGGCATTTGGAATCCATAAAGGGATTCTTCAATGAACCCGAACCTTGGACAAAACTAAGGACTTGGGGTGACGTCACAGTCATGTGATCAGTGCAGGGGGCGTGGCTCAGTACTGGATCACCTCTTATCCAATCCAGTGCTGAGCCACGCCCCCTGCACTGATCACATGACGGTGACGTCACCCCAAGTCCTTAGTTTTGTCCAAGGTTCGGGTTTATTGAAGAATCCCCTTATAGATTCCAAATGCCGTTATGGTCCGTGGTAGTGGAATCCATAACGGGATTCTTCGATAACCCCAACCCGAACTTTGGATGACGAACTTAAAATACAAGTTCGCTCAACTCTAATTGTGATTGTCCATATCGCCTCCTTTGCTGACTTAATTCATTTTGTCATCACATTATACCCTGATTGTCTCCATGGTTGCGACCACCCTGCAAGCCATCAGTGGTGGTCGTGCATACACACTAAAAGAAAAAGTGTTGGCCACTCTGGTGGTCAGGACCGTGGGAGCAGACATAAGCTGGTGCTTTTTCCTATATTGTGCAAGCACGACCACCACTGCTGGATTGCAGGGTGGTCATAACCATGGAAACGAGCAGTGTATAATGTGATGGAAAAATGAATCCAGCCAGCAAAGGAGGCAATATGGGTAATCACAATACATTAGTGCCTTGTATTCACTTTCTCTACATGATAATTTCTATTTGCTGAAGTGAGACAACTCTTACGCTGGGTTCACACTTGAGCGTATTACAGCGCGTTTTTGGAAATAGGAAACTCTGGCGTCAATCACAATACGCGCGACAAAATGCCCCAAAGAAGCTCCTGTACATCTTTGGGCATAGGGCGTTTTACAGCGCGTTCGTACGCGCTGTAAAACGCTCAGGTGAGAACCATGCCCATAGGGAAACATGGGTTTTCGCCTGTTGAGCGTTTTACAGCGCGTAGGAACGCGCTGTAAAACGCTCAGGTGTGAACCCAGGGTTAAAGGCTCATGCACACAAACGTATTTTTAGCCTGTTTCTTTCCATTTTTTCTGCGGCCCGTATGCGGAACCATTCATTTCAATGGTGCCGCAGAAAAATAGAAATGCCTCAGTGTCCATATGCAAAAAAAAATAGAACATGTCCTATTCTTGTCCGTTTCGGGGACAAGGACAGGCATTGCTACAATGGATTCACAAAAAAAAAAAAAAAAAACGGATGTAACACAGACGTCACACAGTTTTTTTTGCGGATCCGTGTTTTGCGGACCGCAAAATACATAAGGTCGTGTGCATGAGCCCTCAGGCTAAGACGAATACTTATCAAACAGCCTGTGACGTTTAATAAATGTGGCATAAAGTACGCGTCAAATAAAACTGACTTCACCTACGGTATTCCTCTCGTGTGTCTTATCCTGCTCTCTGATGTGACAGCTGATGGCGCCTGACAGGTTTACTTTAAGGTGACAAGCGGGAGGACTGACTTGGGACTTTTTTTTTTTTTCTACTTGTTCTTACATTGACTGAAGTGTCACCTAATGTAACCTTCTTATGTATATACAGATTTCCAGCTCCAGCGTGCCAACATAAACCTGTTTATGGAATAGTATGGTGCATAGTGTGTATAAAGCCATATGCCCTTGTCTGTGTCTGGAGGGTTTTGTAAGTGTCTTGGTGCTGCACTTCCTCTTCTGAGTCATAGAACAGACTTTTATTGGGGGAGGTGGGTAATTCGACCTTGTTACTAGCGAGCCGAATGCATTTCTTCTTCTGGCTTACACAAAGCATGCTAGTTATGCATTTGGCCATAGTTTGCAGCCTTAATCTGAGCAGCTGCTCCCTGACAGTTCATGTGGACAAGTGCAGCACGCTGTCATTCAGGAGCTCTCACACTCCAGGACCTGTTCATCCTGGACTGTAGGAAGATATGACTCTTCAGTGGAAGGTGCATTGACAGGTAAGATCAAATCTGTTTTATTTAATGGACGAAAGGGAAAATGGCACAGCAAAGGACTGGGTAAGGATGGAACAGCCTTGATTCCTTTCCTTTTTGCGCGTTTATTAAAGTATTATAAGTTGCATCTAAAATCCAAGCGCTCCGATGTATTTTTGCAGTACTTTACACTTTTATCTATTAGTCTTTTACCCATTGTATAATTTGTTTTTTTTTGTTTTTTATGTTGGTTACTATGCTGTAGTGTAATATTTATGCCTGTCTCCACATTAATGTTATACTGTGTGGCATACGTTTCATATGTTAGGTTATAAAAGTCCATGTTTGTGAAGGAAGCGTTCTCAAGACCCAGCAGGGACTGGCATGTTACTGAAGTTGATGCCAAGCAAAGCACTGTTTTAGCCAACTTTTTCCTTTTTCATATGAAAAGCAATAATGCAAGTAACCCTCAGATCTCGTGCCTTCATAATGTTACGAAGTCTCTGT
Organism: Bufotes viridis; assembly: GCA_033119425.1. Classification (NCBI taxonomy): domain Eukaryota; kingdom Metazoa; phylum Chordata; class Amphibia; order Anura; family Bufonidae; genus Bufotes; species Bufotes viridis. Next base: position 53,526,449 of record CM065594.1, read on the forward strand.
TTTAGTAGGATGTATGATTTACTGTAAGATGTGGCTCCTATAAGAAAAAAAAGCTGACCTTTTTTTCATCGTTAGGACAATTTCGAGATGTTGAGAAATAAGGCATTTGATATGTTCTTAAAGTGGTTATTTGTTGCGATATATTTATGTTGTGCATCAATGTGGGAGTTTCTCAAGAAAACGTAGGTCTAGAAGCATCTAAGCAGGACGTGTGTGTTGTATTTCTGTCTTGTACTTCTGACACATAGCTAAGATACAAAGGATATATCCCCTAGGGAAGGTTCACATCTCCATTACGGTCTACCAGTAGTCTGTTCTGACGGAGGAGAAGACTACCGGAAGTACCGTACCTGGCATAGCCGGACGCTATCGGGGTCCGCCGGATACTCATTCAGTATTATAGCATCCGTCAGGTTTTCGGCTTGAATGCCGAGAAAATACCACCGACAGATCCCACTGTAGTGAATGGGGATCCGGTGGCCCCAGCAGCGACCACCTATGCTGAATACGGTAATTTCGGTAGTCTACTCCTACGGTAATGCAGATGAGGACGTAGCCTTAATTGGCAGCAATACCTGTATACCACGAAAGGGGCGTTTAAAACCATTTATTGTACCGATGGTTACATAATCATCGTTTACAAAACGATCATGTACTGACAGTTTTAGTAAGTGATTCTTTCCCCCTGCGGTGCTATTATTGGGGATAGTGTACATGTTAAGTGGCTCGCTCTTCCATTTGGCTTTCGGCACAGCCTGTCTGCATACTGCTTTAGAGACAATGCTTGTTATTGCTATTATTGTTTATGAAGTGCCAACATTTTCCAAGCGTTCCATCACAGCGTTGGCTCGTGCATGCTTTTGTAATATATTTGGAATACAGGAAAGATTTTCTTGAATTACATGAACAGTATATTGCTTATTAACTTAATCCAGGTGTCCCCACAGAGCCAGGCACTATTTAATTTGCTCTGGGGAGACTCTGTTGAGTAGACTAATATGGTTATTATATAGATTTGTGGTCACGTATAGATCATGGAAATGTTTGACAGTCAAGAATGACGTTTTTAGCATTATGTGACATTGGGTCTATCAGTCCCAACACCCGAGGGGTCCATATCCAATATGAGATATACGGTGCAGTTAGTGATGACTATGGATAAAGGAAAGGGATTTAGAAAATGGAATACAGCTCCATCCCCATTTTATCGCCCGGCTCCATGTTTACCTGTGCTTTGTGCATCACCCCCTTCTCTGCGGCATTACTTTTAGTGCTATTTCTGTGCTTTTAAATCACAGATGTAGTGATGAGCGAATCGAAGTCCTTGAAAAACTATTCCCCCATTGATTGACAGGAACAGCCTTTTTTTTTTTGGACCTGTCAATTTTGCACCTGTGTCATCGTTCTAAGTAGTGGTACAAGCATAGAGGATCTGCTGCTGCTATCTCACCAACACAGATGCCAACCCGCGCCACTTCCAGGTGTACCCAGACGTGAGCGGCGCATGCACAGTCTTCTCCGGTAACAGCAGCAGATCGTCTGCATGCACAGCCACTCAAAGCAATGATGCAGGTATGAGAATAACAGGGCCAGGTGAGATGTCTAGCCTTGTCAATCACAGGGGGGAGGGGGGGGGTGATCTTTTTTGTATAAAGACCATTATCAGTGCACTCTATACAAAATATCGTTTGTATAATATCGTTATACTGTGACATCACAGAGTGTACCATTTTTGTACTTTGACTTTACTGTGCGCATACTTCCTATATCCTTTGACAAAAACATGTGCATTATCCCTGTATATAAGCTGATGATGGTCATGGTAGAGTGGAGCCCCATTACAAGTTGAACTTGTTGCGACCCTGATTCGACATCCCCCCCCCCCTCCAAAAAAAGCCTTTATGAAAATGACTCTATGTTACAGGTTAGGGTACTTTCACACTAGCGTTTCTCTTTTCCGACATAGAGTTTCGTCGTTCCGAAAAAATCTGTATTATCGCCATGCATTCTGAATGAAGATAAATCTGTTCAGAATGTCTTCAGTTCAGTATGTAAATGTTTTTTAGACGGGGAAAATCGGTATTATCTCCATCTAAAATTGACATGTATTAGTGCTGGATCCAGCATTACAAATACCGCAACGACAGATCCGTGCTTCCGATCTGCGCATGCTCAGACCTTTAAAACTATGAAAAAAAATCAAGACGGATCCGTCTCTCCGTCTGAAAACGGAGATACGGATCCCCACTTGCAATGCATTTGTGAGACGGATCCGCATCCGGATCCGTCTCCAAATGCTTTCAGTTGTCATGCAGTATGACGGATCCGGCGGGTAGTTCCGATGACGGAACTACCTGCCGGATCCTCACACCGCAAGTGTGAAAGTAGCCTTAGAATGTATGATCATAGCTGTGATTTGTAACATAGTTTCTAAGATTGAAAAAAGATGTACGTCCATTAAGTTCAGCCTATTATTATCCTGCAAAATGAATCCAGAGGAAGGAAAAAAAAAAACATAAGGTAGAAGACAATTTTCCTGGCATCAGAATAACTCCTTGGCTCATCTCTCCTTCTGCAAAAATCTAATAGCTATAATTTGAAATATTGATAGACTCCAGATATCCAGGCCTGTTTGAAGTCTTTTAGTGAGTTCCCCATCACCACCTTCTCCTCCTCCACTGCTCTTACCGTAAAGAACCATCTTCTAAATGGGAGAAAGGGGAGAAAGAGAAGGAGGGGATGGCAGAGCAACAAGGTTGCCCAGAGTGGCTTGGCAATTCTGAGTGCACTTAACTGCTAATTTGCATAAGGATTACAAGTTCTTTTTCTCAGAATGAACCAAAGGATTATTAAGTAAAATTGCTTACATTCAGCTTAGCTAGCCCTACAAGACATTGTGCCTGATTTATCCGTGATTGTTTTTAAACTCCTAGAATACAGAATTTGGCGATAGTGGCTTCTTCTGTTTGGCCTGTTGCATGACCTCACATCCACTTCTGAACAACAGCTAATATGATTGGCCGACACTAGATAGAGACAAAGAAACCTTCTTAGGCTTTGTTCACATGTCCTCAGAGCAATATGCCAGGGGTGTATGATAGATATATATATATATATATATATATATATATATTTTAGGCCACATGACCATATGTGCAGTCGCAAATTGTGGATCCGCAAAAAAAAGGATGACCTCTGTATGGCATCAGTTTTTTGGGGGGATCCAATGTAACAATGCCTATCCTTGTCTGCAAAACGGACCAGGACAAGAATAGGACACATTCTATCTTTTTGATTTTTTTGATTTGAAATTTATCCAGAATTTCTTGCGATTCATGAACCCCGACCAAGCGTTTTTCTTCTTTTTTTCATTGTTGCGTTCCAAGAGCTATAACTTTTTTATTTTTCTGTCTATATAGCTTTATGAGGGCTTGTTTTTTGCGGGACAAGTTGTAGTTTTTATTGGCACCATTTTGGGGTACACATAACTTTCTGATTAACTTTTATTAACTCTTTCTGGGAGGGAGATGGGAAAAACAGCAATACTGTCACTGCATTATAAATTTTACGGCGTTCATTTTTCGGTATAAATAACATAATCTCTTTATTCTCTGGGCCAGTACGATTACAATGATACCAAATACATATAGTTTATTTTACGTTTTACTACTTTTTTGCAATAAAACCCCTTTTTATTTTAAAGAAAAAAATATTTTTGCATTGCCGCTTCCCAAGACCCATAACTTTTTTATTTTTTATTTCTATGGAGTTGTGTGAGGGCTTGATTTTTGCGGAACGACTTGTATTTTTCATTGGTATCATTTTGGAGTAAATGGCGCTTTTTAATTGCTTGTTATTAAGTTTTTTCGGTGGCAACTGAGAATAAATGAGCAATTCTGTCTTTTTTCCTTAATTTTTTTTTACGGCGTTCACCGTAGGGGATGATTTACATCATATTTATGTAGTCCGGGTCATTCCGGATGTGGCAATATCAAACATGAGGGAGATCTTTTTTTGCTATTTCTTTCATTGAAAATCGTTTTTTAATGAAAAAAAAGCGTAATTTTTTTAATGGAATTTTTTAAATTTAATAACGTTTTTTTTTTGTTTGTTTTTTACCACTCAATAGTCCCCCAAGTGGACTATACCAGACAGTTTTGTGATTGCTTTTAAAATGCAATGCGCTATCCCTAAAGTGCATTATATTTGAATGGAAATGCTATTCTAACATTGACCAACAGGCTGCGCCAGAGAGGCGCAGCCTGCTGGAAATTACTGAAGGCTGGTCTGCGGCCTACATCAGACACCTGCAAGCCTTCACACACATCGGCACCCTGCAATCGCATTTGTGGGGTGCCGATTGGAGACAGAGGGAGTCTGCTCCCTCTGTCAGCACTTTACATGCGGCGGGTGCCATTGCCCGCGGCATGTAAAGTGTTAAACAGCCCGGATCGGCACTCCTGCCAGTCCGGGCTGTTAGAGCAGGGTACCCGCTCCCCGCTGCACGGGGGAATAGTGCAACGCTTAGACTGGGCGGCCGTAGAAAAGCGGCGGCCCAGCCTAAGGTCCCTTAGTAACCGCCGTAAAAAGGCATATGGGTGGTCACTAAGGGCTTAAGAGAGAGAAAACAAACATTCCTCTAGGAAAAAAAATGAGCAATTCTGCTTTACTTCTAAAAGAAAAAGAAATTGGAGTGTCTCACACCAGCAGTAGCAAAGTAGCTAACCAAATTCAATGCTTAGCCTTTTAAACAGGCTTTCAAGCTTAACTTGGATAATAGCTAAGCCAGCATATCATCTGCAGGTGGGAGGCCTTGGTCAGGGCATGTGGGATATTATTTCTCCTTATGAGGAGTGCCTAGTATGCGTAGTACATGTGCAGGGTTTCGTAGGCCAGGCAACAGTCCACTGGTTTCCTGCAAAAAATATTAAAATGAGCTTTCCTTCCAAAAGGAAAAGACAGCTAAGCCTCTGATGCCAGCTGATGTCAAGTATGCTCATTTGCATATACTTTACCAGAAAACCCAGAGGAGCGTTGTCTGTCTGACAATACTCCTTATGCATACTCCACACTGCTCATCCTCTCCATAAGGAGAAACAGTACCTGAACCAAGGCCAATCAGACAGCCAAGCAAATTTTCTTTGCAAAAGGGTAGTTACCCAGTAAGAGCTGGATTCTTTTATGAGACTCTCAGTTTCCTTTTCCCTTTTGGAAAGGAGATAGAATTTTGCAATCTACATTATGTTGGGACACAAGCATGGAACATCTTATTATAAAAAACACTGACTAAACAGTTTGAGGCTACCACCAGAAACATAGTGGTTTAAAAAACATAGGGGAAAATTGATCTATGAGGCATAATTATGGCAAAAGATTAAAAAAACTTATTATTAAGGGCTCATGCCCAGATGCTGCGGAACGAACATATAGATATGGAGAGCACTCTGTGTGCTGCCTGCATCTTTTGTGGCCGCATTGAAGTGAATGGGTCTGCATCCAAACCGGCCAAAAATGTGGATTCGATGCGGACAAAAAAAGCACTGATTTAACAGTTCAAGGCTACCACCAGGGGAAAATCAATATTTTTTTTTTTTTTTTTTGGCTAATTGAATCCGAAACAAATTTCAAAAAATTACCTCATCTCTACCTGATATACAGATATAGCATCTAAACCATGGGAGCAGGTTGCACGGTCTTAACAAGCATGC